>JAFMSR010000012.1:48969495-49599315 GCA_022818135.1 Saxidomus purpurata
TTGGTAGAGTGATTGCTTATATTTCGGTTCAGTTTTGATGGAATTTTCGAACGTTAAGCTGTAGATCATTGCATGGAAAAACATTATTCGATATACGATTTTTCAAAACTGCAATCGATATCGAATCGAAAGTGTTTTATCGTTGATATATCGATATCGTTTGAATCGATTACATCCCTAATCTCTGAATACTGCCAACCCCTCTCGCGAGTGTTATAGGCGGGACTAAAGTATGCACTATCTTAAAATTTTCATATTATTCCATATCAGTAAAGTTTCGATACTACAGATCAGTCAGTAGATGTGATGTGTCGTGTCTGTTTCTGCTTGTTCAACCAGAACTGGTCTTCTTGAATTCTTTTGGGGCCACCTCAACATCAACCATCACCAATTTCCAAAATATTGACATGTCAGTTTTGTTTGTGGGCCCGCTGTGATACTAGTTTTTCTTGTCAATATATACCGCCCTCTCGGCTATCACGTGCATGTGCATGATTTATTTGTGCAGCATTTTTAATTGCCTTAAATATAATTAAATATAAATAAAGGAGATATATATTAATAAAAGTATATCGTAATACGCAAAGCAGAGTCATAAACATTTATTTTTCATATATATCAGCCATTTATTAATTTGTGTAGTGGTTATAGGTCACTTCCAACAGCCTTGGTGTTGGGTTAACCCTTTAGCGACGTGGTTGTGGTGTCCGTTTCCCATGCTGGCGGTCAGGGTTCGATCCTAGCTGGGGACATGAGACTTTCCTCCTCTGGAATTACTTCATTGGCGACGAGGGTAACTCGGTTAGCGGCTATGCGCCATTGGATTAGCTAAAAATTGCAGTGACTGTGCAATTTATGCTGAGCTCCAAATTGATAAAGAGGGGAGGAGTGTAGTGGTTATAGGTCACTTCCAACAGCCTTGCTGTTGGGTTAACCCTTTAGCGACGTGGTTGTGGTGTCCGCTTCCCATGCTGGCGGTCAGGGTTCGATACTAGCTGGGGACATGAGACTTTTCTCCTTTGGAATTACTTCATTTGGGACGTCCTGGTTTGTGCTGTCTTAAATTTGGGCCGTTCTGACATACATTCGACCAAAACACTCAGCAGCGTTTAATTTTCCATGCAACTGTGATAACAATCTTTTACCTCTGTATAACCTAAGCGACTGTGCTACTAATTGATCGATATAACTTTATATATAATGCACTGATCTAAAATGGTGAATTAAAGCCTCCTTAATTATTATCTTTTAATGTGACCCAACTATCTTTAATTTGACCTCGTTAATAATGCTCGGTTTCCACTGCCGATCAGATCAACCCGATCAAGCGATCGAGGACTGTTCTGGCTCGCTTGGCAGGAGTGGTCGGGATGGTCTACATTGCTCGGAATCGCTCTTGCTTCCTACCCGAGTAAAAAAAATATCGAGTAAGGACCGAGAATGCAAGCGCTCGAAAAGCGATCGGGTATTGGTCGAGGAGAGGAAGAGTTGGTCGGGAAATCGAGTTGTTTGGGCTGAACGAGAAGATATCGTGTAGGGATCGTGTATGGGTCGAGACGACCGAATAGATATCGGTGTGGTTGTCGGATTGAAATCGTGTAGAGGAGCCGTGAATGGTCTTGTGGGGGTCGTGTACGATCGAGTAGCGGTCGAGAAGAAGTCGTGTACAAGCCTCATCAAGCAGTTGGTCGAACTTGGTCGGGTAATTTGGGCGATCGGGACGATCGACTTGATCTGATCGGCAGTGGGAACCAACCATAAAGCAACAATTTATTAAATAAGTAATTCCAATCAGTGAGTTCCGATTAACCGAAATCTGTCAGCCTTAAACAAATGTGGGAACTGAATATTTGAAAATGAAACTTGTTAAGAAAATAACAACCAGGGCATATCTTTTTACAGGTAACAGATAAATGCACTGCTGAGTTACATCAAACATCAGTGTCTCTTTGAATAAAAGAAATTGATTGTAATCTAAGTATAAGTACACTTAAGTATATGTACAGTATTATTTATTTGCACTGACTCAGAGCGAATATTGTTTGTTAGTTTATAGTTTATACTAATTTATTTTAGCTTGATTGTGCTTATCCAGTCACTCTCGAGTCCGCTTCCTGGAAAAACCAGTACTGGTGTCATATGAGGAGGTACGGTCGTGACCCCAGTGGGGCTTGAACCCGCAACCTCCGGAGGAGCGGCAGACACCTGTTTGTTGAAGTGGGAAGTGTATCACTTAAATAATTCAACAAGGAAACCCACAAATGAATCTTTCATGTTTCCAAACGTGTGCTAGATCCAACTAAGCGCTGCCGCCATAACCTATGAATAAGCTGTACAACAACGATTGTGTTTGGAACATATCAGTCTGCACTGAATTTGTCTGCCAGCGAATTGAAGAAGCTACCACTTTGCAGCAACTGGTCTTATAAAATAAATAAATATGGACGTGGTGCAGTTCCTAGAAAAATGCATTGTTTCGAATGATTTAAAAACGAAATTTAGGTCCGGATGCAAACATTAAGATTATTTAAACAAGACTATAGCCATTGATGTGTATGATAATGCAATATTTGATGTTCAGCAGCTGTCGTGCTCGCTAGATTTCTCCAAAACAAAATTGTTTCAATTAGAGAATATGTGTGCTGACATTTGCAGCTTACAACATGGTGGAAATAAAATTCTGTACAATCTATCGAAAATTTTACGCTACAAATTTCACAAAACTCTCTTCGAAAGAAATGTGAAGCGCTTGAAAAACAGAATTCGCTTCTCTCAGAAAATTGTAAAGACATTCTTAGTAGAATTAACAGTCTGAAATTGATTCGGACATGATAGAAGAAAATGCTTTTTTGAAAACAAAATATCGTCACCAAATAATTCCAATAGTGGATTTACGATGTACATCAAGAAATTTGAGCAAAAGTTACCACATCCACGAAAACATATCGATCAAATTTCTCATGCAAATCGAGCACGTTCACTGCGTACTTTAGCAGATGAGGCTGAAAAGGCATAATAGATTTCGGAAACATTTGGACTTACTCCTAAGTTTATTGAATTTAAATCAGATGAAAAATAAAGACGTAACAATCTCACTTGACAAAATACTATGGAAATCTAGATGCCGTTGAAAAAAAATCAGAAATAAGAGAACTGATTAACATACTGATTTACAAATTTGCTGCCTACACCGAACTTGCTACGTTAAATGACGATTTGTCACGAAAACATTTGATTGTACAAGAAAAGAATAATTTAAACAAGATTTTCCACTTTGAATGGACATCTGAAGGAAAGCCCGAAGCTTGCGTGAGCATACGAACTGAAATAAAAAAATTCATTACGCGGGACAAATTGGAAAATGCAACCGTATTTCGATATTAATATTGCAAGCGAAATGCACATTAATTCTTTAAACCCTAGGTTTAACTGTTAAACCTAGGGTTTAAGAACTCTTAAACCCCTAGTTTCAGGTGCCGTTTGCACATTAATTTCTAAAACCGTGGTTTAAAGTCTTAAACAGTAGTTTAAAGTCTGTTAAACCCATAGTTTAAGAGACGACCAATCAAATGAGCTGAAACCCCGGTTTAAAGTGTCACGTGTCCTGTTAAAACGACAATTACATACAAATTAACTTTAAACTGTGGTTTAAGACTTTAATCTAGGGTTTAACGCGCCGAATGCACATTTAATCTGTTAAACCCTAGGTTTAACTCTTAAACCCATAGTTTCAGGTGCCGTTTGCACATTAATTTCTTAAACCGTGGTTTAAAGTCTTAAACCGTAGTTTAAAGTATGTTAAACCCATAGTTTAAGAGACAACCAATCAAATGAGCTGAAACCCCGGTTTAAAGTGTCACGTGTCCTGTTAAACCCCTAGTTTAAGAGACAACCAACCAAATTAGCTGAAACCACAGTTTAAAGTATCACGTGACCTTTCACTATGACGCGCGGAATTTGTGTGTAAACATTCACAACATGACATAGGCTGTCAAAAAACAACTCTTTGGTCATTATCTATATGTTATCTTCGGATGTAATTTAGGGGATTTTTGTAACATAATAAGTAACTGTTCATAAAACATTTTAGCGCATTGCGTAAACATGTAATTTTATTCATTTATTTGTTTATTTAGTTATTACAATATCATATTTTATATTATATTAGCGCTTTAAACCACTATATCAAAGAAACACTGATCTAACATCCTCGTTAAAAATCGACTGTGACAAAGACTTGGAATTGCTTGTATAATTCATATAACTTTGACATAATGAAATTAAAGATACACATTTTACAGCATTAATATGCGAGAACTGCTGGGGACGGTAAAATATGACGGTCTAGATCCGACTTGTATTACATATAATTAAAAAATATCTATGTGTATAGTTTTAGCTAAAACATTCATTTAGGGCTTAAACATATATCCGTTTCATTGACAGATTTTTTTTTAATAGAATGCACAAATCAACACCTAGTATACAGCTGAAGTATTTTATTACAGGTCATTATAAATGTTACGTAATGTCCGGCAATAAAGCATCAATAAGCGAGCAGACGGGCTGATCATTCGGAAGTGTTAGAGCAGCACATCCGTGCGACAATACCTTTTTTAACAAAACTTAAAAATAGTCCCTTTTCCCATCTTTATTTATATGTTATATCACCATAATCTAGTATGATTGTTTTATTCAAACCCGTCTTAAATAATTTTATAGTTGTTATAGCTTATGCGGAAGTTAAAGATTAACTGGTTTTTTAGTAAACATGGTCACATTTTGCGCGTTTTAATTTAACTGATCATACAAAGTATAGTAATATGACAATTACGAGTTTAAACTTAAAACAGACTAAATTAGTCAAGTTTAGAAAAAAAAATCATTAAAAATAGGAAATGTTATCATGTCGTTTATGTTTATAAAATAACTTAAATTTTATCGGGAGTTGATTACGTCAGTGGCGTGTATAAGCCTTGACTTTGACATTTTTTTCTGACACATGTTAGAAACTTATAAAAAGTTACATTATACTGGAAACATGAAAACTATGGAATGCGGGTTGGGACATGCCAAACTTGCTAATTGCTACTTGCGGATTGCCACTTACTTATTGATAAATGCTGGTGGAAACATGCCACTTAGTAATTGCTATTTGCCACTTGCTTCTTTCTACTTGTTTATTGCTATAGATACTTGTCACTTGCTTATTGATCAATGCTGGTTGAAACATGCTACTTGCTAATTGCCACTTGCTTATCGCGGTTTTGCCAATTGTCACTTGCCACTTGATACTTGCTTATTGCTAAATGCTTGTTGAAACATGCGTCTTGCTAATTACCACTTGCTTATAGTGGTTTTGTCAATTGCCACTTGCTTATTGCCAATTGCCACTTGCCACTTGCTAATTGCTACATGCTACTTGTCACATGCTAATTGCCACTTGCTTATTGCTAATTGCGGGTTAGGACTTGCTAATTGCCACTTGCTTATTGCGGTCTTGCTAATTGCAAATTGCCACTTGCTGATTGTCACTTGCTAAATGCCAATTGCCATTTGCTATTTGCTAGTTGGGACATGCCACTTGCTAATACTTACTTGCCACTTGCTTATTGCTAGTTGGGACATGTCACTTGCTACTTGCTTATTGTTAATTGCTTGTTGCCACTTGCTACTTGCTAATTGCTTATTACCTTTTGCTTGTTACTAATCGCTAGTTGCCAATCGGTTATCGGTATAACTACCAAACAATTTATGGTCTTATTGTGTAATATAGCTTGGGTATTCTCAAAGTAAATATATCTATAAACATAGCTAATTCAGCAATCTTCTTATGCCATGCCTGTAATAAAGTGTAGCTGATATATCTTGTATTCTAAATCCACAATTGAAATATTTCATAATTAAACCATCATCTTTAAATGTGTCAAGGAAAAGCAACATTTTACTTTTACATTTTACATGTTTGCAAACCATATTAAGGACGTGTATACATGGATTACCCTTGGTCAATTATGGTTTACTACCAGCACCATAGTTACAAACACAATGGTACATAACCATATTATTGCATGATTTTAATAAACTGTCACAAGAGACCCTTCATTGGGAACCAAAGGACTTTCTGTATTAAATGTACTATCCTCCCGAAAGTTCAGATATATACCTTATATCACCCATGTTGGGACATTGTCAACATTGACAATGTATCAACGTTACAAAAGCAGAGTTACAGTCAGACCATTTTGCATTGATTGGTTCCCTACAAAGTACAAGGTATTTTGAGCGGCATACAAGAGACAGCAATTAGATGTATTTGTTTCTGTTGGATGCACCACTTCGACACTATATACATGAATTAGTTCAGGACGCCAAACTAAGTAGGCCTTAATTATCCTAAACTACATGGGTGTTCAGTAGAACTCTTGTGTCGCCCTCTTACACTTTGTCATATTATCAAAATTGGCGGCATCACGACCCTTTTGTCATAGGCAATACAATTTGAAAGTTTAATGAAGAAATCTTAAAAAATGGCACAGTTATAGCCAACGTTAAGTATTTGTGACAGACGAACCAATGAACAAAGCAATCCCTATGCATCACCTTCTCTGCGAAAGGGGGACACTAAAGCAAATCCTACACAAGTTGAAGGGTTTTAGTCAATAAATGTTTTAGCAGATATAGATCAAATATGATTCTTTTTTGGTCAACATATATCTTTTAATTTATTCATTAATCTAGATATCGCCCAGAACGGCTTGAATACAAAATACGTTGTGTGTTTGCTCTCGTATTGAATAGCGTTTGAAAGACTCCAACGGTAACTTGCAAGTAGTAACAAGTGGCAGAAAGTAAATAGCAAGTGGCAATTAGCAAGTGACAATTAGCAAAAAGCAATTAGCAAGTGGCAATTAGTAAATGATAATTGGCAATTAGAAAATGGCAAGTAGCAAGTGGCAAAAAGCATGTGACAATAAGCAAATCGCAGTTAGCAATTGGCAATTAACAAGTGGCATGTCCCAAGTAGCAATTAGCAATTAGCAAGTGGCATGTCCCAAGTAGCAATAAGAAAATGGCAGGTGGCAATTAGCAAGTGTCCCAATTGGCAAATGGCAAGTGGCAATTAGCAAGTGACATGTCCCAGCTAGCAACAAGCAAGTGGCAATAACCAAGTGGCATATCCCAAGTAGCAATTAAGTATAAGCAAGTGGCAATTAGCAAGTGGCATGTATCAACTAGCAATTAGCAAGTAGCAAGTGACAATAAGCAAGTGGCAAGTGACTATTAGCAACTAGCAATAGGCAATACGTAAGTCGCAAATAACAAGTGGCATGTCCAAACCTGCAATCAGCAATAAGCAAGTGGCAATTAGCAAGTAGCAATTAGCAAGTGGCATGTCCCAACCCGCATTCCATAGAAAACACTTAACTAATTATGCCGCGCCTGTATATTATTGGTTTGCATGGTTTTAACAGCTTCTTATAAAAATTACATGTATATCCGGTAAAATGATTTTAAGCTTCAGAGGATACAGACCGATATAGTACTATGAAAAGTAAGGCACGACTTTAGCCGTAGACAATATCCCGATAAGAGAATGAAGGGTCATAAACCTGATCCACTTTATCAGTTTAAACTGGGTCCTAATATAACGTTTTTAGGACGGAGGTTTAAATATAAATCTTACTAAACCTAGTAAAAGTAATGATGGACAGGCTTCAATGATACTATTTTTCTATTTGCTATTTATCATGTATAATTACAAGTATGTGAGCTTTAGGCAGTCGAACCTGTGATAAAGACTACCTCCGAATAGAGACCACCCTTTGAATAGAGATCAGCAGGGAGATCGCCGTGCACTATTGATATATTATACACTTGTATCAAATTTTTGTTTACAACGTAAACTTAAAGAATATAATTCAATAACAAAGGGATTATTTGCAGTTTGACAGTTTTCGACCAAATGCTGTGGTGTTAAAACTAGTTTTCGACCACTTGTCGTAGTCTTGTCTTTGACAAACTGTCGTATTAGACCAACTATCTTATTCGGCGAAGTGTCGTAGTCGACGAAATGTCTTTCCGCGAAATGTCGTGCACCGCATGGAATCAGTATTCCTACCGACCATGTCTCTTTATGTGAGAAAATTGTTAGTTTCAAACGGAGAAGAGGAGTCTAGTACTGGTGTTTAGCAGAAACAATGTTTAGGTAAACTGCCCGCCCGTTAAAATGACTAGCAGCCCCCATAGTAACATGATGTAATGCCGTTACATAGTGGCGCTGTGACCAAATTTATTAATTCAGTTGCCTGTGAAGTTAAGTTTCGGATTGGCTCGATAATTTCCGGTTTCGTATGAGAAATTAATGTATATGATATATGTTTTTTTGTACAAAACTTGTTACAAGTACATTTATTTTAAAGGCAGGCCTAGATGAACGATTGTCAAAGTGATATGCAATTTATTTATTTGTGACCGTTGATTTTTCACGAGGGTGTCAGATCAATGTTTCTTTGAAAAAATGGGTTAAAACGCATATATAAAGAAATATTGTATTAAATGAATGAATGGATAAAAAAACAAGTTTACGATATGCGCAAATATTTTTTTCACATCCAAAATTACTTTTAGATATTGTCCAAATAATTGTTTATAATGTATAAACTAAATCAAATTTAACATGCGAAATTAAAAATATATCAAATACAGATTTTCTACACGTATATCATTCGTTATTATATTAGTGCGTCAAGTAGTGTGTCACGTGACACTTTAAACAGGGGTTTCAGCTAATTTCATTGGTTGTCTCTTAAACTATGGGTTTAACAGACTTCAAACTACGGTTTAAGACTTTAAACCACGGTTTAAGAAATTAATGTGCAAACGGCACCTGAAACTATGGGTTTAAGAGTTGTTAAACTATAGGTTTAAGAGTTAACTGAATTAATGTGCATTTGGCGCGTAAAACCCTAGATTAATGTCTTAAACCACAGTTTAAAGTATTATATGTAAAACATCGTTTTAACGAGTCACGTGACACTTTAAACCGTGGTTTCAGCTCATTTGATTGGTCGTCTCTTAAACTATGGGTTTAACAGACTTTAAACTACGGTTTAAGACTTTAAACCACGGTTTAAGAATTAATGTGCAAACGGCACCTGAAACTAGGGGTTTAAGAGGTGTTAAACTATGGGTTTAACAGTTAAACCTATGGTTTAAAGAATTAATGTGCATTTCGCTTGCCATATATTAACACATCAAAACTGTTGGGGTGATTAAATGCAGAGAAACATACGATGGATTATGTGTATGTTGTCTGCCATTACTTAGGGAATTTAACGACCCGATTGCTAATCCTGAAATCAATATAGATGGAAAAGCCTCTAACTTGGACCTATGTTTCGGTGGTGACATAAAATTCATTAAGCTGAGTCTCTGACTTTGTGGGACGACAGATAATTTTACCTGTCCATGGTGCAAGTTACCGTGCAACATTGACAAAGAAGAGTGAAGATAGCGAAGCAAAGATGCTGCTACTAACGATAGTGTAGAAAGAAAAATAACTTTTAATCAGCTGAAAAATGAATGCAGAATCAAAGATATTTTGGAGTAAACATATGCCATTTGTTAGTAACTGTTTAAACAAAGTTTAGTTCAAACAATGTTTACAATATATCAGTCACTAGACCCTTCTGTAAGAACCCGATTGCTAATCCTGAAATCAATATAGATGGAAAAGCCTCTAACTTGGACCTATGTTTCGGTGGTGACATAAAATTCATTAGGCTGAGTCTCTGACTTTGTGGGACGACATATAATTTTACCTGTCCATGGTGCAAGTTACCGTGCAACATTGACAAAGAAGAGCGAAGATAGCGAGGCAAAGATGCCGCTATTAACGATAGTGTAGAAAGAAAAATATCTTTTAATCAGCTGAAAAAAGAATGCAGAATCAAAGATATTTTGGAATAAACATATGCCATTTGTTAGTAACTGTTTAAACAAAGTTTAGTTCAAACAATGTTTACAATATATCAGTCACTAGACCCTTCTGTAAGAACCCGATTGCTAATCCTGAAATCAATATAGATGGAAAAGCCTCTAACTTGGACCTATGTTTCGGTGGTGACATAAAATTCATTAGGCTGAGTCTCTGGCTTTGTGGGACGACATATAATTTTACCTGTTCAAACAATGTTTACAATATATCAGTCACTAGACCCTTCTGTAAGAACTCTGTGCTGAAGACAGTTAAAACGTTTTGCAAGAAGAGGCGTTCAAGCAAAGGATGGTCAGGTTCTGTCCTGATTCATAACAAGCCTAACTCCCCTCACAGTTGCGAGGACGTTTAGGCTTTCTGGGTGTCTAGAAACGTGCATGCTGTAAACCATCCGCCTTACTCACAGACCAACTTCTTTTTATTTCCAAGGCTTAAGAAACTGCTTTCTTGGAAGAAATATAAGTCCAGAAGTTATCTTGGCGGCGCTATATACCAATGTCTCCCACATAAACCAAAAGAAGACATCCACGCAGAATTTCACGACTGGGTAAAAAGGTTACACATGTGTGTTTCGGTAAAAGGGGAAATACTTTGAAGTTTCGCAATAACACTATTTTTGGTAAAACGTTGCCCTTCCGCAATCAAACCCTAATGCCATTTTTTGCAGGACCCTTATAACAGGGTGCATCAGTAACTGTCTCTCTGATGAAAACATCACAATTATATATCATTTAAACTTTCCTTTTACAGCGCAGGATGTGTTCAAACTAGAAAATAAAAATGTTTCTTTCTTAATTATCTTGAGCAGTACAATCATGGAATCTGAGACTGTTCATATTTAACTGATCTTATTATGTGAAAATATTTTAACTGATCTTATTATGTGAAAATATTTGAAAGCAAAGTGTTTGTATTTTGTAGTTGGTTCCAGTAGTTATTAATACAATGTATGTATTAGCTGCATTAATATCAGAAATCTTTGAGAAATGCTGCATTGTTTGGACTTTGGATGGATTCACAACAAGTGAACGTTATGGATGCACAACAAGTGAATGATACAGCTTCAATTTCTTAAAAACTAACAGCCATGAGTAACATCACATTGCAATACCGGTAACATAAAATTGAATTGTATTGTCTTATCCATTATATGTTTTGTCGTCTTTTGGCAATGATTTTAAGAAAACAACTTTGATGATATTTAAAAGTGCTGTTAACTTATGCCGATATTATAGTTTTAGTCATGCTCCACAGAAGATTTTCCGAACCAGGCACAGAATTTGTTGTTGCGAGGGCAAAAATAGTATCAAATTTTCACATTTTTATGGAGAAAATTCTTCCGACAACTACAAAAACGATAAAGAAAACAACACAAAAATGTTATTTCATTCAGAAAAAGCTTTTTATTTATTATAATAAAGTGATCTGTTACAAAGAACATTTCCTATATTTATTACACGCCACCTGAAGGTGGCGTGTATATTGGAATGCAGCAAGTAAAATTTCCATGGGGTGACGTAACTCCTTTTAGACTGTAAACTGATTTCACAGCGTGTTCTTTTGTAACAAGCGGTCTTTTGATTTGAGATCGCGAACCAGTCTAAATTTTACGTAAATAGCCGATTTTAAACGAATGACTACTAACAGATAGTTGAATATACTTTACGAAACTACCAAGTTTATGATGTGACCACTTCTGGGAAGTTAAACTCGTTTGTTTACATAAATTTGTACCGCCATTCCGAAACAAACGTCTGTACACGTATTGGTCAATAACGAAGTTATACGCTCTTACACTCAATGCCTCGATAGCGCAGTGTAATGTATTCCCGCTTGGCACGCGGGAGATCAGACAACGAAACCTCACCGGAGTGGAATTAACTTTATTTATATAGTGGGAACAAATGAATTTATATCTTGGAAATAATTTTTCTTTCGTACATGAATAATATAAATTGAAGAAAATTTATATGTTAGAATTCTAAACTTAGGAAAATAAATAAAAAAATTATTATTTCAATGATTTGATAATTCATACAGAGGAAACAATGCCTATAGACTTGACGTAGAATCATCTTTTTTAGCATTAAACATTAACAAATGGTCAGCCATATACAAAATTAGAGTGCAAAAAGATTAGGTTTGGTTAATCACCATACATTAAATCCAACATTACTACTTATCGCAACCCCCACTACATTTGGTGGCGTTCAAACATTTGACTTGTATTCCTATATTTAAGACGGTTTGGAAAATGTTTATGTAAGTGAAGTAGTGAATAGTTCTTTGCACACGCGTTTAAAAAGTAGTGAACAGTTTTTATTGTACATCAGCTTCGGTCAAACGGGAATGTAAGTGAAGTAGTATATAGTTATCTGCACACATATTATGAAATGAATGAAAATCGCAAACGAAAGTGAGATAAATAATGGGTTAACATCACTCTTCAATGTGTAGCTTATAATACAATTTGTAGTAATCAGTAGTTTACAATATATTCACTCTATTGCTGAGTGTAGCGTGAATGGTTGCATACATTGCCATTACACCAATGTTTTATGTTTGCTGAATTCGCTTCTTCTTAATGCCAGGCATCAACATTTGACTTGTTTTTCTGTTACATTTTCTTTTCTAACAAGAAATTTGAGTGTTGGTATCATCAATTATAGTCGTTGCTTTTCAAAAATGTAAAGTCTCTTTAAGATAAAAGTTGTGATATGTGGAACGTTTTGCTCATGTTACAAAAAGTAGGAAGCTGTCTCTCGAAAGGAGAAAAAAATGAATTGGGACTTATCAAGTTAAGACACTGTTCTAAGGCCCGTTGTGATACTTTTGTATCACAGTTTTCTTGTTGCTATTATATTTGGCTCTCTAGCAGCATGTAATGACCAGCATGACCCTGAAAACAATTGAAGGGGCCGTTAAGCATCTAGTTCATGAAGAATGGTGCAAATGGAATATGTAACTTGAAATGTATCAAATGCTATTTAATCCTTATATGTCACAGCCTTTTTATTGTATTTTTCACACTTATCACAGATAAACTTAACGAAACCAATTAGAACTAACCTGAATAAAATTAAATAAAGTTATGTTTGCGTTGTTCCTTTTCAAAATAGTTATATTAGATCAATATCACCTTGATGAAATATAACATCGCATTAACGAATTCGTACCCAATTCCATGCTCGACGTCATCGCCGAACGTTATATCCGACAACCGGTACGCTTAGTGTACGCGGCTGGTTGTTTTCACTTTTGATAACTGAAAATAAAGCCGATTTCGTGTTTAACAAAAGTACATATTCTCAAATTAGTGATGTAAAACTGACCATCATAAATACAAGCGATATATACTGATAAACTATCATCGGGGCAGTCCCTAAAACATAACATTACGACGTGAAGTTATATGGGGACTGCTGCTCGTAATATTAGGGGCTACTACAACAACTACATTAAAACAATAGCCATAATTAATGGGGACCGCTAAACAGGAATCTACCTCTATCATCTTACCTTATAAGTCGTTCATTTTGTTTTCTAAAATTCTTCATAGCTTTCTTATTTTTCAATAGATTTTTTTTCATATATGAGACAAAGAACAGTTTCGAAGTGGCCCCTATCACCATGATTATAGAATCAGAGGCAAGTATGAAATCTGCTGACAAATTTGTAGACAAACATAGTTGCTTTACCATTTCTGATGAATTAACTCACTTACTTTTTAAGTGCAATAATACTGACATATTAGCATGTAGACAACGACATCTCACGAAGTTAAAAGAACAGTTCGGTGATATATTACTTAGCTTGTTTAAAGACACCAGCATTAAACTTCAGATCAAATATCTTCTAGGTTATGTTGACGAGCATATTAAGAGTATCTTATGTGCAGAACAGTATCCAGATTTTCTGTGTTTTAGTGCAACTTACTTGAAAGAACTACAAGCTATGTGCTTATCCTTTGATAATAAAGACTGATGTATTAAGAAACTGACAGCCTCAAGGAAACCAGTGCTTTCCTGTACTTTAGTGGTTTCATTTCACTTTCGTTGAAACTTAAAATTTTGGATACACTGTTACATAAAATTAATTCTGACCATTTCCTTAATTGCAAGGTTATGTTCAGTAATGTACTCTCTGTATATTATACACATGTATGCCATTTGTATATATTTTCTCAACAGCTGTGTTTAAATTTGCAATTGTAATTCCTGTTTCTGTATAATACTGCTTTTATATGTCACTTAAGGGGAGCGGTGGTGTAGAGGTTTAGGTGTATGCCGCTCATCCCGGAGGTTGCGGGTTCGAGCCCCACCAAGGTCACGACCGTACCTCCTCATATGACACCAGTACTGGTTTTTCCAGGAAGCGGACTCGAGAGTAACTCGATAAGCTCAAAGCTTTCTTCACAATCGAGCTAAAATAAATTATTATAAAATATATATAAACTATATGTCACTCTCCAGAAAATTGGAGGAAATAAAGTTATATATAAGTCCCGATATTTTGGTAACCTCTTTTGGGCATAACAAGTTCAAATACAAAAGATTTATATTCAATAGTTTTAAAATTGATCTTTGAGTGTTTAGAAAACATTATTATTTATACAGTTATTGAGTGGTCAACAGTTTCACAAAAGTTCACTAACTGTCTGAAATTAATATATAGTTTTATAGTTCTGTCTACCCGTACTTATCAATTAGATTTTTCCGAGTATAGATCTCCGGTATAACTGAATGCTGTTCTATACCATTTTGCTTGAAAAAATATAGATTTCATGATTTTGATCTTAAAATCATTTTTTTAAAAACATGTAGGAAATAAAACATGTAGGAAATTATTGATACTAAGTTACACATTTTTATGTTTAAACGTTACAACCTGTAAAACTCTCTGGTTTGCAAAATGAGAGTAGCAATGCAAATACAATGTAATGTGAAGTTTTATTAGATATTCACAATTATGGATGACAGCCGTAATGATAAGCTTTCTTAAGACAACTTTGTAGGACTGATATTATCTTTGCAAGTATTAACGTATATTTGAGACATCAACCCTTTGTCCCTCTTGAAAACACTTTATCTGTCATACACAATCCATAAGAGTTGGACTATCTAAATGGTTTTGCATGAAGATAAGATAAAAGTGCTGTTGAAGTATAATGCTACTAAATTCCCACGGAACAATTTGATGTCAAAGATTATATTGTAATTGAAATTGATATCTTATTCTTATCTTCGAAAGTCATAATTATCCTTTAAGACAATTGAAGTTGATATCTGATGTTATTGAAAATGTTTATGAGATTGTATGCCCTGGTGATTGTTGAAATTTAGAGTCTCTTAGTGAGGTGTACAGAGTTGGAACACCTAATGCAAATTTAAAACGAATAGTAACAGCCAACATTTAGAACTGTTTAAGACAAACATTATCTATTTAAGGTGAAAGCATACTATAATTTTGTTCTGTAGTCTTCCAATGTGTTTGGTACCAATTGAAACAAGACGATATTTCTGATTTATTTGACGTTATTTTTGTACATTACGTTACCATAATAAGATCATACGCAATAAAGAATGTGGCATGGTTAAATATTACGCTAGTTGTCTGACACATTTCAAAATTTATCTTTCGCTATTTGGTGACAGACTGTCATTTTGTTTTAATTCAATATTGAATATATAATAAAAAGGTTATTGAACTTGTGTGGCAAAATAGTCCTTGATATATCTTTTGTCACAAATGAAAATAAACAACAACAGAATAACTTCTAAATAAGAGAAATTGCTTATAATTTTAAACAAAAAAACCCTGCTTTTCCAATAGAAAGCAGGAGAAACATTTACAAAATGACGTGCTTAACAGGATAATAACAATAACATAAATAATTGTGTATCAAATTTTGTAAATATGGTTAGAGAAGTGGGTCAACAATGTTGAATATCCTTTAGGGGTTGGTCCTATCAGTACTTGTTCAAGATGGTTTGACGGTGAATGTAAAGCCTAAAAAACGTTTGAAATATAGTTCTTTAAGAATATATAGAAAATACAGAAACGACGAAAAAACCTCAAAGCCTATTTTGAGGTGAGAAAGAAGTTTATGTTTTTGAGTGACTCTAAATGTAGAAACATTTTATGCAAATGAGTGTAATGATATTGCAACTAAAATGAATGACCAACGGTCCTTTTGGTCAAAGCTGAAACAGGTAACAAATTGTATAAACAGGTTACAAACAAAATAAGTTCTATAGAATGGTAACATTACTTTGAATGTTTATTAAACCCCGATGTAGGTATAGGTAATATTGATACATGTAATTCGATAAACGAATCAGATATCGAAATTTGATGGATGAAGTTAGAACTGCAACAAAGCACCTTAAACAATGGAAAGCCTGGCCCTGATAACATATTGCCAGAATTTTTACTTACGGTATTGAAATTATTATACCTTTGTTAGTAAGATTATTTAACAGATTGGTGTGAATCAGTTACAGTTGCAATCTATTACCAAGGAAACATAAATAATGTTGCAAATTGTAAGTGAACGTCAATACAGAAGGTTTGAAGTAAAATATATTGCGGAGGTTTGAACTGTCGGCAAATGTACGATAAAACATCAAGCCGGTTGTAAGGCGGGATATACAACAGTTGATAAAGCATTTATTTTAAAGGCTGTAATAGATCGTACTTTAAGAAATAAGAGGGCCAAGATGGCCCTATATCGCTCACCTTGGTACAAGTCCACTTGTCTGGTGGAAGATCACTAGATAATGTTATATACCAAATAAGTTTTCCTATATACGCCTTTGTAAAACAAATGATCCCCCCGGGCAAGGTCAATTTTGACCCCAGGGGCATAATTTGAACAAACTTTGAAGAGGTCTACTAGGCAATGCTACATGCCAATTATCTATGCTCTAGGCCTTGTGGTTTCAGAGAAAACGATTTTTAAAGTTTTCCCTATATAAGCCTATGTAAAACTAAGTGACCCCCGGTGCGGGGTCAATTTTGACCCGGGGGTCATAATTTGAACAAACTTGGTGGAGGTACACTAGCTAATGCTACATGCCAAATATCTAAGCTCTAGGCCTTGTGGTTTGAAAGAAGAAGATTTTTAAAGTTTTTACTATATAAGTCTATGTAAAACTAAGTGACCCCCCGTGCGGGGTCAATTTTGATCCGAGGGTCATAATTTGAATAATCTTGGTAGAGGTCCACTAGCCAATGCTACATGCCAAATATCTAAGCTCTAGGCCTTGTGGTTTCAGAGAAGAAGATTTTTAAAGTTTTTCCTACATAAGCCTATGTAAAACTAAGTGACCACCCCTGCGGGGTCAATTTTGACCCGGGGTCATAATTTGAACAATCTTGGTAGAGGTCCACTAGACAATGCTACATGCCAAATATCTTAGCTCTAGGCCTTGTGGTTTCAGAGAAGAAGATTTTTAAAGTTTTTCCTATATATGCCTATACAAAAACTAAGTGTCCACCCGCGCGGGATCAATTTTGACCTGGGGGTCATAATTTGAACAATCTTGGTAGAGGTCTACTAGACAATGCTACATGCCAAATATCTAAGCTCTAGGCCTTGTGGTTTCAGAGAAGAAGATTTTTAAAGTTTTTCCTATTTGTTGCCATAGCAACCAGAGTTCTGCATGGAATGGAATTCTTTGAACAATTTTGGTAGAGCTTCATGCAAGGAACATTCCTGCATAGTTTTATCAACATTGGCCTAGAGGTTTCAGAGGAGATGTCATTTGAATCAAAATGTTGACGGACGACGGACGACGTACGACGGACGACGGACAATCATCGGATCAGGTGAGCTAATAAAAGCCGAACACTTTATGTTGCTTTGTAGATTGCGAAAAATGTTCCGATACATTTATCTGTTTGTCTATTTATTTGTTTGGACCTCGTGATTTCGCGAGGGCACAAGGAAATAGTAGCACGATAATGTCCGTCTATTGTGTCTAGTTTGTTTGGCAATTGAATAGTGGCGTAATGTTATGCGTAATTTCCATTTGCATGTGTTCTTGTTTGATAGTAAAATTTTGAGATTTTGTAATTAAAACGTTGTTTTACTGATTCCATAAATGTGACTGTGTCTGTGGAAATGGGTCCAGATGAGTAAAAATCTAAAAGTGTGAAGTCTGTTGACTATGAATTGAAAATTTCAAGTAAATCTACCAACTACTTTTAAAGTTATGCTTGTTTTCAGATAACGCACATTGTTATTCTTCACAATAACGTTTGTAACGTCAAAACAGTAATTTTAACGTCAATATATTTGACGTTGTAGATTGCCATGTTACACATTCATATGGAGGTATTTTTTATCCGGTATTCACCTGATAACACATAATTTATTGTAAAGTATTTCGCTAGTTTTAATTTTGGCCCAATGCCATTTCCAATAAACATCATTTTAAATGGTTACGCCTAGTCGAAATTTGGTGAAAATTGGTTATTTGTCTTTTAACATTTGCGGAATAATAATTAATGCTCATCTGGACTCATTTTCTCAGTCCCAGTCACAAATGTTGATTATGTCTACATGTCCAAAAGAGATGACCATCAGTTTGGAAACAAAGCGTCGTTGTCTTATTCAATTTCTGTCAAATTCAGTCACTCGGATGAGTAATTCAGTGTCATCACTGCTCCTTTGAAAAAAAAAACAACTGGAAAGTGTATTGGTCTGTCTGTTTAAGAGCATTTGTTAAAATTTCATTACCTTTCTGGGGCCTCATCTCCAACACATTTTGTATTTAAATAAATTCTGTACTACTACTTTCAGACATCAAGAGTTCTTAAGTTTTTATATAAGAAACAAAACTAATCACAACGCTATTTTCTACAATATGTTTCGACTTTATTGTACGTTTTCTTCAGATGCAGTAAACACTATGTTATACATGGGTATCAGAATTGCTCAGCCTGAGCATCACCTGGCTAGCTTGAGTCTCAGCATGAAAGTTATTACCAGTTGACTTTGTAATTGATAGTAATAAATCACAATATTACCACAACACTTAAGCTTCACTTCTAGAAGATTGAAAACTGATACTTTTCATCTTGCATCATTCATTTGCAATGCTTGCAATGTTGACGTTTATATGATAAAAAGGAAAATAATAAATGTATATTTCTTACTTCTACTACTGCAAAAAGTGACAGTTGTATAATGGTTCAATAATTTAAAGTCCCATGATCACATTGATTTAACTGATATCGAAAAGAAAAAAATACGGATAGGATATTAAACTCTAAAACAATGTTTACAAATGTCTGTCTTTCTTCTTAAAGTCATTTTTTCATGAGAAAAGAGTTACCAGAAAGCCTTTCATATTTTTTGCAATATTATTGAAGAAATTACTGCACAATATTTAGGAATGTTCCTGGTACATAGTGCAAATAATGTCATTTCCGCCGGTAAGACATCTTTCTTTGTGAAATAAGAGCTTCTTGTAATTTTGATCCTCGCACATTTAGAAGATAAATGATTTAGCATTACAAGTTCATTTTATCTCCGAGTTAATGAAAAAAAAATGTATCAAGCTGATGTATTTATGTTATCTAACTACTGATATTGAGATGCTAGCTTAGCCTATGATATATAAATGCACTTTAAACATTGCTACGAACTAGGAGATATTTTTCATAATATTTTCAAATTGATGCAGTTTTATTCTTTTCTAAAAAGAAAGGGAATGCAAACTTGAATATACATGAGCTTGCAAAGTTTCCTCATGGTAAGTCAATATTTGAGCCTTAAATGCCTACTGCATGGAAATGTAAAATTCACAGCCCTGTATTATACGAAGTATACCATTTATCTAAGGGTTAATTAAGTATGTATGTTTGTTTGCTGATTGGCTAAATACATTGATTAACAGTAACAGACAACAAAAATTCTGATATAATCATGCATTTAAAAATACAAAATTAAAAACATACTACTTCTAAATTATCACATTTTTCTTTGTTCTTTCTACAATTGATACATTCTTCGTTATCATGACATGAGATTTGGGAAACCACACCATCAGTATAAGCATAATTTATTGCTATCAATTTCACAGGGTCATTAATTAATTGCCCCCACGCTGTGAAGCTCTGAGGCTTACCAGAGAGTGATTTTCAGCAGAAAGTACCCTTGTATAACAGAGTGTAAACAAGAGCTGTTTGTAAAACACGTATGCCCTTGATGCAAAAGTTGTACTATGAAAGGAACAGTTTTAAATGTATAAGTCAGTGTGAAATTCGTGAAAACGGCATCTGTAGAAATTGTAGAATAAAAAAAAAATAAGAAAAGAAAATAAAACATTCTAAAAAAACCAAAACATTTATACGAAGTGACTTTGACCTCCAAAAAAATTGCTTTTGCTAAAAACACAATTAAAAACTAAAAAAAAAAATAAAAAACATATTTTTAGTAACTGTGACCTTGACCCCTGCGCCACTCGTGAAAATATCACTTTTGGTGCCCACTCGGTGAAATTATAACTTGATATTACACCGAAACCAACAATTATCCTCTATATAATCCAATAAAAAAATTGAAAAAAGTTATATTTTTAGAAACAATTTAAAACTAAAAAAAAATTGAAAAAAATCTGTTTTTAGTAGTGACCTTGACCTAATTTTTTTTGCGTAAAACAATTTTATAATAAAAAAAATTGAATAAAATTGAAAAAAAATCTATTTTTAGTAACAGTAACCTTGCCCCCCCCGAAAAAAAAATTGAACAATATAAAAATTTAAAAGAAAAAATATTTAAATATCTTCCTCTCCATGCAAGCTACCTACACACCAAGTTTCATTGCAATTGGTCACTCCTAACTCATGTTAAGCAGAAACCGTTTTTCTCTTTCTAGTAACAGCGACCTTGAACTTGATCCTAGTGACGCTAAAAGCAACCCAAGCTTCATTTCCCCGCAAACTACCTACAAACCAAATTTCATTGCAATTGGTCACTCCTAACTTAAGTTATTGAGCGGAAACCATTCTACAATTCCGGGTCACTCTGACCTTGACATCAAGTTTCAAGATGTTAGGCCCGAGCGTTTTTGAGTTATCGTTCAGAAACTGTTTTACAATTACGGGTCACGCTGACCTTGAAGTTTGACCTACTGACCTCAAAATCAATAGGGTCATTTGCTGGTCATGACAAACATCCACATCAAGTTTCAAAATGTTAGGCCTAAGAGTTCTCGAGTTATCGTTCAGAAACTGTTTTACAATTACGGGTCACCGTGACCTTGAAGTTTGACCTACTGACCTCAAAATCAAAAGGGGTCATTTGCTGGTCATGAAAAACCTCCACGTCAAGTTTCAAGATTCTAGGTCCAAACATTTAATATTTAAGTTATCATCCGGAAACCGTTTTACTATTCCGGGTCACTGTGACCTTGACCTTTGACATACTGACCTAAAAACAATAGGGGTCCTCTGCTGGTCATGACCAACCTCCACATCAAGTTTCAGGATCCAAGTCCCAAGCGTTCTTGAGTTATCCCAAAACCAGTTGGTAGACGGACGGACGGACGGATGGACAGACAGACAGACAGACAGACAGACAGACATACCGACCGACCGACCGACATCTGCAAATCAATATACCCCTCTTCTTCGAAGGGGGCATAATAACAATGTATGCAATAACAAACAATTAACGTCACGTCCGCTAAACGTTGCGAGTAACGGAACGTGACGTACTGCTGCAAATTATATATTGTAGTTAATATAGTACTTATAAAATAATTAGTAGTCATTCCTCCACTGCGAATCGTTTGCTTCATTCATGTTATTTTATGTGTGATTTGTCTCAGGACAAAATTAGGTAAATTGTATCTCCTATTTTTTGGCATAATTGCATATTTTTGTTACCTGTTTTGAAATCGTAGACTTTTACTACATGTTGCTTTGCAATCTATAACACGCCGGGGGAACCCGCATATGAAGTGCAACATGCACTTCGGTAAAAATCATATGCGGAGCTTCCGGAACTCCATATGCGGATGAATTTAAAGGAAAAACAAGGTAGGTGATGTTACATGTGTCCATTTTTCATATAATCAAAGAAAAATTGCAAAAAAACTCGAATGCTATTCGACCCTCACATAAATTCCGCATCTCTCCGTATATGTTGTTTGCCTGAACGTTTAAAAAGAACAATGTAAACTTTGAACAAAGTGTCTGACAAATGTGAAAGAAAGTAGTCAACAATTATGAATAATCATGTTTTTGTTGTAAATCGCATTTCTGGCGAGGTATGAACGAAGAATATTAGAAAATATGTACATATTTGCTCTTGGAAGAAAACAACATACACAAAATGATCTGGGAAAGAATTCCTCGGCAAAAATGTAGATGCACTACATATGCGCAGTGTGCACTCCATATGTGCTATAAGATGTTATATGGGGTTGTTCAAATCTCTTATGATTCATAGCGCACTGCCTCTTGAGTTATTTTCAAAAAAGTTAGAATGATACACTAATAGAAATCCGTTTATTGTAGCAAATGTCATTTGTAAAATTTTAACAAGCAAAGAATAGTGTGATACTAGTAACTTAACTTATTGTGATATATGGCTTTACACACGTTTATATACATCAGCATATAACGAAATAAGATTTTTATCACAAAAGCTCACTTGACCCCTTCTCCGGAATGTGAGCTAAAAGTTTAAGTGTACACTGAGTAGCACAAGGATTTGTGTCTCTCACTGGCGGGCTGAGATCAATCATGGGCCCAGCAATTATATTTCACATCGGCAACGTTTAACCCACAAGACCATCCCAGTTTGAACAAAATTCACGATAGGAATTTCTCCCAGAACAGTTTTAATTTTGTGCCTATAAATGAAGATACCATTATCTAAAATAATTGATAAGCTTAATGTGAGGCGATAAAATATATGTTAAATGCTTAAGTATGGTAAATGTTCACTCATTGGACCGTTTACTAATTTAATAGATTCTCCATCTACTCTAACAATTTTCAAGATAGCTTAAAATAAGCACAAGTAACACGTCTTTTTAAGAAGAATGACGCTTTATTTCAATCTAATTACAAAACTGTAAGTATTCTAACCATACCTTCAAAAACTTTTACTGATTTTTATCTCACCAACTTTCAACTTACGTTGACACTATTTTTGACAATTTTTATGCTTTAAGGAAAGGTCATGGTTGCCAGACTGCAATACTAACATTGTTGGATGACTTGAGGCAGGCCCTCGACGAAAATGAGTTTGTAGCAGCAGTCCTCATGGATCTGCCAAAAGCCTTTGATTGCCTCCCTTACAATATTATTTTAGCAAAATTGTTATAACATGGCTTGTCTGAACTCATGGGCTTGTATAACTGAAGGTGTGCCTCAAGGTTCAATTTTAGGCCCGGTACTGTTTAATGTATTTATAAATGATATTCTTTTGTTTCATACACAGGGGTACATTATAATAACTATGCTGACGACAGCACCTTGTCATTTCATTCGCCAAACTTTCATGCATTAATACAAGTTTTGGACTCTCTCAAGTAACTCGCACTCCGCCTGGGTACAGTTGTCAAACATTATGTCTCCATACTCGACAATAGTCCTTTAAAGGACAGGTATATTGTTTCTAAAGAGTTCCTATCAAGAATGAATTTTATTTTTCTCATGGTAATAATGCATTTGTATGCTTTTTGTAGGATGTAGTCAATTTTTGATTTCCAACGAAGATCAGACTGAAAAATGATACCAAGGTGTTTATGTGTAGTCACATCGGACATATGTTCATTATTCATGGAGAGTACAGGATGAGAAGGGGGTCGTGTTTTGCGAGAGAAGATTAGAGATTCAGTTTACGTTGGGTTAAATTGACTATATATAAGCTTTTATAGATTTTATGAAATGTTTTGATATGATAAAAAGAAACAAATTATGGAATGTTTTAAAACAAAATGGCATTAAAGGGAAATTGTATAGAGCAATACTTGGTATGTACAGTAGAGAAGAGGCTTGTGTCAAAACAAATGTGGGTCTTACAGAACATTTTAAGTGTCCGGTAGGTTTAAAACAGGGTTGTTAGCATCACCGATATTATTTTTAGTATTCATTGATGAACTAGTTAAATATATTGAAGAAAGTGGTGTAAGAGGGATACAGCTATTTCCTGACTTAACCGAAATACTGTCACTTTTGTTTGCAGACGATCTGGCACTTACTGCAGATACAGTTATAGGTCTCCAAAAACTTTTAAATTCATTGCATAAGTTTTGTAGTGAAAAGGGGGTAAAGATTAATACACAAAAATCGAAAATTATGGTATTTAAAAAAGGTGGGATACTATCTAAACATGAGAAATGGACTTATAATGGTGAAGCTATTGAAACAGTTAAGTTTTTGTTATGATGGAGTAACTTTGACACAGCAACTATCTTATATTAGTATGGCAAGGGAACAAGCATTGAAGGCTAAAAGAGTACTAATCTCAGTACTGGGAAAATTATACGATTATGGACAGATACCAAGAAATGTATTTTTTAATATATTTGATACAAAAATCAGTCCTATTCTATTATACGGGTCAGAAATTTGGGGTATACAAAGGCAAAATTCTACAGAAATTGTACATTCTTATGCCTGTAAAAGATATATGTGTGTAAGTCAAAAAACTATTAATGCTGCGGTGTTAGGCGACTGTGGGAGGTACCCAATGTTCATAAACGCAGCCAGGAGAAGTATGAAATATTGGTGTAAAATATTGAAAATGAGAGATGACAGATATGTTAAGAAAAGTTATTTGATGATGAAATATCTAGATGATTTAGGACAAAGCAACTGGGTTACAAGTATACGAAATCTGTTATGTAAAAATGGTTTCGGGTATCTTTGGTTTGATCAATGTGTAAAACAGGAAAAGTCATTTTTATTTAAATTTGTACAACGTCTAAAAGATCAATATATTCAAGAGTGGGTCGGGACAGTAAGAGATAGCTCTAAACTAAGTTCTTATATTTATTATAAGCTCGAATTCAAACACGAAGCATATTTAAATTATGTAAAAGTACGTAAATTTAAGTATGCTCTAGCAACACTAAGGTCTTCATCGCATACTCTTGAAATAGAGAGAGGAAGGTATAATAACACACCAAAAGAAAATAGAATTTGTAAACTATGTAACTATGCAATAGAGACAGAATACCATTTTGTTTTAGTCTGTCCAGCTTTTTCGTATATTAGAGTAAAATATATTCCTCGAAAATACTTTGAAAATACTAACGTTCATAAGTTTAGAATTCTCATGAGCTGTAATTCTGAAAAGGTCATTATAGGTCTAGCAATGTATACGTACTATGCATTTCAAAAACGCAAAGCAATGCTAGATATATAACAGAATATATAATAGATGTATGAACTGTAATATTGCCATGTGAACCATATTGATAGAATATTACAAGTAAGAGCTGTGTACTTTAGCCAGTATTAGTTACATATTGTTGGTATTTAACCAGTATAATTATTTACACATTGTTGTCAATAACAGTTACCAGTCTAAGAAATTGATACAAAATTGTAACATATATTTTGTAATGGGCCGGTGGCCAATATCAAATAAACTATTTGTCATTGTCATTGTCATTGTCATTGACTAGCTAACGGGAGGCCTAAGAAGAGAATTTGGAGGTCTGTGTTGAATGTTTGAGCAGAAGTAATTGGATTAACGTAAGACCACAGGCCCTGGTCCAGTTCTATATCAATCTTTTATTGGCATATTTTATATTCAAAACATGTTTTACGTACTATTTATACGTTATTGTGTTAAAAAAATGAAACATTGAATTTTTTTTCACTGGTTCATATAATATATAAAGGTATACAACGCGAGCGTAACGCTATGGGAGCTTACTCGGAAAACTTGTAGAACATTTGAAAATCGGAGTTTATAGGTTTGCAGCCTTTACACAAACGATCGTACACAGTGGGCATTTAAAGTCTTCCATAAAAAGTACATTGACCTCATAAATACCTTTGAAATAAGCAGCACAAGAAAACCATTGATGCAAAGCATCAAAGGTCGCCGCTAAAGAATTGAACAAGAGCAAAGGAAATGTAATTTTTTATTTATAACAGGAATACAAAAATAATAATACTGTTTAATTGTGTTTGAGAATTAACATGTTACATAGATTGTAATAAAGAATATATAATAAATAAGTTCATTAAAATAAGTTCACTAAAATAGTTTAGTTTGTATTTTCTGTTTCTGTTTTCTTAAAAATGATCGAGCTGAATCAAAGTTTTGTGAAAACATCGCGAGCATAACATACACAGATCGGATCGTTGTAAGAAGACTTTTTGAATAACAGTTTCAGAAGAGTGCTCCAAGTAAATACTTTGAGACTGTACAGCCTAGATATCCGAAGCGTATCGAGTGAAGTTGAGAGTTATCTCCCTTGAATTTCGGGTAAACTGACTGTTACGGGTCGTACCGAATATACCTCGAACGAGGTTGGTGGACCCAATAAGCACAATTACAAACAAATTAAACACTGTATTATGTTTATAATCAATAGAAAATAAGCTATTTATAATATGTCCGTCTGACATGGTTCCTTGTGATATTGTCACAATATATGCATCATTGAAAAGCTTACGATCTTAGCTTTCTTATTATATGCAATTTGATACATTTTATTCAACCACAAACATTTAATCAGTTGTTAAACATATATCGGGAATTTTACATAGAAGTTACAGTCGGTAACATTTGTAACTGTAAAGTCGTGCGACATTGCGGATAGCTTTATTGTTTACATCACATGAGTTCTAAAAATAAAGTATGATTCACTTTCCGTGGACTGGTTTCAAAGATTTTATCAGTCAAAATAGATCTTGACCATTTGAAATCGAGCACCACATGAGGGAATAATTAAAAGATTTAAAAAAATAAATGAAGTAAAACAATAAAAAATATTACAAATACTTTTTCTGTAAAACTTTATTGTCAGTGGATAGAATTATCTTGTATCAAATAATCTTGGAAAAAAATTAAGTCACGTGCCCCTCCATTTACAAAAAAATATCCCATTCCAGACAGTCACCGCACTTAAGTGCGGCGACAACAAGTCTCTGTGATCGAGTTGTTTCATTTTACACTGACGATGTCAGTATTTGAAGACATTTTGACATGAGAGGTGATAAAAACCAGGAGCACGTTCGCTTACCGGACTCAAGGTAAGTATCAATTCACTAAATCGCTCCCTGTACTGTCGAGCTATGTTGTAGGTTGCTATTCATATCAAAATACCAGCAAAAAGGAAATAATCACTGTTATTCGGTAACTGTATCATAGGGTAAACAATGAATTATGGTTTTTTATATCCCATTCAGTTGAAACCACCATTTACTATACTATTAATATGTGTGTACATTCCACGTAGTAATTAAATTGAACCTGTAGAATTTTAATCGAATCGAGAGAAAACTGACCGCCACAGAGTGGTTAGCATTTAATTTACTGAAATATGCAATGACAGTATCAATGTGACATCTGTTTTCTTATGACGCACTAGTTATTCATTTAAATTTATAATGTGATAACACCAATATAACAGGAGATATATCACCAATTCAAAAATAGGCAAAGTGATATCACCTATTTCGCCTAGGAATACACATAGTTGCTGGAATCATCTATTCGAATGGGTTAAATCACCAATACCAATAGGTCATACCATGTTTTTCTCTTTCCCAAATTGTGAAATAACTTATTCAAAGGGAAAAGTTGATATCACCTATATCAAAACAGTGCATGTGATTCCAATAAATTATACCACCTATTTAAAGCTGCTCGCTCTCAGCTGCCGTTGAAAAAAAAATGACATACTTAATACATAAATATAAAACTACATGCTAGAATCAACAATAGAAGTAAAAATCTAGATAGGAATTTGCTGGTTTTACACTTATGTTTACATTAGAATTTCACAAGCGTTTGCAACGCTTTATCATTTGGTAGCGTATAATTCAACTCTACAGATATACGTGACAGGAATTTATACTGGAATCTTTTTATATGACTATATGGTCTAAAATATGTTATTTTTCAATCAGTTTGAAGAACATTATTTTTTACCAAAATATGAGAGCGAGCAGCTTTAAAGGGACTAGTTATTGTCATGTTTGCACTTTGCACCTTTTTCCTTTATAAAGGGATTGCACCTATTGCAAAAGATAATATTACCAATTTGAATGGTTGAACAGGTTACATCACCTATGACATCCCACTTATTTAAAGATATCTTGAAATATTTCAGTACGGTATACCCCCGTTTCAAAAGGAATATGGGATATCACCTATTCGCATTGGCGATATCATCCGATTTGAAAGGACGGTACTTACACTACGAAATAATGAAACATTTAACTAGATGGGTGTTCAATATAACACTTGTGTTGCCCTCTTGAGACCTAAAATGTAATTGGTGGTGCATTATGTTTCCGTAAGGGACATATGCTTACAACATAAAACATATAATACAGGTCATTATTTTCATAATGATATCCGACCAGATCCGCCTCCGCGGTCTAGTGGTTAGAGAAGCTGACTTGAAATCACTGTAGCCCCCCGACTTTGTCTCTTTAATACTGGAAGTTGGCAGTAGCTTGCGAAGGTTCGGAGCCTAGTACTCGAACTTTCTATGACGATGTTAGGGAAACAAGCTGCCTATTAAACTGACCAAATACATGTACTTTTGAATTGGACGTTTAACTCCTACAATAACGATATCCGATCAGAAATTATAAAAGAAAGCAAATGCAGCATTTTTTTCTGAAAGGGACATACCCTATAACTGATGCCAAACGAAATAACCTCCAAAAAATAATAAATAGAATCTGTTGAAGTACATGTATTATAACAACCTAAATGTTTCAGCCAATTTTTGAAAGCATTTCTTTTAAAAAAAACTTAAAGAAATATGACAGAATTCAAACTCATATTTTTGTTGATTTTTCACAACCGCACCACATCGGCAGTTCCCGCACCAAAGCTTCATTTCATCGAATTTTGTGTTGGTAAGTAGAGATAACCACCCGTGTAAGTTGTTTATTAGCCTTACACTTTAATTTACTTTAAGAAACCCTTTCAAAAGCCAAATATTAAACTCAGGCTTATTCTTTGAAACTGAAGTAGGCTACACAAAATATTAAATGTTCTCTTACCATTTTCATCGGTTTGCGCAATTCAAATTTTATGAATGGAAGCGTTGTGAATGAAATACAAAAGTTTTGATCACGTGATCGCCGATCTAAAGATAGATTACATATTGATAACTTTCCTCGAAACGATTTTTATTTATGCATGTATAGCCGTTTATCTTTTAAAGTTATAACTGGCTGATATTGGAGTGAGGGACATACTTTTTAAAGTTTATATTGCTAGTTGCTATATAATTACAGAATGAGTTATGTTTACACAGTCGCTGATACATAAACGCGAGTTTTATGTACTGGCGGATCAATGCATTAAGTGAACGTGACTGCCTGATGGCGTAGTAATTGACATATAATGAATTTTGCCTCCGTTAGTATTACAATGATTTACAGCATCAAGACATATAATTTTATAAGGCAACGGAAATGACTTTTAACCCGTTTTTAGGCCGAGTTCGCAAACACGGTCCCAACGCGTTTCAGCAAAAGCCGATCCACTTTGCAGGCGAAAGGGGAAGTCTATGTCTGTTCAAACTGTCAGGAGCAAACGCTGAGTCGTTTTCAAAATTGCCTTACTAAAACAAGGATTCACGTGACGTGACGTGAATCCTTGTTAAAAACTACGAGGCAAAGTGGTTAATGCACCAGTACTCTGGTGTCTGCTATGTAAGATCACACACCAATATTTGGCTATTGGCATTACTCAAACTTTGGCTAAGTAATCATAATGTTTTGACAAAAGTGACTTGGTATTGCATGTAGGTAAACCAAATTGCCTAACGTTTTAAAAACGTAGTACACATTAGTATGCATGGGTGTCCTAATGGGGTCTTGACAGGTTCACTCGGTAAGACAGGCCAGGATTATAAACAATATAATAAGACATAACAGGTGGTATCATCAATTCATATAAATGTTATATATATTCCCTTTAAAAAGTGACAACACCATTTGGAATAGGTGATATCAACCATTGAAATACTTTATACCAGCTTTTTAAAGGGAAACATTTTATACCTATTTGAATGGGAAAATACCCATAGTTGATATCGCCTTTTTAAACGGAAACATGATATCAGTTATTCCAGTGGGTGATGTAACACATACGAATAGGTGATACCACCCAGTCTATATTTTCATATATTAAGGAATGTGTGGTATAAACTTTCCAAACGGAAAATGTGATTTCAATTCGAATAGTTGATATCACCTATTGAAGAGAAAATATGGTATGTAATCTATTCGAATGAGTCCTATACTCCATTCGAAAAGGTGATAACACCTAGTCTACATGTATTCTAGGGTCAATGTCAAGGTCACTGTTACTAAAAATAGAAAAATGGTTTCCGCTCAATAATTTAAGTTAATTGCAATGAAACTTGTTGTGTAGGTAGCTTGCATAGAGAGGAAGCTTGGGATTGCATTTGGGGGTGTGTTTTTTAAAGTTTTTTTTTTAATTTCAAGGTCACTTACTAAAAATATTTTTTTTAGTATTTTAATTGTTTTAAGCCCAAAATTTTGTTGGGTCAAGGTCACCTACTAAAAATAGATTTTTTTTAGTTTTTAAATTGTTTTAAGCAAAAAAAAAAATTTTGGGTCACGGTCACTTACTAAAAATATTTTTTTGGGGTCAAGGTCACTGTTCATAAAAAAGATTTAAAAAAATATGCAAAAGAAAAAAAATTCTTTGCAGAGGGGGGGGGGAGGGGGGAGGGGGTGTCAAGGTGACTGTTTTTTTATAATTCTACAATTTCTACAGGCGCCGTTTAACCTGCTTTTGCGGCATTGCCGCGTCTTCTTGTTTTCTTTTTAATCTAGCATTGTAACGGGCGTCTTCTCAAAAGCACGATGGCATACTGCATATTGTGCTTAAAGCTGCTAGCTCTCAGTTACCGTTGAATTTTTGTATATGCTTTTATGACATACTTACACATAAATGTAAAACTAAAGGATACAGTCAACATGTTTGTACATATCTTGGTAATTCTTCGCAAAAATCGATTGAAAATGTTAGTTTTACTACACTCAATGTTTACATTGGAATGTCAAAAGCGTATGTAACGCTGAATTTAATTTGGTAACGTTATTTTTCAAATATACAGATAAATTTTACAGGAATTTATACTGGGACCTTTTTATATGACTATATATTCTAAAATGTGTATTTTTCATACAGCTTGAAGAACTTTGGCAAAATTTCCCAAAGTAAATCTCTGTTTATAATATAGTGGCATACATAAAAGTTCAACTGAATCCGACACAAACAATTTGTCTCTGGTTTTAAACTCTACATGTTTTTGTTACAGGTGTGTTTATTTAAGTGTTTAAGTCACATAAGGAATGTATTTATATATAATAATGACTGATCCACGTTAAGTTGATACAGCAACCCTTCTTCTCGAACTAGTGCAGGAACCGAGGTCCAGTGGCAAAGGTATCAACTATTACAATAATCTTCTAGATGCTCTAAGTAAGGAGATTTTATTGGGATCACCTTGCCTGCAAAACATTACCGGTTGCATTATATTTAGTATTTGTTATTCAAAGTAATTGAACATCTATTCAAGTTACTACTGTGTTTGTAGTAAATGGAGGTATGGAACTAATGGTTTCATTTCTTTGATTCCGATTTAGTGAGACATGATTAAGAAGCAGGAAAAAGGACAGTTTTAAACCAGTTCTTAATAAAAGATAAGTGACAACAACTGTTTTACATGCAGTATATTCTAGATTATATGAAGGAGTCTAAAGAATCAACGCATTTTACTGACAATATAATACACAAATAATAAATTTGAATATACTCTAATCATTTTCACTATATAGTGATTATTTTAACAATACAAAAAGAAAAGCCAAAACCGACAATATTTATAAGTAACATAGTATGATGTATTTGTAAATTATTGTAGGTATACTAATACACATTGATTACATAAAGAAAAATCATTGTTAAACTCGTGAATACTTGGAAAATATCTTTAAGCTGCTCGCTCTCAGTTACCGTTGAATGTTTTCTTTATGTTTTTAAAATTGCATACTAACACATAAATGTAAACATAAAGGATACAATCAACATGAAAGGAAAAAAACTAGGTAGTAATTTGTAAACATTGATTGAAATGTTGGTTTTACGACACCGCTACACTAAATGTGTACATTTGGAATGTTAAAAGCGTGTGAAACGCTGAATATAATTTGGTAGCGTATTATTTCAAAAATACAAGTAAACTTTACAGAAATTTATACTGGAACCTTTTTATATGACTAAATATTCTAAATGTTCTAATTCTATATGTGTATTTTTCGTACAGTTTGAAGATTTTTTTTTCCACAATCTGAGAGCTAGCAGCTTTAATTAAGGAGAAACATTTTACATATAAAAATAAGCTGTACACGGCGAACTGTAACCAAGAAGCAGACATACTTGTCGAATCGGAATAAAAGACCCCCCTGGGTATAACAGTATCGGAATCATATGTTACTTTAATTTCATGAATTTTCACCGTGCCCTTTTGGCATCTGTCTCGAGTGTAAGTTATCTGTTTGGGATACTGGATTAGATAGTCAAGACATATATTAGACATGGAAATAAAAAATGATAAAAAGAAAGGAGCGTTGCTATATTTAACACGAGTTAGTTAGACATCACTCTTTATTCCCAGTTTATATGGCGTACAATATGCTTCCATTTCAATTTTCCAGGGAAGATAGCCTCCTTTATGTACATACGTATATAATGGAAGAAACCATATTTTCCGGCAACGTAAGATATTAGATAATATTTAGATAAAAAGTACCAAATCTGTATCAAAATTTTGAATAATAAATGAAATACATGTATTTTCTTATCTCTTGTGTGATGTCATTTTATAAATAATTCCAAAATGGGGGTAGGGTTATTCAAATTCCTTTAACTTTTTTCATTCACGGTGAAATTCTTTTAAAATTTGTTTTTAAATCCAGGAAAGGATACAGATTAAGAAAATATTAAGCCTTTAATGATTTGAATTGGTGCCCATTAGGGGTCTACTACCTTAATACTGAAACTGAACGTAACGTTCTAAGTGAACGTGACGTTGCGAGCCAAAGTTCAGTATTCAGTACAGGAATATTGCACTAGACGTATAGATTTTTTTTGACATAGAAACTAAACAATGTTAAACAGAAAATGTCAATACAAGGAAGTAAAGGGAAAACAAACACACAAACTTCACTGGTACTAATGAGTTAAGATCGAGAAATATAGAACGGCTAGATCAGTGAATGGCTGATTATTTGTAAGCTCATAAACATACTTTTAAGTGGTTAGAATCAATTATGTTACGTTGTATAGTTCTTTTCTGAAGCATTTATAGAAGAAGTAAAACCAGCACATCTCTTCGTAAAACCATGTTTACACTTTTTTATATCAAATGACAATACTAAAGACCAGCATAGGTAAAACAAAATCGTATCACATATTGCTTTTGGTTTTGTACGACATATATTTTCAAGTTTACTACGCAGGACTTCTGACAGCGTTTGCTTCTTAGTAGCAGAGTCTCCGTCTTGTTTCTGTAATAAAGAAAATAATAAGTAAGATTAACATTAATGAATTGCATATGTAGACATAGAAGTCGACATTTATATATTAGTGACAGCATCACAGCTACTTTCGTTGGTATGCTTTTTAATTCATATATAGTGGCGTGATAACACTATCAAATACTACATTCTGTTATTAAAACATTATTCATTATGCCCTCGAAGTTAGAAATATAGTAATCGGAACGTAAGTCATTTTTTTCATTCCTCCCGACTTTTCTTTCCGAGAACAAAATTATGGTGATAAGGAAGAGTGCAATTTACATTAAAACCCTATCGTGCTCAACGATAGGACTTTTAATGCACAAGAACCATCTCTCTAGTTTGTTCCTTCGTCTTTATATCTTCTTTCTAAAAATTGCATTGTGCTTGTTCGTCTGGACAATAATGCAGAACATTTTCAAGGGATATAGTTGACAGCTGAATACATGAAGGAGGGCATAGAAAGGACATGCAATGTCTTAAAACCTTAAATTTGCATAGTCATCCGTTATGTTGTTGCAATTAAGAAATAATCTATGGCTTGGAGTGCTTTATCGAAATTGAAGCATTCTCAGGAGGTGATGTGCCTGGCGGAATAATTCACGAGGGAGAAGCCCGAGTGAATTATTACACAGGCACATTACCGAAATAGATTATTTCGATTCTTATATGCCGAATTTTTGAAAACTATCGTAACTACTACGGACCTTTCTTTCAGCACGGCGGTATTGTGTAAAATAGCATAAATAGTGGCTCTTGGAATATACTCCCCTATTCGGGCAGCTATTCAAGATATCATACATAACTGTTTTATACATACTTATTTTAGTTTAATCATCTAATAAATAAAATATAAAAATACCTGTCTGTGACATTATGCAGAAGACGTCAGATTTAGAACAAAGCAAACAATCGATTTAAATGCGTACCGTTAATTTAAACTGTACAACGTTTTAACGTGGAGTAATGACGTCAGTGTGATGACGTAAATGTTTTCATTCATTGTTTTGTCTCCCGGAATCAAAACATTGTATGACTGTTAATGCTGAATGTCTTGGTTTTTTTAAAGGAAAACAAGGTGAGGGTATTCTAAGGCTGACTTGACGCAATCAAGAATAATATTTATGTTCTTAAACACAACTTTTTCATGCGACTGATGTATTTATAGAGATATTATGTCTGTTTCTATATTTTATTTTCTGCACGGGAGTAAATAAGAAAAGCCGGAAGAAGCAACTTCCATTTCTGAAACTCCGCCTACTTTTCCGAGTGCATTAATCATATTAAAGCACTCGAATTGACTATACAAATATACCATAGGCATATTAGAATCAATCATACTTCATCATGCATGTCCCGATCATAACTCGAAAACTGTTCAAATAACTTCACAAGATGCCAGGGGACATAAATAAGAAGTGAAATACAAAGAGCTGTATTCAGCAATTTTGAAGTTTCTATTTAATCATGCTTGTCCCAAACATATATCGAAATATGTGAGATATTTTGTTGATATTCAACACAATGACAGACGATAGTAGAGATGCAATGTTTTAGCAACATACGTCTTTTCTGTCGTATTGTATGTCCCGATTGACGGCAAATTGTAATTTATGTAAAGGTTGTAAGTAAACATTTCCTACATGGTAGCGACTTTCTTGCATAGAAGTCTATTTGTTCAATTAATCATCGTTGCAAAATATAAAAGTCGTTGCTTGATTTTTTTAGCAAAGTATGATATTTTGGCATTAAGGGGTTGCAAATGTATATATGCGCTCTTAATAATTTTTTCTAATTTATTTTAAGTTCTTACAACTTATATTAATCGCTGCCGAGACTCATTTCATATTGAATGAACCTCGAAGAGATATGTCCTTTTTGTAAACATATAACAACTCTGCACCTTTAATTTTATAATAAATATATCAAGTTATACAACCAAAACATGTAACTCTTTATTTTGAAAGTATAAAAACATGACACACATCCTTCTGGGCTAAAAATATGCTTTTTGAAAGAGAACTCACAACTTTATCCATTCAGCCACCCATCCATCCAAACATCAATCCCGTTATCCGTTCCGCCGTTCTTACTTTATTGTTATAAACAGTGACTAATCTTAACAAATGGAATAGGTGTCTGAATTAGTGAATGTTTTAATGTATAAATCAAAATGTAATTGTAGTTTCTTATAATTCTTTATTGAATGAACATTTATTTGCTTACGTTTAATATATGAATTTAACAATGTTCTGTAACTGAATGAAACTTTAATAAACAATTATACAGCCGTGGCCATCAAACTGCAGCATTTCCCATTAGTATAGTTTCATACAGAGACGTTTTACAATAGCTACTTTAAATGGAAGATTCTGTTATAAATCCAGGTTTCGATCGATAGATTACAACACGTGTACTATCCGACCTTTATTTTGAGTTGCATTGTTTAAAAAAAGTATTTACATTTTTGTAATTAAATAAATACATCTCAATGCTGTTTAATTTAAGAAAATTCGTAACAAAGTTGAAACGGAAATATAGGTTACTTTCCGTGACTGAATAGATTAAGATCGCACATCTTGAACATTTAGAATCTAACTTCAAACATGTTTTATAAAACGATAATATTACAATCCTTACTGTGTCAATGTAAAATGGACATATCTAAATAGATCTGTACAAGTATTTTACGAGCATGGTGTTAACAGACATCCCTTATACAAAAAGAGTGACATCGATGAGTGTGTAGGGGTGTGGAATTCCTGCAGTAAAAATAATTATTTTTATTTGTTCGACACGGGTTTTTTTTGCCGGCGGACACGTTGCTTTTTCTGCCCAAGATGTCCGCGGACAAGTCACAAGAAAAATGAAATGAATAATGTAAGACAGTCCCAGGTAATCCTGCCGAGACCCGCCAGATTTTTGCAAAACCAACATTAATACTGTACAAGCGACCCGTTGAATTAAGATCGATCGAATCGGACGTATTTTCGCTGAGAATCGCCGCTACTGTATACTATCACGGTGTTATGTATTTTTTATCATTTTATCGTTTCAAAAAGAATTCTGTTCTTTCTTATCAGAACCTAAGATATTGATCACTTTTATGTTGTCTTAAAATATTTATTTCAGTTAAAAAAAAGCTGTAAGTGGTCCCTTAGCATTTGTCACTCGCGATAGATGTGACAAATATGGCCTGTCGTAAATGATAACGAAACAGTTCGAAAGTAGCTCGAGAAAATAGGATTATAAAAAAATTATTTTGGAATAAATAATGTTATGAGTAAGTTTTATTTTTGGTGATGAAATATATTGCACGCTTCACAAATGTACGTCGGAGGAACGCTCTATAGAGTATTCCATGTCGGTCGTCAAACATTTTTTAATTAAATACAGCCATGGCAATAATTGTACAGCATTTTCCGATAGTATAGGTTGTACACTAGCTAAAATCCGATACAACTTTAAGTGGAAGATTCTATTATAAATAACCGCTCAAAATAGGGGTGTACCATACTGTATACCTCAGTAGCCAGGTATCGACCGTTTAATACAACACGTGTACTACCCGACATTTAGTGTGAGTTGCATTGTTTAAATGTGAGTAATTAAATAAATGCATCTCAATGCTGTTAAGTTTAACAAAATTCGTAACAAAGTTGAAACGGAAATATAGGTACTTTCCGTGACTGAATAGATTACGATCGCACATCTTGAAAATTTAGAATCTAACTTCAAACATTAAAACGATAATAGATCTATTACAATCCCTTCCTTACGGTGTTAATGTAAAATGGACATACATTTGTATTTGAATAGATCTGTACATGTATTTTACGAGCATGGTGTGAACAGACATCCCTTATACAAAAAGAGTGACACCGATGAGTGTCTACAGAAATTTTCCCCCAGACCTTCATAAGCAGCTCCCCGGAATGTGGTCGAAAGAGTACAAAAGTTATTCTTCTGCGTTGTTTTGTACTCGTATATACAAGTTACATGAAGTAATTTCCGTGAATTGCTTTTGATTTCACCAACTTGCGCACAGCGGTCACACTGGCGACAATGTCATGTACATTATAACGTTCTAGTTGGTCCTGCTGTGATTCTATCAAGTTTGGTCAATGCACATTCACAAATTTCAATAATTTCATCATGTATAATACATGTACATGTTAATGAAATAACCAAATTGTAAACGAGATCAAATTGCCCGTCTGCCATGTTTGTCGTTTCATTTTCATGTCCAAATTTTGTTGATTAGAATGTTTTCCGAGACTCATTAACTCCAACTCTTTCCCGAAAATAAAAGGATAGGAGAAGCAATAGGCTTTGAAAGTATAATCAGAATTCACAAAAGAAAAGTTTCGTGTTCATGTCGGGCTGGCATTACATGTAAATTGGAGATATTGGTTTCACAGAGAAAATAATTCAATTTGGAACAAGTAAAGATTTGGCAGGCTGGTAAATATATCAGAAGCCGAATACGACATAAGTGTTTGGATATATAACAAGTGCTGCGACTCAAATTATCAATTTCGGAAAATATTTTCTTCTCATTTTGGCGAGACATGGACAGTACGATGTGAAAAAGGCATTTTATCTTAAAGCACTGAATTGTACATACATGTACAAATATTGTCATATGCATGAAGACAATTCAAACAAGGCTTGAGAATATGTACCCAAAACTGTGCTTTTCGGCTTTATTTAAAAAGTATATAATGACTTCAGGGAACATAGTGCATTTTCTATAATTCATTGCGGTAGCGATTTAGATTGCATTGTTTAAAATGTCAGCCAGAGATACTATTGAATCATTCACAAAGAAATGACCCCTGCCCCTGAATTACTGCAGGAATACTACACATTTGAATTATATATTTTCTACAATATAAACAATATCTCGGATTGTAGCTACTTCAGACCGTTTTGGATTTCTGCAACGGGCTGTAAATATTACAAATACACATATCTCACGGTAAAATAATGGTGTGTTTCATTTTCTTATTTTGGAATTCAGAAACCTTCGTGTGACATAGTAAGAAACCTTGACTCTACGGGTAAAACTCTGGTTATGAAGATTAGTTTTACGGCACAACCTGTCAACAGTTATTATTGAGTAACACGGATATTTCATACTGAACTTGAATTGGGTATAACCTACGCTTTTCTGAACTCTCGGGATAAACTGAAGTGTAACCTCACTACTTTGAGAAGCTATCGTTTGTATTAAGTTCCCCCGACTCCATGGATCTGCTGCTTCAAAACTTTCTAAACTTTATGCCGCTACACCAATTTTACAGAAAACATTTTATGTAAAATTTAGGTACAAGCACCGTTTTGTTATCATTCATGAAGATCGTTTTCTGGTTCTGTTTCTTTCGAGTATCAGAATATTCGGACGTAGCAAACGGACTGGTAATTGGACAGTGCATAAACTGTCAAATGTAGTTACTTTCCGGGTCATGTACAGTAAATGCAAACTTGCTCAGAGTTTACTAACGACGTGACTAGAGAAAGACGACACTGTCGTTCGATTTTAATGCCGCTGAAATCTTAAAACCCTGTACATAAGATCTGCCACATTGTCTTCATTGTGTAAAGACAATTTTAATTTAAGCGCATGTACTAACGATGTGAGTGTACTACGGAAACCCCTATTTTAAGCGGTAATTTTATAATGTATCGACAGATGCATCGGTTTTTTGTTAGAAAGAAAGGTGTAGAGGCGTAGTTCATAGAAAAATAAATTCAATTTTAAACAAGTAAATATTTCGGAAGGCAGGTAAATTTTGTCAGAAGCCGAATACAACATAAGTGTCTCATTTTGGCAAACCATTGACAGCACGATGTAAAAAAGGCATTTTTGGAAAAAAAATGGCGTACTGCAAATAAGCAGCTAATAAATCCTTTTACCTTGTATATAAGATCTGCCACATTGTCTTCATTTTGTATTAAATGATGTAACGAAAGGTTTTAATTTAAGCGCATGTACTAACGACATGTACTAACGACACCCGTATTTCAAGCGGTAATTTTATAATAGATTCTCCCACTTTAAGTATCGACAGATGTATCGGTTTTATTGTCAGATAGAAAGGTGTATTGTCGAAGTTAAACTAATATGAAATGCTGCAGTTTGATGGCCACAGCTGCATCATCATATCAAAGTTCTTCAAATCATTGAAATAATTTGATATTTTCGTACTACGTCTATACCCTATTTCCAAGTATGTACTAGCTGTAATGTTGAATTAAAATATACATAAATTCATTATGAGAGAGAAATCATCATACCCTGGCAACTTCATACGCGCTGTTGAACAACGCAATCAAAAGATTAAACACCAGAACAGTAAACAGTGAAACATAGATTAAGATGATGGCTGACGAAAACGAACTGATACAGGGAATGTTGCCGGCAAAAGAGGCTTGTAGTATTGCTAGTGTTGCATATATCTCATCTCCATTGATTATTGAGAACAATGTTTCAGCAGTGGTTGACTTATATCGAAACTAAAATTATAAAGAGGAAACTTGAATGAAATGTGTAAAATCATGACGCTATATGTAACAATGTAAAAATGCTTTATCTCTCACCTGAGTACATTTGGTAATAATTTAAGTGCAACTATAAATGTATATAGAAAATGAAGTAATAGTAAACCAAGTTTTCAAGACGTGTTGTTTGAACGCAGGTAAACCCTTAATCATATTCAAGGTTACAAAACCACAAACATGATCCAAATTCCGTGACTGTAGGTTCTTAAACAAGAAAGAGGGTCAGAATGTCACAGTCAGTTTCAACCAGGTTAAGCATTAATTGTTTTCGCAAATTCTAATTGCGTTGCTGTTGCCTAAAAGACAGAAAATATGTTAGACACACAGGTCAAGGTAATTCTAGGATAGTTACTTGCAATACTTCACAGGTTTAGACTCTGTAGAACAATTATATGATAATAACTAGATTATACGTACATTCTGTTTGCTTGAATGTTAGCCATATTCAGCATTTAACGATTAAGGGATTTCTCCAAAACGCCCTTTTCGGTAAGCAGTTCAAATTTCTTTAATTATACCCCATCACCTTCTCCCCCGCGCACAAAGTGTAAGGTGGTATACCGGATTCAACTTGTCTGTCTGCGCTCTTAATATCCAAAAACTTTGCTCAGAATAAATGATACTTCACAAAAATGATAAGTACCATGACTAGGCATGGTCAATGTTTCGGGTCCCTAGGTCAAAGATCAAGGTTACAGGGACTCCAGATAGTAATCTTAATCTCTTATACCCCTGTTCAGACTTTAATGACACTGTAGAGAAATGATTTGTACCATACTTAGTGGTATATGGCCCATGTAACGGGCCACTCGGTCAAAGGACAAGGTCACAGAGGCTCGAGAGAGTAAAATATTGTGCGCACTTAATTTCTGATAACCGGAGTATTAGTTTAATGATACTTTACAGAAATGATGAGCACCACGCTAAGTTGTGAGTGGTCTATGTTGCGCGTCACTAGGTCAAAGGTCAAGATCATAGAGGCTCGAGAAATAAATCTCATGCGCTTTTAATCTCCAAAACCCGTAGTCAGAATTTAATTTTCTTGCATACATTACTACAAGAAGATAGTGCGTACATACAAGTCATTAATATAATTTTATTTTGCTAATTATAGAAGAACATAGTATGAAAAATAATATATCTCTGACTGCACGTGCAGATGAAACTATCCATCTCTCGGGTAACTTTTTTGGTGGTTACTCGGCAGAGTCTCGTAACCGCCGAAAACAGAAACCCTCGAGCAAGATATTCCCATCTATGCGTGCAACAAGTGATGTATTCCTATAATATGTCACAAAAGTGATAAATATCATGCCTAGTTGTGCATGGTCCATGTTTTGGGTCACTAACTCAAGGTCACAGGAGCTACATGGAAATAACGAAGACACACCCGAATATTACTGAAAATATTGGCGAAGGTTAACGAGTGCCAAATAAATAATGTCACACAGTAGATGTTTTAGTTTTACCTTATTTCAATGTCTTATTGCTTCCTTAATAGTTTGAAAATTACCATCTAAACTGACTTCACAATATTATGGATTAAGTCAGCTGAATGGACAAAATGAAGTATTGCGATTGGTTTTATCAAGCATGACATTTTGGCATGTTTGAAGCATGACGAGATTTATCAAAAGGGTAATAGTTGTGTTGGTCTCACTTGTTGCATTTGATATTTACTACAATATTTCATTTGAAATATAAAGCCGCTATATGGCTTTATTCTATCATGAAAACATAATAACTGAAAGGCTCATCGAAATTTAATGCAATACAATGACACAATATTTGCGAATACAAAATGATTTTCCCGTCTATATTGGTGGAGGGACGGGCGCCGGGCATTGAGCGGTCACAATAGTTCACCACGGCTCTTTGCACCAGGTGAGCTTATAAAATCCTATATCAGATTCTAAAATTCTAATGTTAAATATGCTCATTTGTACAACATCATACTATAATGTAACAAAATACCTAAAATTGTAATGTTTACCTTTACATGGTACGGCCCAAGAACTATGTAAGTGCATGTCCAGAATCCAACGAAAATCAGAATTACGCAAGCTAAGAAAAATACGACGTCCCAGGCTGCCTTCTTAATTGTCTTGAATAACAGCTGTAATTAGAACAACACATTGTTTTTAACATAGTTAAATGCGCATTCATTCGTTTTGTTCTGTTAAAAGTCGTTACATTGCCAAAACAAGTGTTAGGCAGAACCATAAATTAATATGCAAATGTACATCTTATAAACGCAGACAAATTAAATTTTGTTTATTAAAACCCGTCAACGGGCATAACTTTGCCAAAAATCATCTACAAAATGCTGGCAATATGCAGTGCAATATGGAGTTACCAAGCACTTATATAGATATTTATTATTTAACTTTACAATATTACACACTGTATAAGATCAATTGCGCAGATGATATGAAACAGGCATAAGTGAGCCAATATGAGAAAAGCAGGGCCAATACGAGAAAACAGGGCCAATATGGAATTCAAGCATTCTGATTGGTTTAAAAGAGAGGGCCAATACGGAGAAGTCACTTCCGTTAGATTTTTAAACGACGCCATTTTGTTTTAAGACTCCTGCTGATATCTAATTTACTACGTTAAATACAAATAAAATTGTTATTATTACAAGAAAATTTATGTTCTTGTTTTTTTAGCCAATATTGTAAAGTTGTATAAAAATAAATAATCATTAATCAAGTGATTTCACCACCCTCGGACAAATAACAAGGCCAATATGAAATCACTTGATTAATAACATTATTTTATTAAAACTAGGGTATTAATTAGAGAACAAACATATTTATATATAGTATGCGATTAAAACGTCATACAAACGCACCACTAGGTATTGTATCAAGCACTTATGTTATTACATCGAAATTCAACCATTAGCTAAGAAGAACGAGCACAGAGAAAGTTTATGTCACCAATACGATCAAACATGTAGACAGAGAGAATGATAGCACATCTGCTCATATACCAATCGTGCGTGCTGCGTGGCGCCATGCATAGTAAATGGCACTAAACACAGTAAGCTTAAAATGAAACGATGATATTATACATAATTAATTAAAACTTACAGAAAATTTATGATGTATTCTGATAAATCGAATAATCGAAACCCATGTCAACAGGCACCCTGAACCAATCCAAAGAACGCTGTCGTCCCATTTGTATAAAGAATACCCCTGAGAGTTAAGATCATTTTCAAGCTGCAATAACAAAGGCTACATTAAAAAGTATGCATTGGCACTGTAGGTGAATTTCGTACCGTATTTTCATGCGAAAAGCAACGTGATAAATCAATGCATCTGTTCAATACAGTAATATGTGAAAAATGAAATTGTTTACCATTTTTGTAAATCTGTAAAGGCCAGCCAGCGTACATATATCTACTATAACGGACATAATACGCCAAAATGGAATATCCCAAAATGTGGGTTTGTATTCAAGATGATAAAATCCGCAAGGGCAACGCAGCATTATTAACTGCAATAACGAAATGTTCACAATAATATATATAATAGTTTTAATAGCTTGTAGCATTGCATTAAATCTACATTTAAAAATAAGTCAAATGTATTTGAAAAAGTTTGTACGGTCTTTGCAATTATTCATTTGATCGTAAAGGAATCATGCAGCATTTATCTTAAACCATACAGTGTTAACTATTATAGTGCCCTTATTTTTTCATTGAATAAATTTTAATGTCTATAACTGTTAAAATATTAGTTGGATTAATTATAATTACGAAACTTGACTCTGTTAATGTAAAGTTCAGGAACACATAGGCTGCAGAATAATTATGTGTATTTCTGGTCATTCAGTAAACGCTAGAAACACTGTTTTCTCCAAGTTGCGAGTACATAAATAAACAACTGATTACCAATACAAGCCCAACACAAATCATTATGCTATCAACAATTGTTGTAATGATAGCTGTATACTTGACGATTTTACCATCCAATTTTGTGTATTGTGAACATATATCGGCATCTGCAATTAAAATATACATTAACGTAAAATGACTTTCGTTTAGTGTTTTACAATGATTATAAGATAAGACAGTCAAATGATATTCAACCTAAGGTTACGCAGGACAATAGCGGTAATATAAAAAAGTATTTTTGTCTTGTCTCAAGGATGAAACTTTGTGGAATATTGTTTTACAACAGAAAAGCAAAAGTTTTAAAATTCACATCAAACTCATTTTCGGAGTAAAACTTTCAAAACAACTGTTATATATATATATATTTAGGGAACAGTGTCTCAGATAGTTGATATCTTTAACGAAAAAAAGAAGGAGTTATTTAACATAAAAAATCCTCTCATCTGTTCTTACTACAGTTTATGTTTATGTTACGTAGTCTGAGGTACTGTGAGATTAAATACGAAATGACAAATCACTGACATGGTTCTCCCAGCAATTACATTTTCTTCAATGTGTATTAAACCGGTTGCACATTTGTGTCAAATAACTAAAGTTATCCCTGTTCAATCTCGGCCGATATTTTAACAAACAAAGTGTCCTAAATCGCATAAATTAACATTAATTGACATATCACATAATTGCTCTGTTTTAAATTGCGCAACAGTCTTGTTTTATCCAATCAAATAACATGAATAATGATCAAATGAGCCCCGCCCCTAATAAAAAAACCAGCGACAACACTTATACGTCTAGTGTAAATCCATATAACTAGCTTTTTTACGTGATTCATTGTTCGCTTGCTATCTGTCTAGAAGGTCACGTGATTATTTGGAAATGTTTGAGGCGCCGGGAGCATGTAAAATATTTCGAAACCTGAATTTCAATGCAGCTCCTATATGAAAATACAAACTGTAACACGTCTAGCACTTTTTACTAAAATTTCGAGCTAAATTATATGACTCTTCTAAGTTGTGATTCTTTATGCTCCCAAAGGTTGTCATTAAATTCGCACCGTCCTTCAATCCGTCCGTCCGTGTGTCCGTCCTTACATTTTTTCGTGGCCGGACTGTAATTTTGTTATAAGTATTTTAAAATAACTTGGCACCAATGTTAAGCACATCAAGACGAAGTGTCGCGTGCAAAACCTCAAACGTCAAGGTCACACTTAGTTTATACTAATTTATTTTAGGTCGATTGCTAAACAATTTATACAACAGATATAAATCTCTCGACACCTCATTCCTGATGGTATCCATCGCCGTGAGGGTATGGGAGAAGAGAAGCCAGTTTCCCTTTTAATGCTGAGTGCCAAGCAAAGGAGCTACTGGTACCATTTTTACGTCTATTGTATGACGCGGCCATGGAGCGAACCCAAGACCTCCCGCACTCGAGGCGGGCGCTCTACCACTATCGAAGCGGTATTAAAGGTAATGGAAACCCTAATATATGTATATAGTAACTTTGTCATGCATTGAAGGATTTTGAGATAACTTAGCACAAAATTCTAGCACATCAACAAAACGTGTCATGTGCAAGACCCTTAACCCTACGTCAAAAGTCAATGTCACATTAAGTCTTTAGGTAACGGGATCCTTTGAATATTTGCATACTCGTGTCCGGACTGTAACTTCGTCATGAATTGAAGGATTTTCAAATAATTTGGCACAGATGTTCAGCACATCAAGACGACGTAGGGCGTGCATTACCCACGTCCTTACCTCATAGGTCAAGGTCACACTTAGAGTTTGTAGGTGATGGAGTCATGTACATATGCATATATTCTTGTCTGGACTGCAATTTTGTCATGCATTGAAACATTTTAAAATAATCTGACACATATGTTCAGCACATCAAGACGACGTGTCGCGTGCAAGACCCATGTCCATATCTAAAAGGTCAAGGTCACACTTAGAGTTTAAAAGTAATGGAGTGCTGAATCCATGGTAACTCTGCTATGTATGGAAGAATATTACATAATATTAAAATTACATGGAAAAATTGTTGAACACATGAAAAGGACACAGACTGTGAGCTACCTCTTTTGGGGGCACTCTTCACTTACGCGGGACAGCTCTTGCTTTGTTTCCTAATCGCTTCGTATATGCCTGTATTTTTCACAAAAAATCACACAAAAAATCTCTTTAGTTTTATGTACTCTTCACAATACACGCAGTGAAATAATAAAAAGATTACATATATATTTTTCACTGCTTTTGTGAAATAATCAACAAAACATTCTTCGAGAACGTTGGCTGTTGACGGGGAGTGACATCGAAAGGGAATGTACGTCTCCATATTATATTTTTGTAGTCTTGCATATCTTGCACACTTTGAATTTATAATCATAGTCTATCATTTTCTCGGAGTATATCAAGATTGCGAAATACATGTACATGGTTATTTGTACCGTCACAAGACACGTCTACGTCAACATCCGGCTCATTGACGGCGCATTCTCTTAGGGTGCGTTTCAGATAGATCAGATCCAAGGTCAGCGTCTGTCACACACTCTGATATTTCAGACGTTTAGAAAAAGTAACAGAAAGATGAAATTCAATGGGAAAAATGAACAGTAGGTAAGTTTGTTGTTTTACAACAGCTGTGTTAAAGCGACTGCACTCCAAATTCTTAGTAAATTTTAATTTTTTGGTAAAATCAATAAATATTCAATTTGTCAGCATCAAGATTATTTTCTTTGTGTAAGAGCTAAAAATAAAGGTAGCAAAAAAAAATATTTACCCGAGTCAGGTTTTGAACTCGGATCTTTGCGCTTACAAAAAATTTACAGCGGCTTAACCTACTACACTACGGAGTCAGCTGATTTGATGCGAGTTGAAAATATTGAAATACCAAAGAGCCCACCCCGTTAGTCACGGAGTGATATATTCTACAATAAAAGTAAGCAAAACAACACATTTTAATTGTTTCGTTTGTTAGAAAACTTGTCACTTTATCATAATACAATGCCCCTGATACAGTAATGACAATTGTTTTCTTGAAATTGAAAATTTTCTTTTTTTAGCGTAAATTGTCCATCTGGAGTGCAGTCGCTTTAAAATATGGGGAGGGTGTGAAAACATCACATAAAGAGGTACTCAGTCCTTTGAACATGCGATGCCATAACACGTGTTACACCACGTGTCATACCACGTGCCACAAAATGCCGTAGCTAAATCTTTAGGAAAAAAGGGCGGTAGCCTTTTAGATTTCTGAAAGTCTAAGAGTCGTCCTGAAAGTGTCGAAGACCGTTCCAAATGTTATAGGATGGAACCAAGATTTTAGATACGGCTTTACTTCTATCGTCATCAGTCATCGAGTCTTCCATGTATTGTCGCAGACCATTCCAAACTAGAACTGTCACAAGAGTGACGAATTATACCCCCACAATACAGCTTTGTCACAGAAGTATGGCAACCATAAGAAAGGAATGGCCACAAGGACATAGAGTTGAGTTATTATACAATAACTTGTGTAAATGAGACCTTGAGACCTTTGACCTACTGACCCCAAAGTCAAACTTGACCTGTATTTGATGATGTTACAGCTGTGTACCGAAAATTATTTAAATCGTTCAAGCCTTTCATGAGTTATCATCCGGAAACTGTTTTACATTACAGTTCAGAGTCACTGGGACCTTGACCTTTGACCTACTGACCCCTAAGTCGAACTTGACCTGTATTTGATGATGTTACAGCTGTGTACCGAAAATTATTTAAATCGGTCAAGCCTTTCATGAGTTATCATCCGGAAACTGTTTTACAGTTCAGAGTCACTGTGACCTTAACCTTTGACCAACTGACCCCTAAGTCGAACTTGACCTGTATTTCATAAAGTTGCACGTGTGTACCAAAAATTATTTAAATCGGTCAAGCCTTTCATGAGTTATCATCCGGAAACTGTTTTACAGTTCAGAGTCACTGTGACCTTGACCTTTGACCTATTGACCCCAAAGTTAAACTTGACCTGTATTTCATGAAGTTGCACGTGTGTACAAAAATTATTCAAAAGGGTAAAGTCGTTCATGAGTTATCATCCGGAAACCATGAAAACCAACAGACCGACCGACCGACCGACAAACAACCCGACAAACCGACAAGGTCACTCCTATATACCCCCGAAACTTCGTTTTGTGGGGGTATAATGACAAAGGATGGAACCAATATCTTATTAACGACTTAACCTCTATTAGCACCAATACTTGAAAGTCTGCAAAAAGGCTTGAGTTAAGATCTTATGATCGACTTCTATCTACATTGGCCACGGATTTCAAAAGACTGCCATACTCCCTGAAAGTGTCGCAGACTGGTCCAAAAGTCAAAGGCTGTTATATGTGTCAAAATATTATAATCAACTTCTATCTTCATTGGCACTGGTTCCTGAAAGTGAGACATGCATGTTGATATTTGGATTATTTCATTTCAAATTTGTGTTTTGTCATGATAACTGTACAAATAATACGGAACTTTAATGAGCATCCCAATGATCAATAAATAGAACTTACACACTGTAAAATTCCAAACGAAACACTTATTAAAAGATAGGAAAGTTTATTTAGTCGTATAATGCAATGAAAATAAAACCAGTCGGTGCGTGTATTTCTCAACAAACATTTAGATTAATCGAATATTTAAAAATAAATAAAAAGGTTGATAACTAATATAGTATTTCGAAAGGGCATATGCATACAACTACCTGTAAAAATCACAAAAGCGTATTAGACAACAAGCGAGATTGTCACGGTGACAAGATTAAACTACATTTTTGAAAGAAGGACACACTGCGACCCGTAAAACAACAAGTCTGTAATTAAAATAGATTGAATTGTAGTGAGGAACATTATTTTTAAATTTAGCGCATATTCACAGTGATCTAGCGTACAGTGAGCCGAAACGGAAGTTGCTGTTCTATACGCTGACAATCAGTTAATTGCTTGCACGAATGGAGGCCACCACGGTCAAGATTTTGTAAAAGATATTTTACGGGTGGGTGCACAAGTTATTTACACTTTACTGTGATCATCTTTGCTTCAATTAAGGTGCAGTGCAGTTGCAATTGGTTTTTCTTTCTTTCTCAGTTTGATCACTGTCAAAGTGTTATAAGATATATAACGTCGTTTTGAGGTTGACTTCAAAAATACAGGGGTAGACTTAACGTATTGGTAGATGATGACAAGATAAAAAGCTGTGTCTAAGAACCATACTGTAACATGATTCCCTTTTAGTTACTCCTCTTTTTTATTTTTCCTTGTAAAGAGTACAATTTGAAAAATAGTTGAAATACTGCTGCAATCTTTGAACATAGAAAAACAATTGAAGCCTAACAGTACTCGTGATATTTTAATTATATGTGCAGTTTTTCTATATCGTACATTATTTTTAGATAACTGTAAACATGTACCGGTGCGTATGTTCGAAATACTTTTGAAATTTTTATATACCACTGTATAATTTGACATGGGGATGAGAAGCTAAATTTTCAAAAACTCATTAAACAGACAGAAAATGCACAACACTGTTAGCACAGTCATTCTAGCTCAAAACATGCTAAGGCGGGAAAAAAACATAAATGAAACATGTATTTTCAGTATCACGAACATCTGTAGTTTCAGAAACAACAAAGTTCCCAAAAGTTCCATTAGTGGAAATTGTTTTTTTTTCAAGGTCAAGGTTTCAATGTTAAATAGGATTAAATTCACTATTACAATTTCACGGTGGGGAATCACATGATCAAAATAATCTCTAAACGAAAGTAAATGTATAAAAAATGTTAGAAAATGATAAAAGCCGTTTAGTTGTGAATATAAAAAGTAGCCTATCTTATGACAACATTGACGTATTCTAGAACTACTCAGGTCTCAACAACAATCACCTTCTGATTGTGCTGAACACTTCAAAAATAAATTAGTTCAGTGCCATGAAGTGTTTATCTCAATCGGAAGGAGACTATGATTTAGACCTGTGTAGGTCTAGAATACGCTAATGTTGCCATATGATAGGCTACATTTCATATTAAATGCTTAACAACTTTCAGTATTTTAAGCATTTTTTCATAGATTTACTTTTGTTTAGAGATTATTTTGATCACGTGATTCCCCACCGTGTTTTGCAATGATGTGGGATAGTTTGATGGTTTTTGTAGATATAAGCTGAATAAAAAATATATAAACAGGTTAATCTTGTCAGATTAAATGTCAGGTCGGCAGCGGGCTCGATGCTATCGCCTTATCTAGAGTCAGCAATCTAAAGCACTCCACTATGGAGGCTAGTTATGATGTAGCAGAAACAATACATGGAATAAATTAAAGAGCTGAAGGGACTTATGTTGTTTAGGAATGCAGAATGTGAGGAATACTTGTTTATGGCTAACCTTAAAACTAGTTTTGAAAGCCTTCGTCATCTCAGTTTTTTCGAGTAAATCTATGTTTTTTAAATCAAGATTTAAAGACGTTTTATGTTAAGGTATGGTAATGTCTACATAACTTTTGTTTTTGCAGCAAATATATATCAAATCAAGAAATTATATGTAATCTCATTTTCATTCACAAATTCTCCATAATTTGAAAACAATCGTACTAATGGCAGATGCTTTCTTTATTGAAATTCATAATTGAAAACTATGAAGGGTATTAATATTATGTTGACTGTAATCAAACATGACAATTAAATCACAGAAATTCCCACTGTAAGCATAACGAACTTGAAAATGTTCCAAAAGATGGTCAAGATAGATAAATGTTCACTACATTTGGTAAAAGGGGCACTTCCTACATCTAGCAGATTATATTCTCGAAACATAGATTATGTGTTTAAGGAACGTAAAATGATAAATAAATACAACTTCAAGGAAGAACCTATGGCAAAAAATGCCTCAATTTACCACAATTAATCAATATAGAGGTTTTCTGTAATAAATCGTATCCACCCATTAATTGTACAACAACAACTCTGCAGTATATTTTTAACCGCTGATTTTATCGATAATGACTGGGAATGCATAGCTGAAACTTTTAGGTTAAGTTTTAATACTAAAGATTCTATCATTTATGTTTTGGAGGTATTTAGTTCCACATCAGTTATAGGGTATGTCCCTTTAAGAATCAAGCTGCTAGTAGTAATATATAAAAAATATGAATACAATTTATATTTGCTGATAATAATTAATCTTAAAATATTCAAATACAGCAAGTCCTACTTTAAACTTAAAAATGCCAAGGCAATGCCCAAAAATACTGATCAAGACAGATAAATTTTCATCAAAATAGGTATAAAATCAAGCTATAAGTAGTTTTGAATATATAGAAAAACATGAAAGAAATTAATACATGTTGGTAATACTCAATCGTAGTTTAAAGTCTTACTACAGAAATTCTTACTTTAACAAGTTACATGTTCACCAAGATAGGTATTAAATCAAGTCAAACGTAGTATTGCATAGAAAAAAGAAAGAATGAAAACAATTAATATACCGGTGTATTTGTAATATTCAAACTTCAAAATTTAATTATAGAAATTCTTACCAAACATAAAAAACAACAAGAAAATACCCCAAATGTTGGTCGAGACAGATACATTTTCATCAAAACCAAGTGGATGGATAATCTTCTGAGAGCATGGCTTGTGTAATGGATCTTTTTATAATTTCATCTTCCACACCTGGTTGGAACCAAGTACCCTAGTGCAGATACTAACGTTAGACATGTCATACATCCGTGGCTTTGGCAGTTTCGACCCGTCAAAATTTGTTGGTGGTCCAAGATAGGCAGCATTTGCTTTTGTGAGCTTCTTGAATTCATGGACATAGCTACCTCTTTTCAGATTATCTTTGATGGGGCCCCAAGCTTTGTTTTCATGGGGTGGTCTGGCAAGAACTGGTACTTGCTGCCTCGCATAAGCGCTTTCGTATCCCCTTTCTTATCGAGTGATTGAATGGCAGTGACTTCATCCTTTGCCTTAATTGCACACATATATCAAGTAATTGTTCTGGACCCTTTTCGGCACTTGTCAAAGTGGGGTTTCACTGTTCCCAAGTATACTGTATTCAATATCCTCTCACTCGCTCACTCAGTTAGTGCTATTCTGTATAAAGCTAGCTTAATACAGAACTTTTCTGTGTTTACATGTACGCATTAGTCTTCTGCCCATGCTGAAAGCATGTCTGCAGGTTGCTGTATCCTAAATATAGCAGTTCATGCATACTGTTCAGAACACCAAAGCACAAGGTAGTCTTCATAGAGGAATCTATAACTTCTCCTGGAAGCTTTTACGAAATGAAGAAAGACGATGGGTTTAAATACATCTTCTTGAGGGACACGATGTGGTTGTAAAAACTTACAACTTTGTATCCCATCAACACTGACTCTAGCCCTTTCATTGAACAGATAGGACTTGATCCGCTTGTACACTGTGCCCCTGTCGAAACTTTATCGAATGCCCCAGTCGAGACTTTCTCGAATGCTCTTTGGAGATCTAGGCTTTTGGTTTCAGAGAAGAGGATTTTTTTTTCTATATAAGCCTTTGTAAAACTCAATGACCCCCGGGCTGGTTCAATTTTGATAGGGGTTTTAATTTAGACAGTCTTGGTACAGGTCCTCTAGACAATAATACATGCAAAATATCTAAGCTCTAGGCCTTTTGGTTTCAGAGAATAAGATTTCTTAAGTTTTCCCTATATAAGCCTATGTAAAACTGAGTGAACCCCCGGTCGGGGTCAAATTTGCCCCGGGTGTCCTAACTTGAACAATCTTGGAAGATGTCCACTGGACAATGCTTCATGCCAAATATCTAAGCTCTATGCCTTTTGGTTTCAGAGAAGATTTTAAAAGATTTATATTTATTTTTTGCCATAGCAACTAGAGTTCTGCATGGAATGGAATTTTTTGAACAATTTTGGTAGAGCAAGGAACATCCCTGCATTTTTTTATCAACAATGGCACAGTGTTTTCAGAGGAGATGTCGTTTGAATCAAAATGTTGACGGACGACAGACGACGGACAATCATCCATTAGAAAAGCTCACCCTGGCACAGCCAAGTGAGCTAAAGTAAACATGAAAATAACCCCAAAAAATCATGAATATGGACAAATATGTTTTTTAAACATAGATACAATAGCTTAGAATAAAACTAGGAATAGCATTAATGAATGATCAAAATAAAGAAATAGAATTACTGAAATAACTGCTTAAAACACCAGAAAATGGATTAAAATGCCCTAAAAATTGATGAATATAGACATTTTTCATCAACATATATTTTAATTCACAGCTATGGTAGTTTTGACAAAAAACAACATAAATAAATATTGACATTTATCAAAATAAAGATTAAAATGACAGAAATTTACACTTAAAACGGCAGAAAGCATGAAAATGCCCCAAAATGTCGATAAATATAGACAGTATTCACCCACATATTTTTAATTACTTAATTATAGTAGTTCTGAATCGAAAAATGAAAACAACATAAATATTTATTGACATTAATCGAAATAAGAAAGATAATTACAGAAATTCCCACTTAAAACGCCAAAAAAGCATGAAAATGCCAAAAAAGTAGGTGAATATGGACAATATTACATAGTAATAGTAGTTCTGTATCGAGAAATAAAAAAAACATAAATATTTGTTGACAATAAGCAAAATGAGAAATACAATTACAGAAATTCCCACTTAAAACATCAAAAAAGCATGAAAATGCCCCAAAATAACATTTCCACCACACATATCATGGGGATTTTTCTTTATGTTAAAAGGTAGTCCATTTGCAAAATCATGATGAAGGATTCATTTCTGTTCAAATTTCTTCCCGGTCCAACCCAAGAATGACTACTATGTGGCAAACGAACATTTCAACTTGTAGAAATACAAAGATCTGGTTCATGAATTTACAGCTTTCGTGAAGAAGCACAGTTTTGTTAATTGATTCGCGAATAGTACGAAGCAGAGGACAGTCCAGAAACCAAAAAAACCGCTGCAGCACATGTATATTCTATCATATTTATATTTAAAAAACTTTGAATCACATTTTCTTACTTGCAGGTTCTTTTATTTATACCAACAGATCTTCAAAGATATATAAAAAACTAACAATGGCATGTGTGGTCAACTAATGTTACCAGTGAATGCGTGAGTTGATTGGTAAACATATGATTCGGTTTTGGGGAGGCTGCGTTTTTGGTACGTGACATTCCCTGTTTGATATTATTTTTGTTTTTATTTATTAAATTTTGAATATTACGTATTTGAAACTAATCTTACAGTCTGAAATTGAAATGTTGCAATTAAGGTTTTAGTCGCATCACTTTCAGTAACAAAACAGTCAAATGTTCAGCATGAAGTCATTCAATCTCGATTCAAGGAAGTCTACGAGTCAGAAATATATTTGTTTCTTCTGCGCCGACACAGTGATAGACCAGAAACTATGTACAGTCCAACCTCTCTAAACAACACCCCCGACGAGCAAAAACCTATTTACAAAGACAGATGTTGTATTTCCCAAGCAGTTATATCTGAACAAATTAACCTCCCAACCTCTCCGCAACAAACGAAAATTTATGTTCCCTTTGGTGTTGTTGTACAGAGATTATACTGTACACAATTAATATGCGAACACACATATCTCCTTAAAAAGCCGATTCAAATAAACTTTCAATCCAAAATCCAGACCGTGGTGGCAACAATTCATGCAAGCAACTAACTGATTGTCAGCGAACACATCTGCAGCTTCCGTTTCGGCTTACTATACGTTAGGAAACTGTGATGTTGTAAATAAATAGTTTAACAGAATAGCTTATTATTTGATTTTGAACTAAACAAAGTGTTTCGTACATATACCAAGTTCCCTCTAGGAAGCATCTTTCTACAACACTTTTACATGAGAAAGCAGCTGCAATTCAGGCTAACCTGAAGTCAAAACTACAAAGTGCTCAAAGCGTGGGCTTTACTATTGAGCTATGGTCAAATCGTCAAATGAAAGGCTATTTAGGAATTACGGGACATTTCATTTTGGACTGGACACTAGAGTCGTTATGATTGCTTGCAAACGGTTCAAGGGACGTCATACAGCTGAAAATATCAGACAATAATATGAAAAAGCTCTGGCATACTATGAAATTGGTGAAGATATGCCCCATCATCAGTGATAATGCATCAAACATGACAAAAGCATTTGACTTCAGTTTGCCAGGTTATCAAGGTGAGCCTGAAACTGTTGATGTCAATAGTGACAGTGAAGATGATTCTGGCGATGAATCAGAGCATAAAGCCAACAAGTGTCCCATTCCAAATGAAGATTTTCCAAATACATGGTAGATGCTTCGCACATACTCTACAGTTGGTAGTACGATATGGATTGAAGGAGATCTCTCCTCCCCTATGAACTGTACTTGGAAAAGCTTCAAGTATTGTAAGATATGTCCGACACTCACTTCAAGCCACAGATATCCACGAAGGGGAAAAAAGATTGCAGGCCGCTAATGTTACATGGTGGAATTCCCAAGATATCAAACTGAATAGATTTGAGGCAGTTTAACTTACAAGTTATGAACATAAACTGAACTGTGTGAAGTTTTGAACCCCTTTGCAACTACAACAACACTCATTCAGAAGCAAAACACTGTGTCTGCTAGTTTGACCATCCCAGAGACCCATGGAATTGAACATAAGCTTGAAAAACTATCAATGACTTACAATAACAATGGGGAGGCTGCGTTTTTGGTACGTGGCATTCCCTGTTTGATATTATTTTTTCTTTTTTTTTTTTTTACAATAACAAAATGATTTCTGCGCTAAAATTGTCCATGAAAAAAAACGGCCGGCTGACTACAACACCGCTTGAGTGCTTGACCCTCTGTATAAAATGTAACGGATAGGTGGAGCATCAGAAATGTCTAAAATGGAGGAGAAATTGACTGTGAGTGCAAGTAAAATATACATCCTTGTGGATAATGATGATGCCACTTCCCCACTTAACAAAATCAAGGCTTATGATGATGATGGACTATTCAGTTTTATGACACCAATGAAGTAGTTCAGGCATATGTCTGGTAGTTGAGACCCCATTAAGCAGGAAATTAAGAGATACGTAATGTCGGAATGTGTTGACATTGACAAACTATAAATTTTATTTTAGGAAACAATATCTTACGCTTAGAAGAAGGTTCAGACATTTTTTTAGACTTTTTGATACGCCCGATGGTTTGCATAATGAAGAACTCAATTAAGTAAATACAAACCTGGGCAATTACAAAAACATGTACATCGGCGCTAATTACATGCAAAGTAACTAAATATGATCTACTGTTGTAGTAATTAAACTCTGTTGAGATGTCGATATTTTGCTTTATTCATCCGAATGTTGTAAAAAATATTTCTTCAACTAAAGATCAAAAGTTACGGCTGTATTAAATGAGCTGCGTAATGATGATATTATTCAAGCAACATTTAACGTATTCAGCGAATTTTACTATCACACCTACACGTTTTTTAACACCTTAAAGATTACATACGCCAAGACACATGTGTTGAGTTGATAATATCCTGCCACATGGCCAAATCTCTGAATACACTGAAAACATTTGAGACTTGAATTTGAAATGTACCGACCGGTTTTCAGAAATAAAATATCGTTCAAAATGTTTAAGAAGTCGGTAAAAGCCGTCTAGAATTCGGAATTCCGAGAGTCCGGTATTCTGAGCGTTTTATACAATGAATTTAATAGAAGAAATTAGGGGACTTCGAAAATCGTCCGATTTTCTGAGTATTCCGGTTTTCTGAGAGTTCGATTTGCAATGAGTTTACCCGCGTCTAAATAGATAACGCATAGACCTACAGAATGTTTATCAAAGTTGATAGAGGATACTTTTACGATGCCATAACATTACTCTCCGGATAATAATTTATAATTTGGTTTTGTTTTATTAAAATAAAAAATTAATAGAACCTAGTGAAAGAGGTATATCAATTTCGTTTTTGTGTCAAACAATTTCAAATAGTTTTGTGAAGATGTGAAGAAACTGTGGATTACTTTGACTTTTACTTTTCGTGCCCCAGTCAGATGACATGGATAACACCATTTATTTCCTCGTGACATGACAAATAAAGGGTCGAGGCCATCCTTCTATTCATCTTACAAATATAATATAAGAAAAAAATAATAATATGCATTTTTAACATCCATGATAGAGTGCACATACATGTATATTCAAATTTGAGCTCCATTGCCGTTTACATATAACAGCTTCTAAAAAAAGAGAAGCAAATTACTTTGAAAAAGCATAAATCAATAATGTAGTTTTGCTAGAATAATTAAAACATTCACCGAAACGAAACGTGAATATGATAATTTATCTGTAGTATAGCCAAACATTTTGAGTATTATTAAAATACTTTTTCTTTTACTCTGGGATTATTATGTTTAATTGTTTAGTTGAAATGAGTAATACATTATGGAGCACGAGGGATACGCTCAGATATTTGTATTGGACCTTAGTTGATGAAATATTTCAATTTTTATATGTTGGTGTAAGAAAGATTATTTGTTTTTGAATCAGTTTAAATTATTTACAACTTTGTGTGATTTTATCTCCGGGGCATTCCCTCACCTCCGAGATTTAAACCATATTTGAATCATAAACTTTAGAAAGATTATGTGTTTGTTTGTTGACTCATCGGAGGGTAGCGGAATGTCTCGGAGGTAGGGGGAGGTTGTCAGACACGTTTTGAAAAAGATAATTTGCACTGTGCGTAACTTACGTATTTATTTGGAATGAGTTTAAAGTCGACAGCAATTGAGCTGGTGGCGTAATACTTATATATCAATGATCCCAATGCAGTTACTATTTCTTGTTTTGGAGAAACCTTTTACACCATTTACGAGTGTGGTATACAAGTGAGTATTATTAAAAGTGTTTCGGCACCAAAGAACATTTTTGAGGTATCTGAACGTATGCTAAGAAGAAAACTATAAAGCTAAAGGAGATTGCTTTATGAAGGGAAAGTCCTAAACGATAAATACACTGACCGATATTTTGCCGAGCACACAAGACGTTTCAGCTTTTTATTTAGCTAAGTAAATATAATAAGACCACAGTGTTATCTAAAAAAAATCCAGATGAAACGTTATCATCAAGACATGTTGAATTTTTTAAACTATAATATAGAATTGGTGCCTCCTCAGTTAAAAACCAATAAAGCATACTGGGTATGTGACAAGATTGGAGTACCGTTCGAATACTGCCGGAAGTGCAAAGTCGCAAGACACCATAGCAAACTTTTTCAACTTGAGGACTGGTTCCGTGTTCAACAAACGATATGTATATCACCTCTCTCAAAATGAAAATAGTAGCTATGGAAAAATGGGAAAATAAGGCAAAATATGGAAAATAAGGCAAGACAGGGGAAAGAGGATAAGAGGAGGGACAGAGTAGGAAGGAGGAGGGAAAGAGGAGGGAAGGAGGAGGCAGGGGATGGTGAAATGTGAATAATAAGGTCAAAACGAGGGGTGAGCTGGTAGTAAGTAGGGTCACTATTTACATATGAATATCGATCATACTGCAATGGTGGTTTTTACAAACTGACCCTTTTATCTTCAGTGGTTACTTGGATGTCAAGAAGTGAAGACGTACACTAGAGAAAAAATGAATATATTCGATACAAAAAGAGAGTACAGAGGTGTTTAAAAGGATGTTTAAAAGAAAAGGAGTCAAGCTGCTTGAACGTCAATCGAAACCTGAAATGACATTAATCGATCTGGAATTGCAACGAATGAATGAACGAAGTCAGATAAACACGGAAATGCAAAGGTTCCAGAAGGAGGTAAGATGGTACTAGTAACAAGAGTACCAAGAAACCTAGATAGAAGGCGCCATATGCGAGCAGAAAGCCGAAGCAGACCGCACAAGAATACGGACACATCACTTCTATTATGCAGGTATTAAACTGAAAGCTTACAGGACTTCCCCTCATTTGCAGTTTAGCCTTCAAGCGCGATGTTTGAATGTGATATCTGTTTCAAAGGTTCTAGAAGACGGGATAATATGTTTCGGCATAAAAGGGTTGCTCATCGGGACGAAGATTTGGAGGAAGACGCGATGTAGACAGACATGTCACAAATATACAAGAGGACATTTTTGAACCTGTTGATGAAAACTATTCTGATAACACCGTTGACAATATGTCTGTTACATCTGAGAAGAGTTTGGATATTGACCCTTGGGAATATATTTAGAGGAAGCGTTTGATAAGTGACAGTAGCAGTATGAAGCCAAAGTGAATGAGCTTATGACTGAAAATACCGTGATCAGAGAAAGTGAAGCCAGAGCAAATGTCTTTGACGACGTGAAAAACACTTACAGGAAAGCCATGATGTCTTTAGTCAACTGTTGTGGTTCGATGCTATGAAGAATGATCCCATTTATAAAGTGATAAACAAGATAATCAATTAACTCATTGCAGCAGAACACTACGAATGGGAGGAATCCTTAAATTACGTCATTCTTAAACGGAGATTTGCGTTTGATAAAGTGCCGAACAATTACTTTACTCCTCAGTTGAAAGCGGAAGACGATACGGAACAAATGGACGATACTGAATGAAAGTGATATTACAGGACTGTCGAATTTGTCGTGCTATTAGTAAAACGACATTGTTGAAGCTCAAATGAGCTGCATATCTTTTGTATAAAATACTTTATGAATTGTGACATTTCTATAAGCGAATTGACTGACTTCATTCATTGTTCAATTTGGACAGAACAACGAACATGTCTATTTTATTAAAACACATGCTTCTATATTAAAGAAATGTTAATATCTGTAGATGATTTATGTATGTCATACCTGCTAAAACAAATGAAAATAAATGCATATTTTTTTAATTCAACGTCAGAACCGAAACACCATGATATGATATGATATGATGTAACCAAGTTATTTATTGGGTAGATAAAAATAATATGACGAATCAACGATAGTTTTACGAAATCAGTTAAAGTCCGAGCAAAAAATAATAAAATAATTAGACAGTACCTTCCTGTTTAGGGTAATCCTCGCATTCTTTATAAAAAATAATCGTGACACGAATTTACTTAAAACTATGCATGATTTATTGAACAAATAAATATGTTGGCTGTCAAAAAACAACAACTGGACAGTGTCTTTCGTGTAGTGGTGCTTAAAAGAAACGTGTTGACAGTATTTAACTTCAATTTTACGCCTACTTTCTCGCACCCCAGGATCAATACCCTACCGAAGTCACTCACATGTGTACAAATTTGACACTTACTTCAAATTATTTTGCACCTAGGTAAACTGTTGACATTCGAAACTTACAGAAGTCTTTTTTCTACTGTGTAATTAATTGGTCTAATTTAGTTGGTCTCATTAAACGGACAACAAATTGTTATAGAGCAACAAAACAAACAGAGTTGGTGAAATAAAAAAAAACAATCAAAATTTAAGAAAAATGTAAAAAGTCCAAAGTAAATATATGACGTGTACTCTAGTATCGCGTGCAGCGTGCGATTTGTATATCGTTCATATTGTGTATCGTTCTTAATCGCGTACCGTGCATTTGCCGTACCTGTAACGTGCGTGTATCGTGCGTACATCGTGCGTGTATCGTGCACTCAGTGTGACAACTGTTACGTTCCGACTACTGTATTTTTCAAAATCAAGTATTTGTGTCAAAGAAATCTACGGAATCTTCGCAAAACTATTGTAAATTGGTTTACATATATACAGATGTGATACACCTCTTTCACTAGGTTCTATGTTTTACAATTTAAATAAAGCAAAACCAAATCATAAATTTCTGGTGCGTGAAGTTATGGCATCGCAACAGTATCATCTAGCTGCATTTATTACAAGTATGTATGCCTAATCTATTTAAACGCGGGCTGTAAGTACGCAACACTTTGTATAATTCAAAATCATTAAAAACAATTTCCTACAGCGCTCCCTTCACTAAAAGTCTCGCTATTTAAAGTGCAGGCGGTTTTATTGCTTGCAGTGTCTCCATGGTATTCTTTCAAAAATGTTATTTAATCTTGTCACTATGATAATATAGCTTGTTCTATAATACCCCTTTGGTATACCTAAATTTGGTGCCTTTTTGAAATACTATTAGTAGTATAAAATGGAGTGTCCCCCCCGAAAATTTTGCACATACCCGAAAATTTTGCACATACGATGTAGCAGTTACTTCCCCTACATCGTATGTACCGGCATATGTGCTCATATGGTCAAAGGGAAATAATTGTGACAGTCACTCGAGTTTTATGTTGACAAGAGTTTTCCTTTTGAATGATGAGGAGTGAAACAATGACGCGATTGAATCCGACTCGATAAAAAGAGTCGCGAACGTTTCACTCGTGCCTCGGACGTGTCTGGCCATATATCATGGATGATGCAGTAAAAGACCGCATCTTAAAACAATACTATTTCGAGGAGAAAAATCCCGCCGCTTACGCCGGTCCGCAGAAGCTATATCGTGTTCTTGAAAAGAAACAAGGTCCATAGAAGTATAAAATAATATGATCTCGTTTGACACAGTGAATCCTGGAAGTCTGCGAGGATGCAGGAGACAGTCGCAGACCGTTGTATTTGACCTGGGGAGGGAAACAGAGGTCGAAAATGACCTTAACTCGTTTGGCACCAAGATCCTGGAAGTCTGCTAGAGTGCCAAATACAGTCGCAGACCATTGTATTTGACTAGGAATGGTTCCTAGAGGTCTGAACTGATCTTAACTCATTTGGCACTGATATCCTGAAAGTCTGCGAGGGTGTAAAATACAGTTTCAGACCATTGTATTTGACAAGGGAAGGTGCATAGAGATTGAAAATGACCTTAACTCGTTTGGCACCAAGGTCCTGGAAGTCTGCTAGAGTGCCAAATACAGTCGCAGACCATTGTATTTGACTAGGAATGGTTCCTAGAGGTCTAAACTGGCCTTAACTCATTTGGCACTGAGATCCTGAAAGTCTGCGAGGGTGTAAAATACAGTCTCAGACCATTGTATTTGACTAGGGAGGGACCATAGAGCTCAAAAATGACCTTTACTTGATTGGCACCAAGATCCTGGAAGTATGCGAGAGTGCCAGAGATAATCGCAGACCGTTGTATCTGACTCGGGAAGGCGCATAGAGGTTTGCATTGATTTTTGTAATGAGACGCCAGGCATGAATGGGTTAAAAATGTGTTAAGTAGCAAAGATTGGCAACTTGTTGACTGGTTCTATGAACATAAGACGATGTGTATATCGCCTCTGTCAAAATCGAAATAGTGTGTAAATCTTACATGCATGAGTCGGTTTTCTATAGGATGTGTAGCAGAGCAAAGGTCACATAATATATCTCTACAGGGGTATAGTAGGAATTCACTATTATATATATCAACACTATAAGCCACACGAAGTGACAAGATGAGTCATTCAGGGGGGAATGATGAGGTATTGAGGAGGTAATGAGGAGGCATGAGGAGGTAATGAGGAGGTACGAGGAGGCATGAGGAGGTGATGAGGAGGTATGATGAGGTATTGAGGAGGTAATGAGGAGGTACGATGAGGTTATGAGGAGGGTCACTTCTTGTGGCTTGTAGTGTTGATATATATGATAGTGATTTGGTACAGACGGCGAGGTCAGTTGCTAATAAAGCGAGACCGTTATCTCACTATGGAGAGTAACGACAAGAACATCATATTTCATTGTAGGAAATGTGGTTACGTTTTTTTTGCTTTGGAGAAACCTATTACACCACTTCAGAGTATGGCATACATGCGAGTATTATTCAAATATCTGTGTATGCTGCGACTGCGTGTTTGAAAACCGTAAGGCATTTCTCAAGCATGTGAAAATGAAAGCCTCGGAGGTAGTGAGGAGAAACAGACCAATGCAAACGGATTCTAACCTTTTAGGGATATCTAAGGGAGGTAAAAGTCGTTTGGTTCGGTCTCCTGAATGTTTGCTGCTATATACGTCAAAATGTTTTATTCGATTTCTATCTATATGGCACTGGTTTCTGCAAATGAGACATGTATGTTGATATTTCGGATTATTTCATTTCAAATTTGGGGTATGCCGTCGAAATCATACAAGTAATACTGGACTTTAATGAGCACCCCAATGACCAATAAATGGAACCTACCCATTGTAAAATTCCAAATGAAACACTTATAAAAAGATAGGACGGTTTATTCAAGCGTATAATGCAATGAAAATAAAACAAACTTTTGCGTATATTTCTCAACATACATGTAGATTAATCAAATATTTAAAAAAGGGTTGATAACTAATATATTTCGAAAGGACATCAACTGCATACTTATAAAAACCACAAACAGGTATTAAATAACAAGCGAGATTGTCATGGTGACACGATTAAATTACTTTTTTTTTGAAAGAACTCCAAGCACACACTGCGACCCGTAAACCGCAAGCCTTTTCTTTGAATAGCGTTAATTTTAGTGGAGTGAGCGCTGTAGGAAAACATTATTTTAATCTTGCGTATATTTTAAATGAATAGTTTTAGATAAAAGCTTATTACTTGATTTAAACTCTTGCTTGTTGCTAGACGTTTTTATATACCTTTAGTTAAATGGTAAACACCACCTATTGGAAAAATGACCGAGAAAAAGAAGTCACAAAGCAACATCTGTGTTTATTAGCTACATTTATTTTTTTCTTCTAAATTATCTACATTTCTTTAATATAAAAGCGTGAGTTTTAATAAAACAGACACAAGTTTTGCTCTTTCCAGATTGAACAAATGAATGAAGTCAGTCAATTCGTTGATAGAAATGTCACAGATCATAAAGGCTTTTTTTTATACAAAAGACACGCAGCTCACTTTAGCTTCGACAATATCGTTTTACTATTAGCCGAACAAGTTTGACAGTCCTGTTATACATGTATCACTCTCACTCAGTATCTTCCATTTGTTCCGTATCTTCTTCCTCTTCCAACTGTGGAGTGACGTAATTGTCCAGCACTTTATCAAACAGAAATCTCCGTTTAAGAATGGCGTACTTTAAGGCTTCCTCCCCTTCCTAGTGTTCTGTTGCAATTAGTTGATTGACTGTCTTCTTTATCGCTTTATAGATGGGATCCTTCTTCATAGCATCGAACCACACCAGTTTTCTACAGAAAATGTTCATCATGGCTTTCCTGTAAGTGCTTTTCATGTCCTCAAAGACATTTTCTCTGGCTTCACTTTCACTGATCTCGGTATCTTCTTCCATAAGCTCCTTCACTTCGGTTTCATACTGCGACTGGCACTTATCAAACGCTTCCTCTACAATGTATTCCCAAGGGTCAATATCCAAACTCTTCTCAGATGTTACAGACATATCGTCGTCGCTGTTATCAGAATTGTTTTCATTAACAGGTCCAAAAATGTCCTCTTGTACAGAAATGTCTGACATCGCGTCTTCCTCTGAATCTTCGTCCGGATGTGCAGACCTTTTATGCCGCAACATATTATCCCGTCTTCTAAAGACTTTGAAACATATATCACATTCAAACATCGCGCTTGAAGGCTAAACTGCAAATGAGGAGTCATGTAAGTGTTCAGTTCAATACCTGCCCAATAGTAGTGATGTTTTCATCTTCTTTTGAGGTCTGCTTCGGCTTTCTGCTCGCAGATGGTGCCCTCTGCCTAAGTTTCTTGTTACTCTTGTTACTAATACCATCTAACTTCCCTATGGAACCTTTACGCTTCCGTGTTTTACTGACTTCTTTCATTCGTTGCAATTCCAGATCGATTAATGTCACTTTAGGTTTGGACTGACGATCAAGCATACTCTTAGCTATAGCTGTCGTCTGCTCCGCTGGGAGGACCATCCGTATATACATTTCAGAATGAGGCACAGGGCTTTTACGAGATGCGCTCCTATTAAACTTAAAGAGTGCCCCCTTCGTTAGGGGCTGGTGTAAGTGATGAACATTTTCTGTAGAAAACTGGTGTGGTTCGATGCTATGAAGAAGGATCCCATCTATAAAGCGATAAAGAAGACAGTCAATCAACTAATTGCAACAGAACACTTGGAAGGGGAGGAAGCCTTAAAGTACGCCATTCTTAAACGGAGATTTCTGTTTGATAAAGTGCTGGACAATTACGTCACTCCACAGTTGGAAGAGGAAGAAGATACGGAACAAATGGAAGATACTGAGTGAGAGTGATACATGTATAACAGAACTGTCAAACTTGTTCGGCTAATAGTAAAACGATATTGTCGAAGCTAAAGCGAGCTGCGTGTCTTTTGTATAAAAAAAAGCCTTTATGATCTGTGACATTTCTATCAACGAATTGACTGACTTCATTCATTTGTTCAATCTGGAAAGAGCAAAACTTCTGTTTTATTAAAACTCACGCTTTTATATTAAAGAAATGTAGATAATTTAGAAGAAAAAAATAAATGTAGCTAATAAACACAGATGTTGCTTTGTGACTTCTTTTTCTCGGTCATTTTTCCAATAGGTGGTGTTTACCATTTAACTAAGGGTATATAAAAACGTCTAGCAACAAGCAAGAGTTTAAATCAAGTAATAAGCTTTTATCTAAAACTATTCATTTAAAATATACGCAAGATTAAAATAATGTTTTCCTACAGCGCTCACTCCACTAAAATTAACGCTATTCAAAGAAAAGGCTTGCCCCACTGTGTTCCTTTAATTGTTCGTTTTGTCCTCGTGTGTTTGCTTTGTATGCTAGTGTGTGTTGGTAGTGTATATGTGTGTGTGTACATGATTGTGTGTGTGTGTCGTGTGTGTGTGTGTGCGTGTGTGTGTGTGTGTGTGTGTTGGTGGTGTGCACTTCTGGGTGCTGTGGGGTTCGTTTTGGGGAGGCTGCGTTTTTGGTACGTGGCATTCCCTGTTTGATATTATTATTTTTTTTTTTTGCGGTTTACGGGTCGCAGTGTGTGCTTGGAGTTCTTTCAAAAAAAAAATGTAATTTAATCGTGTCACCATGACAATCTCGCTTGTTATTTAATACCTGTTTGTGGTTTTTATAAGTATGCAGTTGATGTCCTTTCGAAATATATTAGTTATCAACTTTTTTTTTAAATATTTGATTAATCTACATGTATGTTGAGAAATATACGCAAAAGTTTGTTTTATTTTCATTGCATTATACGCTTGAATAAACCGTCCTATCTTTTTATAAGTGTTTCATTTGGAATTTTACAATGGGTAGGTTCCATTTATTGGTCATTGGGGTGCTCATTAAAGTCCAGTATTACTTGTATGATTTCGACGGCATACCCCAAATTTGAAATGAAATAATCCGAATGATTAATCTACATGTATGTTGAGAAATATACGCAAAAGTTTGTTTTATTTTCATTGCATTATACGCTTGAATAAACCGTCCTATCTTTTTATAAGTGTTTCATTTGGAATTTTACAATGGGTAGGTTCCATTTATTGGTCATTGGGTGCTCATTAAAGTCCAGTATTACTTGTATGATTTCGACGGCATACCCCAAATTTGAAATGAAATAATCCGAAATATCAACATACATGTCTCATTTGCAGAAACCAGTGCCATATAGATAGAAATCGAATAAAACATTTTGACGTATATAGCAGCAAACATTCAGGAGACCGAACCAAACGACTTTTACCTCCCTTAGATATCCCTAAAAGGTTAGAATCCGTTTGCATTGGTCTGTTTCTCCTCACTACCTCCGAGGCTTTCATTTTCACATGCTTGAGAAATGCCTTACGGTTTTCAAACACGCAGTCGCAGCATACACAGATATTTGAATAATACTCGCATGTATGCCATACTCTGAAGTGGTGTAATAGGTTTCTCCAACAAGCAAAAAACGTAACCACATTTCCTACAATGAAATATGATGTTCTTGTCGTTACTCTCCATAGTGAGATAACGGTCTCGCTTTATTAGCAACTGACCTCGCCGTCTGTACCAAATCACTATCATATATATCAACACTACAAGCCACAAGAAGTGACCCTCCTCATAACCTCCTCGTACCTCCTCATTACCTCATCATACCTCCTCATCACCTCCTCATTACCTCCTCAATACCTCATCATACCTCCTGAATGACTCATCTTGTCACTTCGTGTGGCTTATAGTGTTGATATATATAATAGTGAATTCCTACTATACCCCTGTAGAGATATATTATGTGACCTTTGCTCTGCTACACATCCTATAGAAAACCGACTCATGCATGTAAGATTTACACACTATTTCGATTTTGACAGAGGCGATATACACATCGTCTTATGTTCATAGAACCAGTCAACAAGTTGCCAATCTTTGCTACTTAACACATTTTTAACCCATTCATGCCTAGCGTCTCATTACAAAAATCAATGCAAACCTCTATGCGCCTTCCCGAGTCAGATACAACGGTCTGCGATTATCTCTGGCACTCTCGCAGACTTCCAGGATCTTGGTGCCAATCAAGTAAAGGTCATTTTTGAGCTCTATGGTCCCTCCCTAGTCAAATACAATGGTCTGAGACTGTCTTTTATACCCTCGCAGACTTTCAGGATCTCAGTGCCAAATGAGTTAAGACCAGTTTAGACCTCTAGGAACCATTCCTAGTCAAATACAATGGTCTGCGACTGTATTTGGCACTCTAGCAGACTTCCAGGACCTTGGTGCCAAACGAGTTAAGGTCATTTTCAATCTCTATGCACCTTCCCTTGTCAAATACAATGGTCTGAAACTGTATTTTACACCCTCGCAGACTTTCAGGATATCAGTGCCAAATGAGTTAAGATCAGTTCAGACCTCTAGGAACCATTCCTAGTCAAATACAATGGTCTGCGACTGTATTTGGCACTCTAGCAGACTTCCAGGATCTTGGTGCCAAACGAGTTAAGGTCATTTTCGACCTCTGTTTCCCTCCCCAGGTCAAATACAACGGTCTGCGACTGTCTCTGGCATCCTCGCAGACTTCCAGGATTCACTGTGTCAAACGAGATCATATTATTTTATACCTCTATGGACTTTGTTTCTTTTCAAGAACACGATATAGCTTCCGGCGTAAGCGGCGGGATTTTTCTCCTCGAAATAGTATTGTTTTAAGATGCGGTCTTTTTCTGCATCATCCATGATGTATGGCCAGACAGGTTCAACGTCCGAGGCACGAGTGAAACGTTCGCGACTCTTTTTATCGAGTCGGATTCAATCGCGTCATTGTTTCACTCCTCATCATTCAAAAGGAAAACTCTTGTCAACATAAAACTCGAGTGACTGTCACAATTATTTCCCTTTGACCATATGAGCACATATGCCGGTACATACGATGTAGGGGAAGTAACTGCTACATCGTATGTGCAAAATTTTCGGGTATGTGCAAAATTTTCGGGGGGGGACACTCCATTTTATACTACTATTATTTTAGTTATCAACATTTTTAAAATATTCGATTAATCTACATGTATGCTGAGAAATACACACAAAAGGTGGTTATGTTTTCATTGCATCATACGCTTAAATAAACCTTCCTATCTTTTAATAAGTGTTTCGTTTGGAATTTTACAACGGGTCAGTTCTATTTATTGATCATTTGGGTGCGCATTAAAGTTCAGTATTATTTGTACAATTTCCACGGCATACCCAAAATTTAAACATAATAATCCAAAATATCAACATGCATGTCTCACTTCAGGAACCAGTGCCAATGAAGTTAGAAGTCGATTATAACATATTGAATCAAGCCTGGTGCCAATAAATGGAACTGGTGCCAATAAAAGTAAAGATGTTTATAACACATTGGTTCCATCGTAGGTCATTTAGAACGGCTTGCGACACTTTCAGAAAGACTCTTAGATTTTCAGAAATTTACAATTTACCTCTCTTTTTTCCCCTCAAGATTAAGTTATGGCACATTGTGTCAAGTGGTATGACACGTGATGTATCACGTGTTGGGGTACGGCCCAACTTAGGAACGGGCACATGTTCAAACATCGTCGGAACCCCCGTTAAATATTCTGTTGTCACTACTGTATTTACCGTGGGTTAATCAGCTGTAAACTTTTCGTTTTCATGAATATTCATGAATAAACCGTCATTCCCCAATGACCAATGAAAGCGTCTGTAAGAATCCGAATGGGGATGACATCATTCTAAACATTCAAAATGGCGGCACTCAGCTGCAAAGCTTCTTGCTGCTTTATTTTAAATAATAAATCGTACAAAAAAAAATAATCGCACAAAATTTTATCGTGTTTTGAAACTATGGGCATTGACGCAGTTGAAACTGTATGCTTCCCATGTTAGAAAATAGTCACCCTCGAGAATTTCAATCGTTTGGACACCAGTCAGCCCGTTTTCTCATAGGGCCTACAGTACCGCTGCTTTTAATTTTTCAATGGAAAAACGCTATTGTTTACATGGACCCCATTATGACATTCTCTCTCTTATTTTTGAGATTTTTCGAGAAACCTTGCGTGTTTTTTTTTAAATTTATTAGGGGATGTATCAAAACTTTCGAAACATTAATTGAAACATTAAATCAAACAAAAAGAACGATTTACCGTGGAATTTGGACGAGAACAGACTCAATAACCATAATACCTTCTAACAAATGGAATACATGTACAAATCGTTACTTACGTTATACATATTTATTTTCCGTAATTATTACAATCCTAGAAGACTGTAAATTAATCCTACTCCTGAGTCCGTATGTTTATGTTCAACACGATCCTTGCACATTTCCATTGTTTACACGAGTATGAGTGATGTCTTGTCAGGCGAAGTACGGGACATGCGAATGAAACACATCTATTTTACTATGTTCCAAAAGCATATCGCGGTATGACCCTGAATCATTTCTATATAAACTCGGGTTTTTCACAGATCTGAATCCACCCATTTCTCGACAAATACTTAAATCCAATTCCTAAGTTCTCAACATAATGTCTCGTGTGGCAGTGTGTATTTAACCTTACTGTGCTCGTGACATATTTATCTGATGACGTAGTAATTTTACGTCACTAATCATTAGCGTATTGAGCAAGTATGCAATTAATTAAGGGGTGCGCTCAGCATTCACATTATATTTCGAAAAAGCTTTACTCTTAAATATATTCTGTATAGATCTTTTGTTCACTGACAGCTAAAAATAAGCTAGCAGATATAGGAAGTGTTGATTATCAAATAAAGAAGGAAAAAGGCAAGTGGTGCGCTAGAAGTTTCGTTTAGTAGATATGTTTCCTTTTCAGAATATCGTGTACTTTAATTAATAGTCTGATTGAAACATAAATTTGGCTAATCCTCAATGAAAAATTATCTGAGCGAAATATGCCGAGGATATGCACAAAAACAATTGGTATCAATCACTTCTGTAAAGGTTCATTGATGATATCGTGCCAGTAGTTGCTGAGAAATGGCGCGGACAAAATATGCACAGACAAATGGAAAGACAGACAGATGGACGGACAATTTGACTCCAGTATATCCCTTAAACTTCCTTTACAGGGTTAAAGTTATATAGATCTCTATCACATAAAAAGATGTGATTATTTGTGAGTGTTTTACACAGACAGGCTTCTTTTGAGTGTTTTACACAGACAGGCTTCTTTCGAAAGCGCTGCAGCTCACTAACGTTAAATCTTTACTTTACATTATCGAAATTCATGCTTGCGGCCATTCTGTAAGTTCTATCGAACAGGGCGATATAACGCGTTATTTCATTTGTCGAAGTTTCCTTGCCGCTTCCGCGGCGGAGCCAATCGGCTGCCTCATTAATAATACGAAATTTTGTTGGCCGAATATCCCACGGCTACCGATGAAGCATATAGCGTAAAGAGGGAGACGTGGGTATTCGACGATGACGTTCAAAGGGGTAAGCACTTCTTATGAGGAGTCCGCCCCATTTTAACACTACTTACAACATGTGTTGCATTCAATAGATACAATGAGCATACTGTACTAAATTTGATGGGCAACACAAATGTTTACGATTTCCTTCTTGTATCATTTATTTTCTTATCATGTTCTGTCATGTCACAATACAAAAAGATTTTGTCCTATGTAATCCAGGGTCGAGCAAGATATGCAGAAACAAATTGTTGATTTCTCGCGCTATATTTTGAAATTGTCAATTCCATCAACAGACAGTATGATGCGGAGGATTGAAAAATATATTTTTATCATATGTGCATCAAAGACAGTATACTTTAACGGTGTTATTCCTTTTTATTTGCACGTACATATATATTTTTTAGCTTTCTTCGTACTTGTGATTTAATCACTACGCACCAAAATTCCTGACTATATTTTATTCAACGATAAAATACAGGGAGGCATTTATTATTTCTTAAACAATTTGCTCCAAAATTCACATCATAGTACAAAAACTTGTGCGTATTGCTTTGACGGAATGGGCCCCGAGCTCACTATTAGTATGACACGGAATTATCTACTTCCTACTGCGTGCATACTGAAGAAAATTGAAAATGCAGCCGCTTGTGTTAGAATTATTTTTCAGAAAATTATATTAATAATATGAAACGCTATTTTCATATTCAATTTATACCTATGTAGTGATACAAATGAGATACTAATGTGGAAATGGAGTGCCAAGGCAGTATTTCAACCGAAACTTGAAAATAAGTCACTTAGTAGTTGAAGATGTTTTAATAGAGGTGAAGAACTGTCTCTTTAAGAAATATGAGTATACAGATATCGGACTGGAAACAAGCTAACCGAATTTTGACAAATACTGTGCAAGCTCTGCGCAGAATGGGATGGCGGTAGGCCAATGAATGGGCAAACATCTTAGCTTAAGCTTTTTTTCCACCGCAGAAAGCTCGGGCGCCTAACGCATTCCGTTTATTGATTTCGAAATTTTTACCAGACTGGCTAAACTGGTAATTCTATTTTTACTCCACCAGTGTCTTTTGAACAATTAACATAGATGTACGGCACTAACCCATAGCACTGCAACCACATATAGGTGCTGCGTATCTAACTATAACCCCGTCCTTACACATCGTCATACAGTCAAGATATTTTTGAAGGCAGAAGAGATTTATGATATAGGTTTCTGCTGCCGTAACAGTACTGTAAATGTTTATTGTTATGATCGGTTACACGCATTCATTTGTGTGAATGAAGCATTATGAATATTTCAAGACTGTCACACAATTTTTCACGACTTTATCAGATTAGGAACATCCCTTCCCGAAGATTTTCAATTATTTTTCCTGTTCATTGTTTTTATGCATCTGTCTTTTGTTTTTATCTCTTCATAGTAATTAACATTCCATATAAACAAAAAGTCATCAGCTTATGATCGATTAACCGTATCGTACTGATCGGTTAGCCGCCAGATAAAATCAATTGAAATCCCCATGAACGCCCAAAAAAACGCGCGGAGAATTATGAATGAATGATAGTTTTACCCCCAAAAAATGCCATGAGTCCCACATATGAAAAACATCAGTATTCATTACGGAAATAAGTCCCAGTGACTAAATGGAAAACAGCTGCAATAATATATTCAGTTAAGTATGCAGTGTCCAGCGCTGTCCATGCGAAAAGTAAGATTAAGATGTTGTTTTTATGAACATTTTATATGGCGAAGGTTCATTATTTCTCGACTCCTTCGTTGAGTTTTTGTCATTTGATTACATTTTGCTCTAAGTATGATCAAGAAATTTTCAGACCTGCAATTTTGACTCGATCTGTTTTCTAATTATAACCATTTATTTTGTGTCTTTGGTAATTCGATTAAATTAAAAGCTAGTCTCTTCTTTTCGTTTAAATGAGTATGTCGTATTTCGTTAACAAACCTGTTGTCGTATAGTTCATCTGAGCACATCTGATTACATCTGTTTTTGTTTCCAAATGAACAACAACTTGACCACTATGCTTTCTGTCAGTGAATGATACCTGCAAGCATATTATGGTAAAGACTTTGACAAAACCCGCCTTATGTTTAGCTACCTTATCTTCTTTAAATACTGTGTGTAGTTAATTAAATCTTCGAGAGTAAACATAAAACAACAGACTTTGCTAAAATAAGAATATTTAATAAATATTGCAAATACATATATTTCCGCCCACCATTACCACAATGCTCTTATAAAACTTTACGTTACCATCAATTGTATATGTGGTACAATAACAAGACATTTGGTCAAAAGAACAAAGTTAAAACTATACTACTGATCACTCATGTTAAGTTTGATTGAATGCATCCAGCGTGACATACAAAATATAGCCATATATCATAAAACTTGAAAAAATGAAGAACAACAACTGTATCAAAACTCAAATACCGGGGCATGTTGTCCATATGCAAAACTACATTTCATACTGATAACTCGTTAATAGTTTGGTTAAATACCATTACGTTGTACAAAAGAACTAAAAGCCTAAAGCACATAATATTAAAATGGATTTGAAATCGATACATAACTCCACGGACCTATATACACATGGATTGGCAACTCTCGTATTTTCTATACAAGTTCAACCTTTTTATCGCGGATGGCGAGATTTTATCCGAGATTTTAGCATCGATGGACAAAACATTGCCCCTATCCAGATTTCCAGACCCTGACAAAATACATTTTATTAATGAAAAAAAAACACTAAATATGTAGATCTACGCGATGTTTTTACGCAGCAATCGAATCTTTAAATGGCTTAGAAATCTACTATAAATCTGGGATCAATTCAAATAACAAGTAAAATCATTGTTACGAAATCTGAAAGTCCAGTATACATCAGTAAGACTAGCATGATCATACGAGTTGTAGTTGTCGTGACTATGAGTAAACGAAACAGTTCTCGATACATGTACTAACATCTTTGTCTACCGTGTAAGCTTCATCCACGACCAAAGCCCTATACATTCTCGTGTAAGCTTTATCTTCGACCAAATGCCTACTACTAGATTCGTTTGTGCTATTTCAATTTATTAAGTTACCAGTATGCACAAGGGGATGCGCGCAAATGCACGCTCCCACGTCGGATCCACTCGTGTCGCCTAGATTTGTTATCATACTACGTCATCTAATAAATACGTCACGAACAAGTTTCGGAGATGTCGTTTTAAGATCAATAAAACAAGGTCATTACTGCCTGAAGGAAAATAAAGGATTTAGAATGGATTATGGAGTGTTCAGGGTTATACTGTGACATGCATGTTGGGCCACTGTTTAAATGAATGCGTGTTTCACTTGCATGTTATGCTACTTCACCTGAAATTCAACAACTGCTAAAGATTTTTCAAAATGTTAAGTGCTGTCATGACTCATGGACTGCGGAATGTCAGTATGTATAGGTTATAGGTCTATATTACAGGAATAAACAAATTTATTGCGAGGGAGCGTTAGCGAACCGATACAATAAGTTTTTTTATTTCTGTAATATGGACTTATAACCGGCTTACAGTTTGTCCCGCCTACTGACGCTGCGTTGTGTTGATTGACAGCTCTGAAGCACAAGTGTTGCGCGCTATAAATAACGCCAACATCATCGCAATCTCTAAAACGCCCCTTTTACCTGCATTCCAACATGTACTCACATTTAATCAATATTAGGCGAGAGACAGTCATCCAGTGTATTAAAAAAAAAAGTGATGTCAGAGTGTGATTTGACGGACTGTACTTTTGATATGTTAAATAGTGATGACGACTTCTACCAAAACTTTATGTTTGGGGATGTTTTAGATCTACCAAATACACAGGACATTAGTGTTACCCAATTACTAACAATAAACACACAGCAGCTAAATTGTCGTTCCGACACGGATGCCTCAAATCTTTGTCAGCGTACCCTGCCGGAACTGGATGTAAAACATATACCAGTAGGCTCTACATCTGAATCTCCGTCGGCAAACTTTAACGTAACAGATTGTAAGATTTTTCATGAATTGATTCTATAAACATAAATAAATGAAAGTATTTAATTTTTAAAATACAGTACTAGGCTACTGTTGTCCATTCGATATCGGTCTTCGTCCGTGCTAAACTGGAAAAGATACAGTTTTTGAATAATGTTTTGCTTATTTTTTTCCTTTTGAAGTTTATTCAACATCTTTTGTCAGCGCGGCCATTTTGGGCGGGCAATAAGGCGGAGTTTATCTCTGTGACGTCACAGTCCTACTTATTGGAAAAATAAGTGAAATAATCTTTTTCATATTGCAGATATTAAGTCAATATGGAGAATACAAATTGCTTTTTTGAATGAAATGGGGGCATTTGATTGGATTGGAAAGTAGGACAAACTGTAAACTGTACGACATTAGCCTAGGCAAAGAATCATTTGAAAGCAGGAATTATTAGGTAAATCTTTTTAATTATAGATCTAATTAGATTTTCAACATTTTTGTACATTTAAGCATTACTTTTGTTATTGTATTAGCTCATTATTAATGACCACGCATCGCATTGTAATATTGAAATGTCCCCCGAACATTTTAGTGAAAAACACGTGAACTTTGGCGTAACTTCTCTGTAACGGAAGAGTAAACGTCAATGGCGTCCAATGTAAACAATGGCGAGTCTCCATAGAAAAATAAAAATCGGAATCTTTGCAAAATGACGTGATTGTTTCAAAAACGCTTAAAATTCCTGAGGGTGACTTTTTTGTAGATCACAAAACAGGTAAAATTTATGCGAAAACCGCTCAGATTTTTTCAGTTCAGGTCAAAGTTGGGGGTCCAAAGTGGAATGGAACAGACTTTAGCATAGACATCGTAAAAAGCAGTGCACGATATACCAGATCAAACTTCTTTTTTAATGTAACATAAGATGAGACCGCAATAACCCGGGAAAACAGTTCAACTGTTTAAAAAGATTGCAGAATAGTTCATAGCATACTGGAACCGTTTTATTTCTTAACAACGACATATGATTTCGTAAAAACGAAATAAGATTTCTATATAAGATTTCAAAAAAAAAAACGAATTAGCATTTCGTAAAAAAGAAATAACATGTCGTAAAACAAAATATTGTTTAATAACAACAGAATAACATTTCGTAATAACGAAATAATATTTCGTTTTTTTATGAAATCTTATTACGTTTTTTTAAAATCCTATTAGGTAAAAGATTAATCTTAATTCGTTTTAACGAAATGTTTTTATTTCGTTTTTACGAAATGGTTTTATTTCGTTTATACTAAATGTTTCGTAAAAACAGAATGGCATTTCGTCTAAACGAAATATGCATGTCGTAAAAATAAAATAATATGCATGTCGTAATAATAAAAAAACGAAATATATTTCGTTATTATGAAATATTATTACATTTTAACGAAATGTTATTTCGTTTTACGAAATCTTTTTTCGTGTCTCCGAAATCTTATTTTGTTTTTACGAAATGTTATTCCGTTTTTACGAAAGTTTTTTTTGTAATTACGAAACGTTATTTCGTTTTTCACGAAATGTTATTTCAAAAACCTTTCCCGATATCACACTCCCAGATCTTTGAATCTCTCTTCAGTTACAATCGTCGGAAAACTACTTATGAAAACTCCTGTTCACATCAAGCTGAAAATATACATTTACGAAATAAAAAAATAATGTATTACATGTTACGTCATGGGCATTGTAGTAAAACAATAATGTTTACCACCTTAACAAACTTTGAGAGACATGTTATGAATTTTCTTCGGTATAATAATGTCTGTATTATCAAGTTTATATCAATATTTAAGCATTTTGATATAGCGCGATATTAATAAAGGATAACGCCCTAGTTCGCCTTATACGGCACATTTATATGTATTAAGACGTACCTCTAAAATCATTTTACAAAACCTTAAATGGGAACGTTCTACTTCTTTTGATTTGCTGAATACCCAAACTACATCGCCTTTAGGTCTTTTCCAGCGAGGTGTTGCTTTTTTAAAGCAAACGTGCCTGGGTAATTAAAGACTGTTCCTAAATAATTAAAATCATTCACGACATCGAGACTGTTGTTTTTGTTAACAAAGTTTTTGTTTCTAAAAAACAACCTTGTTTTCGAAAAAAAAACGTAACTTTGGTTTTATTTGTATTAACATCAATGCTCTACTTATTAAAGAACATTTTAGTAATGATAGAGATTAATTAATATCTTCAGATGTATTACCTACGATAACCATGTCATCAGGGAATAGTACATTAATCCCCTTTTCGTTTATGTTAATCCCTGAATAGCTATCAGTTTGTTAAAATAATTCTAAGCTTTCAAAAATAAAGAAAATAGAGCAGGGGACATAACCCCTCCTTGTCTCGAACAAATAGCATTTTCAAACAAGAGCTGTTCCTCATAAGTGACATATGCCTCCGAAAAAGGTGTCTCACAGTCTGTAACAGTTTATTGCCTATACATGTTTGAATTCCAAACTTTAAATGCATTGTATACCAAGATGCCTTAACAGTAATTTATTTTCGGAAGTTACAAGTTCAGTTAATTTACACATATTATTAGGCCTTGTCCAGTACTTTTTTGGTATATGCATTCTTCTAATGTCTTTGTACAGTGCACATTCAACAATGAAATGGTATTCATCTTCTAATTTGTCGCATATCATACATTTTCTGTCCATTAAGGGTACACTTTGCGGTCGGGTCCATCTACCAGCTTCAATTTGTAATTTATGGGAGAAAACTCTTAATCTAGCCAAAGCTGGTCAGAATTAAATTACATTGAAACTGTCGCGGCTTTTAAACTATACATGGCTTTTAAAGCTTGGCCTGGTAGAGTATCCTGTGCTTTGCTTAGCGATCCAGCAGTGGTAAATACAATACCTAAATAACAAAATTTATTCACTATTTCAACAATAAAACACTATGTTTCGCGGAAAAGAACCACCTTTCTCAAATACCATTACCTTTGTTTTCGCTACATTTACTTCTAATTTCAAAGTGCAACGGTAATCGTGTAATAATTCAATATTTCAAGCAAAAAAGATTATGTCGTCTGCATAAAGCATCATGAAAACCTTAAACATGTCAACATATATGCCTTCCATATTACTATTGATAAATACATCCTCTAAATCGTTTAGAAACATTGAAAATAGAAACCGAGATAAGCACTCTTCCTGACAAGCTCCAAGTATACATGTGTATTCATCACTTAATTGATTGCAATATTTTACTCTAGTTTTGTACAGATTCATATATAGACTTGATAATGTCTAGAATGTTACCTCTAAGGCCTAATTTAATTAACTCGTACCAAAGGTTTTCCCGTACGACATAATCAAACGCCTTAGTATAGTCCACAAACAGTGTAGATAGCATTTAACCTTGATTTAAAATATGTGTTATCAAACCGTTTAGTACACAAATATTGTCAGAAGTTCTCATATTTGCGCTAAACCCTGCCTGAGCCTCTATATAAACATTTAATTTTACATTATAATGTATTATTAAAACTACTTATTAGGGTAATACCGCGATAGTTTTCCACATTGTTAATATTCCCCTTTTTGTGGAATGGTATTACATAGCCTTCGGACCGTCTGGCAGGAAAATAGCCAAGTTCATATATTTTATGAAACAATTTACATAATACTGGTAATAATGAATTTTCCGGACACAAAATATCATTCATCATGAGATATGGACCGCCAGACCTTTTGTTTTTAAGCTGACTAATAACTTTATCAAATTCATCTTAAGTCAAATGCGAGTTTAATTCATTAAACATAACCTTAAACTCATTACTCTCGTACCTGTCTACAAAATCTAAAACATCGTCATCTTGTACAAAGTATCTGTCATCTGGGCTATTTACTGCTTTGAAATAATTTTCGAATGTAGTCGAATGTAGTAATCGAAATATTGGACTGCTTAATATACGCAGTTTCTATCAACATCCTCCAGTACAAACGTCCATTCCTATGTTTTGCATTAAGAAGTTTCTGTTCCATTATCATAATCAAATTTACATTTTCTAATTAATGACTTATTGCGACCTTGCAGTTACTATGTTTAGTATATTTATGTCATTCTAACAGTTTCTATATTTATCAAGACATTTGTAAAAAAACGATTTTTTTTTTCAAAACATTCTTCATTAAACCAAGGTTGGATTTCTGACTTACTATTACTGTCTATATTATGTGTACTTACATTTTTCAAAAATGGTGAAGCTGCGTTGCATATTATATAATCAAACGTTTGAATACACTCGTCAATGCCATGATTAGAAGTATTATATTAATTGCATCTAACGAGTTACCAAATGCATTCAAACATTCTTCACTGCTTATGTTACTTGCATATTCCTCTTTAAGTTCAGGTTTCAATATATATTTCTGCTTCATCAGTAAAAATCTTTTCAGGATAAACTTAGGCTACTTTAGCTCCATGGTGATTTTCTCTGTATTCATAGAAGAAGGACCAGAGACGTGCACGTGCTGCTTGTATTCCTTTCGGATAATCAGTATCAATTGAAAAGCCGGGATAATATTTCAGCATACTGGATCTTATACCGAACACCACCATATTCTCTAAAGTTTGCAATTATAGGCATTTTATGAAAATTCTTATGCGGAAATGAAAAAAATGCAGTCCGGACACATGCGTGTGGAAATATTCAGGATTCTATTACTTTCGAACTATGAGAAAGTCTTGATTTTTGAGGTATGGGTATTGCAAACGACACTTTGTCTTGATGTGCTTAACATGTGTGCCAATTTGTTTTAAGATTCTTCAACGCATGACAACATTACAGTCCGGACACAAATGTGTGCATATATACAGGATTCAATTACTTTCAAACTCATAGTGTGACCTTGACCTTTGATGTAGGGACATGGGTATTGTACGCGACACATTGTCGTGATGTTCTTAACGTTTGTACCAAGTTATTTAAAAACCAATCAATACATGACAAAATTACAGTTCGGATACGAATGTGTGCATATATACAGGATTCTATTACTTTCGAACTCTTAGTGTGACCTTGACCGTTGTGGTAGGGATATGGGTATTGCTCGCGACAAGTCGTCTTAATGTGCTGAACGTTTGTGCCAAGTTATTTTAAAATCCTTCAATGCATGACAAAGTTACAGCCAGGGCACAAACAAATTTAAGGGCGGGCGGAAGGACGGACGGACAGACATCATCCGGACAGACGGACAATGCGATCTTAATATGCTACTTTTAGGGAGCATAAAAATCCAGAATAATTATTTGATACTTTAATTGTTGATTTGACATTTTCATACAGATCCTTTAGTACTTTCATTACTTTTCCTTTTCTATATACGAAATAAAACTGCTACAAAAACGCAATATATACGGAATATTATAACAGTCGGTTGATCTGCGGCGTCGTATCTTTTGAGTTGGTTGTGTAGTTCCGGATCACACGAGAGGCGGAGCCTCGAGTGTGATCCTGATCTATGCAGCCAACGAGAAAGATACACACGTAGATCAACCGTCTGTTATAATATACATTTTATTATATACCTTTTACCGTTTGTCATGTAAAATTTTATATCAACGTTAATTTGTGTCATTAATGGCGTAAAATCAACATAACGCGCTATGTCGTGTCACGTTTTATATGACGTCAATGACGTCACTTGTGTCTTCCGTGTATAAACAAACAACAGTAATAATATGTAAATGCAAAATGTAAATCAACTCTCTGGTTTATTTAATTCGAATAAGAAATTGTATTCATTTGTCTTAAAATGTGACATAAAAAACAATGTGACGACAATAAAACCAAACTTATTTTACGGCAGCAATGTGGATCTATTTTTCAACTTTAAGCGTAGGAATATGATATGAATATGCATTTGTGTACAACTTACATAGTGGACAGCTAAGATACGGCTAAGTTCATCTGATGCGGAAAATTTGATACGGGATGTTGTATTTTGCTGCACAAATACTAAAGAAAATTCAGATAAACATTGGCAGGTATATAATAAAGATGTTTATTTTGATTTTAACATTCTTTGGATAAGATTAAGTAAAATGAACTATGCGTAAATTGTTGGTTTACCACCTCTTAAACCAAACTGAGCGTCTGACATGACATTGAACTGCTCACAAAAAACGATAATTCAATATTGTTGTAAATAATTTTGAGAAACAACTAACTAGTGTTATACCTCTGTAATAATTTGCATCATTCTTTTTACAGTTTTTACAGCAGCATTTATTTCATTTACAGTTGTACCATTATCTAATAATGAATGACACCGTGACATATCATTGATGTCATAGTCTGCAGCAAACGATTTGGCATTGTCATTTTGTTTGTACAATTTCGTTACTTAGTTTAGAAAATATTTTTGGTAAATTCGTCCAATGATGTTTCATTTGTGTCGCCCTTACGGAGAAAAAGCGATACATATGGATCACTTCGTCAACTGGTCCGTCCGTCGGCCGGTCCGACACAAAAACTTAACGTTTGCTATACCGGTGACATTTCTTAAGATTTCATCATGAAACTTTACAAATGTATTGCTTATGATAAAATGGACCGTGGAGCCGCAAAATGTTTTAGGTCAGGATCATATTTGACCTAGTTACGCCCCTTTTTGTACGTAGATTTTGGATAAAAATTTTGCAATAATGGACTTTGAAATTATATTGCTTATGACAAAAGGGCAGTGACAAAAGGGTCGTTATGCCGCGAAATTGTGTTGGTCAAGGTCATTATTGACAGAGTTATGCCCTTATTGTGCTGTTTGTAATTAAAACTTAACTGCGGCTATAACAGTGCCATTTCTAAAGATTTCTTCATCAAACTTTCAAATTGCTTTGCTTATGACAAAATTTTCTAAATCAAAGTCATATTCGACAGAGTCATGCCCTTTTTGTACGTAGGTATTGTCACAAAATTATTGGTTATTCTTACAAAGTGTAAGAGGGCGACACAAATGTTCTACAAAACACCCATCTAGTTTGAATTATATATCACATTGCTTAAAAAATTTGCAGAAAGCTTTAGGTCTTGAAAACCGTAGTGGTTTGATATGCTTGTATTTTTTGTATTTAAGTGCTTTACGTTTATTGAGCTTTTTATAATAATTCTTCAAAACGCATAAGTGTTCTCTATTTAAGTGTGTCTTGCAGTGATTATATACATTAAAAGCATCCATGTAATTGCGTTCTTCATCAAACCACTCCTTACTATGAAATCACCATCAAATCTAGCTTAACTCCAAAACACTGTAGGTGTGTGTATCGGGTCAGCAATATGTCGCACAATACATATATTGAACTGGCATTCATGAATATTTCATTTGTGGTCGGTAATCTTCGGATACAAATTTAATAAGATTAAGGACAAAATTCATGTTGGTGACAAAATCAACCTTAATTTATCAATGGACTTTTATGTCTTCCATTAATCTATTAAATACAGGTAACTATGATATAATATCGGAACGCTACTGTCCTTTTAACTCACCATACGTGTTTAAGAAGGCTATCCTTTAAAACATGTTTATCATGTTTTGCATAGTATGTTTTCATTGTAATTAACAATGGACATTGGTCACTCCATTCACATAATGAAAAATATCAAACCGGACAATATCGCTAAAATAACATTCCCTTGTTAATATATATTAGTTAGTTACAGACGATCCGTTTCTTGATATATGAAACGAATGAACCACAGTTGAAATCAGAGTCCAGTCGGTCGTTACAAATGCAAATTCCCGTGGATTTGCACATATGAAGTAAACATATATCAAGAGCAATACTGTGTATATCAAGGGAGGCCTGAGATTGATTGTCTGGGACATAAACAGTATTATTAATAAAGTATATGAATCTATCATATAAAATGAAATAGTTTCTATTTCCAACACGGCTATTCCTGTCACCTCATACATAAACAGTACCTAATGCATCAAACTCAAAAGTATTATTTTGTATCAGATCAAAATTGTCAACATTAACAAAACCATATGCAAATTAACCTTCACACCATACATTAACAGCACAAAGAAACACATCATTTTTCGATGTTGAAAAAAATATCTATCACGTTTAAGCCCATTTGTTTACGTATACTATACCGGTTTTAAGAGCTTCTATAGCAACTCCCTCCGAACATCTTTTTGCATTACGATGCTGATATGTACGGTAAAAAGTATGTGAAAAATACCCAGATATGTCAATAATCCTATTTATATTAGTCTATGTTTCATATAATACACAGTGCTCAAATCAATTACCGTATTTTCATCTTCAAATAAAACTGATTGTGTCTCCTTTTAATACATCACTTACAGTTATTGTCGACCCAGGCACGGTAACTTTATTCGTTCATATGCTTTATACAGAAACATCAAACAAACCACATGGATGTTCTTTTCCCTGTCATTGAATTTAGTACTTTTTGTATTTTCATGCAGTTCCTTTCTGTGTTACTGAGAGCTTTACAATATGCTTAATGGTGGTGAATAAGAACAAAATATATACTAGTACTCGTGTACCATTTGTAAGATATTTTTTTATAGCAAGAACTCTGGTTTGCCTCGAATTATGATAATTTCCCTTTGTAACGTTATCTTTGAACATATTCTAGGTTGAAGTATACATTTAATGTATTTGGGTGCCCGCCCCCCCATTTGACTGTAGACATTGTAAATTTAACAAATGTATGGTCAGTACTGTAACCAAATTGTTTGCGACTTTTCCGATTTGTTACGTTCTGTTTGGAATGTATTCTGAAAACTAATACAGAAATTATATGCAACTACACATAGTAAATGGAACAAAACGAGGCCTTGCTTCTCCTCTTTATAAGAGTTTAACACATAATTTAGATTTCAAAATTTGTGTGTTTGTTACGTATCAATTGAATACAGGTAATGACTAAAGCGTATGTAGGCGGAGCTACATTTTACATAGTACAGAGAGCAATCAGATAAACTATTTGTCTGTGTTTAGAATATTGCATTGGCATAAGTCCATGACACAACTGAGAAAAAATATAAATCTGTCATATTATTTACGACATTCAATAGTGTTTACTTAGTGTTTACGTACATGCAGCTTGTGTGCTAGAGTCCCATCACAGAAAGGGATATAATCATACAACACGTGCGTGTAAATACAGTACAAGTGTCATTTCACTTGCATGGATTAATTGTATATATCTGTCGCATAAGTAGAATGAATCAAAAATATTGTAAATATACATTTGATTTCGTTCTTTCATTATAGTTTGCCTATAAATAGTCCGATCTCAATACTCGGATTATGCATTATAAAATACGACTTTACATATATCCTGTTACAAACGCGCATACTTTGCGCTGTTTTAGACTTAAAGGAGTGTTATCTAAATATTTCTGCCGATTTGTTTTCTTATTTTTGTACAACGATACATTTACCAGACTCTGAGATGGGACACAGATGTTTGCTATACTGTGTACAAATATTTACATGCATAGCGCATGTACAATGTATTTAATTAATCGTAAGTTTAAACGGTGTTCACTCATTGATCTAGACATCTTTTATTAAGTTTTTTCGGTTTATCGACGATGATGCAACAAAACAACAACTATAAATATTATACATTTCTAATCTCGTTTTAGAAATGATTCCCTGTATGAAAATAATACAGGAAATATCATTAGGGGTGCTATATTCTCTGCAGGTTCAACAGTGATTCACGAATATCGATAGATAAAGGTATCGATTTGGGCGGAGCTAACTACAGAATGTGACATCTTCGTCATTTACCACCTGTGTTTTATGCAAACACAAAAACGGCGCGTTATTTTGAAATCTGCTGTATGTTACTATATATGGTAAATAGTAACAATATACAACTGAGAAGTCAATTGAATCAAAATGAATTATTATTAACAAAGTGATAAAAAAGAGATATCAGATGATATTTTGGGTTAGAGTTAACCCTAATATGCAAGTGTTATAAAATACACACGAGTTTATCGAAACTAGAAATATCGTCAACACTGAGAAAAAGACGAGGCGTAACGATTAAAGCTTCAAGAAATGGCTATGTAGTGGGGAAAAAAACAACAGCACTGAATGAGCGTGTTGTGGTATCAGGAACTGTCGAACATTGTATTTGCCGTCGTTTTAGCTAAAATACTAAAATACGTTAGGTATGTATAATAGACGTTAATTCACGACTGTTTAGGGTCGGTACGTATAATAGGCCGCCAGTCGCATAATAGCACTTGGGCTAAAGCCCTCGTGCCGTTATGTTTCTTGCGGGCCGATTTATCACGTCCCGGCCTGGCTCAGATGTGTATCATCCTCTGATAACATTGATGCATTTCTTGCTCTGAATATCAGTAATAACTGGATGTTTCTTGACTGACTACAAATACGACGGACGACCTTGAGAGGAAATTTTAGTGTAATTTACTATATTTCAAAGCACAATTATTGCTTACACAAGTGCACAGCTGTATGACAATAAATCACGTTTATATGAACATAATAAATCTTATCCAGCAATTTATCTAGCATTGTTTTCTGACTAGAGTCCCGTTTGTTTCCAGATTACCATCCGATTTCTAGCTTTCTCAAAAGCTAACATTGTGATGTCGTTATATACAATTGCATTAAAATAAGTTGTACAGGATTAGCACTGACGGTGTCAAAGTGGGCTACAAAATGCTAAATTGGTTTTTAAAAGTAATCAACACATTTTCATATATAAATATATACAAATACAGTAAGTTAGCTGATTAATGGCAGCGCTTTTTACCAACTGTTGGCCGTGTTCAGCATATCAAATATGATACACGTAGATGTGTACCTATTACTACCACTTAAACACGACTACAAGAGATATATATGTGTGTGTGCGTGTGTGCGCGCGAGTGTTTGTAAGTGTATGTTTTGTGCGAGTGTTTGTAAGTGTATGTTGTGTGCGTGCGTGTGTGTATGTATATGTTCTATCTAAGAATGCTACTAAGGTGATGAAATTAACAGCAGCATGAAGTACAGCGCTATTTACCAGCTGGTTCTAGTGCTCAACAACGGCATACTGGTCCTTCATTCAACGGCTAAAAATAATTGCATGTGAAAGAAATACACATTGATTTATTTCAAGTGAGCAAGAATGTTCTTAAATAAGGTATTCAGTAAAATAACATCATAAATTTAGATATCGAACTACAAACTCTTACGGCGAGCTACGACCGGTCCGTAAATATCTGTACTTTTCCGTGATATGCATACATGTATATCTTGCATATATTATCTTCCGTAATCCGCAGAATTCAAGATTGACGGCACAATATTTTTTAAAACCAGAGTGCGTAAAGAAACTTTGTAATGGGGCCCGTAAGCTATGAACTATTAAGCAATCGTTTGAAGCTTATTTACTTTAATTTACCAAAATGAAAAAAAAAATAGTTGTAAAAGATTGAAATAAGCGTTTGAAGCTGACTGTTTTTGTAACATTGCTACATGCAAACAGAAGTTTACTTTATTTTTTTCTTTATACTAATTCATTTTAGATCGATTAAGAAGAAGCTTGAAGCTTTTCGAGTCACTCTCAAATCTTCGTCCTGAAAAAGCCAGTACTGGTGTCATATGAGGAAGTACGGTCGTGACCCGAGTGGGGCTCGAATCCGCGACGTCCGGGTTGAGCGGCAGACATCTTCACCTCTACAACACCGCTTCTCTTAAAGAAGCTTGATCTATTTATCTTGCACTGTTTTCCACTTTTACAGTTGTTATCAGCAAAATGTAAAGGAATTTGAAATGTTAAATCTAAATATTGGACTTGAGAGCTGATGACCGTTCCAAAGCTTAATTTAACCCCATTTGAAAAATGTGAACGGCAGAAAATATATGAGCCTGTTTTTAATGGAAGTTTTTACACAATCAAATTAAGAAAAAGTATTTATCGCAAATTTTGTTATCTTTAAAATCTTATTCTCTTATTCTCTTTAATAAATAGTTTAACCTTTAACCTTGTAAAAAGTTTTAAGCCGAAATAACTAAAACTGAAGCATCTACTTAATTTTTAAACACGACTGAAACATACCGTTACTTGCATTGCCGATGGGAGGATACCACCTAATTTTGCAAAGCCAAAGTCACACGTTGAACACTTGGACATGTTTGCCAAGTCCTCACATTAATGAGGTAATTAAATTAATAAGATACCAATAAGATGTAAACATACCGGTAACGCACCAAGCGTTTTCAGAGCCATTTTAACCGACAGTATAAACTTTGTAGTTTACTTACCGTGCCATTTATAAATAGACACCTTGTATCATTTGTATCTGTATTAACTCTCAGAGAATGTAGTTGAAAGTTGATGTTCAGGGCCAACATCCTTAAAAACAAGAGCTGTTTGTACAAAATGTATGCCCCCCTCTGATGCAATCAGTAATGTGGAAAAAGAAAACTATTGTTGCCTTATAAAAACAAGTGTTGGCCTTAAACAAAAAAAAAATACAATTGACCTAAAGACTGCATGTTGCCAAAAAAGGCCCAATAGGTTAAGTCTTTGACTTACTGACCTGAACATCATTATGGGTCATATGCTGGACATAACCAACCTACACACTAAGTTTCAAGATGCTAGGCCCTTGTGTTCTCGAGTAATCGTACGGAAACCGTTTTACTGTTCCGTTTCACTTTAACCTTGACTTTTGACCTATTGACCTCAAAATCAATAGGGCTTATTGTCTGATCATCACCAACCTTTACACAGAATTTCAAAATGCTAGGCATATGCGTTCTTGGGTTATCGTCTTGAAACCATTTTACAATTAAGGATCACTGTGATCTTGACTTTAAACTTATTGACTTTAAAGTCAGTAGAAGTCATTAGCTGGTCATAACTATCCTCCACAATAAGTTTCAAGATACTAAGACGGGCATCCAAAGCTTTGTGCAATCTTTTTAATGCTGAAAGATGCATTTAAATATCTCTGCAGCTTTCCATTTGGCACGGATCTTTGCAATAACTTGTTAAAGCGTGATATGTTTAGTAATGAAACATAAGTTATTGGAAATTCTAACACGACTAGCGAATAATCTACATACATGTAGAACAAAATGTATTTAGGTTATTCTGCAATAAACCGACCTTGAACGACGCTGCACGCGCATCGTGTTTTGGCTGTTCAATTTACACGACGTATAGGGGATCTTACATGGCATAGTGCGGATGACTTGGGACAAAGCGGGGGGATCTGATGGATGACACACGTCCAGTTAACTTGGTTAATGTTACGATACCATTTACACTGATTTTATTTACTGTTTGTTTTTATTGTTTTTGTTTACACAGTGACGTCATTAACCAAGAGAAAATGTGACGTCATTTATCTATACCCGTTACTAATATTTTTCGTAACATGAACTGTTATTGCGTACCCTGAAAATTCGAACCATTTCTATAAATGAAATTACTGTTAAATTAAAGTTTTTTTCTTTCTCATGAGACTATAGTTAGCGCAGATGAAAAGTCTGAAACACCGCGTACACATCTTTCATGAATGAAAGTCACATTGAAATATCGTCTTTACAGTGTTCGCGGGAGGAAACTTCAATGGCAAAATCTAGGTGCGTAGCACGCAAGTGTAAATTACGTTCGATGAAAATAGTTCTCTCATTTTCTTCAAATATTGTTTCAAATAAGTCGTGTTAGAATCGAACTAATAAGTATCCAAGTTTGGTTTATGGTAGAATAACCCTCGTTTGTCGTTCTTATGCGTAATAATATATCACTCAGGCCTTCGGCCTTCGTGATACATTCTTGCGCATAAAAACTCCAAACTCTGGTTATTCTACGATAAACCAAACATGGATACATATTATTTCTTAATTATCTCGTGCGAAGTATTGTTCCAAAATTCCTACCTACAATTTTTATTTTGCGTCACCGTCGGATAAAGTTCATGCGTCTGTATCACAAATCAGCATAGAACCCTTAAATCAACTCAGTAACCATTTCGTACGGTGAAATGGATTATGACGCACTATCACTTGTACTGTGATTATTTCAAAATATATCTTCAATCTGGAGTTATTGTTTTAAAAACAGGTCAATTTATCAAATTGAAAAGTAAGCTGCCTTTTTATGCACACATGTACTTACGTCTGCAAAGCAAATGAAGTATTTTTCCTCGCTAGGTCTTTAGCGATATCATATTTATACATTATTTCACCATCATCGTTAGTGTAATTGGACAATCCATGTAACGGTTCAATCAGACAATGTTCTGAAAGTAAAGAAGATTATTAAGGTAGTACACCCCTAATAAAAACCTCCATTTGAAACTCTTCAATTTTAATGAGCTAGCCTAGGTTGTTAAGTATTGGACTGAAGATCTTTTGAGGTTTTTGGGGGTGTAGGTTCGAATCCAGCTGGAACCCAAAATTTTTTTTTTACTTTTTCTTCTTTGTTTTCATTATTTTGCACTTTTCTTCATATGTTTATATTGTTTTTAGACTAAAAAGAAATTAAATATTTTTTTACGAATTAGTATTAGCTTATTTGAAGATTTTATTACTTGTAGACACGTCTAAAATTGTCGATGGAGATTTTCAAAATCAAATTATTTTAAAAAGAGACGGTAAAACATTGTGAATTTTTGGCATGCTGTTCCCAAAATGTTATAGATAATTTTTGATATACAAAAAGACATGCCCCATTTCTAGAAAATGTTGCTTTTTCCTAAAAACTTTGATGTTCAAAATTGAACATGGCCAAAAAAGTACATGAAAATTGTAATACTATCTGATTATTTCATAAAAGTTTTATAAAACTTGTTGATTATATAGTAAATGGTGTGTAATTTCTGAAAGAAAACATAGTTCTTGTTACTCTGATACCAAATCCGTACCAAAGTTTTGAATAATAAATGAAATACATGCATTTTCTTATCTCTTGTGTGATGTCATTATATAGATATTTCCAAAATGGGGATAGGGTTATTCAAATTCCTATAACTTTTTTTTTCACGGTAAAATTCTTTTAAAATTTGTTTTTAAATCCAGGAAATGATACAGATTAAGAAAATATTAAGCCTATAATGATTTGAATAGGTGCCCATTAGGGGTCTACTACCTTAAAGTAAAACATCATAACAAATTGAAACGATGACGCAAGTGTGGGTAGTACATTTATGGCAATAACAAGACTCGGTCTTATGTAAGTAAATCGTTGATATCAATTTTGCAATGAAACATGACTGCCATTAAAACTGATTAAAACGAATAATTCGCATCAAAATGATGTCATAGGTGCAGCTATAACAGTCGTTATTAGGGATCAAGCATCAGCACTATAGTCATTACAATTTTCATGCAATTAGATATATTCTTTTTGTAATTCAAAACAAATTTAAAAAAAAGTTTGGACTCCTGTCCTAACGATTCGCCCCTGCAAATCTGTATCGCAGCGCAAATACAAAATACCAAGGAAGCAATAATAAATTAAGTTCTGGAACAAATAAAGCCATTTTTAAAAAGAACGTTCGGGAGCGACTAACAAGTATTATATACACAATCAATGAAACATTTTCAGCAAATTCGCCTATGTTTCCCTAGTTCATGCTTGATATTATGAATGAATTAAAAAAACTTTGAATATCCACAAAACAACAGTTTTGCTCAATAACCATGCTAGTCTCATCCTTTAACGTCCCAGCATTCCTTCAAAATTACTTTACAAAGTTGCCACACACAAAAAGCCCACACTTCCCGATTGGTGACATGATTATATTCAGGTACCCTTCACGATTCGGACACGACTGGTCACACGCAACATATCGTTACGTTGGAACAGAAATAACTGAAACTTACATTTTTAATTTTGCAGGAGACAAAAAAGGTGACTGGTTTATATCCAGTAACTATTTTTAAATTCCTTACTAAATTGTAAAGTTCGAATTTATCACACATAAGAACTACTTTAAAATATTGAATTACCCTTCCACAAAATGTTGAGCTGTTTGAATGGTCAATGACATTTAAATAAATACACTTGACATATCCCGTCTATGTTCGTAGATTGTTCGCGCACAGTACAACAATGTATCAGTACGTGCTGATTTGTGACGTTATTTAGTGACGTCACGAAAGGACATTGGAGTACCATAAGGGTATTTGACGGTCTGCTTACGTTAAGCCGTTAAATGAATTAAAATCAACCGGATCCTACAATTTTTTGCTTTTACACTAAAATGTCACATATCAGCTAAACTTCGTTGAACGCGATATTGACAACGCCTTTGTAATCATCTATTTGGAATTTTTTCTTTTCTGCTGTAAACTGACCGAGTCAATATAAACACCTAGAAAAAAGTTAAGCACCGCCTGGAAGTTATATAGTGATATTAAATTGTATTAGAAATCACGACGAAAAAATCATGACAGCAACCCTCTGCACGAACACCCTGACCCTCACTATCATGCCTCCATATGAACCTCAGATCTTTTTAAAGACATTCTGCTTACACTCGCAGTATAAAATTGTTTGCTGTTCATGCAGAGGGTTGCTGTTACGGAAAACAGTATTCTTCCCTAGCACAATTCGACGGTATTCTCGTGATTAAGTTTCGTTAGGTAAGACACTCTAAAACTTCAGGAGGTGCTTAACTTTTTCATTGTGTATATTCTATTACGATATACACGTGTAGGTGTAATTTGAATTATTTTCCATCGATATAGCTTGATGTTTTAAAACATTAGTCATTATATGAGGACCAAATACCAATTGTTGAGAGGCATGTGTAATATTAAGTTAAGACCGAAACGAAATAAAAGGAAAACAAGAAATAATTTTAATCTTTATCAATCTGATTGACTGATTTTTAATTACCGAATGAAAATGCATTAATAAATGTAATTTTAATTCAAATGTACAAGACTTTGTGATGATTCAGAAAATTTGTTGTGCCTACTAAATAAAGTTGTGCATAACAAATTAATGCAAAAACCCGCAGATCACAAATAGCAATAAAACAGCAAATACTGATTTGAAATTAAATGTCAATCGTACTTTGATTTAAAGAACTTGTTCACGTGCATACTACTTGTTTCTATTACTTTGTAGCTGTAAAACGTCGTTTTGATTTGTTTACAAATCACGCTAAAGTAGTAACAGTTTCCTATGCTAGCCAATTTTGTTACAATAACTTGAACATAAATAGATTAGCCTGAGGGTATGAATTAATCAGTATCGTACATCACATACACTATGGAAGTTTAGGATTGAAGAACTGTATCTGCGTCAGTAACTTCAGTCAGTACATACGATTTTTCTACTCTGTATACCACTTTACCACATAATTTGATAAATGACAAGCTAACTGCCCTAATTCAAAAGACTTTTGCCAGGGAGAATGCTACATTTCTCGCCTGCAATTTCGATAAAGCTTTTTTTACTAGCTGTATTGTTAAACATTATACTATGTGGACCTGTGACGAAGTTTGTAAAGCCCTTTCCTTTTTATTGAACAACATTTATATAAGGTTTGGGAATGCAGTTTTCAGACAAGTAATCGGTATTCCCATGGGAACAAATTGTGCACCCCTTGTCGCAGATTTGTTTTTATATTGTTATGAAAGAGACTTTATGTTGAGTCTTTCTCCAGATACGCAGGCAGACATTATCACTGCTTTTAATAATACATCACGATATCTAGATGATATTCTTAATATGGATAACCCGTTTTTTGGTCAATTGGTGGACACTATTTATCCCCGGGAACTCCAGTTAATTAAAACTAACAATTTGGATACTGGTGCTTCATTTTTAGATTTACATCTCTCTATTTATAACAATATTATACATACCAAAATTTATGACAAGAGGGATGATTTTAATTTTAATATTGTAAATTTCCCCCATTTGGATGGGGATGTACCTCATGCTACATCTTATGGGGTATACATTTCTCAGTTAATTCGGTTTGCCAGAGCGTGTAGTCATGTTGAGGATTTCAATGAACGTAATCAATATATTACAAATAAACTTCTTCAACAGGGCTACCGTTATTACAAATTGCGAAAATATTTTGCTAAATTTTACTATCGTAATTCTGATTTGGTTTTGAAATTCAATAGTAATCTAAAGACTCTTCTGCGAGAAGGTATTTCAAAACCCGATTTTTATGGGGATGTGGTTTACAAACTTCGTAAGATTTTGGGTCATGGCAATTTTCCAACTGTATTTGCTAAAATTATAAAACGTTTTGTTAAAAGAGGTTACGACCCTACTGTTTTGAGACACACCGCATGTTTGGTGTTCAACCCGTTTACAGTTGGACGCTATGCTTCCCTCTTTGATTGTGTCTGACGGAAGAGGGGGAGGACTCTGTGATGGGCAGTTTTTAAATCCCACTGGGACGAAACTGTTTTGATTTCTGTCCTCTGGCCTGTTTCGTCGGGCCCTTAAGGGTGTTTCTCTTGGTGCTCTGCCTTCTGCAAATGCATTGAGTACATACGTTTTTTGGTTCTCAAGGTTTGCTTTTTTTATATATTTATACACGAGCATTTTTGTGTTTTACATACCATGCCTTTTGTTTCCATTGCGTGTGTTAGAGATTCACCTAGCAGCGATTACTTTTATTTACACTGTCCTGTGACTTTGGAACATGGTGGGGGTAAGAGTGAGGTTGGGTGCGCACCATAAACCGGTTTAAGCTCCCTAGTGGTGTTTTTGCCACTGACCGTTCCAAGACGGTGCCCCACTGTGTTCCGTTAATTGTTCGTTTTGTCCTCGTGTGTTTGCTTTGTATGCTTGTGTGTGTTGGTAGTGTATGTTTGTGTGTGTACATGATTGTGTTTGTGTGTGTGTTGTGTGTGTGTGTGTGTGTGTGTGTGTGTTGGTGGTGTGCACTTCTGGGTGCTGTGGGGCTCGTTTTGGGGAGGCTGCGTTTTTGGTACGTGGCATTCCCTGTTTGATATTATTTTTGTTTTTATGTATGTACAGATACAACCGTTTTACAATCAAACGTAATCCCCTGTCACAATGACTCTTGTTAACTGACATGATGGTGTTATCTGCAGAGGCGAGAAAACATATCAAAGACAATGGCCTTTTTTGTAACTTTATCAATTTTGAATTTTAATTCGCTTATTATTCTGCATAAACTACAAAAACAGAAAGCACCACTCTACCACCTCCAAATCCCCACCGCCTCGTACTCTACCCCACCACCTCATTTGAGAAATTGGCTGTACTTTCAATTTATTTACTTAACGGATCGTCAATAAATACCTATTGTGTACATGTAATCGTATGTTGCATGTAAAATTTATTCGGAAAACGGGATTTGGGACAATAAATAAGGATAGTTTAACGTTGGTTACTGAAAATCGAGATTTTCGCCAACTTATAAACGCTCGAGAGACTACAATTTATGGAATTTTGTTTTCACAATTCGTGCAAACGGTAGTCTCAACATTTCTACTGGTAACTACATTGCTCGATGTTTGAAAGTTCTTCAACAAAATAATCTAAAACAAAATTTACAAAAATCATACTCACAGATAAAATGCATGTGTACCTCTAACATAAATTATTTCTTAGTTTTAGCATTTTCTAACATTTTTTCAGGCAAAATTTGATTTAAAAGTTGATATTTATCTTTGCCATTTAATTTTCAAATCTGATTTCAACAGGTTTTAAATTGGCTGTCGTTTTTGTTTCGAGAAACTTAACATATGAACTTTTCAGCCAGTCGGAATGTTCAGATTTCTCAACAGCCAATCAATTGTAAGGCATCTTTAATCGGACATATCCAATAAGTAATATTGACCCTGTCTTTTTGTTATTAGCCCCGTTTTTCAATTTTATGAAAGCTCTCCCTGTTTTATTACTTCGGGTTTTTAAAAAATATAAGAGCAAATAAATAAAAGTTATTCAATAACAGAAAAAATAACAAATACTAATAATTAAAAACATGGTTATATGGCCTAAGAAAATTAATTCTTGTGGGCGTAAATTATCTTGTTTTGGCCAATTCAATTTATGGTCTGCGCAAAATTGTTGGCTTGAAAGTTTTTGCATCAAAATAGAGGTAAAAATACACGAGGCCTAAACAAAAACAACAAAAGTGTTCGCCTTAAATTACAAAATGTTTGACCATAAAACATCCATGTGGCATAAAAATGTTTTGACCATATAAAACTATTCACATATGCTTTAAAAATCCTGGTAACCTTTACCTTTGATCCACTTAACCAAAAATCAATAGGAGCCTCTATATCAAATTTCAAGATGCTTGCCCAAGTTCGATTTATCATCAAAAAATTATTCCAGGTAATACGATCTTGACCTTTGACCCACTAACTTTAAAATTTAAAGCGGTCCTCTGCTGGCCATGAGTTACCTCAAAATCAAGTTTAAAAATCATACCGCCTAAACGTTATCGATTTATCGTCCGGAAACCATTCTACAATTCCGAGTAAATGTGACCTTGACCTTTATTTTAGGGACCTCAAAATTAATTTAGTGGTCATTACCAACCTCCACATCATGTTTCATTGGCCAAGGCGTCCATGAGTTATCGTCCGGAAATCGTTCGAGAAAGTTCCGGGTCATTGTCACCTTGACCTTCTTTGAAAGTGAAAAAAATAAAAAGATAATTCAAAACTAGGCAAGACAGATTAATAGTTCTTGCCCAGTAAGGTTTCTTTCAATGCATTCTGTTGAAATCTTATTCCACACAGCACGCATATAGTAATACTGCTCTGTAGTTACAGCTGTACTTTCGAATATAGAATTCATTTTAGGAATTATCTGTAGAAATAAAGACTAGTACGTCGGTATATTATTAGTTCTAGATCTACTGTACATGCAAAAGTAATGTCCAAAGTGAGCATAGGACTTTCTTCTTTTGTTAATCTCTCTCTCTCTCTCTCTCTCTCTCTCTCTCTCTCTTATAAAAAAACAAAGACTTAAGAACATATATTTATCTAAACAGGAATATTAAATTCCGTTTCATATATACAATGTAATTCTCTATTTTATGTTTCTAGCAATGCATATTTCTTAAAACGTTATTTTGCATGTGTTATGTATTGACCTTGAAGTCAAGCGTCGGACAAATCATTTACGGGCAATGATATTGTTATTCTCGCGAAAAACAACGATATCTGTAATAAAAGAACAAAGTCATGAAAGTGTTACAACTTTTAATCATATAGGATAATTAAATAATAAAACATACTCATATAATAGTAAATTCAAGTAACTCATGCACGAATCCGATGAAATTATATTCTTTAAATCCTTTTATAAAATTATGCATCAATTTTAAAGTAAAAATTTAATCCTGTACGTCGCGTTACGCGGCATGTATTTGTCGCATCACGCGGCATATAGATTCTATGCGAGGCCTTGTTGATTTATTGCTCCCACTTTGTAAAATATTCCGTGCTAAAGCTCGGCAAAAACGGAATCCGTCTGGACTGTACTGTACTTAATGTATGCTCTATACCAAAAATACACATACATTTAATTTACTTTTTGTGCCACGGCAATTGCATTTTTGTCTTAAAAAATAGTAAAATGATGTGCGTATTCATATCATCCTTTATCGACATGGTTAGGTTCAAAATGATACTTTAAACTTATCTTTACCACTACATAAAAATATTGTGTAACGTAGGGTCATGTAAAGTACATGGCACTCTGTGTATTACTATGGTCAAACACAAAATTTGAATAAATAGAATTTATGTACACAAATTGTTTTTATCAAATATGATGTAATTACTACTATATCATGCGTTACAAGAGTAATAACTCAGTGTGAACTTCTTTTCTTTTGTTTTTAGATTTTAGGGGTAACGTAAAATACACCCAGATATTCATGTTACGGCACGACTTTGGCAACTGCAACAAGCAGTTTCAGAAACTCCAGAACCTAGCGGTCATTTTGATATTTTGTTGCCTCTAGAAAAAGGCCTCATTTGTTCATCATGTTGCAGCACTATTACATTTCTTTGGATAAAGATTTAAAAATAAAGTGTAATAAACTTGTAACTTAATAAACACTGTCATATTATGATTTTGATACAATTTCTCTGATTTATATGTTTTATAAATATAAAATGATTTATGTATTTGTTTACATGTCGTTAGGTAGACGGTCAGGCTATGAGTCATAAAAGCCTGCACGTTTATTGCCGCAGCATCCAATCAGGATAAATTTTCTGATCACATGTGCTAAGCGCTCCAACCAGGGATTGGAACATCAGTCTTTGTTTGGATGCGGTCAAATGACCAGCACACAGACGTAGAACAATTTGCAATTATAAAAACTTAAAACAATACCTTAATAATTTAAGGTTTGTTCAATCACTATTACCTTTAGCAGTTGATTTGGATACAATTTATTTTGGTTATATTTGTTACCTTAACCGTTTACACCGGAGATCAGATTAAATATGCAGTGACAACACGCGTGACTTTTCATTGAACAAAGAGCGATGGCGGCGAAGCACGAAGGATTAAAATTCAATTGCTTGGACACTCTTTTATTAGTCGTTTACGTGACACCACCCCCGTGCCTCCGTCCTATTTTTGACAGAACTACTTTTTGTTTGTAATCAATTTGTTACATTATTATGATATTCTTTGTTAACCATTCTTCATGTTGTAGCAATATTATTTGTATGTTTGGCGGTTTTTGTCGCCCAGATATAGAAAACAATTCTTCAATTATAACAATTAATCAATTTGTTACATTATTATGATATTCTTTGTTAACCATTCTTCATGTTGTAGCAATATTATTTGTATGTTTGGCGGTTTTTGTCGCCCAGATATAGAAAACAATTCTTCAATTATAACAATTAATCAATTTGTTACATTATTATGATATTCTTTGTTAACCATTCTTCATGTTGTAGCAATATTATTTGTATGTTTGGCAGTTTTTGTCGCCCAGATATAGAAAACAATTCTTCAATTATAACAATTAATAAATTTGTTACATTATTATGATATTCTTTGTTAACCATTCTTCATGTTGTAGCAATATTATTTGTATGTTTGGCGGTTTTTGTCGCCCAGATATAGAAAACAATTCTTCAATTATAACAATTAATCAATTTGTTACATTATTATGATATTCTTTGTTAACCATTCTTCATGTTGTAGCAATATTATTTGTATGTTTGGCGGTTTTTGTCGCCCAGATATAGAAAACAATTCTTCAATTATAACAATTAATCAATTTGTTACATTATTATGATATTCTTTGTTAACCATTCTTCATGTTGTAGCAATATTATTTGTATGTTTGGCAGTTTTTGTCGCCCAGATATAGAAAACAATTCTTCAATTATAACAATTAATCAATTTGTTACATTATTATGATATTCTTTGTTAACCATTCTTCATGTTGTAGCAATATTATTTGTATGTTGGGCGGTTTTTGTCGCCCAGATATAGAAAAGAATTCTTCAATTATAACAATTATATTGATTCTAGTATTTTAAAATAAATACCCATTATTCAATTCTACAAGTTGTTGAGTTTTATATACAGAGAGATACCATTTAGGAACATTTGAGGAAACAACATAACACAAAGTTGTTTATTTTATTGATCTGTACAAATAATCAAATTTTATCATAATACATGATAAAATCTACATAACAATACATGTTTTTAGTAACTTAAGGTCATGTCAAGTACATGACACACGTATGTATTACTATGGTCAAACACAAAATTTGAATAAATAGAATTTATGTACACAAATTGTTATTATCAAATATGATGTAATTACTAATATATCATGCGTTACAAGAGTAACAATTTAGTGTGAACTTTTTTTCTTTTATTTTTAGATTTTAGGGGTAACGTAAAATACACCCAGATATTCATGTTGCGGCACGGATTTGGCAACTGCAACAAGCAGTTTCAGAAACTACAGACCCTAGTTGTCATTTAGATATATGATACAAAATGTGGTATTTTGTGCCCCGTTCCCTCTCGGTACTGCAAGGAAGTTGCAGCACTATATTCATTTGAAATAGATAGCAAATCACATTTACTTAAACAGAACAATGATCTTTTAGCATCCTGGATATTAATGGACAATATGATTAAGTTAATTAAACAAAAACAAATGACATATTTACTTAAATGTTATCATTTAAAAGTTAGTTTTGTATCTGCTTGATTCCACGAATGTTTGTAGACAACGATACATCTGGTTTCACAAATTCACGGGTTTAGTCAGCTGTATTGACAAGACGAAGTGTTTTGAGTAGCAAGCATCACATCTTTACCTGTTTGAAAATTTAACAATATTTATTATAAGGCAATAGTTCTAACTTTAGCATGGTCATATGTTTACTGTAATATAAAGCCGCTATAGAACTTCAATATATTATAACCAAAGCGCTGAAGGCACTGAACTTGTTTGGGTAAACATATTCCTGTGCCTCTGTCTGATGTCACTGCTCTTCTAATAAAAACACCAAACATATTTCGTTAATTGATTGTGACACATATATAATTTACATTACTTTACGATACTTTTCATCATATTTTACCGATGTTATATACTGTTACGCTAAATGCTGATTACGTAATACATCGGGATCACAGTATAGGTAACTTTTATGAATTAATATTATCTAATCGAAGTATATTTATACAAAGTACATTTCTTCTCATTATTATGGTGCAATTAAAGTGACTTCTTCACGTCGTGTGATAATGTAAAGAAGTACATCTCCCATTATTTTAAGCTTACAGCATACTTAATTTCACAGTATTTTTATATTACGTTTCAAGTAGTAATAACAATTAAACATTGATATATACAGTAAGCATTTCACTAATGCATGCACCACTGAATTTATCCAAGCAGCGCATTAAATGCACATTTAATGTTCAATTAACCACCACCAGTCGTACTTTGCAGTGTATATTATGTTACTTAAGAAAAGCCGATTTTTAAAAAAAACTATCGTAACTACTACGAACCTTTTTTCAGTTCGGCGGTAATGTGTAAAACAGCATAAATAGTAGCTGTTGGAATTCACTCCCCTATTCGGGCAACCATTCAATATATCAAACATAACTATATTATACAAACTTATTTTAGTTTATCATCTAATACATAAAATATAAAAAGAAATAAGAAATACCTGACTGACATTATGCAGAAGACGTCAGATTCAGAACCTAACAAAGCAGCCAATCGATTTAAATGCGTACCGTTAATTTGAACTGTACAACGTTTTAACGTGGAGTAATGACGTCAGTGTGATGACGTCAACGTTTTCATTCATAGTTTTGTCTCCCGGAATCAAAACATTGTATGACTGTTAATCCTGAATTTCTTGGCCTTTTTTAAGGAAAACAAGGTGAGGGTATTCTAAGGCTTTCTTGACGCAATCAAAAATAATATTTAGGTTCTTAAACAAATCGTTTTCATGCGACTGATGTATTTATACTGATATTATTTCCATTTCTATATTTTATTTTTGCGCGGGAGTAAATTAGAAAAGTCGGAAGGAGCTACTTCCATGTTCGAAACTCCGCCTACTTTTCCGAGTGCTTTAATCATATTAATGCACTCGAATTGACTATAGAAATATACCATAGGCATATTAGAATATATGAAAACTTATCAAAGCAACAGTAATTCAACAAATCAAGCGCAACAGAACATGTAACAAAATGCACTCGTTTCAATTTCAATTCAAAAATAAAATTCCTGGAATTCATTATCCAGATTTTAATACATTTTATTGTACCTTTCTGTGTAAAGTTAACTACAAAATAATACTTTTAATCCCTGACCTAAATAAACATATTGATTCATAACTCTTTCAAATAGTATGCAGTAATAAAGCTACAATGTCATACATTCACCTAAATATTATAAAACCCGCTTTTTAAAAGGTTGTTGGATAGTAAAAGTCTTCAGTAATCAATGTGCTCCTTAACAAGGTACTTATTCTAGGTGGCATAAGAAAACAAAGGAAGTAGTCACTTGAAAGGAATCATTCATTTGAGTGCACTTAAACACTGATAAAATGAAGCTACAGGTACACACTGATACATGTTTTAACCACACATATATCTTTATTCATAGGTTTGAATTATGGCCTTGTATATTCAAATTGCTAAGCATTTTCTTCTGCAAAAAGTTTCAGTAGAGTTATGTAATTTACGTTACTCGATCTAAATTGATGAATAAAATAGAAAAAAATTCAGATAATATTAATAAAAGATTGTGCATAAGTGTTGATTTTTCATTATTTTCTTTTATTTGCTGGCATTAATATATTCATATTTCAACTTAGTAATCTTCCAAGTTATATCCCACTGAATGCTCATTTATCATAAGAAAATGAAATATCAACCGAATGATCATTTGTTTATTTTTCAATTGTAACTATGGTCTATTCATTTGACGGTTAAACGTCTATAACCAAAACCATATTGTTTGTCAATATTGCATACGGCTATCAACAAAGTAAAAACTACAATCAGTGTTCAAAAATCCAACCGTCAGTTTCGAACCGATACTCTTTCTTATGCAGTAAGTCGAAATTAGCGTAGTCTTGGCAGACAATTTTATGATTTGTCATTAAATGAACATGCATACCAATACATGAACTACAATATAAACTATCTTTGCTATTGATTTAGTAATTTAGAGTCATGTAAATTACACGCAAGATCTTAGTGATGAAGACAGCGTAACAAACCGTAAGAAGTGACATGTATTGACTTTTGTGAAAAATGTGGGAGTCTTTTATCTTTTAGAACCTGTTTGAATAATTTGTATACAATGTGCTTGTATCTTTAAATTTGTGATGGTAACATAGTTAACTGTCATATATCTGCTGTACGAAATGTACATGTAAGATGTATTTATAATTTAGATCTATGTTGAGCTGACAGATTATGTGAAATGCATTCGTTTCCATTCTTATCTTTACTACTACATGTGTATATAGATTACAAAACAACCATTTTAAATGAGAAAATATGCACTTTGCACCTCAATAGTTAAGGCTATTGTATAGTGCACTTCTATCTTATAGTAACGTAAAGTAATGTTATGTACACTGGTCCATATGCCAGATTTATTCACTTCATAACATGTGTTGGAATTAATCATTTCACAAATGTTATATATCAAATGTCTTTTATAAGTTCAGCAGTTGTCGTAAATGTTGTTATTTTTCTGAATATACTGTTATTAACGTAGGTAACGTATTATTACATCGATATAGCGTAAGGTACATGTTCTGTGTTCAATAGAAATAAAATGTGTGACTCACTTGATTATTTCATTGTTCAGTACCAATATTTAAAATTTATCACAACAAATGACAAAAACTACATTAACAATATTGTGTAACGTAGGGTTATGTAAAGTACATGGCCCTCGTATGTATTACTATGGTCAAACACAAAATTTGAATGGATAGAATTTATGTACACAAAGTTTTATTATCAAATAAGATGTAATTACTAATACATCATATGTTACAAGAGTATTTATTTCAGTGTGAACTTCTTTTCTTTTGTTTTTAGATTTTAGGGGTAACGTAAAATACATCCAGATATTCATGTTCCGGCACGGATTTGGCAACTGCAACAAGCGGTTTCAGAAACTACAGAACCTAGCGGTCATTTTGATAATTTTGTTTCCTCTAGAAAAAGGCCTCATTTGCTCATAATGTTGCAGCACTAATAGGGAAGCTATAAGATATCATTTCTTTAGACAGAACATATAAAAATAAAGTGTAATAAACTTGTAATTTATTAAACACTGTCATATTATGATTTTGATACAGTTTTTCTCTTATATGTTTTAATCGACACAAAAAGATTGATGACGCTATCGCGAAACCCGATAAACTGTTTTTAAGGGGTGGGGGGAGGGGTGGGGGGGGGCAATGGCAACATCCAAAATTCAGTAATCAATACATAGCTGATATTTTTGGAAACAATAATTCCTGTAATGCAAGGAGATTTCGCAGCAGAAACACAACTGACAGTAACTCATCGGAGTATTTTTCGGAATTGTTTTCACTTGCGTCATTTCAGCAACTTGAAATCATCCTTCATTTTCAGCAAATCGTCTTTAGCCTTCGTCATATTGTCTCACATGGACGGAACGATTGTAATCTGCTTAACTCTTCTAATAAGCAGTTATCAATTAATTGATGCACAATATTTGAAATGACCCTTATTGTTCGTTTCTCATAAAGAATATAAACATATAAATACCCCCTATTTAACTCCCTGTATATCTCTATGATTACAGCTATGTCTTCACTCACAACTTTCAAAATATTGAAAACTGAAGACACATATACGGCAACACATACACACAGGGTCGTCAAAGTCAAATATCGATGACGTTTCCGGGTTCACTACCTGACATAAGTTTGTTTACACAAGTGCTTACGACAGAAATGATATTAAATGATTTCTTGTATGTATACCTTCTTCCTTTCCAGAACCTGGAACAGGGCCTGAATATGGCCACCCAACGTAGTATATAACAATAGGCCAAAATGAGGTAATTTTAAGTGGTTAAACAATAGAATAATATTATGGCAAAGTGAAGAATTCACATTAAACCTGACCTTTTTTTCTAAAAAATGTTATAAGTAAGTACCGTAATCGGTGCATAGAATATGGTAACTGCAGTCAGTCACAACAATTTTGCACCAATGTTTTTTTTGTAAATTCGAAAATCCACAGTGAAAAAAACTCTAGTAAAAGCAAGCATGGTACTTATTAACACAAGCTTCCTAATTTGACTGATGAAAAGTGATTTGGACATTTAAGGATGAGACTAGCATTGGTATAAATACCAATTACTTTTCACATAAGGTTTGACTTATTGACAGACACCAGCTGATATTCCAGATGCAAGCTAAACCGTTTTTTTAAGGAAACGGTCTCAATATGAATCTAACTATCGTAGCATTGTAAGTAATCTGAGAAGGAATGTAAATCTCTTATTCTTTAAACATTCAGTAGTCCAGCAATGTTTGCATTGGCCTAAATATAATGAATGTAAAGACCAATCAATTTCATTGATGCTATATTAAATCTTAAGATTTTAGATTTTGCTTTTAAAATTTTGACAAGATGTCAGAGAGACAATTCGTAATTATAGAGTGTAAATGTCGATTACCTGCATTATTCATAAAGATAGAACACATTACTTTACCGTGACTTAGACTGTGAGCCCATGTTTTTTCCTTCTCTTTAGATATGTCGAAATATGTGATATCCATTGTGGTTTTGTCATTTGGCATCTTTCTAAAATAACCTGTTGCCTCCATATGAGCGTTGTAAATCTGCAAATGTACATGAACACTAAATTAAAAAAGAACGTAAAGTCACGTATATTAACATCAGAAAAGGTTTAATATTTGAACGTTTTATGAATATTTTTAATAAGTGAATTCTAAATATTTTAAACAATCACATACGACAATATACGCCCTTTCTACTAAACCAGTAGAGACTACATCTGAAAGATACACAAACAATGGCAATGAACGAGGACAAAACGCAAAAACGATATAAATGTGATATCGAAAAACAATATCAAAACGTAAGAGAAAAATCGTCATTGAATTCATTTCATATGCTTGTTCAGTGTTATTATGATTTACTACAACGCGTTTTGCAGGGAATGCAAATCACCGGACCGTCAGTCTATCTGTTTTTTCGTTTTTCGGTGTCTGTCCTTCTGTCAGTGCTATAAACAGGATCATGCTAAATCTGAAAAAGAACTGTAACAGTTACATATGATAGTCAAGTGAAACTAAGATTATGTATAGTAGGCAACTTCGAGATTAATGTTTTATCAGACAAAACAGTTTGGTGGCTATGGCAACGGAAACATTAAAAATAACATATGCAACCATGGTCCTGTAATTATTAAAAAAAGTATCTAAAATTTCATCACGAACCTTGGCTTGTGGATAGTGGATGATACGAGGATAAAGAACTTAAACTCTGAACAGAAGAGACAATAAGATGAAGCGCATTGGCCAAGAACCATAATGCTACCTTGCCTATAAAGCAATCATACTCCTTTAGTAGTCCCATACCAGTTCAAGGATTATAGGTTTGCGCTGTTCCGTGCAATTTCATTTCTGGTCTTTATCCCAAACAAGCATGGGCCGATCTTTATAAAACTACACGCAATTGCTGTCATACTCATTACATAACAATACCTCATAAATTTATATAAAGTCCACTACGTTCTAAACCAATAAACCGAAACAGTAGTGTCGGTGAGAAATCATCTTTAATATTCCTTTTGCGTTTACGCTAAAACAATATAAAATACTAACGTTTTCAACGGCAAAGTTGATCCTATTCTTCAGGTCGTCTTTAGAATATGTTGCAAATTTGCCAATGGCCGGTGGATAAGGTAATCCCTCATAAACTTAAAAATTAAAAACAATAACTTCATCAATATCATGTTTGTGGTTAAATTCTGTAACTTAAAATAAATATGTTCTAGCTATTCGTACTGGCAATATTTTACTGCTAATTTTATCATTATTAGTAATTTTAAATTTTCAAGTCGCAAACTTTTACAATATTCACGGATAGATGAGCTTTCCACATCTTCATGTCATATTCAGGACCAATTTGATCGAAATTCTATTGAATTAGTGCTGTCTGTATGCCTGCTCAGATGACTCCATTTATACGCCTGGACGGATTTTACAGAAACTTAATGGATAAAATAACACCCAAGTGTTCTTTTGCATACCGTCAAGATTTTTAGCTTCATTCATTTCTGTATGTGCTGTGGAACTTTGAAAAGTTTGTCATACTAAGATCCATTGACTTTATGAAGAAATTCTGATATTCAATAAAATAGTGTCCGCGCTTCTTCTTCAAAACACTTAGCTTGGTTTCATAAAACTTATCAAGTTTTTAAGCAAAGAAGTACATGTTTGAAGAGACAGATAAAAAAGCATTTAATTAAAACGTTACATCTTTTCTGTACTTAATTTTGAAATGCTCTTTGAATTACCGGTAATAATATTGCCGAATGTCAATGTTATTTAGCGTTTTAGCGAGAAATTATTTTCACGCGTCTATTGCTTCTTGACAGAAGAGAGTTGTTTTCAGTCTTTCAGTGTTACGTTTCTTTCAAGACAGTAAATAAAAGTGAAAGATGATGCTATTTTTTGTGTCTTTATAATGAGAATCAGACGATTGATTGAAGCCCAAAGAAAAATGAAAAATATCAATTTGAGAGAAAGTAAAACTGAAATACCTAGATATAAAGCGCATTCCTTTTTGATATAGTTTCATTGTTTCAGCAAATAACAGCATGTTGTGCTTAAGCAATTACAAGATTTCACCATTACTTATCTTTTATAAAGGTAACGTATTCTAAATGTATTTTGTATCCTTTGTACATGTATCTTTGTATTGTAAGACTTGTACTGGATGCTGTCCGACCCTTACTACGACACTCTTAAATATTTAAGAAGAGAATCGTTTTATCTTATTACTGAAAGAGTAAAATCGATTAATCACTATCAACCTTATAGAAAATGTATAAAAGTTAGCTGGAAGAACACACTTAATAATTTGTTATCTCTGTATATATTTTTGTCTGTTATCAATGCCCACTACTTTTGTACATAATGGTATATTCCGGACATTAGTAGCATTATTTATTTTGATTATTATTATCAAAAGAAATGATGCAAAACCCAAAGGAAAAATGTAGTTTTATATAATCACCTGCATCCCAGTTCTTTAACAGGGTGTGTTGAAGTGTTAAATAACCTTCTGATATAGAGTCGGCGTATGTTTCTCGGCATTGTCCAACATTGATCGTCTAGAAAGGTTGATAAAGTTTTTTTTATATCAGGATTAAAGAAAAGTGTAATACACTTGGAGCCACTTCTAATCCGACACTTTTCAAATTCGATTTTCTCGAAAACGGTTCAAGATATTTATTTCAAATTTAATATTATGTTGTTTGGCAACATTAGCTGTATAAAAATGATAAAACCTTTCAACTGTGACGATCGGTTACTTTTGCACGTGTGACAAGTACGATTTCACCATTTTGCACGAGGAAATATAGGTGAGCGAAAAATATCGATTTTCATTTTCATTTTATTATTCTATAACGCAATTTAAACTGTAAAAACAGAATTTTGATTTTAAAAATCAATCACTTCAAATGAATAAACCAAGAGCGTGGTCGCGCAATTGACATGCTTGCCGGCTAATCACTCAGACAGTCACGTATATAAATGTATCATAATTATTTAGCAATAATTTTATTTGCAAACATATGCAGTATCAGCCTGTTCACTATAAATCGTGAAAAAGGTGGAAATTTATCTGCAAAATACAATTACATTGTATTTCGTTACTTTACTCCGATGTACCGATTTTATTATGAATCTGTGACTGTTATCATTGTAGTGATTGCACGTTATGCCATTTTGTGAATTCGAATTTTACAGCGATGTTTTTATTTGTTAAGTTTTATATGTATTTGTTAATCAATTGAAATTAAATTTCGCAGAAGTATGTATTATGTGTTGAATTAATTATATTCTAAATTTAAACGAAATCTACAAACAAATAATTCAGTTATACCGAATGATATAAGTGTCGGGTTAGAAGTGGCTCCAAGTGTAGTCACATCATTTGTATTTCCAATAGATATGTTACACCGGAAAAATTGTCCGTTATTTTTATAGATCTTTTATAAAAGATTTTAAATCTAAAAGAACATCCTTAAAACATATGGCTGTATGTTTTTAATGATATTACAAATTACAAGAAACTTTTTCAGACAGCTCATTTTGAAAGTTTTTTAGTAAAAAGAACATAGCTCTATCATATCAGTGCGAATTCAAACTCATTATTTGCAATCTCGTTTATAAATATCAGTAAAAATTCTTAGGATATTTTAAGTGTATAAGTAGTTTTTAAAATAATTTATTAAAACATTTCAGTTTATTTTTTTAAATGACACAGACTATCGCGTCTATATCGTCTGTTACTCAATTGATATAAAAACTTCATATTTTATTTATAACTTTTTAATTGATATCTGAATACGGATACGATTTTTGATTCAAAGTTATTTACTTTCATCTAGGTTTGCACTACTGTTGTAGATATGCTATTGTTTGTACTGCATTTTAGCTCCGATCAGTAAAAAACATTGGTCTACCGTTGATTGTGAAGTGTAAAAATACTTATATGCCATCTTACTTTTGCATTCTTTACAAAACAATAAAAAAGACATTACTAACATAACTTTTCAGTAGAAATGTTAGCACTTACCACTTTAGTGAGGTATACGAGTTTAAGTACGTATAAACCGAATCCAAAGATGTTGAACAGGCTAAATCTGAGAGCACCGTCTTTCACTTTAAATGGTTGAAAATAGCAAAGTCCATGGAAGAAAAGCAAACATTTAGGAACTGTATCTGAGAAAACAAGACAAGAAAAGTGTTTTGTGAACGTCTTTTGTACGGCAATTAATAAAATTAAGCTATTGTGTCATTGTCTATCGCCGTAATGTTGTATCGTAAATGCAAATTGCAGTATTTGAAATAAAAGTAAATATCACAAGAATAACAAATAAATAAATGTGTAGTTGTTGAACTGATGTTTGAGGTTTTCGAAATGTAAAATAACAAACCGCGTCTCTGTAATGTAGCAAATCACCGAACAGTTCGCTTTCAGTTCTGTAAAGCTTACAGCCGTGGACATAATTGTGCAGCATTTCCCGATATTATAGTGTCATACAGAGACGTTTTACACTAGCTAAAATTCCGATACAACTTTATATTATAAATAACCGCTCAAAAAGGGATGTTCCATATACCTAAGTAGCAAGGTAGCGATCGATAAATACAACGTGTTCTACCCGACTTTTATTGTGAGTTGCATTGTTTTAAAAAAAAGGTTTTATATTTTTGTAATTAAATAAATACATCTCAATGCTATTTGATCTAACACAATTCGTAACAAAGTTGAAACGGAAATATAGGTACTTTCCGTGCCTGAATAGAATACGATCACACATCTTGAAAATTTAAAATCTAAAGTCAAACATTAAAACGATTATATTACAATCCCATCCTTACGGTGTCAATGTAAAATGGACATATGTAAATAGATATGTACATGTATTTTACGAGCATGGTGTGAACAGACATCCCTTATACAAAAAGAGTGACATCGATGAGTGTCTACAGAAATGTTCCCGAGACGTTCATATGCAGCTCACCGGAATGTTATCGAAAGAGTACAAAAGTTATTCTTTCACGGTTTTATTTGTACTCGTATATACAAGTTATTACATACATGAAGTAAATTCCGTGAATTTCTTGTGATTTCACGAACATGCGCACAGCCAGTGAGTTGATATGTCATGTAACTTTTACACTTATTATTACCATAATAATGTATGTGTGTAGCCAATGACACCTAAAATAATTTGCACGCGAGAGTAAATATATCGGTCACACTGACGACATGTACATTGTAACGTTCTAGATGGAAACAAAATGTCCGTGTCAAAAGCATTAGGATTTTAATCACATATAGTTTGTCGTTTTCCCGTCGTTTTATTGTAATGAAATTCGTTAGTATATGTTTTCTTTATCATTGATTGTATGATTTTACATCAAAATCATTAACCCAAACGCTTTCCCGAAAATAAAAGGATAGGAGAAGCCATGAGCTTGAAAGTCAAACCACCATGCACAAAAGAAAAGTTTCGTGTTCACTGTCAGGCTGGCATTAAATGTAGACTGGAAATATTGATTTCACTGAAAAGAAATTTCATTTTTGAACAGGTAAAGATTTCGGCAGGCAGGTAAATTTGTCAGAAACCGAATACGACATAAGTGTTTGAATAGATAACAAGTGCTGCGACTCAAATTATCAATTTCGGAAAAACATTTTCTTATCATTTTGGAAAATCATTGACAGGACGATGTGAAAAAGGCATTTTATGAAAAAAGTATCATATGATCATCAATTATGTAGGATGGCGAACTGCACTTTTATTTAAAATTAAGCAGCTAATACAATTCGTCTTAAAGCACTGAATTGTACATGCATGTACACATATTGTCATACACATGAAGACAGTTCAAACAAGGCTTGAGAATATGCACCCAAGACTTTGCTTTTCGGTTTTATTTTAAAAAAAGAGTATATCATGACTTCATTAGATACTAGTTGTAGCGTAAAGTTCGGGGAACATAATGCATTTATAATAATTGATGAACTTGCGGTAGCGATTAAGATTATCAGTCAGAGATATCATTGATTTATTCACAAAGAAATGACCCCTGCCCCTGAATCACCGCAGGAAAACTACACATGTAAAATTAAATATTTTATCCAATATAAACAACATCTCGGAGGATTGTAGCTACTTCAGACCATTTTGGATTTTTGCAACGGGCTGTAAATATTACAAATGCCCTTATCACACAGTAATATAATGGTGTGTTTCATTTTCTTATTTTTTGAATTCAGAATCGTAAGAAACCTCGAGTTTACGGGTTCAAACTCTGGTTATGAAGATTGGTTTTACGGCACAATCTTCACAATTTTCTGACCTCTCGGGATATACTGAGGTGTAACCTCACGAAAAGATAGAGATTTAAGATAGCGCTTGTTCAAATGCCTGCCTGTCTGCCTGCCTGCCTGCCTGCCTGCCTGCCTGCCTGTCTGTCTGTCTGTCTATACTCACACATACACGCGCACGTAGGCACACACTTATTCACAACGCATCAATTACATGCATAACAATGAACACAAAAATGATAAAGCAAATCAAACACATAATAGTTTTTTGAAAAGCGGGTTTTTGAACAGACACTATATTGACAAGCAATATCAAGAATACCTTTGTTATTTATCCACTGTCATGTAGCTGAAACGGTGTAGTCATTCCAAGATGGCGGACACGGAAACATGCCGTAGGTAGGTGTCCTTTGCTTCTACTGAATTTTAGTATTGCACAGCCTTTAATGAGGTGAATTTAAGTCGACGCCGACTAAGAATAGAAATAAACCTTAGCACATATACTGGTATTATGCACGACATGCATTCTAAACACCAGCATTTGTACCAAAGCGGTACATCTGATCTCCGTTTGAAAATCGAATCGAGGAGACGATCATAAATTACCGTATAGACAATAATCAGTGCTAAGTATGTCCCTAGAATTGATTGTTAAAAATGCAGAAAACCTCCCTTTTACTGTCTGAAGGCGAATATACACGGGACGTGTTACGGGATCACCTGCGACAAAAAGTTTGTGAGCCAGATATCTAAGCCAAGTTCGATAACTATAAAATTAGTCTTTGTTTATATATTAAAATGGTTCATTTCGGTAAGTTTGCATTGATTTTTCTAGTGTTAAATGCAAGACGGTATGCATGAAAAAGTATTTGGTTCAAACGTAAATATCCGTCACTTGGGGTAACTGTTTCATGGGAACTCGAAAGAGCGTCGTTCTTGCCAAACCAGTAGCCCCTCAGTGACGGATATTTTTATTTGAACCGCATTCTTATTAAAGAAACTAATAATGACGTCTACTAAAATGAATTTGAAGTCTCACATGTCTCATACGATTTCTTAATTACTGTTGAAAGATTACGCACATGCGTACACATATTTATTCCAACGTTTCTCAAAAAAACCCACTACTTTTGTCAGTAAATTGCTAGCAAATATTTTACCCCTTTTAGACTTATATAATTTTCGCATTCATCTAGTAAGTTGGACATCAATGAACAAATATATTTTCATACAGTACTAAACTAACAACCATGATTAATGTAGACAAAGGCAATCCCTACATTATATAATCTTTTGAAAGTAATAAAGAAAATTAATTATAAAAGATATGTTCTAAATAATTTGATTGTCCGACCAAAGAATAGTTTAAACCAGGTTGCTGAAGATCGGATGGGAAAGGTTCGACCTAGACCAGACAAGACTATTTTGATCAATATTTGATAATTCAAGGGCCATAACACAGAAGAGAATCGACTATTTGCCATTTAAAGCGAATTTCTTTGCAAGGAAAACTCCTATGCAGTAATTTGTATTTGAATTGCTTAAAAGTCCAATACTAACGTAAGTGAAAATTCAAATATACTTTAAAAAGTACAGAAATAAGTTATTTTTAATAAAAAATGAAAGTTGGTATGTAGAGATTCTAAACAAATCACAGTACATGTACAATTATTTTTCTATGCACTATGAAGAAAGTTAAAAAGACCTGGGTGGTCATTTTGTCGATTCACTGAGATTTCAACATAATACACATACTTTTCGTCGTGTTCCGAACACATTCTGTAAATTTTAACCTGCCAATCTTCATTATTTAGTGTCTTGCATAAGGTAATGTACATGCCATTGAAATAACTTCGTTTTTGCTTAGTAGTGGACCTTCAACTTTATTATTACTAGTATGCAAACTGATCATAAATCTGTAAAACGGTACCGAATCAATTAAATTTTTTCATGAAAGTATTGATTCCAGTACCTGTGTAAGGTTTTGTAATTTACTTTTTATAACACACTGATACACCTGCTTATTTATTGTGTCATGTATGTGCTTATTAAAAAGGGATATTTCCAGTTTAGTTTTAACTTTTGTTAAACGTGAATGTTTATTTTTAATTAAGAAATAATCAATGGCTTGGAGTGCTTTATCGAAATTGAAGCATTCTCCGGAGGTGATGTGCCTGGCGGAATAATTCACGAGGGCGAAGCCCGAGTGAATTATTACGCAGGCACATTACCGACGGGAAATGCTTCAATTTCGATATAAAGTACTCCAAGCCATAGTTTATTTCGATTCTTAGAAGCCAGTTTTTTGAAAACTATCGTAACTACTACGAACCTTTTTTCAGTTCGGCGGTAATGTGAAAAACAGCATAAATAGTAGCTGTTGGAATTCACTCCCCTATTCGGGCAACCATTCAAGATATCAAATGTAACTATATTATACAAACTTATTTTAGTTTAATCATCTAATACATAAAATATAAAAAAGAAATACCTGACTGACATTATGCAGAAGACATCAGATTCAGAACCTAACAAAGCAGCCAATCGATTTAAATGCGTACCGTTAATTTGAACTGTACAACGTTTTAACGTGGAGTAATGACGTCAGTGTGATGACGTCAACGTTTTCATTCATAGTTTTGTCTCCCGGAATCAAAACATTGTATGACTGTTAATCCTGAATTTCTTTGCCTTTTTTAAGGAAAACAAGGTGAGTGTATTCTAAGGCTTACTTGACGCAATCAAAAATAATATTTAGGTTCTTAAACAAATCTTTTTCATGCGACTGATGTATTTATACTGTTATCATTTCCAATTCTATATTTTATTTTTGCGCGGGAGTAAATTAGAAAAGTCGGAAGGAGCTACTTCCATGTCCGAAACTCCGCCTACTTTTCCGAGTGCTTTAATCATATTAATGCACTCGAATTGACTATAGAAATATACCGTAGGCATATTAGAATTAGCGTTAACCATTTATTTGGAATACATTTTTTAAAACAACTTAGTTCTGATATCCAGTTAGTTTTATTGATAATTTTGTTATAAACTGATTCTTCAGAAAAAATTCCATTTTCATCTAGTAAGTCATTAATGAATAAGATTCTAGAATTCATCCAAAGATTATAAACGGTGATCCAAATTTACGATAAAAGTAATTTGGAATTACTTTCCAATTTGCATTGCTCTTGTTTGTGATATTACCCTTCAAAGTGATCATTATAATTTTAAATGAAATATTAATCAGTGATTTATACTCCTGGAATTATAAACATTGCCATAGTTATAACCCAAAAATAACAATCTGTATAATAGTTTCATTCACATTTAATGTAGAGGAAATCTGTAAAAATCTTTTTTGACTATCCTAGTCAAAAATAAAAAATGAACACTTTCGGTTATGTATATATTTATTTGTATTTGTCAGTAATAGAAAAACTTGGTGAAACTTATTTTTTATATGTTTGAAAAGCATCCACTATGTTTTTAGCATCATTCTTAACTATAAACAGATGTCACCATTTTGAAGGGTAATATGACTTTGAGCCACTTTATTTTCATAGATATTATGTAGGATTCTAGGTCAATCATTTCAATTCCGCTATCAAGTTTATTGCCAATTAGTGTTGATCTTTTGATTATTGTTCCAAAGAAAGCTATATATAAGTTTGCTTATTTCTTGTTTAACTGTTTTGGGTACAACAAGCGAGTGCATTGCATATGTGACTTTAGAAATAATGAGTGTTTAGATTATTTGAATTTTTCCGCGTTGTTTAGAACCGTTTTACAATCTTCAATCTTGGTTTGCCAGTTTAACTTTTCGCATTCAGATTTATCATGACCAAAATGTATACCAAGTGCTTCTATTGGTAAAGATGGCCATTAAATGTTACCAACTATTTAAGAATTTGTTTTTTCTTCCGATCTACATTCCTTCTGTTTTGTGTTTATTTAACTTTAGACCAGATAATTTGCCAAAATACTCTATTTTTTTTAGAACTTGAAGTATAATAGCTTTTGATTTAAGACATAAAGTGGTGTCATCTGCTAATTGTGATATTTTTTAAGTTTTATTTCCATTGTCGGTTTTTACATCTATACCAGATATTAGGTTTGAATTGCGTTTGTTAAGTGCCATGATTTCTGCAACTATTATAAACAGTAAACAAAGTTATTTATGGAACCAAAACATTCTAATGTCTTGAATAAAAAGTTATGCTCTATGGTATCAAAAGCTTTTCTTAAGGGCTCTATATATTTGTAAATGATCAGCATAATCAATTATGTCTTGTATTTGTCTCAAGTTATATGCAATAAATCTATCCTTAATATATCCTTGTTGGTCTAAGTTGATTATTTTCTGTATTACTTGCTTAACCATTTCTGTGACATATAATATATATATATAAATAAAATGAAAATAATGACACTATATCGAGGTAAAAGGTGCTATCTAACATTTTTGCCGTAAATGTTTTAATTTTTTAAAATATGAGTAGCAATTAATCATTTCCTTGTTCTCTTAAATATCAAACTTGTACTGTTACAGTATTACAGCGACACGGGAAAATGTGCCTTCGGACAAAATACTTGCAAACTCGCTTTCTTGCATATTTTGAACAAACAATATTTCAAATTGCAAAATTTCAGTTATCTACGTCCAGTACTTACAAGGCTACACTATTTTGAAAAAGTATACCAAAGGCGTCATTGTTCACTCTAATAATGACGTCACATATCACAATTGACGTCAAAACTCACTTCAATTTTCATGGGCAGTAAACTATTCCGGTAATCATTTCACAACAGCATCATTTATTTTTGGTTTCAACATTATATACTTTTTCAATATATATCAGATCTGGTGAAATAGTTCATGCCTTCTTTCCACGATATGCCTTTTTCATAGGGTATAGCCAAAAAAAAAAAAAATTTCAAATCGCTGTTGCCATAGCAATAGTCTTGGATGATTTTGAAGCATATAGTATGTTTCTGTTGAGGGAAATATTTTGGCTATCAGTTTTAATCATTTGTTTTACATTTAAAGAGGGTGACAAAAATGTAAATTCTACGGGTTTTTTTATCTGTTATTGTCAATAATGTAACAAATGTCCGAAGGTACATTTTCGCGCGTCGAAGGTCATATTTGTTTATTTTTTAAAGAATAGTTGAAGTAGAAAGAGCCTATCTACATAAACAAAAATAAAGTTTGTGGTATATTGTGTTATCTGAATACCGGTTTGAGGTAAAGTCAGATGTTCCATTTTACCACTTATTCTAATATGCCTATGGTATCTTTTTATAGTCAATTATAGTGCATTAATATGATTAGAGCACTCGGAAAAGAAGGCGGAGTTTCGGACATGGAAGAAGCTCCTTCCGACTTTTCTAATTTACTCACACGCATAAAATAAAATATAGAAATAGAAATTATATCTTTATAGATACATCAGTTGCATGAAAAAGATTTGTTTAAGAACCTAAATATTATATTTGATTGCGTCAAGTAAGCCTTATAATACCTTCATCTTGTTTTCCTTTAAAAAGGCCAAACTAATTCAGGATTAAGGTCATACAATGTTTTGATTCCAGGAGACAAAACAATGAATGAAAACGTTGACGTCATCACACTGACGTCATTACTCCACGTTAAAGCGTTGTACAGTTCAGATTAACGTTTCGCTTTTAAATTGATTGTCCGCTTCGCTTTGTTAGGGTCTGAATCTGACGTCTTCTACATATGTCACAGTCGGGTATTTTTTTTATATTTTATGTATTAGATGATTAAACTTAAATAAGTTTGTATAATATAGTTATGTATGATATCTTGACTGGTTGCCCGAATAGGGGAGTGAATTCCAGCAGCCAATATTTATACTATTTTACACATTACCGCCGAACTGAAAAAAGGTCAGCAGTAGTTACGATAGTATTCATGAATTCGGCTTCTAACAATCGAAATAATGTATGGCTTGGAGTGCTTTATCGAAATTGAAGCATTTCCCGTCGGTAATGTGCCTGCGTAATAATTCACTCGGGCTTCGCCCTCGTGAATTATTCCGCCAGGCACATCGCCTCCGGGGAATGATTCAATTTCGATAAAGCACTCCAAGCCATATATTATTTCTTAAACAATTTCTTATGATGTGAACAAATGCAGCACTAGGGTCGAATGTATTGCTTGTTTTTTTTTAATAAAATAGTGTTTACTTGTTTGTAATTCTTACATTTAAAATTGGAATAAAATATAAGTTTGAAAAATAAAACTATTTGATTCAATAAAGAATACGATGATATATTAATCTAAGAAACTATAAAAGCAATGAAATAATGGTGTTTTTTTCTGAATCCTTTGTTTTATTTAAAGAAGCAAAAGATTACCAAATAGGATATGAAAAGAAATCTACTGATTGTAATATGAGAAGCTCTTCGGATGATTATAGACCTAATGTAGAATTACATACAAAAATAGCACAACAAAATCGGAGACCGATTAAGAGGAACATACTTCAATCATAAAGTGGAAATTCTGACGACAGCTTTCAGGACGAGGTCTACAACCCAGATTAGGACATGACTTATTCAAGTGATTCAGAGGTGGAGGAAATGATGAAAGTCACAAGAAAGAGAAAAAAAAAATATCAAACAGGGAATGCCACGTACCAAAAACGCAGCCTCCCCAAAACGAGCCCCACAGCACCCAGAAGTGCACACCACCAACACACACACACACACACACACACACACACACACACACACACACACACACACACACAACACACACACACACACACACACACACACACACACACACACACACACACACAATCATGTACACACACAAACATACACTACCAACACACACAACTACCAACACCAACGGTTCTGTAAAATTGTTCCAAAGAAGAAAACATACACCACTTGTACTACATCCAAGCATATAACATATCAAAGGAAGTCTAAGGGAAGTTTGAAAAACTGAAGAAAAACATTAAAACACTGAAAGAAAGGAGGCCGAGAAGAAAACCTCAAACGTCAACAAAGCTTTGAGTAGAACAATACAAACAATTAAGGCCCATACAAGTAAAATACACAAGGATATTTTAAATCATTGCTTTCATCGGATGAGATTAAACTGTCAAGAGAAGGCGTATGTGCCCAAAGCTGAAAAGAATATAGATTGGAAATGTGTCCAAAAACCTAAAATTTGCGAAAGATGCAGATTTTAATGTAACACAATATTTACTGAGAGTGATCGAAAGGAAATATTTGAAATATACTTTAAGCTTCGATACTAGGAAAAACAGGGATATTTTATGTTCAATATGATAACAAAAGAAACAACATAACAAAAATCATATGAAAGGGAATATTTCCAGAAGATATACACGGATACTTCTTGAATTTACCAGTCAGCAAAAAGAGAAAAGACAGCATTCCAGACGATTTCGAGTAAAAAGTGCAAACATTGTGTATGAACAGATGTAGAATAGTAAAACACTGAAATTGCCCACAAATTGTAAAGTACAAGACTATATTGTTTCAAAAAACACCCTTTTCTCCAATTCTTTATTATATTCCCATAGAATAGACAGGACTATATGTCAGATAACTCCTTATTATCAAAACAATATTGAAAAACTGTTAACGGTCAAAGGAGCTATATACGTTATTGATCAGTACTATTGAACTAGTGATTGTTTTTTAGTAAAAAGTGTGTGATATGTTAGGCTTTAATATAAAGCTGATATATGCAACAGCATTTGTCTGTAACTTACTGCCCTGATTCCCCAAACCCTTTAAATCAATTTTCTCAAAAGTATGTAAAATGCATATAGCATCTTATACCTCTTAGGGGGCGATATGAGTTTTCTATTTGTATTTGCCAACCGGTTTCACTATATCATCAGGGCAAATATAGTATACAATAGAAATTACTTAGCAACGTAACTTCAAAGTTGTGTACACAACGTCAAAAATGATGACGTCATCAGTTATTGTTTAATTTAGGTTTAAAAATTTCAATGAAATAGCGTTCTTTGGATAACCTAGCTGAAACATAATTACTATGAAATTTGTAAAAGGGAAATATTGAATATTTAGGGTCCTTTTTTGAACAATTATCGAAATGACCACTTAAACGTAATTTTCTTGTTAAAGGGTCTCTTATTTGTTGATCATGCACTGTCCTTCTATTACGAAGCTTATCACCTGTTTGGCCGATATAAAATTCTTGGCAACCATTACAAACTAATACGTATAAAACATTTTGTACAATACAGTCCATATTTTCTTTAGTATGAAACGTTTTGTTCTGTAATGAAAATGTAGATCCTTCAATAATAAAATGGTAAAGTCCGCATCTCGGGTCATTGCATTTAGAAACAGACGTAGTGGTCTTATATTCACTTAATTCCAACTTAGCAGATGTTTTAATTTTGGAAGTTGTCTTTTACTTTTAATGATTTTAGTGTTATTCATTATTCTTTTCATTATATCATCGTTATTCAAAATGTCCATGTTATATCAGGATTTATTATATTAACGGATGGTGAAACGGTGCAAAAAAGTAACGAATTCTCTGCCATGGAGAGATTTTGCGAGATTTCATCATTACAACGACGCCATTTTAAGTAAGCGAATACAGAAAATCATCGATAAATATATTCATTCATTTTTAAGTAATATCAGTTTTTCAACGTTGAAATTCTACATAACAAATGTGTTAGATATAAATAATCAACTGAGTAGTTTTGTGTGTGCAGTCATATCGTCTTTTTGCTACATACGCCCTTTGAAGTGCTGATCATCTGTAAGAATGTTTGATGGGAAGGTGAAAAAATGGCGGAACTATGGCTAACATAGCCCAACTTTGTAGCGATTTTCTGTCGTTCTTTTGTGCTTGCGTGAATAGTATGGGTTTGATTGCATTAAAAAAGGGTTTGTTAAGTGTTTGGAGTAATTCATTTTGTTTAAAAGCGGGTAAGTTATGAAGGAGAAGTTCGTAAATTTGGGCCAATATTAACTTCTGCGTACCAGGGTCTACGCTGTCACGAATTTGGCACCTGTGTTGTTATTGTGTTAAACATATTAATTAAATTATATTCAAGAACCAATGATAAATCCATTAAAGTATTTGCAAACCCGTTACAATGGCTAAAAATTGTTTGAAGCACTTTTGAAAACGAGCGTCATTCGGCTGTAAATAAGATTGGTAACGATACTTGTCACGCTGTGTGTTACTTATAGCCCTAAGAAAATAACATATTTTTTAAGTGAAAATGATCATTTTAAGCATAAGTATAGTACAGTCCCTAGAGGTTTTTGTGTGCATTTTTTGTCCAGAGCATTTCTTCGTATAATTGTGTAGAGGGATGGCTGAAGTTTATTTTTGCGAGGGTGGACAGTTGACATCATGTCAGTTTCCATGAAAACCAAGATGGCGTCCTAGATGGCCGCCGTTTCATGAGGTAATGGTAAATGTTATTTTATCGATTACAGCTAATATGTATCAAATGATGTTGACTTTAATGTGCATGGTAATTGTAGTATAGATATAGAACTCTGCAATGAAATGCTAGTCAAGGTCACTAAAGGTCATAAATCTGGGTCAATTACGGGTCAAATTGAAAAATCAATGCTAAAAAATGCGTTTTACCTAGTATAGTTTTGATTTGCTTTAGTAGATTTCGCTCAAGGCTTATAAAAAGTGTATTGTTACAACTTCTGGTCATCATAGTTATATACAAAACTTATTTTATGGTATACTATTGATTTATAACATAATTACGATTGAAAATGTGACAAACGTCAATCGCAAATTTTGCATAAAATGTGAGCATATATCTCATAAACACATACTTTGCGTGTTCCGGCTTGTATTATATTCGTATATTTTTTTTGTATTTCTAAACGATTTTGAATATTATAGGCTTTAGTTAAATCATACCACTGATTAAGGTCACAAAAGGTCAATGTCAAGGTCATAAAGAGGTAAAAATGTGCAATTACTGTTTGACAACAATTTTATCTATATAGTTTTAACTTTCCTTCTTAGGTTAGGTCACAGCTGATACATACCAAAATAGTGTATATTTACCTATGATCAAAGCGATTAAAACAAATTTATATTGTGGTCATATAGCGAGTACTAAAGTGATTCAGTTACTAAGAGTTAGGAGATACCTCCTCGATCTGAATTGATTGTACAGAATAATCCGAGAACAACCTATGAATGCCTCTTCTGTACTTCGTACATATTTGTATTTAGTATTTATAATGCAGATCTAATATTGTTGAATTAATAGCCAGCCCATTCGTTTAAATAAATCAAGGTTGCAAGTTTATAACACACATGTCACAGTATTTACATACTAAAACACTTAGTTTTACATATTACATATCGTGATCCATTATCGATGTCCAAGCCAGCTGGTAACTTCTTTTCCCCATCCTGATGATCCATCAATATTAAATTTCAATGACAGTGGATGTTTTCTCCAGATTAAGTGATTTGGTAAAATACTTTTGTTTATCTGGGATGTATCCTTTGGAATAACTTGCCACAGTTGATACGTAATATTGCAGTTTTAAAGCATTTTAAAGCATTTTAAGGAAGCCGTCAAATATCCTTTGCTGTCCCAGTTTTAACATTTGATTCATTAGTTTTTAATCTAGTCAGTGCTTTTATTAAGACTATTTGATGTTCATTTCACTGAAATGTTCAGTTATACAGTACTTTGATCTCGTTTATACAATGTTGTTGTAATAACTTAGTTCTGTGATACCATACAAATGTGATACCATTGATTCATCGAAGTAAATAATCATACCTTTCCGTGGTGTGCGATCAATGTCAATGACCCTAATGGAAATAAGGAAGAATCACGTTTCCCTTTTTGTGTTAGCTTTGGAAGTGATGTTCATGTCATGATTTATAAACTTGTGAATACGTATAATTATCTGTATATTTTTATCTGTGATATACTGAACTAAATTATCTATCTATGGATTATGTCCTTTACTTTCATACTAATTTAGTAATAGCGGTCTTCATCTTGAGACATATTAATTTCTTTGACCCATGTATTCTTACTGAATTTGAAAACAAAAATAATATCAAACAGGGAATGCCACGTACCAAAAACGCAGCCTCCCCAAAACGAACCCCACAGCACCCAGAAGTGCACACCACCAACACACACACACACACACACGCACACGACACACACACACAATCATGTACACACACACATATACACTACCAACACACACTAGCATACAAAGCAAACACACGAGGACAAAACGAACAATTAAAGGAACACATGCAAAAAAAACATGCAAAAGAAACGTAACTGTCTGCATGTTGACGTGATGACAAGTAACGATGGCAATGACTTTTATATAACGGGCTAAACCTGTATACGGAGACTTCTATCTCCATTTCAAATTTCGATTCCAACGTTTTCGTACGTATAACAAACAGTTGGCTCAATAATTTAGGCATCGATTTTGGGAGCTTGTATACAAATGATTAAATATCAGCAGAGGCGCCAGCTATTTGTATAAAGGAATGTTAACTCTTTGCCTTCCTATCTGGCGTGGAGCCACCATGGCATTTTGGTAGGGCGTCTATCAAAGGATAAGGGGTTAAGGAGTCGAATCCTGAGCCATTATTACGGTGTTGTTCGGTGTTGCATCCCTCTATTAAAAGATGCTTCCATTTGAAATGAAATGAATCGATATAAATAAATGTGTATGAAATACTAGTATTGTGTCTGTGATTTTAGTATAGGATACAACTGTGCTTGGAAAAATAGACTATCGCTGAACGGCTTCCATAACCAATATTGTAGAACATACATTCTGATTATTCAAGGTGTATGTCACACATAGGTTCTTATAGATGTACTTTGTATCATTCATGGAAGAGTATCTCATCCTAAGCTTATATGAAATATTAAGTTGTAGGCATGTTTTCAGTAAGTGTAGAAGATCGGTGCGTACAGAGAATTCAGATATGTCCTACACATTGTGAAAACTAATGCCCGAAACAAGCAATCATTACTTTGGAAGATACATATAACTGGCACCAACTGGGGAGCAAATGATAATATGACAAAATATATCATGGAACAGTCAGTTTCCATCTGAATTGTGAAGATGCTTTCATAAGTGTAAAAACCATTCATTGAGCCATTGGAGAAGCCACTGCCATGCCAGCACCGAGTTAGAAGGGTCATGAAGGTATCCATTTAATCCAACAAGTATATGAACTAGTTGTCAGACCACACAATGGAAGCAAAGCTTGAGGTCATGACACAGGGAGCGCTCAGGAGAAATTAATAAAAACAAATGTTTACAATTGTGGATCACCTGTTCAATGGCTCCTCTGAATCTATCTGAACTTTCAGAAGATTCTGTCTGTCAATCATCTGCTCTACTGTGCCTGGACTACTGCAAAATTTGGAATCTGACAGTATCAAATTTCAGTGACTCAAGGCATGATGTAAGCAGTATATCTATCAGAGACACATAGTCATGTGTATCTACGACAATACAACAATTGATTTGCAACACATCAGTGGTAATACTTTTATTATTCACACGTGTGGTATTTCCGAGACAGTGAGCATACCAAATGTCAAATTCTTTACCAACTACATGGCCAATGTAGAAAATATTATTTTTGAAGCAAAATCTATCGAAAAGTAGAAAGAGAAAGGACTATCATTCTGACAGATGATCAGTTCTTGATACCATGGTCTTTGAAATATGGCTATCACAGAACTACCACTACTTACATGTACAAAAGAATTAAACAGATTTAGTGAGAAGTGGAAAGTGTTTTTTTCCAGTGGATAGCCGCGTATTGAGGTGTTTTATGCAAAGGGATGTAGGACAAATTAGCCGAACATGCTGATCAACTGCTCCAAAGATTCATTTGATATAACCAGAAAAACTTATGTCAAGCCACTACCGTCTTGAAAAATAAGTTCTACATGAAATGGCACAAGATGAGTGTTACCTTTACTGCTGTTACTTACGAGGGTAAAAGTTAAGGGTGTCTACGCAAAAACAAAATTGTTTGAACTTTGTAGAACGTAACTGGCATGAGGTCAATAAAATGATTATGTTGTTTGTTTGATTATGTTGTACGGGCCTTTATACCATTCCTTTAAAAAAATGATAACATGTGTCATCAGAAATCGTTTATTAATAAAAAAGGGGCGTAACGATGAATACATTTATCTTAAACTGCGTACATAATAATGATCCAGGTATTGCCAATCAAGCAAATACCACGCATTGGACGATGGTGTGCAGAAAACTTGTTTGAGACAATTTGAGATCAACTGTTTTTCACTTCAACTATTGTATCTCCACAGAATAATTGCAGAACAAAATGTGTTTAACTGAGAAATTTTTCATTAAAAGATCATATCTTAACTTTCCGCTGATGGTCTCTAATAACATCTTATTGTGTGTGTCATAAGTCACCCAATTTTTATTATATAATGTTAAGGTTTTGAAGACCTTAATAACGTAGGAAACTATAATTACAATAGTTCATCAATTGTTTGTACATCAGTTTAACATAAATGTCCTGACACCATCTTATTTGAAAAAAAATTTACTTATCTGACCATAAGGTAGCAGCAGACAAAGTGTAAATGTCATAAGTGGCAATACATTTGTATATATTTGGAGTCGGTTGTTACACTTTTATGACCACAAGTTTGTGCTTGGGGGTACAACCTTCTGTAATAGTAAACCCATGAGCATACAATTTATTTGAAGACAGATAGCAGAAATACACAGAACGGCTCCGTCAAGGACGAATAGCGCATAAAATGCAATAAAATATTTTGGTACAAGAGGCTTACCCCTATCTGCAAGCCTTACTCAAAACCGATGATATGAAAGACACTTTATTACCATTACTGCACTGTTTCTATTTGTAAACATGGGTATTACCATTTGTTTTGACTTTGAAATGACATTTCTAAATGTGTATGTATTAAAATACTATCTACACACAAGACAAAAAGATAAAAACCTTTGTTGATATTGGCGAATGAAATTATAGACGATTTGATTTGATTTGATGAGAATTTTATCAAGGTCCGTCCAAAAGAGCACTTATGTTAGCTTAATATCTGGATGAGACCCCGGCATGTCTACCGTCATGCATAAAAAGCACAATTTTGAAGCCAGAAAATTTACCTGACTGCAATTTCCAGCTAGTATAGCCAAAGGTTGAATTTGATTGGTTACCAAAGAGTAGGCCAATCACAGCGACCAATGAGATCTAAGTTTGATTGACATAGTTTGTATGTCTGGATCGTGGTAGCCTAACAGTTTTTAGAAGATGTATGTGTTTGTTTTGTAAAGTAAAAATCCCCTTTAATAAAGTGTTGTCCTATTTTTATTTTGCTTAGCTCTTTGTGATGATAACAAATTTAATTGTCCTGAATGAGAGAATAAAATGTTGTCCGAAAGATGGTTTTACTAATTTTAACAAGTTAAAAGTATGCATGAAAGTTTGACTTATGTTCCTACTCTGAAATTTTGAAAACATAAATACCCCTTAAAAGCCAAATAAGCCAGCAACCGCAGAGGCTACTTGTTAACTTTACTTCTTTAATTATAATGATGTACAATAGAAAATTATATAGAGACTTGTACTAGTTGGTTGTTTACTACCGGAGCTTGAAGCAAAAATCGGATAGTAAATTAACCAATGGAGCCAGGAGAGACAAAAATGATTAGCCATTCAGCCGGGTGCTAACGGCCGCCAGTTCGGTCTACTACTGTTGAAAAAGCACAGTCATTAATGTAATTATTTGAATCATTTGTATTATAAAATGGATAGAATGCCAAAATTAGTAGTGTAATAAAAGTGTAGATCATGATCTGCATAATCGGCGATTCGGTTCTCGGTAAGATTGTTCTTAATGTAGTTTTATTCTTATATTACAAATCTTTAATGTTCCGAAAATACAATTGCGAAAGTTAGATGTGCTTTTTAAGATTAACATTGCTGTTCGTACTACTTGACCAGACCTTCTTGTTGGTTTTAGGTAACCTACTGCGACTTTTAGTGCGAACGAACCGGATGGTTATAGACATTGTCAGGCGCTTCTTTAAATGACATTGACTCATTCCTCTAGTGACCTTGATTTTATTTCAACCAATGAAAATGCAAATATTTTTTTAGAGTATTTTTAAGAAAAACTGCTGACATACATCATACAGCAGATCACATAGAAGAAACATAAAAAGATAAAGTACTTAACTGTAAGCATGGTGGCGAACCTTTGCAGAGAAGGTATAGAAATCGACTCATATCAGTAGATTAAGTACATTTTGTCACCTTTTCGTGATGCTGACCTTGACCTTTTCTTGACCTACGGAACATTGGCTCTGGTGACCTTGATTGTCATGTAGTTTTCGAGATACAAAGACATTCATAAATATATAGAAAATGTACCTACATGGCTATTGTGTCAAACCATAAAGTATGTGTTTATGATATAAATTTTCGTTTTATATCCATATTTGCAAATTGGTGTTGTCACACAATTCATTATAATTTTATGAGTATTCAATTTATGACCATGGACTTAGTTTTGTTTACACTTATATTGAATGGGAAAAGTAACAAACTACTTTTTATATGCCTGTTACGAAAAATGAACAAATGAATAAAAACATTTTAGGCCAGAAGAGAGTTTTTTTAAACAGTATTCTACATTTTGACCTTTAAATGACCTTGACCTTGAAATATAATGGCATTTAAAAGAAGGTCATTTGAAAGCTTTGTACCTGGACATAAATAACCACTTACATTAAAATCAATATTGTGTAGCATTTAATAGTTATGATCGTCATATCTATACGAGTCATAAGCTTATGAAATGGCGGCCATCTTGGACGCCATTTTGGTTTCCGTGAAAACTGGCATGAAGTCAACTGTCCACACTCGATAAAATTAAACTTTAATCATCCTTCTACACAAATATACCAAGAAACACTCTGGACAAATACCTCCAGGCACTGGACTAATCATAAGTAAATTCTTGATATTACGGTTAAAAAATTGTGTAGATGCGTAAAAATAGATTCCATGTTTATTCTGGGACGAATATATACTATCGGGATTGGAAACGGCTACTGATACGCTAATCCATTATTGATTTTTATTGCCGTCCGTGGTCGCCATTTTGAAAGATAATTTGCATTTTCTCCCGTACACATAACAACAAAATACGCCAATTTCAAGCACTTTGAAGTGTTTCAAACACTAGAAACATTACTTGTCTTTAATTTGAAATTATATTTTTTCAGCACACGACTTGATACAAAGTCAAGACATGCTGCGAAATGCGACTGGTCATTTCAAATCCTTTTTCGAATCCGTCGCCATTTTTGAGCGAACGTTTTTGAAATACAGATTTAATCACTAACAAACGGTAGTAAGAATATTTTACAGTATATAAAATGAAATAATAATAAAATGCCATCACCATATCTAGAATTTCATCGTCAACATTTGTCGAGTATTACAGCTTTGTTTTACACTTTCTGCCGCTTCTATTTCTAGATTCAAAATGGCATCTTCCCGTTCGGACGGCCACGAATTTTGCGAGATTTTGCGTCGTTTCACACTCCGTTAATATTATTGCTCCAGGTTTATTTGAGCAATTGCGATTTGTTGCAATTATTTCGTTTTTTCTGCGAACATACCAATTAATTTGTTTCCGGTCAAAAGAGAACACAACTATTAGTAAACGATGTCGATAATAATTTTTATCATGACTTTTTATAAAATTAATAACAAAATAGAATGACACAATACACGTTTTGTTTGTTGATTGCTTTTTTGCCGATAAAAGGAAAATTAAATGATAACAAAGCGATTTCGGTTTTATAAAAACATAATTAGTTGATAAGTTTGTTTGATCTGATATTTCACTAGAAAGTATAGATCTAACAAGACAGTAATACCATTGCGCCTTTTACACTCTTCTTTTATTATTTGTTTTTGTTTATTCGCATTTTGTTTTTACACATTTGCATGAACAATACATTATTTTCCATACTTTTCAAGTTTCACTTTTTCCCTCTTTATTAAGGACCCAAATACAAACAGTCCGTGCCTCTATATTCTTAATACCAGTTACCAATTAATTAGCAAACAGCGACCGTCGATAATCAAAAACAAATAGTTTTATCTACGCTAACGGATCGAACATTATCGGACAGCGCCGTCTTACCTACGGCACAGAAAAACAAAAAGAATTCGTCTGTTCTATAGCGCGTTTCATATCCCTGTATATACGATCCCTGGTTATATTTAAGGTCAGATGATCCTATTGCAGTCCGGATCAGGGATTGGCTGAAAAAGTACAGGGAAAACCGTAAGATTAAATGAGGCATGACCTGATTAGTAGAAAAAGTTGTGTTTTCAAATGAAAAATACTCATTTGAAAAATAAAAAGCAATGTCTTCTGCACGCGAATGAATATTTTAGGACTGGTTATCATAATAAATAACACTGAAATCGCCATATGAATAGAAGGTGTACACATGCGGTTTAGACCCCTAAATCTCACCTGACTGAGTGGGGTGGTTGTCTCCCTTGCCAAATTGTAAAAAAACTGGGTTGGTTAAGCCCTTATAAAAAGCATTTTCTGGTGTCTGAGAGACGACTTATCTGTTCGAAAAAAGCAATTTCATTGGTCAACACTTTTTAGGTGAGTATGATACAGGGTCACCTTTTGACTAGATTTATAATGTAAGTCAATGGGGAAAACAATAGGAGTATCTGACCTAAAGGTGGTATGCTGGCTTAATTGTTCGTTTTGTCCTCGTGTGTTTGCTTTGTATGCTAGTGTGTGTTGGTAGTGTATATGTGTGTTTGTACATGATTGTGTGTGTGTGTCGTGTGTGTGTGTGCGTGTGTGTGTGTGTGTGTGTGTGTGTGTTGGTGGTGTGCACTTCTGGGTGCTGTGGGGCTCGTTTTGGGGAGGCTGCGTTTTTGGTATGTGGTATTCCCTGTTTGATATTATTTTTGTTTTTCTGTGCGCATGCGCCAAATGCCTTAAAGCGTTTTAAGTCGTAAACATGAAATCAGTTTAAAAATATAAAAACAAAAAGCTGTTCCCTTCATTTACATCATATTAATAAAGATATTTAACAGAATTTTGACAATATTCATTAAATAAATGTGTCGTGGAATGCGTAAATCCTGTGTATTGAGGTAATGACGTAACGCCACAGTCACGCTTTAAAATGCGCGGAAATATGCGCTCAACTGACGTCTAGTTTACACGTTACCCATAGTATTTGATTTCATGAAAATTATGGGAAGTATTTCTATGATGTCAAGACAACTGTATCTGAACCCATTCAGTCGTTGAATGATAAGAGGGTTAGAACAGATTTTAGACAATTGCCTTAGCAAAAATCAATTGGAATTATTCCCCTTTGTAAAACCATCGTTTCCGAATAAAAAGTTTAGCGTAAATTTGTATCTAATTAGAAGCTGTAACGCCGAGATGTTCGTAGTTAACAACTTCTTGGTATAAATTTCCCATGGTAAGTTGTTGATCTATAGTTTTATCGGTGAGTTGGCCTTTCTTTAGAGATATTGAATTGTGGTGTTTACCCGGAAGTAATTTTAATTTGTGTAGCAACCGCTTGTTTACTTAGATAACCTGATAATGGTGGAACAATCAAAATGATGAAGTATAGATTTAAATAAGATCTTGAGTATGTATTGCCCTGTATTTTCAAACATGAAAAGTCCTTTGTCAATCAGAACCAGTACTTTGCTTAGTTTCGCCACAAGTTACTCACAAAAGCTAGCTGGTAGGCATGGAAGAAATATTGCAGTGTCATTACCAAATAACACACATACTGTATGCCTCTTTCATATAACTTTTCAAGCACCGTAGGAGGATATCTGACTGTGGTCAGTCAAAAGTGCAACAGTAATAAAATAATCATCCTGGCACATGTATTCTGGACCATGTGGTCACTAAATACAAATTTAGACACTATATATAGAGTAGTTCTTTCCAATATCAATGTATTTAGCAGCCGTTCAATGTACTTCATCCCTTTCTTTACACATTTTAAAAAAGAATTGTGTTTCTTTAGCATGTTTATGCAAACTTTTTTTATAACCTTTTCTTTATTATCCTTGCTAATAATTAATAAAAAGTTCAACCAGATTTATTATATTATGTATGATACATGTATCATGTAAGATCCTTTTTCATTCAATAAGTTGAGTATTACATCTTATTCATATGTATTATTATACCCGCAAAACGAAGTTTAGGGGGGTATATAGGAGTCACCCGGTGGTTGGTCGGTCGGTCGGTCGGTTGGTCGGTCGGTCGGTCGGTCGGTCGGTCGGTCGGGCGGTCTGTTGCATTTTCCTTGTCCGGAGCATAACTTGAAAACTACTTGTTGGAATTCAATACAACTTCATACAATGATCAAGCACATTGAGAGGAAGTGCAGTGCACAAGAACTATAACTCCATCTTGACTAATAACAGAGTTATTGCCCTTTGTTAGTTTTCCTTGCCCGGAGCATAACTTGAAAAGTACTGGTTGGAATTCAATACAACTTCATACAATGATCAAGCACATTGAGAGGAAGTGCAGTGCACAAGAACTATAACTCCATCTTGACTAATTACAGAGTTATTGCCCTTTGTTACTTTTCCTTGTCCGGAGCATAACTTGAAAACTACTAGTTGGAATTCAATACAACTTCATACAATGGTCAAGCACAATAAGAGGAAGTGCAGTGTACAAGAACCATAACTCCATCTTGACTTATTACAGAGTTATTGCCCTTTGTTGCTTTTCCTTGTCCGGAGCATAACTTGAAAACTACTGGTTGGAATTCAATACAATTTCATACAATGATCAAGCACAATGAGAGGAAGTGCAGTGTACAAGAACCATAACTCTATCTAGAGTATTTTCAGAGTTATTGCCCTTTGTTATTTTTTCTTCTCCAGAGCATTACTTGAAAACTACTGGTTGGAATTCAATATAACCTCATACAATGGTCAAGTACATTGAGAGGAAGTGCAGTGCACAAGAACCATAACTCCATCTTGACTCATTACAGAGTTATTGCCCTTTGTTACTTTTCCTTGTCCGCAGCATAATTCGAAAAGTACTAGTTGGAATTCAAAACAACTTCATACAATGGTCAAGCACAATAAGAGGAAGTGCAGTGCACAGGAACCATAACTCAATCTTGACTCATTACAGAGTTATTGCCCTTTGTTACTTTTCCTTGTCCGGAGCATTATTCGAAAACTTCTGGTTGGAATTCAATACAACTTCATAAAATGGTCAAGCACATTGAGAGGAAGTGCAGTGCAAAAGAGCAATAACTCTATCTTGACTCATTTCAGAGTTATTGCCCTTTGTTACTTTTACTTGTCCGGAGCATTTTTCGAAAACTATTGGTTGGAATTCAATACAACTTCATACAATGGTCAGGCACAATGAGAGGAAGTGCAGTGTACAAGAACCATAACTCCATCTTGACAAATTACAGAGTTATTGCCAAGAACAATATCTCTTTTTAGTTTGTTTGCAAGGTATTCTGTTACTACGAACTTTCTCAGTTTATAAAGCAGTCTTTTGGGGGTATTAATCACATTTAGTGATAGCTCTAGTTATTATTATATTACATGAATCTATACAAAAATGACACAATTTTCAAAGAAACTTGTATGTTCTTCCATTAAATCAACTGTCTTTATTAAATATATTAATCTATATTTATATTTTTCAGGAAAACAGATGTTTTACCTGACATATTGGGACAATACCCCTGGTGAACAATGGAGTTATTAGTTACATCCATTATTACATGATAAAGTATGATCTTGGGGAGAAGTCTGTTACTTCAAGTTATGACTGCTGAGTGGTACAGAACAAAAGCAACCCAGTCCTCTGGAATGCAATATGTTTGATTATTTAAGGTATGTACATGACAAATGAGTGGCATCAAGTATGTAGAAAAACATTCATAGCTGTTAATTATCTACATATGTTGATTTTTATCAATTGTCATGGTAACATACCATATGTATCATATCATGTGTTTCAAAGTCCTGGGATGGATGGTGAAATTAATTATATATTTATTTTATTTTATACTTGCAAAGTTATATACAGGCACTGTTATAAAGATACATAAATTCTCATATTTTGAAGAACAAAAAATAAGATAATATTTTTAAGAATGTTTTATGTTGTGACTTTTAAGATAAAGAGTAATAATTTATATGCAATTTTTCCTCAACTGTCTTCATTTTAGGGTTGCATCACAAGTCTCTGAACAACTTGATGGCTGGACTTACCAAGTTTTCACCTGATTGGCAGTTTGGATTGTGGAAATCAAAATGGAGGTAAAATTTGGTTATGCATGTCATTAGTTCATTAAAAGTTATTATTTTCTACTATATGTTTAAAAATAACTGTTTTTGAGTGGAAAGTTTATATGTTTATGACAAATGTATTTATAAGCAACCTAGCAATTAAATATTGACATAACTGGTATTGCCTATTTGACATATTTCATTGATATTTTGATATTCTATGATGCAGTGGCAATAGATCAGCATGTCTATTTACTTATGAATGTGAAATAAGGTTCAGTTTCAACAACATTGCCAGCTTGCATTCTAAAACCTTAAAAAATCTTACATGTTTATCATGTCAGCTTAATGTATGTGTTCTTTATTCATTGCAGTACACGTTCTACAAAGCCTGGTGTAGTTTTGACTAGACTAATGCAAACAGTCCATCTGAATGGATATTGCTGTGAAAGCCAGAATACAGGTCTTCAGTAATGAGATGCTAGAAATCAAGCATAAACACTGACTGACAATATATCTGTTGGAAAAAAATGTGATTCAGCACTATGTCACTTAATTGCTTTTAATTGTGAAAAAAGATGTGTTTGCTAATTCCAGTTTACAAACAAAGAAATACCTCTTGATTAAATGGCATAGAACAGTAAAAGGATGCATGTATTAAATCAATTTAAATTTATATATTAGATAATTATATGAGATAAATTGTGTACTTTGTTACTTTGAATTTCTATATAAATGTACATGCATATAGACCTATACTGTATACAACTTTTTATTGTTGCAGTGTACTTATCTGGTAATATGTATGTGAATGAGATAATACTTATATACTTTGGTGTAATTATCAGTTTCATTTTGAAGAATAGAAATTTCCAGTAAATACTACTTTTGTATGATTTGAGACTGATTACTTTCATATTCAAAGTTGACTATAATTATTTAACACTGTATAGTGACACTATATTTTACTTATAACTAATATATAATATAATATATATATATAACTAACACATATTTGAATATTTTATTCTTGTCTAAAAGTGTTGTTTTTCAAAGAAATAGAATTCACATTTATACACTTTCTGGCTAGCCTGAGCACATAGTGCCCATTCCTTGGATTTGTATTGGTGGACATAGGATTGTGAGAGTTAATATCTGGATATCTGTGTGGTGTGTTTGATTTTGTGACCTTGTCATGAAGAGCAACACTACTCCCTGAGCGATATGGGGTCGCCATGGCCCTAATGTTTGTGAATTTTGATATTTGGTAACCATGGGCAGCCATATTTTAGAAATTATTCACGTCATATGTTTTGCTCAAAGATTAACTAAACTTTACACCTGATCTATTGTTTTTTTTTCAGAGCAAACTGTACCATTAGTTTAGCTTAAAGTCCCAGGACCATATTGACAAGTAAATCTCATTTTACCAAGAACGTTTTCCTACCGGTGGAAATGACTTATTTGTATAAAAAAAACTTTGTTTGTAATTGTGCTTATTGGGTCCACCATCCTCGTTCGAGGTATAGTCGGTACGACCCGCAAAATAACCATTCGTAACTTTACTTTTTATATCATCGAATATAGAACGGATTTTTTTTCAGTGATATTGCAAAATATAAAAAAGACTTGAATAAAAAAGAATTGAATGTGTCAACAATGTTTTAGAGTGAATAGAGCATGGTTCTACCATTATTCTATCAGTATATATTTATTTTATAATATCGGTAGATTCAAAAAGATCCTGGGACTTTAATACAAGCTGTTCAATTATAGCATTCATAATCAGTTATTAAACAATTTGCTAATAATTGTTTCTCATGCTGAAAAATAAAAACTGGTACATTCGTATAATTAAAAAAATAACTAAAACACATGTACGTATAATTATCGATATAATTATTTCTTACATATTAGTGCAGCAGATTAAAATAACATTAAATAATATATTAAAGAGATTGTGACTTGTTTTCTCATTACATGAAATTGGTCCACTATTCCAAAAGGCCTAACGAGTAATATGGCTGGACACAAAAATGTTAATTTCATGTAGACTAGAAAAAGCCGATCAATAGACCTCTAATAGAACTGTATTCCTACATCATTTTAAGGAATCTTGGCTCTTATAAGGCAAATACACTGACAATCCCTAGTTACGTGATTCATGGGTGCGTCTATTCGTTCTTGAACGTTATTAAATCATCCATCAAATTCATATAGCACCAAATCTTACCCTAAGAATGCATTTGGTACGTGAAATAATCAGATTTAAAAATAAGATCGAAGTGGGTGGGGTAAAAATATCTGTTCTATTTTTATCGATTTCAAAATGCAGATACACATTTTGATAAAGACTTACTCTTCCGAAATTCACGATATTTCCCAAAGTTGTAGATGGTAAGAAATTTTAAATTTAGTCGATGAAATATTAAGAAATCCCAAAGATATCATGTATACCGATTTTGACGTATTTCTTTGCTTTAAGCATAAAATCACTTCATTTTCGAACGCCCGTACGGAAAGAAAAGCACGGGGACATGTCATTGTTTTAAATTTTTATGTTCTAGGTCTAAAGGTTAAAGGGTACCGAAAGTCAGAAAACTCGACAGCGAAATTCAAACGAGCCTGCCATTTTATTTCATTCCCGAAAATGCGTTTGAATGTGGTCAACTGCGTTTTAATGAAATATTCAATTTTTCATTGAAATTGCGTGATTCCATCTGGTTTAAGGACGCCGCCATTAATATCTTTAAAGCCTTATTGCGCCTACGCCAAGTAACCAGATGCGACGTAACACTGCGCTGTCTAAATTACGGAAGTACATCGAGATCTTTTACGCACCTGCTAACTGGATGTCGGCCGTTTTGAGGCAAACCATACATATTACAATGTCTTAGCGATGTTTATGTCAGGTTTTTCTTTAAAAGAAATATCTTGAAAATGATTGTTTAATGACGTTCGGTGAAATATCATGCATGGCAAGATAGAAATGCATTTTACATTGGGCCTTTATGAAATCAGGATTTGTTGTACATACGATCCCTGATGAAATGATCTATATATTTTAATCATTTTCTTTAAGCTACTAATATTACGATTAAGAATTTAAATGTTTCACAACTGTGAAAAAAGTGCACAACTTTTCTCGTATAACTAAATCATGCCGAAACACATCATTTTACGAGAATGTTAGGTTGAAACTGGAGCAATTATAGTAAAAAGATAGTATATATTCGTCCCAGGTTAAAACTACTGTAAACGAAACGTACTTTATTACAGGACCATATGCTATTATTTAAGACACATATTTGTTGTTTTTTTCGAGACGAAAGTTATTTTTGGATATTTATTAACATTAATTACTATGGATATACGTCTTTTGTATTAATAAAACGGACAAAATGACCTTTAAACTTTAGTACGATGCAACAAAGCGTTATGTGGATAAGGTAATAGAAGCAGTTACAATGCTGTAGCACTGATATATATGTCGTCAGTGTTGCGCATGCGTGTTTCTATTTTATTTGTTTGATGCTGTGAAACAGTCGCCATATTGGAACCGGAGTTCCACTAGAATTCGTTCTATCGGTCTTCTTAGATGAGTTGTTGTATTTTTATGAATGGCCGAAGAAACTATATTATTGATATATTGATAGCGTTGTGGCTACAGAGTATAGCCTGTTTGTTTTAACGATTTTTGGGCTTTATTATAGCGACCACGGTGATGACCTACATTAGCAATGCAAAATCAATTAGAGTTGCGTCCCTTGAATAAGTCTAATTTTTTTTTGAAGCGCTATATCAGCCCAAGAATGGTGCCGATTTATTTCGCTTTAAAGACAGATCTTATTTTTTCAATAGACAAAATCACCTCTCTACATCATAAAACAAACATTTCTGCAGTAAAGTATTGCTTTATTTTACTTCTATTGTAAGTATGCTTAAAATTATAGACCTAATTAGCACGACGGATTGGGTCTGATTTATAGCTTAAAACGGCTCTTTGAAATAGCATGAACATGAATGCCTCTTTGGCTGTCATGCCATTTCTGTGATATCAATAACTACAGAGGCAAGGATAATTGTGCAGCAAAGTGTCGTCTACGCTTTGAGGAGCTTTTTTAAAATAAATTCAGCATTCACTGTGCTTGAAACTGCTTATTTTCTTAACCCACCCCCTCCAAAATAAAGAAATTTTCAAGAAATCGACATCCACCCGTGTGCGAAGCATCATTTAAAATGAAAGTGCTGATAGACTTTGAACGAAAATGAATGAAAACACTGATACTTTGCAAAAAAATGCCGTTTGAACGGCTGCTTCTCATACGCTGGAAATAATCGGCCTTAATTAGGGGGGCTTTAGGCCCAAATGACAGCGGAAAATTCCTCAAGCTATTATTTTTAACTAGCTTTTTGCATATTTCTGCAGTACTGCATTTGTTTTTAAAGTATTGTTGAAAGTACTTTAATGCTACAGTAAATATAAAATATAGCCGACTTTGACTTATCACATTCAAATTATTCAACTCTAAAGGCAAAAATCGCACATATTTTGGCTTATTTTTGAACATTTTCATTGTTATAAAACCAACACTGGCTCGGAAATAGCATTTTTATGTGTTACTCACAACATTCGAACACATGTCAGTGAAGAACAGCCCTCTAGCTACTTAATATTTAGGAACGAGGCGTTAAATAACGTAAAACAGCAAATTTCGTAAATAAAGGGAGGTAATTTGGAACACTCTCGAGATGTTTTCAGGCCACATAGCTGTTATTATTGGCAACTCCGATGCAGTTTTACAGATACGGCATTCCAATTCAATGTTTTAAACGTCTTTTGTAGTCACCAACCTTATAAAATAGGGTTTTATACTGATTTGTGCCAGTTACGTACTAAAAGAGCCGGCACCAGTTTGCTCCTATACAAAGAAACACCGATTAGCAGGCGATATTTGCACATGTACTTATTCAGACTTCCGTTTTGCATTAGATATTATCTAAAGTTTCATGAGAGACACAATTTTATTCCCTCAATGCACATTTAAGAGACGGATTCATTGAAAATAACCTGTATTTCTTTAAAAGGTACCACTGTGCCCATCTCTTAGTTCTAAATTATCCGCCCTTGTTTTGACAGCTTCGACATGAATTTACATAAAAAGACCCTCATATCACAGATACTAGTTACAAACTGAAAATATTTCAATGGTTTTTCATTGTAAATTTTACAAAACATTGCGCTCATGCATGTTCAATCGGTTGCTACTCATTTAAGCTTAAATGTTATGAAATAACCCCATTTTACAACACCGGTACATCTATTTTAGCCACAATTTCGTGAAAAATATATGTACACCCGTTTTTCGGCATTTGAGTCCTTGTTAAAATATAGAATAATGCAAATAAACAAGTTTCATGAGATATTTCGCACGTAAAACTTAGGAAAACAGATACGATGTCATTTGCTCTGAATCTATGTTTAGGTCAGATACTCCTATTGTTTTCCCCATTGACTTACATTATAAATCTAGTCAAAAGGTGACGCTGTATCATACTCACCTAAAAAGTGTTGAGGTGCGGTTGTTGCAATCATTTATCGCACAGGTCTACAATTACCTCAAATGTTAACGGCAGAACTTTTAATGTGGTACTTAACTCTGACGTTGATTGAAATGCGTCCCACATGATTTATGTACTGACTTGAAACGCACCCAATTGTGGTATTCAGTATGTTGGGCAAACTGGGCGATCTTTAAAAATTCGTTTCCGCGAGCATTCTTACAAAATGCGAAGTCGGAAGAAGTTCACTACATTTTTATATCAACACTTTCGTAAATCTGGCCATACAATTGATCAGGTAACCATTCAGCCAGTAGAGCAAATCGTCTATGATATAAATTGTACATCTAGTTTTAAAATCAAAGCCAGACATTTAGCAGAATTCAAATGGATTAAAAATTTACAGTCACCGTTTCCGTTGGGCTTAAATGATAATATTTATCAAGAAGGTAATATCTCTAAAAACCCTGATATCGATATATTTTCAATTTTGAATATTAGGAAACGTAAATCTAGGTCTCATGGAATTAGACGCAATGGTAATATTAAGCGCAAATCAAAAGTCAATATTTCTGTTGCAGACCTCGATATAATTCTTTCAAACTCTGGTAGACATTCAATGCTTTCTCGTCTCACATCTTTATCTATTCAGTCTCTTAAAAAACTAGACGAGGAAGCGGACCAGTACGTTATTCAAACAGATCCGTTTTACACTGTGTCATATCTTATCCAACATTACACACAACACGTTCTCCGTCCACATATTGACACTCAATCTGATCATGATAGACATTTTCTTAAAATTCATTTCATTAATAAAGGTATTGACTTCATCGATATACCCAGTATATTTCGTGATAGACGTGTCATTGATTCTGTGCCTAAGTATTTCCGAAACTCCGAAGTTCCTATTATCTGTTATAAATATAAAACACCTGTTAGAAATGTTATATTCAATTACAATAAAATTGTTTCCGACCTAGATGTTCAAACAAATACCCCTTCTTACTGCGAATGTAAAAACTCGAAATTTTGCTATTCAGATGCCGGTCATGTCATCACTGGTAATTTTGATATTATTAAAGACAAGCGTATTCGTAATTTATTCTTTAAAGGACCAAAATACAGAATTCCTTCTACTATTGATTTTCATGCTTGTCGTGGTCATATTGCGGAATCCATCGAAACTTTTTGTGTTAAATGGTGTCGTCGTGAGAATGCTGATCCAAATGCATTAACGTCTTGGAAACGAAGTATTTTTAACATTGTCGATTCTCGTATAAAATTTTACCAAACAAATGAACACCTACTTCCATCAAAACCCAAGTTTACTTTAAGACATCTGAAAAAGGAAATCCAAGAATTTCATTCTAAGTATGTCTTAGTTCCAGCAGACAAGGCGGCCAACAATATTATCATCATTTGACGCCTACATTATATTAATGTTTTACAAAACGAACTAAATAGCACTAAAGCTTATATATTGAGTCCTTCCGATGAACAAAATGTGGTCACTGATCACATCAGTGAAGTTTCTAATTTGAAAGTTCGTATAGATGATCAACATATTAAACTTCCTACTATGTACTGGATTCCTAAATTACATAAACAACCATATAAAGCTCGTTTCATCGCTAATTCAAGCTCTTGTACCACTACAAATATTTCAAAACTATTAACATCTTGCCTAACTGCTATAAAAGCCCACGTGAAAAGATATTGTGATAAAGTATACGAAAACTCTGGTAAACATTTATTTTGGTCGATCAAAAATTCTGGCGAAATCCTGGATAAGTTTAAAGTTAATAATTACAAAGTAAATTCAGTCAGTACATACGATTTTTCTACTCTGTATACCACTTTACCACATAATTTGATAAATGACAAGCTAACTGCCCTAATTCAAAAGACTTTTGCCAGGGAGAATGTTACATTTCTCGCCTGCAATTTCGATAAAGCTTTTTTTACTAGCTGTATTGTTAAACATTATACTATGTGGACCTGTGACGAAGTTTGTAAAGCCCTTTCCTTTTTATTGAACAACATTTATATAAGGTTTGGGAATGCAGTTTTCAGACAAGTAATCGGTATTCCCATGGGAACAAATTGTGCACCCCTTGTCGCAGATTTGTTTTTATATTGTTATGAAAGAGACTTTATGTTGAGTCTTTCTCCAGACACGCAGGCAGACATTATCACTGCTTTTAATAATACATCACGCTATCTGGATGATATTCTTAATATGGATAACCCGTTTTTTGGTCAATTGGTGGACACTATTTATCCCCGGGAACTCCAGTTAATTAAAACTAACAATTTGGATACTGGTGCTTCATTTTTAGATTTACATCTCTCTATTTATAACAATATTATACATACCAAAATTTATGACAAGAGGGATGATTTTAATTTTAGTATTGTAAATTTCCCCCATTTGGATGGGGATGTACCTCATGCTACATCTTATGGGGTATACATTTCTCAGTTAATTCGGTTTGCCAGAGCGTGTAGTTATGTTGAGGATTTCAATGAACGTAATCAATATATTACAAATAAACTTCTTCAACAGGGCTACCGTTATTACAAATTGCGTAAATATTTTGCTAAATTTTACTATCGTAATTCTGATTTGGTTTTGAAATTCAATAGTAATCTAAAGACTCTTCTGCGAGAAGGTATTTCAAAACCCGATTTTTATGGGGATGTGGTTTACAAACTTCGTAAGATTTTGGGTCATGGCAATTTTCCAACTGTATTTGCTAAAATTATAAAACGTTTTGTTAAAAGAGGTTACGACCCAACTGTTTTGAGACACACCGCATGTTTGGTGTTCAACCCGTTTACAGTTGGACGCTATGCTTCCCTCTTTGATTGTGTCTGACGGAAGAGGGGGAGGACTCTGTGATGGGCAGTTTTTAAATCCCACTGGGACGAAACTGTTTTGATTTCTGTCCTCTGCCGTTTCTGGCCCTTGTTTCTCTTGGTGCTCTGCCTTCTGCAAAGGCATTGAGTACATACGTTTTTTGGTTCTCAAGGTTTGCTTTTTATATACTTATACACGAGCATTTTTGTGTTTTACATACCATGCCTTTTGTTTCCATTGCGTGTGTTAGAGATTCACCTAGCAGGGATTACTTTTATTTACACTGTCCTGTGACTTTGGAACATGGTGGGGGTAAGAGTGAGGTTGGGTGCGCACCATAAACCGGTTTAAGCTCCCCAGTGGTGTTTTTGCCACTGACCGTTCCAAGGCGGTGCCCCACTGTGTTCCTTTAATTGTTCGTTTTGTCCTCGTGTGTTTGCTTTGTATGCTAGTATGTGTTGGTAGTGTATATATGTGTGTGTACATGATTGTGTGTGTGTGTGTCGTGTGTGTGTGCGTGTGCGCGTGTGTGTGTGTTGGTGGTGTGCACTTCTGGGTGATGTGGGGTTCGTTTTGGGGAGGCTGCGTTTTTGGTACGTGGCATTCCCTGTTTGATATTATTTTTGTTTTTTTGATCAAAGAAATTGCTTATTTCGAACAGAATAGTCTCTCAGACACCAGAAAATGCTGTTTTTGTATGGGCATGACCAACCCATTTTTTACAATTTGGCAAGGGAGACAACCACCCCACTCAGTCAGGTGAGATTTAGGGGTCTAAACCGCATGTGTACACCTTCTGTTCATATGGCGATTTCTGTGTTATTTATTATGATAACCAGTCCTAAATTATTCATTTGCGTGCAGAAGACATTGCTTTTTATTTTTCAAATGAGTATTTTTCATTTGTAAACACAACCTTTTCTACCATTCAGCTAATGCCTCATTTAATCTTACGGTTTTCCCTGTACTTTTTTTAGCCAATCCCTGATCCGGACTACAATAGGAGCATCCGACCTTTAGAAATAATTAAAAACGGAATTGCATGAAAACAGTATAATTTGATTAATTTAATTAAGACCTATATACCTCGGGGAAAACCCGCAAATTATCCGAAAGCCGTAATTTATCAGTAGAAAAGCAAGTGTCAAAAGTTTGACAACTGTTGATTTTCTGTTAATCGGTCGATTTCGCTTGGTTTTCAGGGTTTTTTTAGAAAGGTTTGAATATAATTTAATGTTTTCCTTCATAATTATAAACAAAATCAGCCGGACAATGAAGGAATTCAGTCTGAACCAAACATGTTGACATGTACAAAAAAAAGCCAAAATGGTGGTAGTTCCGAAAAATTAAATCCCTGTCAGACTACATAATTTTTAGTCTGGAAATTTTAGTGTCTTTTCCATGCAGTAACAGTGAGTTAGTTATGGGAGATGGAGCGGTGGTATAAGTATTATGGCGTCATTTTTGAATAATGAGTATGCAGGAAAGAACAATACAAAATACATTTTTTTAAAATATCTTTTGTTAGGAAAAAGCGCATGTTATTTTTTCCAGTGTACTGAGTATGTTTAAATTATTGTAAGGCAAATTTCATGTCAATATCTTGTTGGTGAAATTTTATTTTTTTTACCAGCTGGAAAACCAGAAAGTAATGTTTTTATCAGGTCTGTATAGATCAGATAAATATTCTGTGAAAAATTAACTTGCGCTTTTTCTTTGAAAAACAAACGTTATTTAAAAAATTGTACATTTCGATTGTTTACGTTTTAGTGCCATCGGGCTGTTTCGGGGTATATACCCCAATAGGGAGATATGCTCAGCCTGTTGAAGTACAACCGTAGCCATTATTCTGTACACTGTAATTTAATACAGTAATCGTGTCATATAACTGTTAAGTTATAATTTTCTTGTTAGATCTAGATTCTAGTCTATATAAAGGGCTGGCATTTATATTCAAAATAATTTCAATAAATCATGTTGTTACTGTAAATGTGAAAAAGATAATACAGAAGATACTTACATGTTGCGGAACACATAAAGCTGAGATCTTCCTTAAATTCCTTAAAATTAAATTTTCGCTTTCAATAAAATAAAAACACAAACAATATCTCATTTTGACAACGTTGCCATGGAAAATAATTAGCGTGGTTCTAACCATTAAAGGAATTTGATTGGATATAGCCCAAGGGCATATTTCACAACAAAAGATGCGATATAATTTGTTATTAATTGGCGATCCCCTGTCAACAATCTAACTTGTCACACATTATTGCATATTGCACACTGGTCAATTCCTTTTGATAATTACACAACAAAATGCAGAGTGCCCAATTTAAATTATGCAACATTTTTGGATGTGCACGATCGAGGTAATTTACATATAAATATATCACTGTGATTAAAACTAACCATATATTTAATGAATTATAGGTCGATATAAAGTTTATACGTATACATTATTTGTCACTTTACCTTCGAGTAACATTTATAATGTATGATCAAGTTTGCATAAAAATATTATTTAGTCATCTAACATAAATATACCTTAGTAAAAAACATTTCAGCAAATGAAAGTTTCCAGCACCCCTACAAATGTTCAGAAAATATATCATTTTTGCTGTTGATGACAAAAATTTTGTACTCTGATGAAACGTTTTTCTATGCAAAGGCGTACCCGGATAAAAAATGAAGTATACGCACAGTTGTGCTAGGGTGGTTCCCACGGAAAATCAAAGCGCTGAAGACGCTGGATTTGTTTGTGTATTCAAAATATATGTCCTTTGTTTTGTTGTGACGGCTATTTCAGTCTGTAATCTTCATAAGTGAAGGCTATATTATACCAGTTGGTAATAAGATATGAAAAGAATGCAACAGTTATAAATCGTATTTTGGATCGAATTGTCTGTTTCTATTCCCTGTACACATAGACAGCAGGGGTTTTCACTGTACTCAACAAAATGTTTTCGAAGTAACGATGTTCAAATGTTTTACTGCAGTCATTGATATGTATTTTAACAAAATAGCTCATTTGATGCGTTTCAAGATAACGAGGTCTACAGTCGAATATAGGGTAAATTGCCTTCTACTTAAAACAATCACCACCTATGAAATATAACAAATCGTTTAAACATCAACATTAACGTTTTCTGCTTAAGGTGCTCACGCGTAGGAACAATACATGTAGGAACGCAGACTAGCTCGCGCCAGGTCCGCAGAATAAACATATTAGCAATAAGGAAAGTTTTATTACGTTCCTTGCCGTGCATTGAATAAAATTTATGAATGGATTGATATAAAAAGAGAATGTGTAAACATGCGCGTAAATATTCCTGGCTGTTCAAAATATTTCATTCTTCAAAATGACGATTTGGGTTAGACATTTTGTTGTCACAGAAACTCCGAAACATATGTTTTCTTTCCGCACAAGGTTTAAGAAATGACTGGCGGGTTAAGACATCGGCACTATTTCTATAGGGTGTATATTTATAGTTAATCGTCCCTTATTTTTACGCATCATTGTAAAATGAAATACATCCGCGGTTCTTATTCGAAAACAGTTTACTTCGTTATATTTACAAAATTTAGCTGATGCTGCATGACTTTATAACAATATATATTTAAACAATACAACTTTCATGTCTGCAATGGCCATATGGTTTCAAATGAAGAATCATTATTTGGGATTATATGCTGACTGTCGTGCCGGGGCTACTTTCAGATTTGGTACTTAAGTAGTAGGCTTCGGAAACGGTATGTAAATTTGTTTGCTTCACAAACAAATAAAAATGGAATCGAACAATGCATCTGGTGCATTCTAGGGGCACTTTTAGCACGTACAGAAAACACAAACAAGATATAACCACATGTAAATTTATTGCATCACATGTATCAAAATTGACTCGGTACAACTTGAAACAGATAACAATCAATATCAATATGAAGCGATAATATATGAATGATTTTAACACGATCATCTATATTTTGTCCCTATGTAACAAAGAGGGATCTGGGGTGAATTTAGATTGCATAATTTCCTCTAGAGAATGCAGTTCTTCCTCCATGTACTCGGGTTCAAAATTATACGGTACAAGTCCGTGATCATCAATTATAAAATATGTGTTTTACTTGCAAATGCTGCACAAATACTTTTGACGTAAATTGAAATTAATCTTCGCACTTTGTCTCATTTGTTTATAAGTAACGGGTGAGAATTACGCTGCAATTATCGGTCCCTAAAAAAATGTAATAATGTAGGATCGAAAGGAATTTGTCATGAAAACTGTGAAAGGCCATCAATGGTAAAGAAGCTCGTAATAGATAATAAAAAAATTGTTTGTTATGGATCAAAGGAAAATTTCAATTATATACTATCAGTAATCAAAAAAAAAAAAGGTAGCTGTCGCTGGTCTCCGAAACTGATCAGTGCAGTGTGACGTCACACATAGTGGGTCACGTGACTCTATAAAGCAAATATGGCGAATTACATTGAGCGAGCGACCGGCTAAAAATTGACGTTTTAAATAAAGTATATCACTATTAATATCGCATTAATTTTGATTGCAAATAAGCGATTCTGTATTAAATTGTACGGACTACAACATGGGAATACCTATTTTTGACTTTCGGTTCCCTTTAAGGGAAAAAAAGAATGAAAAATAATTATCGGTTAATTTTTGTATGGCAAACAAGTTAGAATTGTCTACAATTCGTGTTGATTTAGAAGAGGGTGGGGTAATTTTATATGCTTTATTTTTCTTTATGGCGATGATGAATCGGTCGGTAATGCCTTTACCTCAAAAATACATTTCAACCAGTTATACATCTGATAAGCATGTGTATTATAAAATGTGTATTGTTTCGAGGAGCGAAAAAAAAGAAAAGAAAAGAAACTGACATGACTGTCGATTTTTCGATTTTTTTTGAAACCTTAAAAACTAAAAAAACATACTACATTTATAAATGCCTGTTGCACAAAATCAAGGACGGTTACCTATCTTTTTCTTTGCAGTTTTTTATTTGGAATTGAATAAGGTTGAAACATAGAAAATCTATCGAGTAGTTTGTTTTCCAAGCATACCACCTTAAGTACAGTCTAACCTGCATTAGCGGTCACCTGTATATAACGTGACCCTGTCTGTAACGGTCAGTCTAAGGTGCGACGGCAGGAAATTACTCTAAATGTAACCTGTTTATAGCGTGACCCTGTTTAACGCGGTCAGCGGCCACTTATTTTAGTCCGGAACTGATTATATAACGGCCAGTGACGGGTTTTGAACGAGAACTTTAAAAAATATATCGTGCAAGTAATAATATTACAGCAATTAGCCGGAAGCATTAAATAAACAGCTGACTGAAACCCATTAAATGTGGATTATGATCATTGAATATGTGTAAATAATACATAAATTTCAAAGGATTAGATAATTTAGGTGAGTTTGTTTGGTTTGCTTGATATTTTAGTAATTATCTTGAGCAATGATTGAGGGACGTCGTCTTTATGCATGAGATTTTTTTATGAATTCCCGTGATTTTGCGTTAGTTTGATCAAAACTATACAGGTTTATTGAAACATTATTAGGTATAAAAATCTATGACAAGGCAGTCTGTATGCCATTTTTTCCCCAGTATGTCTTCACCTAAACGTAAAGCGCTTTCGTTAGAAGAGCGAGTTCGTGTAATAAAAGCGTTTGAATGTGGGAATAGTTCTCGAAAACTTGCTGATCAATTTTGTGTGGGATTGCAGCTTCAACAAATCAGAAGAAAATAACAGACTTCTCTACGAAAGTTAACTAATTATGTTCATGTACATTTGTATATTGTTTTACATTAAAAGCATTAATAAGTGCATCATATAAATTGATATGCCATATGTGTAATGTAATAACCTACCGTAACTAGATATTGTTTTATTTTATCAAATTTTTATCATATCATTGAAAACCTGGATATAGTGGTCACCTGTCTATAGTGGTCACTTTCGCCGAGTCCCCTTGCTGACCGCTATAGGCAGGTTAGACTGTATTCCGAAGACTTCTCTGTTTTTCGGATTATGTGTTGAAATGAAAGGTATTATAATAAAGTACTTCTACGAATTTCCATTGCTTTTATTATTCCTGCTTTAATAACTTCCACTAGATATTTTCTCTTAAGGGGGTCACTGGTGAGGTTTTGGATTTTTGCACTTCCGGAAATTTACATCTGTTATATTTAAAAAATGATGAGATAACTGGAAAAAAATATGTAGTAGTAAACTTAGGCACAAAAGGAATATTATAGTGTAAAAAAATAGAATATTTTTGAGAACAAATATTTTGACCTTACATTTTGTGACTAAATTGACAAATTTTGTCATATGCCAAAATTGGGGGTAGGGGTACAAAAATAGACATTTCTTAAAAACCGTTTAAGATATTTACTTAATACAAACTGTTTTACAAAAAGAACTGTTATGATATAAAAATTCATTAACAAATACATGCAGTTCATTTTACAGTTCTTTGTTACAAACCTATGCCGTCATATCTAAAAGCTCGACGAAATCTAAAAAACACAATTTTTGTCAGTTTTTATTGTATTATATTTTTAAGAATTTCTTTCTTATATGCACATTTATCCCCATTTTTTATTTTTGCATTCTAAAACAAAGGTTTTAATCAAACTGTAGGCAAAAAATCTGGAAAACCTTGTTATTTCTTTATCATGAAATATTCATTAATCAAAAATTGAAAAAATGATTTTTAGTAAAGTGTGTGGGGTAATAAAAAGGAGCGTAATATTTATTCAGATGATGATAAAAATACCACTATCGCTAAATTTTCATTCTAAAGTATGCCATACTACATTAGAAGTGATTAACTAGATGGGTGTTCAGTAGAACACTTGTCTCGCCCTCTTATGCTTTGTCAGAATAACCAACAATTTTGTGACAAAATCTTAGTGTAAAAGGGGGCATAACTCTGTCAAATATGACCTTGACCTACAAACTTCCTTATGTCATAAGCAATGCAATTTGAAAGTTAGATGAAGAAATCTTAAGAAATGGCAAAATTATATCCAACATTAGTTTACGTGAAAAAATCTAAGTACAAAAAGGGGCAAAACTATGTCAAATATGACCTTGACCTACAAAATGTTGCAGCATCACAACCCGTTTGACATAAGCAATACAATTTGAAAGTTTGATAAACAAATCTTAAGAAATGGCAAAGTTATAGCAAAAATCTAAGTATAAAAAGGGGCATTACTCTGTCAAATATGACCTTGACCTACAAAATTTGGTGGCATCATGACCCTTTTGTCATAAGCAATACAATTGTAAAGTTTGATGAAGAAATCTTAAGAAATGGCAAAGTTATAGCCAACGTTAAGTTTGTGTGACGGACGGAGGACCGACGGACGGACAAAGCGATCCCTATGTATCGCCTTTTCTCCGAAAGGGCGACACAAAAATTGATACCCATTCTGAAACATACACCACATACATAAACGTTTACAGTACGAAAAGTCTAGCTAATCCTGCATTTAGCACCTTATTTGATAGTGTATCACGAAAGATTAATATTGCGAAAAAGTTAATTCATTGACCCATCATTATATTTCCAGAAATTACTAGCAATATGTTAGTCTCCATAAAAAACAGGGTCAATAACATTTCTTGTTATTTTGAATTTCAGCAGTGACGCCCGTTAAGAAGAATGTTTGCAAGTTCTATTAATCTAGTATTTAATGTACTTTTTCTGAAACTATTGTACAAATTCTACGTGCTAATGAAAAATTGAATGTTTGTTTTTGTATGTTTCGGGTGGCAGGATTTGAAATCTAGGTATCGTTTAGAGTCAGTGTTTTTTTAAATATCAGTTTAAATACTACAGTTCCGTTCTTTATAAACATTATATCAAGGAAGGGTAAATTCTTGGTACTCTGTTGAATTTTAAATTTTATATCTTTATGTAATGTGATAAACATTTTCTCAATATAAATTAGGTCTAAAAGTGATCTTTCCCAAGAATGAAGCAGTCGTCCAAATATCTTTTCCAATTGGTTTGAATATATTTAGCAATTTGAAAGTGTTCGTCCTTTTCTTGTTTAAACAATACCTATAGTGCCATTATCTTCATTTTATATATACACATTCGAACAGAAAAGAAGGATCCACGCTGCACGTGCGATTGTTTTACTCGAGCACCGTGCCTCGTTCTCAAATGCATACTTGAATACAATTATTTTACTACAGTTAGAACCTGTGTTTTTGTATACCAGGCAAAAACAGCGTGCAAACGGCTAGATAAATTCATGTCTTGTAGATTAAAGTTGTGCACTAAGATATGTAACAATGAATATAATTCATGATATAATGTTATAATAAATTTTCTAAAAAGTTAAAAGATAGTATTTTTGCATAAATATTTCACCAAAAACCAGTTCACAATCTGTCTCATGATCCATAAAGCGTTCTGACTTGTAATACAATGATATAACTTGAGTGTAGATTTCAAGATTTTGCTGGTTATCGAACTTGGCTTAAATATCTGGGCCACGAACTTTTTGTCGCAGGTGATCCTATACACTTCCCGTGTATAAACGGACGTATACAACTCTTAAAGAAAACAACATAAAACTGATATTTCAATCAGAAAAAAACTTTCTCATTTACAAATGTCACCATTGTATATGGTATTAATGGTTGATTTAAAACGTGCTGTGAACGGCACAGTCCCCGTGAACGATTTAGTCAGAATGAAATATTTGTGATCAGAGTAGTCTTGAAAAGTGAACGGGTTAGTCTGAAACATTGAACGGCGTGGTCAAAACAGTTCAACTTTAAATAAGGTAGGTTAGGCTAAGGAATTGAAACAATTATCTAATGTTTATGATAATCCAAATTTTCTCCAAGAAGATAAACAGATATGTCATATTCGCCCTGCAGACAGTAAACGCGGGGTTTTCTGCATCATTAACAATAAATTCTAGGGACATACTTATCACTGATTAGTGTCGAAACGATAATTTATGGTCGTCTCCTCGATTCGATTTTCAAACGGAAACCAGGTGTACCGCTTTTGTACAAATGTTGGTATTTAGAATGCATGTTTTGCATAATGCCAGTATCTGTGCTAAGGTGGTTAATTCTATTCTTAGTTGGCGTAGACCTAATTTAACCTCAATAAAGAATATAAAATACTAAAATTCAGTAGAAGTAAAGAAGACACCTACCTGCACTATTTTCCATGCCGCCATCTTGGATGACTACACCGTTTCGGCTACATGACAGTGTTATCAGCACTTACAAAAAAAACAACCGAAAGGCTGCTACACAATGAAAGCTTTTCTGTTCCGTTCTTTATTTCAATGACACAGAACACAAATGAATCTCTAACAAGAAGTGGGATTATAGCGCGTCGGGCGTTTGCGTAAAAAACTGATGAAAACTTTACTGTAATAGATTAATTACGTCTTACCATTATGAAAGTTTGATTTAAAAGTAATTATTTTTGGTTGTCCAAAATAATTCTTATCATCTAGTCCTTACAGCTTTGGTCGTTCAGATATTCGATGACCTCATTTTTGACAGCTTGTTAACAAATATGGCCGAAATGGTTACGAGATATCTTATGGTACATTTTAGACAGATATACACTTGGAGCCACTTCTAACCCGACACTTATATCATTCGGTATAACTGAATTATTTGTTTGTAGATTTCGTTTAAATTTAGAATATAATTAATTCAACACATAATACATACTTCTGCGAAATTTAATTTCAATTGATTAACAAGTACATATAAAACTTAACAAATAAAAACATCGCTGTAAAATTCGAATTCACAAAATGGCATAACGTGCAATCACTACAATGATAACAGTCACAGATTCATAATAAAATCGGTACATCGGAGTAAAGTAACGAAATACAATGTAATTGTATTTTGCAGATAAATTTCCACCTTTTTCACGATTTATAGTGAACAGGCTGATACTGCATATGTTTGCAAATAAAATTATTGCTAAATAAATATGATACATTTATATACGTGACTGAGTGATTAGCCGGCAAGCATGTCAATTGCGCGACCACGCTCTTGGTTTATTCATTTGAAGTGATTGATTTTTAAAATCAAAATTCTGTTTTTACAGTTTGAATTGCGTTATAGAATAATAAAATGAAAATGAAAATCGATATTTTTCGCTCACCTATATTTCCTCGTGCAAAATGGTGAAATCGTACTTGTCACACGTGCAAAAGTAACCGATCGTCACAGTTGAAAGGTTTTATCATTTTTATACAGCTAATGTTGCCAAACAACATAATATTAAATTTGAAATAAATATCTTGAACCGTTTTCGAGAAAATCGAATTTGAAAAGTGTCGGGTTAGAAGTGGTTCCAAGTGTAGAGTCTGAAGTTAATTTTCAGTGAAACTGTATCATAAGAATAAAACTTAAATATATAAAAACTGTTACAAACTCGTTGAAGGCAGTTTCAAAATAAATATAAGCTTTAAGTCACAAACAACTTAATCTGCACATTTGTTTTTTAATGTGAGATATGCTCTTTTCATGATCATTTGTAAATGAACTTGAAAGGAAAATTTATCAGTTTATAAAACAGTTTTTGTCCTTTTAGCAACTAAAATGTCTTTGAAAAGGCTAGAGACCTGATTTCAAAAGAGTGAAAACAATAAACATGTCAAATGCTTGTAAATGTGTTAAACTTTTCAAAAATTGTTATCAGTTGACTGTTGTGAATTTATAAACTCAAATTATAGTTATGATTATTAATTTAAGTTACTATTGTACTTCGTTATAAGATTTTATGCACCCTACCCAGACACTAAGAAAAAGAAGTCACTAGAGGTATGATAAACTATATCAGCTTATTCTGCTAAATGGGTTGTTTATATTTATTTTGATTTATAGTTTTTAGACATTGATAGTATATTTCACCTTTCCAAAATTAACGGTAAGGCAGTCAGATACTGTCTGTAAAACCGGTGATCGAGCACGAATCACATCTGCATAAAAAGTAGTGGTCAATTACCTTTGTAATTACTTGGGCCCCATTGAGTGACTAACATCGCAGTGTTATTTTTCCCGCGCAAAACAGGTAAGAGAATGCAACTTCATAATATAATTGTAACAGTTTAATAATTTTATCTAGCAAATGTAGGGTCAGTCTACGGCAGTTTTGAAGAAAAATTCGAGAAAAAGCTAATTTTTATTTTTTCATCCCAATTTAGTTTGCACACTCACTAAAGTCTGTTCCACCTAATTTTGGACCTTTGGTTTCTTGTCGCCATTGCATGTATTTTTACTCTTTATAGCACATTTGTATCTGGAAATTTAATATCTCCAGGCATCTTTTTTTTCCATTATTTTTTACTAAAACGTAAAAATCTGCATTTTTGTGATTTACTCCATAGGGCGTAATGCTAAGTGACGTCGCGTTGATTTCCAAGATGGCGGCGTCCATAGCTGACGTAACCAGGGACGTACTCAAAATTACCAACGTCGAAAGAGACAAGTTTTTGCGGTGCATATCTGTTATTCAATAAATGTATATATGCCTAACTTAACATATCAGTGTCGAGGGTTCAACGATTCGGCACAACCAACTTGCTTTAAGTCACCGGCATCGTAGTATCAGCCGAGACATTTGCGTTAATTTGCAAGGGGTCTTGATTTTTAATTGTAGACATTAAACATGTGAATCGGACAGGCCCGAGGGTGACTTTTGTAGATCACAAAACAGGTAAAATTTATACCAAAACCGCTCAGGTTTTTTTAGTTAAGGTCAAAGATGGGGGTCGAAAGTGGAATGAAACAGACTTAAGTATAAGTTCTTAGTTGTGTGATATGATATGTATGCAATACTGTAGAGTGAAGACAATTACTACTAATGGTGGTATATTCAATTCAAAAGTTAATCAAAACATTGACATTGAAATTTTAATACGCAATAAATTGCTCGTACCGCCTCGATAGCCTAGTGGTTAGAGCGTCCGCTTCGTGTGCGGGAGGTCGTGGGTTCGATCCCCGGCCGCGTCATACCAAAGACGAGAAAAAAATGGTACTGACAGCTCCCTTGCTTGGCGCTCAGCATTATAAAAGGGTAAAGTCAGGAAGATAAAGAGAAGCTTCCTGCTTCTGGGAAAAGGTAAGTACTTGTTACTGGATACTCTGTTTGTCGCACAATAGCTTTGCGACGTTAAATAAGGCTTTTATCTTTATCTTTACCAGTTGCGTTAAATATAAGTTTTGAGCATTGATTTTAAAAATAGCTATTGATTACACTGTTGTTTCTTGTATGATATTGATCCGAAGTGTTTGTTGTTTTATTGATAAAAGCAGATTTTATCAGGGAAATTTCTTTTGTATACTGGAGAAAGAGTGATGATTCGGCTCAGGTAGGTATTACTGTGCAATACACGCGGGACAATAGAAAAGTGTAACGATAAAGAATCACTCCTGTCCCTGCGACGAAAATGCAGTTAAAACGGTGCGAAACTGAATCTACCATGTCCATTGAATTGTTGATAAGGAAGCCCCACCCTCGGGTTAAGATACGTCCCAAAAGACTCGATAAAGCCGACCTCATCTTTTGGGACGTATCTTAATCCTCGTGTGGGATTTTCTTATCCACAACTCATACACATGGCAGATTAACTTTATCTAACATGAAAAACCTATCGGCATGCATGTGATTTTTGCTGAGTTGAATGACATGATATTCATGATACACCAGTCATTGATACTATTAACATTATATTGCAGCTTGATTTGAATTTCATGTAAGTCAATACCAGATTCATACAATGTTGAATTCTATATTGATATAGGGACATCCGAAAAATATATCATTGATGTATAGTAGAAATAAATCCGATTCTATGTTTCCTTTCTTTATAAACTGTTTTCAACCAGAAAGGTATGGTGCAAGAAGTTTTAACAATCAATCGGTGAAATTATATAACTGTAGTTTATTTAAAAGAATGTGATGGTTAACTGTCTATATATTTTAGCTATGCATCGATCAGTTGTTTTTTTTTCGAAACTCGGATTGAATTTTGTAAATGATATAAGTACCTTAAAATAACTGATGTGGTTGGTTTGCAATTTGTCTCTTACAAATGGTTGATATGGTAGGCAATATAGAAATTGGGCGGTAATTATTTGGGTTCTCTATAAACTGGTATTACACGTGCTTCTTTAGGTGAGTCCGGAACTATCTCTGACTCAATCATATTGTTTATTATTGTAGTTATGTATGGAGTAATTGTATCCCCGCAATGGTTTTATATTTGCTGACCAATTCATCTAGACATTTCTATTTATATACTGGATTCCTACCAGTTGTCGGGCGCTCCAGATCATCGGGCGTTTTTATGTTTCGTACCGCACATGCTTTATACCGTACTCATCATCATAGATTACGCAACCGTGTCACTGGGACGATTGTTCTTTCGGTGTAAGTGACTAAAGAGGTAACTCAAACTTCTCATATTTTTTTAATATCCCGCTTAGGCCACACAAAATTAATTACTTGGTCAACGGATTTCCCGCTCCATTATTTTTCAAAATCAAAAAAAAAAAAATTTTTTTTCAATTGGAGCTTTCGCCCGCATCAATTTTATAATCCAAGACCAAAAATTCAAAGCGGGCCTTTTTGTCGCGGAGAACTCGTAAATTTAGTACTTTCAAACCTACAATTCGATTATAAACGCCAGCAGAACATGTTCCCGCTACTTTATTTGTATAATCATGACTACCATATTGTCAAAATGGAAGCCAGTTGCATAGAATGACCAAAAAAACCGAAAAAGACCGAAAAACAGTTTATGAAGACCGAACACAACTTATTTTTCAAAAGAGTATATACAACTTAGTTTAAATGAAGAAATTTGTAAATATTGTATTACAAATCAAGTAGAAAGATCGAAAAACAAATATTAGTTTAAACATAATTTATTGCCAATAATATACATAGCAAATGGTTTGGGCCACAAGTGCTTACCACATTATAAAACGGCCCTCCCCAATATATGATAATTACAAAGAAGCATTGTGGCTACATATATAAACATTTACAATGTATCATTATAATGTTACTGAATGAAAATAAAAAACGTTGTATCACATAATTATGCTTGCGATGCCCGCGCCCAGTGTGCGACCCGAAAACCTACAAAATTAAAGTACTGTTCGCGCTAAAACCTTCGAGTGTCATGTATAAACTTTTGAACTGATATAAAAATCTTTAAATTATCTTCTTCTGAGAGTACTTCTTTCCCTCTAAGCAACGAATTTACGCTTAATGGATGATAACGTCGTGTTTCTCTAAAGAGTACTATTCTTTGGTTTAAAAACAGTGTACATTGGAAAAAATAATGTTCTGCATTTTCAATTCCTTTTTTACAGTCGCAAGTTGCATTTTCTCTTAAGTGGTTATTAAACAAGTCTGCATTTAAGTTACTGCAACCATTTCTTAAACGAGTGTGATAAACAGTTAAGATTCTCGTGCCTTTAAAATAAAATGACGGTATTACAATTTGTTTGAACAAAGTTCTTTTAAGTCTATTTTTAAAAGAAGATAAAGTTGGAGCATTCCTAATATCTTCTGGTAGAGCATTCCATAAATCAACACTGGATGGTACGAAAGAGTTCGAAAAGATCGCTGTTCGTCTAGCAATTACAGTAAAATGTTCAGCGTTTCTTAAGTTATAGCGATTTTGTTCACCAACTGTAGTTGGAAAAATTGAACAAAACTGATCCGGTAATAAATTATTTTTATATTTATACATAATAATAAGTTTTTGAAATTTTCTCCTGTCACTTAAAGGTAACCACCCTATTTCGTCGATAAGTTTATTTGTAGAAACTGATCGAGTTAAACCGGTAACGATACGGGCTGCCTCTAGTTGCAGTTTTTCTAATTTATTTTTTTCAAATTCTGTACAATTGTCCCATACTACAGCAGCATATTCTAGTTGTGGTCTCATATAAGATATGTAAATCTGATTCAATGTCTTTCTATTAATCTTAAATTTTAACGCTCGAATTAGATTTAGCATTCTTGAAGCTGATTTAAAGATAGTTTCTATATGTTCATGCCATTTACCGTTATTGCTTATAGTGAGACCTAGATGTTTATGATTATCAGTAAATGGTAATTGAATTCCGTCAAAATATAATACCGGATGATTTTGGTCTCTACTTGTGCTAAAAAATAATACTTCTGTTTTGTTAGGGTTAAACTTGACCAACCACCGTTTCGACCATTCGGATATAATATGTAGATCGTGATTTAAGATACCTTCTAAATCTTGCACAGTTGATGTTGCTTGAGCTAGTGAAGTGTCATCAGCGAATAGTCTAGTTATGCTCAACAAATTATCAGCTATATCATTAACATAAACTAAAAAAAAATAAAGGTCCTAGAATCGAACCTTGTGGTACTCCAGAGTGAATACTTTCACTATCAGAAATATTAGAACCAACCATAACCCTTTGTGTTCTGTTTGATAAGTAATTTTCTATCCATTTTAATAAATTACCATTTATACCATTCTGTTTTAATTTAAACAGTAAGCCCCTGTGCCAAACCCTATCAAATGCTTTTGAAATATCACAAAAAATCATGCACATACATTGTTTTGAATCTAATGTCTGACAAATCTGATGATAGATTTCTATAAGTTGATAAACACTGGAATGGTTTGGTCAAAAGCCACACTGATTTGGAATTATAAGATTATTAAAATGTAAATGATTATGAATATGTTTAAAAATTACTCTCTCCATAACTTTACCCAGGCAACTTAATAGCGAAACTGGTCTATAATTATTAGGTTCTTCAGTGCGACCTTTTTTGAAAAGTGGAATAACATGAGCAATTTTCCACATTGAAGATTTTCCACAAAACAAATATTGCAGACCGAAAACTTTCTGAAATTAGCACTCCAGATTTTGTAATGGATGCAGCACAGGAACTTATCAAAACAAACAAAAAATATTCATTACATACAAATTCCTGCATTTATTTAATACTTAAGTTATAAACCGTACATTATCTTTTGAAACAAGGTTGTTTTCGGTACAGATAAATCATTTTTCGGTTCTTTTTCGGTCTTTTACCGTCTTTTTCGGTCTTTTTCGGTCATTATATGCACCCAAAATGTTTTATTGTTATCATAAACCAGGGAAACGTCGGTGGAAGACGAGTTGCTGTCCAGACAGACAACTCGGAAACATTTAAAGACATTTAGTGTGCTCTCTGTGTAAAAATTGTATTGATAATGGCGCTGAGGCTAAAAGTTTGGGAAGGAAAAAATCAAGAAACTAGCAAGTTTTTAGCATTGTGAAATTGAACAATTATCTCTAGTCAAAACTCTTATGATCAGAAGAAGTGCAGTAAAAGAGCATAAGCCTTGAGTTGTTCTGTGGGTTATTTTGATATGACTAACAAATGGGTTTCATTACAAAGTGTTTGGGCATAAATGGAAATACACATTAGTCTGATGGTTTATTAAATGATAAAAAATTGTCTCTCTTTCAAAAGACTTGTTGTATTGGCTGTACATGTATGTAAGAAAACAAAATATGGTCTTTTTAAAAGAATAAAAATATTTTCTTGCAAGAAACACTATTATACCCCTGTAAACTTAGTACTGGTGTATATAGGAGTCACTTTGTGGTCTGCACCTTTTTGGCAGTTTATATTTAAGGTGTCTGTAGCTCTTTTATAATCTATTTCCAAGTCTTTTTTACCTGTTTTGACAGTGAATATTTGTTTTTGTGAGGGGTTTTTAATTTTTTTTTAACAAATCGCTCTTCGCCCGCTCCATAAATGGTTGAATTGGAAAAAAAAATATTTTAATGTTTTATTTCGCTCGCTCGCTCCTATTTTTTTAGGATATTTTCCGATGACCAAGAAATTAAATTGGTGTGGCCTTAAATCACTTCTCTATTGTGTTACTATTTATAACCTAAGCTGCCAGCAGTTGGGGTTTTTCCGATTTTATTGCGCATGCGCTGAGATAAAAGCAGGGGTTCAGTTTGTAAAGGTACACTGAATATCGATATTGCAGACAATGTGAACGAAACTATGTCAGATGTATAATTATTGAATAAAAATGTGTAAAAGTAAGTATATTCAAGAAATACAATTTAAACATAAAAAGACCGTGTAACGGATGAGGCGCAATATAAAATTGATATGACATAAGTAGTTTTAAATACACTCGTATGATGAAGTTATCAGAATGGTCGAGTGGTTACGCTTACAGTTTGCCACCCACGCGGACAGGGTTCAAGGCTCACAAGACGCTTATTTTTTATTTTGGCTTCCCCTTTTATTCTTTTTATAAGAATCAGCATGAGAAAGAAAAATCATTACTGTTCATATTCCATCCTTCTGAACATGAACACTACAAATGTAAATAATGCAAGTTAAATGGTGTGTATCTTGAATGGAATATACTTATATTTATTGGGTTTTTTTTCGTACATGTATTTAAAATAGTAAAACAAGCACTAAACATCTTTGTTGGGAATAGTGCTTTGCACAAAGTTGAGTGCCCGATAATTGGTTGCCCGATGTGGCTTTAAAAAGGGAAATTGTACCCATTTTCTGGCCTCATTTATAAACAAGCTGTGGACGCAGTCGCTAAACTGACAAGTTTATAATGTCAGCACAATACCTAAGTTTATCCTTGGAAAACTTTATGGGTTTACTGGTATTTGTTGCTACAATAAATACAAAAATGTTCATTTTTCGCCCGAGAACTGGTAGGAATCCAGTATACCTTAAATGTTTATTAATTTCTTAACGTCAAGAGGAGTTATGAAATCAATATTAAATTGTAAGTTTCTTAAGGGTGATTATATTTGGTTTTAAGAAAAGAAAAAAAACTCGATACGAACGATATGTTGTTTATCTTATTTGAGATGCTTATATAAAATGTGCATTTAATTCACTATCAATATTTTAATCGCCCTCAATTGTCCCTTTAGTCGTAAATAATTGCTTAGGAAGTGCACTATATTTCACTTTATTAAAATATGAGAGGTTCTTTTCTTTCTTTTTTTTCCAAATATCTTTTAATTTGTCCGATTGATTTATCAAAACGATTGTCCTTATTCCTTTTTGTTTTGGAGAAACTTTATTTCTTAATAATTATACGTACCAATGTCTCCATTTTTGTGACATCTATCCCTCGCATATATTAATGAGTTGACTGTCTTCAGTGAGCCACTGAGGTTTTTATATCTTTTTCTTCTTTTATCGGTGCTTGATTTGGCTCCCTAATTTTTCCTGATTATGAATCCCTAAGTTTTGTAGTTCAGTTTTGGAATATGTTTACATCACAGTGTTAGAATAATCTGTACCTTACAACTATTATGATTACTAATTCGTTTTTGAACGATGAAATAGTACAACAGATAGATATCACTAAGGCAATACTGGATACAATAATATAGATAATACCTCGATGCATATATATTGTATATTACAGTTTTGATATCTTTTGAAATAATCCTGATTTGAGATTCAATACTGTTTTAGTTCAAAGTTAGTAATTGTCTCAATCCACTTTGAGATTTTAAACTTTTCTTATGTATTTCAAGAAAAATAGTTGAAATGTTTTGTCACCTAGAACGTAACAATCAATATCCAACTAATCAATAAGAGCAAAATAAGATCTTACTAAAGCGTATAAGTGCCAATCCAATTTTGTTTCGAATTTGGTGGAAGATATATGAAATTTAAACAATTTAACGATTTATTAACAGTTTTGCTTTTGATCCAGATTGATTCCAGATTCTCAACTTCAAATTCATAACAACGTTTAAATGATTTAACTATTATCCAAATAAATTATCAACCCACCAACCTTTTTACCGGAACGACTTTTCCTTATTATGGAATACCGGTTAACAGAACGAAATGTATCATATATGTCCTCAGGCAAAAATGTAATTATATGGTCTATTATCGAGACTTAGATAGAACTTGATCTCATCTAGTGTTATAAATAAATGTCTGACAAACCTTTAATGCAGGAGCTATCACCATTACCATCATCTTTGCCAGCATTCTCTTCTACATCACCACCATCACCATGATGTTTATCTCCACTCACATCATCATGCGCTTAAAGACATATACTTAGAGTTATAGTTAGCGCGGATAATTTCTTAAACTTTATCCTACCATCACTGCTTTATTTGTACAAAATCGGCCTGACACGCGGTTTACACGAAAGGTAATCTTTACGTTACACGGCAACGGCTTGCCATACATTCTATTTTTAGCCGCCATTTTTAAGAATTTAAATCAGCTATTTAAATTATTGTGAATCACAAAAAGTCATTTAATGTCGTATTTAAGAGGTATTATTGATATTCTCATATTCTGTCTAAAAAATGGAATGACAAATCTTTAATTGTCTATGATAACCTTGAATCAAATATGCACTCGGCCGACCTTAGCAACAGCTGATGACGGACTACTTTTATGACGCAGTTTGGTTTTTATCAAGTACATGTAAACAACCATTGGTTAAAAATGCAGACACATTATTAAAATCGTAAAAAAAATAAAATTTTGAACATACAAACAAGAGTTTTCTTTTAAATATTTAATTTGTGATTAATATTTACACAAATTATGCACAGAAAATTTTAATTTTATGAATATGTCTCACACAGATTACTGTTGTTTTGGGCGTTAATAATTTGTAAACAAACAACACAACTTTATCACGTCAGATTTTCCGTCTTTTCAAATAGTTTGTGATGAAAACCTTATCAAATTGATGATCAGCAATTAGAAAACACACAAATTGTTCAGGAAATGTCTAATATGATGACTCTGAAGCTCAGTTTGGCTTTGATGTACGTGTATTTGATGATGAATCATGGAACACTGCAACTAAACATGCTGATGAATTGCCTCTCGATCCTTCTGAAGATGTACACATGAGCACTGAACTATCTTGTCCTTACTTTGTTACTGAAAACTCCATTCAAATCAATGAAGCCAGTGCTGAAAATAATGAATTCTTGAATATTGACTCTAATGGTGTCCGTACACTTATTGCTGCTGAGCAAAATAAGTCTACTAGATAAAAAACAATCTCGATCTGTCTAAATTTGAAAGATTCTTGGTCCTTAAGGGAGAAAATAAGCCTATATAAAGACTCGTCGTATAAACCTTTTTCCATCTTGCCTAATAAATTCAACCACACTAAGACAGTAACCTAACATTCTCTATTTACACATTTACAGTGCCACACAAAAATCTTTTATCAAGCATAACACATAGGTCGCTTTGTTCGTTTTTGAGATGAAACAGTACTAGATTCTGAAAATGACCACTATTTTGAATAAAAGACAGAAACGAGTAGCACCAAGGACACTTCAAAATTCATAAATAGTAAAATATATACATAATTTATCTAGGTTTGTGTCGTTGTATACAAATGCAGTAAACTTTCAATAACACCATATACCAGTATTGCAAGTTCTGACAGTAATTTAAAAACAGGTGTGACTTAATATTTCTTCTAATAAACTATTTACTAGTATAGTGGAGATAATTTTCTTCCTTTTTGTATTTGATAACTTAAGGAGTTTGCTATCAAAAGTGAAATACAAGCAGTAGTCAGACATACTTTATTTTCACGACAGTCAATTCAAATTGTCTGGTGATGGTTTTATTCAGTATTACCTTCCTTTTAAGATAATATATTTGTATTTAATCGAAAATAGTTTAATCATAAATGATTTGCTTTAAGAGGTTTTTTAAACCATTAACATTAAAAAATCAACATGTTTCATTCTAATTAAATTAACATGTTGACAATAAAATCAATTTAATGCAATTTTAGTTATTCTTTTAAAAGGGGATGCGCAGTAGCTATTCCCAGATAGCTTATACTTTAAAAGTATATTTCAAAATGAAAACTTACCAAAATGTTCCATTATCAGATAAACACAAGCGATTTTCAGATGTTGTGTTTGTAAAAGTGACGTCTAAATTAATTCACAGCGTGGTGCCAGACTCGTTTTCATGGCATGTGTAAATTCTCCCGGAGATACCATTCCGATATGCAAGAATATGATAATCCATTGAACAGATGTTTTGCCTAGTATTTTAAGCATAGATGATCTTTTTCATTCCGTGTATTGCGAAACTTCATATGCTATACCATTTTGCTTGTAAAAATTTACCACACGAGATATACAAGATCCAAACGCATACCAACCAAATAAATCAAAGTATCTCTGTTTATGCCCCCCCCCCTTCAACAAAGGAGAGGTATATTGGTTTTATTGGTCCGTCCGTCTTCAAAGTGGTTTCCGGATGATTACTCTAGAAATTTTGGGCCTAGGTTCTTGAAACGTTATGTGGAGGTTAGTCATGACCAGTAGATGACCCTTATTTATTTAAGTCAGTAGGTCAACGGTCCATTTCGCAGTGACCCGGAATAGGTAACGGTTTCCAGACGCTTAATGGAGAACGCCTTGACGTGGCATCTTTAAACTTGGAGGTTGGTCATGAGCAGATGACCACTATTGATTTGATATCAGTAGGTCAAAGGTCAAGGTCAGAGTGAACCAGAATAGTTAAACAGTTTCCGGACGGTTACTCAAAAATGCTCGGGCCTAACACTTGATGAAACTTGATGTCGAGACTGGTCAAGACCAGCATATGACCACTTTTGATTCTGAGATCAGTAGGTCAAACTCCCAGATACCTAGACTACTAGAACTGTTTCCGGGCGATTGCTCGAGGAAGCCTACGCTTAGCATCTTTTAACTTAATGTGTATGCTGTTCATGAACAGCAGATGTTGTCTATTAATTTTTCATGTCAAAGATGAAGGTCACATTGACACAGAATAAACGGTTTCCGGACAAGAACTCGAGAACTGAAACAACAAGCGTTCTTTCATCTTGGTGTCGATGTTGGTCAATACCAGCAAATGACCTTTTTTATTTTGAGGTTGGTAGGGCAAACGTCAAGGTCACATGACCCGGAATAGTAACGCGGTTTCTAAACGGTAACTCTTAGAATTTTGAAACTCAATTTGGGGGTTCGTCGTAATGACTCCTATATATTTTTGAACTCAGTAAGTAAGTTAACCTTTTCCATTGAAAAAGTTTCTGAGTCAGTAGTCAAGAACCAGACAACATTCATTTTTCAAACATGTTTGCTATTTGACTCCCGTTAGTAGGGGGCAAACATGATTTGCATGCATCTCTTGTTAGCTTAGGTTAGCTATAATAATACAATGAAATTTCACTTCCCCATAAGATTATTCAAACTAAATATCTGATTAATGTTCGGAAAATATTATTATCTATGTAGTTTAAAAAAGATGTTTCAAATAGTAAATAAATCAAGATATATTCCAACAAACAATTAATCGTTTGAAATGATGGATTTTCCCTGAAATACACACATATTCAGGTAGACTAATATCTGTTATATTTATGTTATCACGTATTTTGTATTCTTTTGGTTCTGCTTATATCTTAAACAGCAACGGAGACATAGGTATTAACAAAATTAACTGTTTTGTTATAGTTCTACTATGCACATGTTATTTCTAGTTGTAAAATACATTCGGAGTTTTTTGTTTGCTTCTGCTACTGATAACAGTGTAAAAGCCGAAGCTATATTAACTCCTTCTGATTTGAAAAGCCATTTTTATAAAATCTGGTTTGATAATTTAAGATGTTACTTATTTTTGTGTACTGGTTAGTTCCCCGGTGTCCGTCAATATTTTCGACCACACTTTTGCTTATCGTTTCGTTTTTCGAAATTGAAACGATTCATATTTTTTTTCCCACAAACTGCGCATTTTCTCTTATGTACAACGCTTCAGTTTTTTGTGTTAGTATCTGTTAAATAATTTTGTAATTTTTAGGTCCTTATATCCATGTACTAACTTATTTTACTTTTATCCTGATTTTTCAATGAAAAATTCTACCGAACAGTATTCAATCGCTAGTTGTTTTATTTTGTATTTAGTCATGCTCATTATTCCTTTTTCGTGTTAATCTTATTTTTGACAGAAACCCAAGATAATAAGAATTCCTATAAAAGCTATACACAAGTACCTACTAGAGATGGTGGATTATTTTTGATAATATTTTTCTATTAAAGGTAGTTTTACTATTAGTATTGTTGCAATAGGTTTTTAAGTGCTTAATTCTTACAGAATGATATATCTTTACATTTGTCTTTCCTCTAAACTTTTATTCTGTATTATTAAACATTTTAATATCAAAAGCATGGTCCATTTTCATAAAATGAGATTTATTCTCTTTTTAAGTTCCATAAATGTTTCCAGTTTCAATACCGTTTGCTGTGATTTTATGAAATTGCTTACATTGTATATATGATATAACACTGTATTCCAAGGACAACAATGGAAATAAGAATTTATCCATACTCTTTGTTGTATAATCATTTGCATATCATGTTAATTGTTATGGCCATTTGTATTCAACATGTTTGTTACTTGTGTATTGTATGTTTTGATTATATGTTGGAATTGTACATTTTATGCAAAAATAAATCTATCTATCTATCTTCCTCTTTTGATAAAATACTGTTGTTTATTTTCCAAATTCCGTCCACACATTTTGAATTCAAGTAAACGGTCTCGAACTGTGATCGTTGACCATTACCCAGACGCTTAGAAGAAGGTTAATATGTTTAGAACACATTTAAGCCCAGTGCTCAGTAAAAACAAGAGAGACGGAAACAGTGATTATATTCAAAGACCCAGGATCTCTTTGAAATTATTGATATACTAATCTGATAATGATAGTCCCATGTTCTATTCCCTGTAAAACAGTATTGGCATATTCATTTCTTTCGTATTCAAGTCGTTTCTCTTCGAAAAATAGTTGATAGAATATCATTGAAAAAGTACTGAATGTTTTGGTAAAATTAATTTTCCGCCGGTAAGATAAATTTCTTGGTAGTATAACAGCTACTTTCAATTGTGATCCCGGGACTTTTATGCCATATCATGTGTCACGAGAATAACATTAATACCTTCAGTCATATTTATTAAACATGACAAATTCAACTCAAACTCCCGCCTAACTTACATAATCTCAAACAAATATAGAAAGCAGTCTCTATTAAATACTATGTTGACGCAATTAAAACACTGCTTTCAATAAAGTCTCTTTTAAAAACATGGCGAAAAATTACGCTACACAACTTTAGTTAAGTATATATCAATTACCCCATATTCAGTATAATGTTAGGATCACGATAAAGTTTACAATAGCAAGCTTTAACAATTTTGTACATCTGATTCTAACATAACTCACAAGAGTAGAATGATTGTCATTTTCAACGGACCGCTTGACAAAGAAAACATGAATCTAGAAGACTTTGAGATATCAACGTTATATGAGTTGGCACTGAAAGCAACCGTTCAATAGAGACAACATCTGAAAAAAGCCCAGTAAACGATTAAAAACGACTACAGTTTAGGTTTTAAACACATAATGAGAAAAGCACCAATTGACAAAATAGGTAGCGAAACGTTGAAAGGTTCATAAGGCCAATATTATATGGTTCTTATAACAAGCTCATTCCTGCAGTTTGACTTAATCCTAAAGTCTGTCCCATCCCACTGTGGGACCTCAACTTTGACCTAGACTAAAAAAAAATCGATGTTTCTTGAAAATTATATACCCGTTTTGTGATCTAGAAAAAAGTCACCCTCGAGAATTTCGATCGTTTTTGCATCAGTTGGCTCGTTTTCTCACATCGCTGCTTTTAATTTCTCTTTGGGAAAACGCTATTGTTTACATGGACGCCATTTTGGAGATATTTCGGGAAACCTTGCACTTTTCCCTTGAATGTATTAGGGGGTGTATCAAAACTTTTGAAAAATTAATTGGAACACTAAATCAAGCAAAATTAACGATTTACCGTGAAATTTTGGACTAGAAACAGACTCAATAATCATATTACCTCCCAACAAATGAAATATAAATCGTTACTTACGTTATACATATATTTATTTTCCGTAATATCACAATCCTAGAAGACTGTAATTTAATCCTACTCCCAAGTCCTTAAGTTGATCATTCAACACGATCCTCGCATATTTAAATTGTTTACACAGAGTCTCAGTCTGATATGAGTGATGTCTTGTCAGGCGAAGTACGGGACATGCGAATGAAACACATCTATTTCACTATGTTCCAAAAGCATATCGCGGTATGACCCTGAATATTTTCTATAGAAACTCCCGTTTTCCACAGATCTAAATCCATTCATATCTCGACAATTCCTAAGTCCTCAACATAATGTAACTCATGTAGCAGTGTGTATTTAACGTTACTGTGCTCGTGACATATTTATAGCGTATCACTGGCATGTAACTTTTGGTCAACTCTTGTAAGATTATGCTCGTAGTTTACCGATCTGGTATGTCTATAGGTAACAATCTACATTTTCAGCAATATAACGATTCAGACTCCAATTTAAGATACAACGAAACAGTTCCAATTCGTTTTTCACAGACGTCTAAGAACAATTGCAGTTATAAAAAAATATTTTATCGAAAAATCTCACGTGTTATGCCATCTTGTCCCTCCTCATTGTAAAATAAACATAGAACATCAAAATATTCCAAATACTTTGCTAAAATGACAGGATTCATGAAGAGAGCAAAACATTTTTTTATTCCAGACTTATACATAGTGTGCATCGTCTTGTTCATATGATATCATTACATATGATATCAACACGTAAATATTTACAGGTCATACAAACAATATGAAAATAATGATTATGACTTTTAGAAGTCGTAAACGCGGATGAACATTATTATTCTTACCAGTTTGAACGGGAGTTCAAAATAACATTCCATAAGAACAAAGCTTCTTCTAAAAACACTGATACTTGTATCAGAGATGATTTGTTTTTGTAGAAGTTCTAAAAACGTTAACATAGACTGTCTCGCATAAAAGTATTTACTTATTGATTTTCTACGGAGTTCATTAAAAAGTGGACATTTACATATAAGGGGGTACTCGTTTTCAAGATCTAAAGTGACATATTGCTACAAATTTCATTTGACCTGGCGCGTTAACTGCCAGCAATAATCGTTTATATATGCAGTCTTGAGATTATTTACAAATATTTTTCACTTTGGATTTTTATATTGATATAAACGTCACATGTAGAAGGTGATATTCACTGTTTCAACGGAGTAAAAATATCAAAGTCTTCAACCCGGATTGACATAAACAAGTGTACCAAGCATAACGAATACCTCTGACGTCGTTTAAATGATGTAACGTGTGTCATGCTTTCTGGTGCTATTTCCCAGGGATTTCGAAATTAAATTGAAACAACTTAAAGTACAGCTTTAAACCTTAAATAAACAAGAACATTTTCGGTATCGATTTCACACTCAAGATATACAAGACATTTTGGCGGTAACGAGGCTCTAAACCGCGTGTTATATTACCAAGCTACAGTGGCCTTAACATTAGGCTTTGGGGGTTATACAAATACATGTGGCCTTGACTTTGAGCTACTTACCCTACATTCCAGTATGCATAAGGTAAATTAAATACCCAAGAGTTCTGCCAGTTTTGATGAATTTCCAACAAGCGATTTTAGAGGTAAAGCGCAGACATTATTTTTATAATATATCCTTACATAAATTAGAGAAAGCAGTGTAGTAAACGTTAAGGTGTCGGTCGCTCATCTCGGAGGTTGCGGATTCGAGCCCCACTGTATTTCCTCATGTGACACCAGCACTATTTTTTTCAGGAAGCGAACTCGAGAGTGACTCGATAAGCTACAAGCTTTCTTCACAATCGAGCTAAAATAAAACACCGATTTCTGAACTAGCGTCAATGTTTTAATGCACTTTGTCGGGATTTTCAATCATCAACATCGTTCACTTGTCCTTTTTAAACTTTTAACAATTGATAATATATAAAGAAATGGTGTCAATACAGTACAGTTATAATCCATGATTTTCGGTTCACTACTAGTATAACACGAAATCGCTAGACGCCCTCTCAGATTCTTTTATTTTCCTTTTACATTCGTTATATATATATTTCTGCTTTTATTTTGTCATCACTTGCTATCAATGGCGAGCAAACACAATGAGAAACTAGATGGGTGTTCAGTAGAACACTTGTGTCGCCCTCTTACGCTTTGTCAGAATAACCAATAATTTTGTGACAAAATCTAAGTACAAAAAGGGGCATAACTCTGTCAAATATGACCTTGACCAACAAAATTTGGAGGCATCATGCCGCTTATGTCATAAGCAATACAATTTGAAAGTTTGATGAAGAAATCTTGAGAAATGGCAAAGTAATAGCCAACATTAAGTTTTTATGACAAAATCTAAGTACAAAAAGGGGCATAACTCTGTCAAATATGAAATTGACCTACAAAATTTGGCGGCATCACAACTCTTTTGACATAAGCAATACAATTTGAAAGTTTGATAAAGAAATCTTAAGAAATTGCAAAGTTATAGCAAAAATCTAAGCATAAAAAGGGGCATAACTCTGTCAAATATGACATTGACCTACAAAATGTGGCGGCATCACGACTCTCATGTCATAAGCAATGCAATTTGAAAGTTAGATGAAGAAATCATAAGAAAGGGCAAAGTTATATTCAACGTAAAGTTTTCATGAAAAAATCTGAGTACAAAAAATGGCATAACTTTGTCAAATATGGTCTTGACCTACAAAATTTGGTGGCATCATGACCCTTCTGTCATAAGCAATATAATTTTAAAGTTTGATGAAGAAATCTTAAGAAATGGCAAAGTTATAGCCAACGTTAAGTTTGTGTAACGGTCGGACGGACAGACAGACGGACAAAGCGATCCCTATGTATCGCCTTTTCTCCGAAAGGGCGACACAAAAACGAAACGGAACTGATAGATGAAAAATGACTTGGAACTGTTTCGTTGTATCCTAAATTGGAGTCTAAATCGTTGTATTGTTGAAAAGGTAGATTTTAGCTCATAGACATACCAGATCGGTAAACTACGAGTATAATCTCACGAGATTTGACCAAAAGTAATATGCCAGTGCATTTGTTTCATCCTAAACACCTTAACTTCGCTAATTTTTCGCACTGTTTACCGTTGAATCCTCAGCATTCAACTTGCATTACTTTCACATGCACGGATGTCTGAAAAAGCCGACAAGCTACGGTCATGCAGGACAGGTGTGGGCATTCCGTAAGAGTATTTATTTAATCAGAATTTGCGAATAACTATAACAAATACACGAATCTGTTATACTCATGTGTGTTTTGTTTATGAAATCGGCCATGTTTAGTTGGAGCCTTGTCGTTACGCTAGTCGGAGCAGCATCGTCAAATTGGAGCCGTTGCGTTTTGCCGATACAGTGTGGATACAGGAAGTGTTGATTATTAATTAAAGAAGGAAAAGGCATGTGGTGCGTTAGAATATTCGTTGAGTTGATACGTTTCCTTTTCAGAATATCGTGTATTTTAATAAATAGTGACGAATGCCCCCGAAAGAGGTGTCTCACAGTCTGTGTCCTCTCCATGTGCTCAATAAATGTGCTATGTAATTTTAAAATCCTTCCATGCATGACAGAGTAACCATGCATACAGTATTCCATTACTTTTAAACACAAAGTTTGACCTTGACCTTTAAGGTAGGGACATGGGTCTTGCACGCGACACATCGGCGTGATGTGCTGAACATTTGTGCCAAGTTATTTTAAAATCCTTCAATGCATGACAAAGTTACAGTCCGGACACGAATGTGTAAGTGGGGACGCACAGACGGACGGACGCACGCACAGACGGACGGACGGTGCGATTTTAATATGCCACCCTTCGGGGGCATAAAATTATCTGAGCGAAATATGCCGAGAATCACTCCTGTTAAGGTTCATTGATGATATCGTGCGAGTAGTTGCTGAGAAATAGCGCGAACAAAATATGCACAGACACATGGAAAGACAGTGGGACGGACGGGCAATTTGACTCTAGTATACCACTTAAACTTTCTTTACAGGGTTAAGGTTATATAGATCTCTATCACATATAAAGATGTAGTTATTTGTGATTGATTATACGGACAGGCTCGCAATTGGGGTAGGGGACGGGACCCACATATTATTTCTTCATTAATTTCAAACCAGTAAACTCAAACATTGACATGACCTATAGTTACATTTTCCTGTATACTATTTTGCGCCTGTTTTCATAAAACATATTTTAATGTTTAAAAAAAGAAAGTTTATATCCCCGGCAATCGGCGGTCTTTTCACATCGCCCTGCATACGACAATGCATGCATACGTTTGGTGCACACCAATATATTTTTATTTTTATAAAATAATCTTACATACTGTAGATGTAATGTGACATTTGACAAAATGGAATGCATATGTATCTACATTGTATTTATGCATACTGCCGACCATATCGCATTACCGTGTAGAAAACCGAGGGATAAAAACCCGTGCCATAATAACTTAAACTGGAAATGATGAAAGTACTAGTCATAATTATGACTTGTTAAAATTGGTTAATACACTAAATCAGTTATCATCCATTTCTTTTGAAATAACAAAATGCGAACATGACAGACTTCTGACATAAAAAAATGCATCTCTGAAGAAAATTCATTGAAACAACAATTATGAAGAAGTGTCATTGTTGCTCGGGCGGGCCCGATTAGCGTATGTTCAATTATAAACGATAAAGAAAAACAACAGCAACACCGCTATATCCGTACGATGTCCGTACGATTTATAAAATTTTTGCAATCAAAATATAACTATCAAAACTTGGATATGTAGCGAAAGTAACGATCATAATATAATTGTTTTTTTTAATGAATTCTCTTCAAATTCCGTACGGTCTGCACATGTGTTCGTACGACGCTCATACGGTGCACGTACGGTGTCCGAACGGCAAGAATAAACTAGTTCAGCGATATCTAATTTCTCTTTTTTTTCTATAATCGTCAAGGATGTTGTATCGAGCCCATGCGACGAACGTAACAACCTGCGGGCCTCGTGCGGTCATCGCAAAAGTCCCCACCCGGTGTCTGTTGTATCGTACGAACATCTTACGTTGAACGTGCTACTCTCCTATGACAGTCGTGCGAGCATCGACAAGCTTTTACGGGCCTTGCGGTGTTCCAAAATCGCAAGGACATCGTATGATGCCCGTTTAAGCTCTATCGTGGCCGTTGCGGAGCTTTTGCGGGGCCCTTGCGAGCTGCTCCAGACATGAAACAATTCTATGAGCTCGGCAGAACTCGGGAGCTCGGTGAAACATTTTCACAAAGTTCCCGAGTCCTCTTCGAGTTAAAAAAGTCTTTACGATGCTCGCAAGAGTCTACGATGTCCCTACGTTTGATTTTTCAAAATTTCGAAGTACGAAGCTTAGTAGAGTAAATGTGACCACGGTATAACGCATCCTATTATGCCACATCAAAAGAATGCATGGGTCACTATGTCTGTAGATGATTTATTAAGCACCCTTAATGGGAGAGATCGTGTTTGCAAACAAAACGCAGTATTACAATATTTTTATTGATAAGGTATTACTCGGATATGCAGAAGCCGATAGTCCGTTTTTGTACTGTCGGTGGTATTTTTAATGGTCGTAACTTCAATATTTTTTAAAAGTTTTATAAAAGACCCCTAATTGAAAGCCGATAAAACAAGCAATGTATTCAGTACTTTAAATTTTAGTTAAAATTCAAAATAAAAAAAATTGCGAATGCATGTTGAGGATTCTGTCTGCCAGTGTAATTAGCGCATTGTTAATTTTGAGTAAGCCCCTGACGCGGGCGCCGCCATATTGAAACAGTGACATTATGACGTTGCATTTCGCTCTATGGGAAAAATATGAAAAATACTATTTATGACATCAGCATCAAATAAATAGAAAAAGAAACATGTCTAGAGATATCGTTGTTCTACTTTGAAAAGTATAAGTGCTAGCAAATATTTATGTAAAATGGCTCAGCAATCGAGGTCTCAAAATTAGGTGGGACAGACTTTAGTTACTCCGTACACTTAATTATTCTAAAATATTTTCGATTTAGTAGTGAAGTCTTTTTCTATCAATAGCAGCCCTAACTAGAATAAATATTGAATACTTTATTGCGTGAAGTTCACAAACATAAGAAAAAGATCACAATATATGCATCAAAGATCGAGTTTAAAAGATAACCGTCTTTGGATCAAAGTTAACATCGGATGAAGCTGATACCGTAAGATAAAATCCGAGATATAAATAGAGTTTATAAATACATAATTCGGGCTTAGTTTGTGTTGGTGGAACATTCACTTATATTAGCAAATGAATAAATATAATGAAAATAAAATGTAAGACGTGCTCTCATAATATAAATACATGTACAGTATATTTAGAAACAACTGTTGTTATGATGAATTTATTTGTGCATACAATGCTCTCCTTGTCAGAGAAAGTAATTGTTTCGTAATTTCTTTTTCTAAAAGTGATACGACAGTCATTCTCTTCCTGATGAGAATATTTTGTGTTTTTTGGTATTTTCTTGTAATTGAATCTTGTTGATCACTTTTCTCAGAAAAGGCGTAATAAAGACATTTACCTCCCGTGGATTCATCGAATGTATCTGATATTCTTTCTTTACTTCCGTGTTGCTCGACCTGAAACCAATATCGGAAACCTTAATACTCGTTGATTAAAACTACCTATTACTACTACATTGCATCATAGATCTTTGAACGTGTGATGAAGAAGATGGAAATGACTACGGATAAAGCTACGCTTGCTTAGTCAAATATGTAAATCTAAATCATCCGTTAAGTCTTGCAAAATGTTGAAATATAAGAAACAAAACAGCTCTATCTTTGTGTTTTGTGTTAAAGAGAGAGTGAATTCAAAGTGAATTGACATCAATACACGAACCAATACTATTTTTGTTTAATTATGTTGAACTCTAATTGTGTTGAGTTTGTTTCTACACGCGGGAAACAACTTTACAATTGATTTCAAGATTTAATTGTATAGGCTATATTTCTTCACACCTTCCGCGAATGCCAAATGCCAAAAGGAGAATAAGCATTGACCTATTACGGCGAATAAATATTTTAAATCTACATAAGCAGTGCCTTTTTATGTAAAGATTAAGAAAATAACGCAATAATTTTCGGAACAACTATATTTAAACCGATTGTTTAAACATAAATAAAACTATTTATAACTAAACTGGGATCGACACTTTGCATAATATAACCTCCATTTATCTTCAATGATGATATTGTTGTCTACTGCCATACCTTAGGTATTAATGTTTCCAATAATGTCATAATCAACTAAAAAGAATCAAATGAACGTCATGAATCTCGGCATTAAATTTTCTGATTAAGTAATTGAAAACATTTTGAAAATATTCTTTTGCAGTTTGTTATAAGAACTTAATATAACAGGCTTTATACCGAAAGATGTACTGACCTGAAATAGTCTTGTTCACTCTCTTTATTCCTAATTTTAGCAAAAATATACCGGCCCGAAAATAGTTAATGTTGAAGTTGAATAAATCAAACATTCACATCTCTTCGTCAAAGTGATATGCAATAAGAACATTGAAAAGGTTGATTGGTTTTAGTGTACTTTCACGTTACAATTTGTCACTAAAAATGATATTTTCACGAGTGGCGCATCCACGAGTGAAAATAACTACTTTTTGTGTTGACGAGTGCATTAAACGTGATTTGAAATCAATACCAAGATTATTTTTGTTTATGGCATTGCACTTTATTGCATTTTTGCAATAAGGTGTGGTCGCATTGTTTCACCATTTATTACGCTCGGTATACTTTTTGACGTTTATCAAGATAAATAACTCCAAAAACAGTTTCAAAACTGTGGATTGTCACTTTTTCCCCACAGAAAACTGTAAATTGCTGGAAAGGATAAAATAAGAAATGTTTATTTTTTTCACGAAAAAAGATTGATTTTTGGCCTGGGGACTGAAAGTCCCCAAGGCCTAAGTTAGTATACCACATTTCAAACCCTGCAAGAATTTTAGCCGTGCTATGTGCGAATAACAACTGTAAACATGCGCTATGCGAAAGTAGTGCAAGACAGACCAGATCAATCTTCTGTTTGAATGCCGCATATGATAAGAACATGTTACAAATAAAAATAGTACATAAAACTTCAAACGACTGCAGGAAGGTATATAGCTTACGGGCTGCATTACACATTTTTTTCTGTTTTAGAAATGAATGCGCTGTTAGCTGATTACGGAAGATAATCATATGCATATCACGGAAAAGTACGGATATTTACGGAAATTTACGAAAACGTACGAAGCTCGATATAAGAGTTTGTAGTTTGATTTTCAAATTTCCGATGTTATTTCATTGACAACTTTGTTATTTACGAACGATAACATATATATTTACCTAAAAATAAATGTCTCTAAAAAAAGATATAATTTACGTACATTCCCGAGAAGGAACTAACGTGATCAAATTCACCCGCCATTTATCGAGGACGCTGCATGTCGAGGCCCAGTGAACGGTTTCACTGATTACAACTACAAGGTAACCCAGAATCATTTTTGGTTTTCTCTGTTATACACATTGTACAGTACTGTATTTATATTTCATTGCTGGTATTGCTTTGTTTATTTCTGTTTCAAGGTCTTGTCATTGGTACACAATAATTTTCGATCCACATCATCAGATCATATCGCTTGAAGTTGTACAAAGCGCAGATCGAATTATTTGTACTGGCTTAAACATTTTATAATGTTGACTATGTGATTATTTTTCATTTAACGTACATTTCATAATAAAACAAACTTCCCTGTCACCCATATATTTGTGAATCATTCATTCTGTGTCATATATTGAATTTCGTCCTCTGCACATTTCGACCCGCGCTTTAGGTAAGATTCAACGCAGAACACGTAGGTGAAAAGTTGTTTTTCGGGGAGTTAACCTATAGCCCCCAGGCCTTCAGCGCTCACAGCGCTTTGATTATATTCGGAGCTGAAAGCTTATCGTTAACTAATTTAATCTAACGTCAATAAGAATGCCAATCTTCACATTTTACCGTTATGATTATATCATTTTACAACATAACTTAGATATAATACGTTACTTTTATATGAGGTGACGACGTATTTTGGCTTCCGCTACGCGGTTGGTTTTTCAATTCGATCCCTTCTTCGTCACAATGTTTCGACTGTAAATAATAAAACAACAAGAACAAAATCATTAATGAGCAAACTCGACAAATACATGTCTTCACATTTCTTCGTGCATCAATTATAAATAAAGCAGCAATATACCAAGAGTTAGTACAACAATACAGTACTTCAATTTCGTAACGCATATGTTTCTTATAAGAATTTACATACATAATCACGTGTTCTTTTACTCTTTGATGGCATTAATTGATCAAACTTATTAAGATTTGGCTAAGCTATATTTCGTGAATGTTGCAGTTATATATCTCTGTATTTTGGACATGCCAACAGTACATGATATTCCGATTTAATATAATTTTACTGACAATTATCACATATTCTTTGTTCCTAGAGAAAGTATATCGCGGGCTTACTTCGAATTAGCAGGGGGGGCAATAACGTTTCAAATTTCTTATATTGTTTATAACAAATTACCATGAAGTTTTGATGCGAGGGGTTGATTGCGAAAAGAAATTTTATGATGCTACAACAAAGAGCATCACATTTTAGGAAGTATTGCAATATGATCTATTCATACGTTTTACCGTGGACCTTTTCAAATGTAATGTAAATGTCTGTGCTAGTCACCGAAAATTAAATTGGATTTTTTAGGAAGGAGCACTGCAAAAAGAAGATATCTTCTGCTAATGTCCATTAAAGAAATGAAAGACAACACTCTAAAAAATTGAACTATTGTAAATCATTTTAGATTTATGAAATACAGAAATCAAAAGATTACTGGTTCGGTACAAGTATACAGAATTCAGCGAGCAATACTTTGTACCCTCGTGTTGTTGTGCATAATCATACATGTAAAATCGTGAATTTTGTGCAGATCAAGCATAAATGCTACATGCATGTACATATCTAATTCAGAATCGCTCAAACTTATTAAGATTTGGCTAAGCTATATTTCGTGAATGTTAGGATGTTTTTTAGGAAGGAGCACTGCAAAAAGAAGATATCTTCTGCTAATGTCCATTAAAGAAATGAAAGACAACACTCTAAAAAATTGAACTATTGTAAATCATTTTAGATTTATGAAATACAGAAATCAAAAGATTACTGGTTCGGTACAAGTATACAGAATTCAGCGAGCAATACTTTGTACCCTCGTGTTGTTGTGCATAATCATACATGTAAAATCGTGAATTTTGTGCAGATCAAGCATAAATGCTACATGCATGTACATATCTAATTCAGAATCGCTCTACGTATAAGTTAGTGTTTATTTAGTCAAATATTACAAGGTCCCATTGATTGACATTTTCTCCGATTAATATTTTGTAAGCCATTTGTAAATAAAGTGCACTGAATCCAGTTGGGCGGACATTTCCGACAAGAAACGTGTTTATTGGGACATTATTCAGCGATACTAATTGGCCGGTATTTCACCAAAACGCAAATATTATGATTCTCGGCGACTTTCGTAAAATATCGGAAAAGTTCCCGTGTGACGTTACTCTAAGTACTCGCTAAAGATCCGACATATTGATTATAGTAAACAGGCATACAGAACTCAGTGTAAAACACGATTAACTTACCATTCATATTATATTTGTGAAATGGGAGGCGCTAGGTGTGTTGTGGGTGGATGCAGCAACAAGCGGAGTGGAAGAAAAAGCCTACATCAGTTCTCTAGGGACTCTAATATGAAATGTCAGTAGTTAAGACAATAAAGGGACTTACCACAGTCACATATAAAACACCCCGGACCGACTATCAAGCATATATAATACGTATTATATATGTTTGATAGTCGGACCGGGGTGTTTCATGAAAATGACTTTTAGGGGTCCAAACTTCATGTGACTGTGGGACGAACGTTTCTAGAGTAGCGACTGCGTGGAACGGTCCAAGCGATTCAAAGTCTGCTCAGTCGCTCATGCACGACAAGAAAAGACACAAAATGTATTTTAAATTCGGCCTTTGTAGAATGATCTCGATCTATATATTTTAATTATTTTCTTTAGGCATACATTTCTTATATTATATTTTATTTGTTACAAACTTATCCAATCTAGATCTAGATTTTCCGAAGTGCAACTTTTCTCGTATAACTTAAATCATGCCGAAACACATACACGAGAATGTTAGGTTGAAACTTTTGTCACAAAAAGTATTTTATTACAGGACAATATGACATTATTTAAGACACATATTTGTTTCTAAGATCTAGTCTATATAAAGGGCTGGCATTTATATTCAAAATAATTTCAAAAAATCATGTAGTTACAGTAAAGGCCGTATATAGAATCTATATGAAAGAGATACTCTACTAGAAGTTTAAACTTACATGTTGCGGAACACTTCCATTATCCTAAAAATCCTTTAAACATCATTTTAATTCTCGCTTTCAATAAAATCAAATTACACAAACAATATCTCATTTGGACATTGTTGTCATGGTAAATTATTAGCGTAGATCTAACCATTGAAGGAATTTCAGTTGATTTAGCGCAAGGGCATAAGTCACAACAAAGGATGCGATATGATTTATTGTTAATTGGCGACCCCCTGCCAGCAATCTAACTGGTCACACATTATTGCGTATTGCACACTGGTCAAGTGCATTTGATAATTACATAACAATATACAGAGTGCCCAATTCAAATTATGCAACCTTTTTTTATGTGGTAACATATGAATTTATTTATCACTGTGATAAAAACGAACCATATATTTAATGAATGATAAGCCTATATAACGTTTATATATATATACATTTTTGTCACTAACCTTCGAGTTACATTTATAATGCATAAAAATAGTGATCTTACATATATACAACTTGGTAAAAAGCAATTCAGCAAATGAAAGTTTCCAGCAACCCTATAAATGTTCAGAAAATACATTACATCTTTTTGGCTGTTGATGACAAATTTTATGTAGTCTGATAAAATGTTTTTCTATAAGTGATGTTGAACATGTATTTAGATAGATATCGTTATAATGAGTTTTTAAATAGATTTGCGTCAAAATTTTGTTTTCAACAAATAAAATCGTGAAAACTATTTTGATTTACGTTCTTAAATTAATTATAGATCAATTTCTTAAAACTACCCACAAGAAAACGTTTCATAAAAAATCAAGCATAGCATGCCAGCTTGTGAATCTCTACCTCATTTTAGATATTGTAATTAGATCGAGCATTTGTGTTCTCATTTTCGGAGGCAAGTTTTAATCGTCAATGGAAATAATATCGTCCATAATTGAATAGTTTGTAAGTCATGTGCATGTGTAGATCTAGATCGTTTCGATACATTTACATGGTACATTTCTTATACATTTAAGAATGAAACATATCTTTTCCTCTTGATAGAAACAAACAGAAACAGAAGTTGGTGTAATTTGCATATAAAACTCGACATAGATCTAACTGCTGAATTTTTATACTATAATCAGATAATTTTATAACACTACACGGACTTCACTCTATACGTTACGGGCTCAAACTGATAAGGTAACTTCTTAATATCCTCATCGCCACTCTCTGAAGATGCATAATTGGATGAAAAAATCGCGTTCGCTGTTGTAAGAGTACCTGTTATCAGCCACGATTGTACTGGGTATGACGTCACTCCAGGCCAGCGATTCCGAAACTGCCGCTCGTAGGTTTCCGGAAATATTATCGTCACTTTCCGTACAGGTGTGTTATTTTGCGAACTTTATGGGCTTACAGACAGGTAACCACTCGGTATTTTCCGTCAACAATTATCAAATTTGTATAAACTGACGAATAATACTCTTATTTTAAAACGGAAAATCGTCAATCAATTGGACCTTAAACAACTAAGAAACCCCGGCCTATTAAGGCAAATTTCAACAATTTAGAAACCCTAAGGGAGCGAGCGGTAACAATCGACCGGGCTTTCATAATTGTTAAAATTTGACTTAATAAACTTACTAAGTGTTTGCATAGCCAACGACATGAATTGTGGGCGGAGCTAAAGTGCTTTCTATTAAGAGCGAACTCTTAATAAATTAAGTGATTTCAGTTGTTAGTTTAAATAAAAAATAGACGTTTATTAAAAAATCTGACCGATTTCATTGGTGGGTAAATGGGATGAAACACTAAATAATTGATTTTTAAATACTACATAACGTTTAAATATGTGGTACAAAGTAGTTTCACCTGTTTTGAATATGCGTAGACTTAAACTTGCCGCAATAGCAATATCCGCAAAATATCATTGAGAGAAACTTCTAGACTTATAACATGTGTAAGGTTATCACAATAGCTGTTAAAATTTTACAATTTATGCCAAAAAGAGATATCATTCGTTTTATTTGAGATGTCCTTTTCACGTTAAGAGATATCTATGTATCACAGAAAAATATCTCCTGATCTTTAAAATATATCTATAAACATTATTTGAGAGATATTTTTCTACTTGAAAGAGATATCTTTCTACTTGAGAGAGATATCTCTCAAAGTCACAGAGATATCAATCTAAGTTTAAGAGATCTCTCTCCGAGTCAAACAGAAATCTCTTTTCAGAAATATTTTCTGAAATAGGCGTTATAACTCTGTATGGTAGAGAGATACATTTTATCATTGGGAGATGTCTTTCAAAACATAAGAGATATCTGTATTTAAAGAAAGATTTCTCCATATTTACAGACATATCTCTAAATTCAAATTTATTCCTTGAGATATGTCTATGAAAAAAGAGTGATATCTCTTTTTTGATTTAATAACAAAAGGGATATCACTCTGACTTCATCACAGATATTTGTTTAACGCTAATACAGTACTGCCAACGGTAATGGTTACCATTTTTGCTTTCCGGTTGCGTTCCTGTTGCGGTTCGTTTACGTTTGAGTTCCGGTTCGGTCATATCGGTCCATAACCGTTCACCGGACCGTTCACCGGACCGATGACCGGAAAGGACCGGTAAGCGAACAGTTTCAATCGGTTTAGCGGTTCTGTGATCTGATTGGCTGACTCTGCTTGCTGTATTTCTTTCGTTTAAAATTCGTTAACCAGTGACAACGTTAAGCGCTATTTTACAGGAAAAGAAACAAATATGAAGTTGAAAGAGGTGGTAAATTTCCGATTGGTATAAACACATATTAGCTGATTATCACCTGACTGGTCATACAGCGTTGCGTATTCAGCGGATCGTATCAAATCAGCATGAAATCAACATCAGCAGGCAAACTGTACACTAGTGTCCGTAATATATGGACCCTGTGTACACAGAATTGTAAGGAACTTCAATCGGACAAATTGAGTGTACGCAGGGAAACATGATGAAGAAAAGCTTCTGTCAAAAGAATAGCATGCGCATAATACACAATTTACCTGTTTACTAACACACTTCCGCTCTAAAATGAAGCTTTAAGACATCACGTTAAATGAAAACCGTACATTTTATGAAAAATCTCACCACTGTATAAAAATATGTATGTTTAAACCTAAGCATGCAAGTTCACACATGCGGCATGATACACCGTTTATTTTCATATTTCACCGTTTGATGCAGGTGTGTAGTTAGGTAAATGTAACTCGGAATTGGGTTAGCATCATTTTTAAACTTAATCATATCATGTTAAATCATAAATGCATTTAAATATTGGATTTTATTGTGTTTATAAGTGCCGAACAAATTTTGTTGGGGATGTGGTCCAGTTATTTGCACATCAAACTAAGACGTAGAAGGCCACTGACACCAGAGTACTGAACCGCCCTTTAATTCTAACTAAAAACCAAAATATTACCTAAATAACACCCTATCATGAAAAAATACACACAAAATGGTAAAAAACAAAAATAATATCAAACAGGGAATGCCACGTACCAAAAAACGCAGCCTCCCCAAAAGTCATTTTCTGACAAACCCCCGTATACACTGTTCTATATTATTCACATGGTGTTGAACGTTTTCAACAGGGGGTCCGGCTACCGCTCAATTTGTAATATTCACGCAAGCAATTGAAGATCACCAGCGGTCGCGTTTAACAGACAATAGATTTATCTACCAAACTGGTAAGTTACACTTTTTAAAAAGCTACCGTTTCTATAAAATTCTTCAAGAATATTGAGCTATTTCGCTTGCTCCGTTTTCCTGATATTTTCCGTCACTGCTGACTTCCGGTTCACCTCAAATGACCTTTCAAACACGACATACGATTATGCACAGAAGTGATACTTTGGGCTGCTTACGTAACGTTTTACAAATTGTTTTTTCAGTATATGTCTTTCCTGTACCTGCTTGTCCACAAATTAACAGGTTACGGCCGCTTACAGCGGCATTTATTGCCAAATTCAACATATACACCAATTTGACACAGTGCGCGAAATAAATCGCGGAAGTTTTTCATCCAATGAAAACTAAGCGTTACAAAATTTAAAGTTGAACCGGAAGTCGGCAGTGACAGAAAAACACCTGGAAAACGGAGAGAGCGAAAAAGCGCAATATTCTTGAATAATTTTATTGGGACGGTATTTTTTTAAAAAGTGTAACTTACCAGTTTGGTAGATAAATCTATTGTCTGTTAAACGCGACTGATGTTGATCTTCAATTGCTTGCTTGAATATTACAGAAAGAGCGGTCACCGGACCCCCTGTTGAAAACGTTGAACACCATGTGAATAATATAGAACAGTGTATACGGGGGTTTGTCAGAAAATGACTTTTTACCATTTTTGTTTTCTTTTCATGAAAGGGGGTTATTTAGGTAATATTTTGGTATTTAGTTAAAATTACAGGGCAGTTCAGGGCAGAGTTACAGGGCAGAGTGGTGCCAGTGGTAGAAGGCAGACAACTCTAAAGTGTCAACCTGTAAAAAACAAAAATAATATCAAACAGGGAATGCCACGTACCAAAAACGCAGCCTCCCCAAAACGAGCCCCACATCACCCAAAAGTGCACACCACCAACACACACACACACACACACACACACGCACACACACACGACACACACACACAATCATGTACACACACACCGGTTAAAACCGGTTTATGGTGCGCACCCAACCTCACTCTTACCCCCACCATGTTCCAAAGTCACAGGACAGTGTAAATAAAAGTAATCACTGCTAGGTGAATCTCTAACACACGCAATGGAAACAAAAGGCATGGTATGTAAAACACAAAAATGCTCGTGTATAAATATATAAAAAGCAAACCTTGAGAACCAAAAAACGTATGTACTCAATGCCTTTGCAGAAGGCAGAGCACCAAGAGAAACACCCTTAAGGGCCCGACGAAACAGGCCAGAGGACAGAAATCAAAACAGTTTCGTCCCAGTGGGATTTAAAAACTGCCCATCACAGAGTCCTCCCCCTCTTCCGTCAGACACAATCAAAGAGGGAAGCATAGCGTCCAACTGTAAACGGGTTGAACACCAAACATGCGGTGTGTCTCAAAACAGTTGGGTCGTAACCTCTTTTAACAAAACGTTTTATAATTTTAGCAAATACAGTTGGAAAATTGCCATGACCCAAACTCTTACGAAGTTTGTAAACCACATCCCCATAAAAATCGGGTTTTGAAATACCTTCTCGCAGAAGAGTCTTTAGATTACTATTGAATTTCAAAACCAAATCAGAATTACGATAGTAAAATTTAGCAAAATATTTACGCAATTTGTAATAACGGTAGCCCTGTTGAAGAAGTTTATTTGTAATATATTGATTACGTTCATTGAAATCCTCAACATAACTACACGCTCTGGCAAACCGAATTAACTGAGAAATGTATACCCCATAAGATGTAAAACCTGTAAAATCGGTTTGCTTTCGAAGTGGAAATAGTGAGACTATCTCTTTATTATGTTTATCGGAGAGATGTAAGGTTTGGTACTTGGGCTTGTGCATTTGGTTTATTTTCTACAGTATTAGATTCATTCTTTGAAGATAATTGTGACTCATAAAATCATTTACTCAATTGCCATACTTCATCCTATTATAATAAATGCTCATTCATAATTACTTATGCAAATTAGGAGAGAGGCCAATATCTAACAGATTAGAGAAGTCGCGTGCCATAAACTTACGTAATGATTACGCAATTGTATTGCCCCTACATCCGTTTAAATCGAAACGGGAAGCCTCGTTATTCAGCATGTGTATACACATCATACACTGTATTCCTAATACAGTCCTAGACCGATATACAATAAAAAAAGCGAAACGCTTTAGTGGCGGCGTAATGATATATTATAAAAGTAAATTTAACGGTCATATTGAGATAGTAAAATTAGACAAAAAAAGGCATTGTTTGGATTAAGTTAAAAAAGTCATATTTTGGGACGACAAGTGATATCTATTTATGTTGTTGTTACATTCCGCCTGAGGATTCTAGCGTTTATAAAAAACGAGATTCACCTTTGTTTGAGTTTGATTTCTTTTATGTGTTAGAAGAAGATATTCGCCGCTTTAGTCAGTTAGGTGAAATTATTTTGTCCGGTGACCTGAATTCTCGTGTAGGTCAAAGGTCAAGTTTAGTTCAAAATATTAACCGTTATGTTGACTTGCCTGAAGATAATGATATACCTGCAGATTTACCTGTAAGGTCTTCTTACTATGAAGTATCAAATAATTTTGGGAATAAATTGTTATCATTGTGTAAACAGTTTAGCATATACATTATGAATGGTCGGATTGCTCGGCAAGTGTAGTAGACTATGTTATTTGCAATAGCAATCTTTATTCTTTATTTATTGACATGTGTGTGCATGATCTGTCTGAATATTCGGATCACTGCCCTATTTCGTTTACTTTAGAGTTTGAAATATGAATAATATAACCAGTGTTAATGAAGCTACGTTTGATAAAAATGTCTGGGCATAATTGCAATGTAGATGTATTGAATGATGTTTTAAACGATAATAAACACTTATTTCAAGAAAATGTCAAATTAACCACACCCAAGCACTTTTACTGCCGAAGACTATGTACACAGAGACCAAGATGTCAATATTGATTCGTTAGACTGTCCTTTTTCGATTAAAGAAATATGTAAAACTATTTCGATGCTAAAAAGACCTAAAAGTGCTGACATTACCAAGAATGTTGCAGATTTTTTCATTGATAGTAAAAACTTTTTTGCACCGTATTTAGTTGAGATATTTAATTATATTTACGATAAAGGTAAATATCCTGAATCCTGGACAACAGGCATACTTGTTCCTATCTTCAAGAAAGATGAACGAGTTGATCCATCTTATTATCGTGGTATTACACTTATCAACTTACTGGCTAAAATATTTGCTCTTACTCTACGTAATAGAATAAATGCATGGTGTGAAAATGAAAATGTTTATAATGATACGCAATTTGGTTTTAGAGATAATCATAGCACAACGGATTGTATATTCTTATTGCACAGTATTATTCAGAAGGTGTTATTTAAAAAATCAAAACTGTATTGTGCTTTTATTGACTACGAGAAAGTCTTTGATACTGTAAATCATGAAGCTCTACGGATGAAACTTTTAAACTCCGGTGTGAGCAGTAAAATGTTAGAGATTATAAAAGCTATCTATATGAACGTTAAATTTTCTGTTCGCAATTAAAAAAACAATTACCTCGGAATTTTTCTATGTCTCACTTGGAGTCAAACAAGGAGAACCACTTAATCCTCTACTATTATTTTATTTATTAATGATATTACTGAGACAATGAATTTTGAAAACTTAACTAATACAGATATTGAATTGTTGTCAATATACATGTTGTTGTTTGCTGACGACATTGCTCTTTTTACAACTGAGATCGTAATAGTCTTCAATCTTTGTTGGATAATGTATATGAATATTCTTGTAAATGGGGCTTAAAAATCAATGTCCATAAAACAAAGGTTTGTATATTTGAAAAACGCAAAACTAGACAACAAACATATTTGGACTATTAATGGTGAACCTTTTGATATTGTGGATTCCTTTACATATCTTGGTATTAGATTTTATTATACTGGATGTATGAAATATGCTGTACAAACATTGCATGAACAAGCACTTAAAGCCTACAATAGTTTACAGTCGGTCTTTAGTAAGTTCAGTCTTGATGTAAAAACAAAACTTAGTTTGTTTGATTCCTTAATAGTTCCTATTCTTCTACATGGCTCAGAAGTATGGGGTATTTACAATTACAAAGAAATTGATAGACTACATCTTAAATTTTGTAAACACTTGCTTGGAGTTAAAATTCAAACATCTAGCACAGCGGTTTTTGGCCAGCTTGGAAGATATCATCAGACTGTTAAATGCAAAGAACGCGCAAAAAAGTATTGGATCAAAATCATGAAAAGTAATAATAATCTTGTACAAGAATGCTTTAATGACCAACTACATAACTTTCATATAAATGGTAACAAATCATGGACTTTTACTTTGAAAACATTGTTAGAAAACCTAGGTTTCGGTTATACTTTTACTGCCTTTAATGCTAATGTTAATTATTTACCTTTGTTTAAACAACGACTTCACGATCAGTATATACAAGAATGGAATACAGCCATAGGTAATCAGCCAAAGTTATGTCATTATAAATTGTTCAAATGTGAATTCAAATATGAAAAATACATCGATGTTGTTAACAGTGCTGTAATTAGAAAAGCTCTTTAGAGGTTTAGACTATGTTCTCATTCTTTAAAAAATAAACTGGTAGATAAACAAACATTGAAAGGAATAATAGACTTTGTAAACTTTGCAACTTAAATGTGGTTGAATCTGAATATCATTTTATGTTGTGTTGTCCTTTATACAGAGATTTAAGACAAATGTATTGTATCAATAAAGCGTTTCCGTCAGTTCAAAAGTTTTGTAAGTTAATGTCAGCAAAAATACAAAAACCATTAGAAATATTGCAAAATATGTACACAGTACTATGTTATTTAGACAGGAAAAGCTTGATATTATATCTGCTTCTTAATAATTTAGAAACATTTCATGTTCTTTATGCTCGATAATTACTATTTTGTATAAATCTTTGGCCATCTGTACTATTTATTTGTTAAACGGCCAAAGGTATTGTATTAATGCCGATTTGCCAATAAACTTTGAAACTATAATAATAATGTAAACTCTAATAATAAAAAGATATCACAATAAAAGTAAAATTATAATAGTTAAAAGTGATACAAAATGCAATAAAAATACATAATGTACACATGTAACACGCAACACCACCAACATAATTTAGTATTTTAGAATCATGGAATGATAAAACATTCGGTATTAATAAGTAGACTTAGTTATAAAAGCAGGCTTGTTGGCATATGAAAACTATTAAATGGAATATTTAATGGAACTTTTGCTGCTTAACTATTTAAGAAATAAGCCACGTTCGGTCACGTCAATGTCATTGTATATGGTATTTTATGTTATGTTATTTATGCAATGTACTTGATGTGCAATGAAAAGACTTTATTTAACTATATGTATAAACATTTGTAAAGTACCGAGCGTAAACAACCCAAATCAGTCAGACATTAATGAAAGTTGACAAAAACAGCTTTTAACAGATAACTGTTATTGCGGGACACAATTTATACATAGCAAAAAAGTTATAAATGTTGCACTTAATAATGTATGATAAAATGCTAATTTCACTGCGGTTTATAAAGAGTTGAGATGAAAACGTAGACACCGGGCACAAACTTAAGATAAACTATTTCAACATATGCAGTATCTTGAATAATCTCTAAGATCAATTTTTAACATAAGCTGTTTTAGAATTCAAAGTTCTTTATAACAGGTAAGCAAACCTCGCATTTTTTATCAAATAATAACAGCGCCGCTCATATAAAGTAAAGTCGTATAAAATCACTTTTCAGATTTTACAAGTACAATGCACACGTTCAATTTGAATGCCTGTTGACATGTGGCAGAAAAAGTGTCACAGCCAGGGCCAATACGTACACGCCACAAATATACTTTAGGTTTATATAGGAGCGCGATAACATTTTAACTAATAGTTATCTTAGAATCACAAACGGGATAATAAAATATAACATTTTCCCTGTTTAATGAATATTTTTTTTATTTTCTGAGACTTAAATAATTTGGTCTTATTTAAAGCTGAAAACTCTACCCCTCTTTTTACTATATGATAAATAGTAAAACACCCAAAATGTGACAATTTTAAGAGAAAAGTTTGCAGTTTATCTTCAATTTGTTCAAAAACTATAACACTTATTTTAGAATCACAAACGGGATTGAATTATACAGGCATTCTACATTACAGTGATATATTTCATATAAAGATAATGAAAGAAGAAGATGGTCGTTTTGTAAGGTTTTGTTTAACAGGCATGTAATTTTAATTTTACGATCGGAGCTCTGTTGTTCCCGTGATGCTGGCCGAACACTTGCGAATGATGGATCTTACTGTTGCAGGTCATCGATAAGTTTTATGTCCGGACATTACGTAACATTTATCATGATCTTTAAAATTTGGTTTTGTTTTACACTACAATAAAAACTGGGTTACAATCTTATTTCTTTGTTCTTAAAAGGGTTAAACCTTACATTGAAACCGGATAGGATAGAGAAGATTCATGAAATTTCAGTACCATTATCAATAATATCATTTAGCTTTTGATAAGGTAGTCTTATTACTCGTATCTTATGTCTTTCATTTCTTCCCGAAGAAATCAACTGATTATTACTTTAACAATAAGAGAAGAAAAAATACGCAAGGTTGGATCTGTGTTCAGAGTATTAATTGAAAACATCTGTAAAATTCTACTGCAGAAATGGAAAAGTTTTGTTTTTTTCACAATAAATCTTTATTTTTTTCTTAAATAATAGATATATTTTCAAGCAATGTAGATAGTGTTACAAATCAGCTGCAATTTTGAAGAAAAATATGGTTTGAAAACGAAAAATCACATACTTTTTAAGGTAAAATCTATTTGACATTCTGAAAAGGAAACTGTTTTATTTCTTAAATAAAAAATAGCCTACCCAAATCAAATGTCAGTCTTTATCGAATCAGGAATAGCTGATTGGGATTTAAAGATCACAAAATAAAAAAGTTGACGTACTATTTACCGGGGACATGTAGGTCCTCCATTTACGTTTTTAAAGCACACTATGATTTTGCATCAGACTTGCCGTGTGCGTATGTACTTGAAAATAGCATGTTTACAATTTTCAACAATTCTCACTTGCAAACATTACACATGTGTAAAGGGATAAGCCGAATATAAAAAAACAAGTGCACCCTAGATTCATTCCCATTATTATGTCAAAATTCACGAATTTTGTAGCTTTTGGATTATTCTGTGACAATTGTCAACAATTACCACCAACGAATTCTATTTCCAGTATCTGCTATTTACATTAAATTCATTAATGACTGAACATGCGACTGTAATGAAATAATGCTCTCTAGTTTAAACATTGTTATTATTTTTTATTATTATTATTATTTTATTATTATTATTATTATTATTATTATTATTATTATCAATAATTGTAAAATTGTAAGTAATGTGAATGATAATGTTGAATGTTCTTTTTCTTCTGGTAGAAATGGTAAAAATTAAAACATAATTTATGCGGCAAGTTCAATATCTCCCTTAGGCAATATTCAAGTACAATTCGTGACCCTGTCCGTTAAACTCCTATACCCAATTCTTATCGATTGCCTGCTGATATAGCGCTAGACAATTTTTCTGCCGTATGTCTCATCGTGATTCTATTATACATGTACAATGCGTGGACATTAACTTTTATAAAATCAAAGTTTAGCAAACTTATGTTTTGTGATTTAATACTGTTGATTTTACTTTCAGTCATTAACAGTTACAGACATGCAAAATTAAAAATTCACATAAAATCTATTCTTAAACCTGATTTCAGATAACCGCTTTACATATCACGCCTTCCTAAATGGTCATTGTTGAATCCTCACGCTTATTACCACGTGATGGCAACGGTCATAGTAACGCTTAGTTTCAGTTTGTAAATGCTATTCTTAACTGCGGTGAACGGTTACAATGGGTTCTAACGGTTAATAACGGTCCGCTCCGATCCGGTCCGTTCGGTTCGTTCCCGGTTCGTTCCCGGTCCGGTAGCGGTTCTAAATGTTTTCCGGTTGCGGTTCGGTTGTAAAAATTACCGTATGCAGTAGTGTAGATATCTGTGTATCACAGCCAAAATTAACGCCCGCTTAAACAAAAATGGAAGTTGTTGGAAGTTGTGTTGTTTGAGAAATCCCCCGTACGTATTACATTTAGGAATTATGTTAAAATTAGAAAGGTATATTAAGCGCTACAAAAACGTGCACAGTGGTTAATTCAAGTGTGAGCCTACCAGATTTCTAAGCCAGAGGTTCAATGCGGGGAATTATATTGAACCAACATTAAATTTTAATTTACCGTTCAACATAGGACTAAGCGGTTTTCTGGTAGAAACTGCTGCCATAAAATCAAATAAGGTATCCATGGAAAAAGAATATTGCATGGCCTACATTGACGGAATGGATTGTCCCGACCCTCATAAAAGCGGTGGGGGGGGGTTGTAATGTTAAAAGTTATCATATAAGAAACAATACAGCTGTTGTTTGCATTTACACGTTAAAGCATGACTTACCTTCGTTAATTTATTTTAGCTATATACTAGATATTCAAGCCGTTTCGACCTCCATGTCCCCGACCACCACTCTCACCGATTGTTTTAAACTATTTATTACTAAATCGGGATCGAAACTTTGCATAATGTAACATCTCTTTATCTTCAATGATGTTAATATATTTTATACAGTTTGTTATTAGAACTGAATATTAAAGGCTTTAGCCCGAAAGATGTACTGACCTGAAATAGTCTTGTACATACCTTTTATTTCTTAAATTCAGCAAAATATAACCTGCCCGAAAATGGTAAATGTTGAAGCTGACAACATTTTCTACATCACATCACTTCGTCATAGTTATAAGCAATAATTATGTATAATTGTTGGTCTGGGTGTAATATTATGTTATCATTTTCACCCTGTTGGCACCAAAAGTGAAATTTTTACGAATAACGCAGTTATGAGTAAAACAACTACTTTTTGTGTTGACGAGTGAATTTTACGTTATATGTCATTGATCAAAACAATAATTCTGTTTATTGTATGGATGAAACTTTTATTTTATTGAGTAGATGTCATCAGAAAACAGCACAAATCGCTATTCTAGTGCCAATATTAAATAAGTACAATTGAATAAAAAATTGCACTATTGCGTTTTTGCATTAGGGTGACAAAAAGACGTTATCTGTACGATGCCATTGTTGCTTGGTGTCGACTAATAATTACGCTCGGTATACTTTTTGACGTTTATCCGGGTTATATTGCGAAAACAGTTTTAAAACTGTGAGTTATCTCTTTTCTTCACTGAGAAAACTCTTTAAATCACTTGAAAACATAATTGATTTGTCATAACTGATATTGGTATCTTTTACGCTAAGTCTAACCACGTTCATCTAACATTTAAAAGTACTCCATTATAATTCAAATTTTCATATTTTAACGCACGCGTAATTCAATTTTAATGCATGATTTACATAAAATACTTACTTTTGTCTGAGGTAACGAAGTATTTTGGCTGCTGCTCGGTCGTGGTTGATCCAAAACGGACATTGCAACTTGATAATTTTTCGACTGTAAATACAACAACAACAATATCATGTATGAGCAAACTTGACAAATACATGTTGGAAGCTATTATTGTTGTTTTTTTTTATTTGTGACTTAAATGTTTTAAGTAAAATTTCGCCACACAAGTTCAATAACCTTTTTATTATATAATTTTACATATTGATTGTAAACGAAATGACATTCTGTTACCAAACAACAATAAACGTATCCTGAAATTGTCAGAAAACTATAACTATTTAACTATGCACATATTCTTTATTATGATTTTATTACTGTAACTTAAGTTAATAAATAACATCAAATTTGCTATAGATCTAAATCAGAAATATCGTCTAGTTCTAACTGGTACCACACTCTAAGGAAGACTAGAGAAAAAAGGATTTACTAAGCTTGAATAAATTATTTTTTTCTAAAACAGTTCTAAAGTTTGCTTTTACTATTCGTTTTACATTTGCATCAGGTTTTCCGACTCAGTGCACTTCACTTACAAGATCAAAATTTCAACAATCAGCGTGGCATGCAATTTTACAATTACTTAGGATTTTTACTTTAGGAATTCAGTAAAAATGATCAAATTTTGCATTTAAAATATATGCAATTATGCGTATTCAAGACAGTGCCAAATTTGGTATTGTGACATCGTGACACATTTCGCTGAAAGGACAGGGCCGCTAAATATTTCCGAATGTTTAGTAAAAAAAGTTCACTCATTCTTAATATTTGAGTCACTTTTATATATTCGCCAAAGTAAACTTTTAAAAAATTCATGGTTTTGTAAATATCGAAAATTGTCTTTCTTATGCATTTCTTTTCTTGTATATTTTGCTACCGTTGTGAGAGTGAAAGTATGGTTTATTCTGCTTATTGGAAATATCGGAAAGACACAGTCTTTAAAAAATAAAAGGACAAATTTTTACCTGTGACTTTTATTCCTCGACTTTTATACGTGAGTTTCTGTAACGTTATTAATAACATATAATGAAACTGAGTTCAAATTTCAGTTACGGTTCAGTCTTTGATATCAATTTCAATGACGATTTAATATTTGATATCAAATTTTACCTTTTACATTTAGGAATGTAGTAGCATTGTACTTCAAAAGTTCCTTTATCATCACTTAATGCAAAACTATTTAGATAAACTAACACTTATGGTTTGGGTATAACAGATAAATTGTTTTCAAGAGGGGCAAAGTGCTGATGGCGTTGCTGTCAAATGCACGTGAATATTTTCAAATGTAAAATCTGGTCAGTAAGTACAAGCTTCGTCAATTGACAAGATTTAGGATTCTTGCATATCGGATCGGCATTTTCGGTGATTTTACGCATACCGGAAAAAGGGTCTGGAACCCCACCTGTTGAAATATCCGTCAGCTCGGGTAACTGTTTTGGCGGGAACGAGGCTTTGTCGCGGTCCGAACAGCGTGCTCGTGACAGAACCATGATTTCTCTGTAAAAATATTTCAGCATATGACATATCAAAACAATTTCGTTAAGTTAGTAAATAGGAACCGAAATGAAGGCCATTTAGATGCACCTAACCTGTCTAGGTGAGTAACAAAAAATTTTAGATATCAAAATATTTGTTAACAAGGGGTCGAAAGTGTACCGGTTAGATAAATTTTAAGTCAGGTCTAAAAGTTAGACGGACTAAAATGGTGGCCATTTGCAGTGTAAACAAACTTTTAGGTCAGTATTTTTCTGATTTAAGCGACAATTTACAATGAAATTAACGTGATATTACACCGATACCAACAATTTTTCTGTTTATTTTCTGGTTAAAACTCTACTTTTATTGAGTTTGTTTCTACAAAATATCGAAAATCGCGGGAAACGTCACCAGAAACATAGCGCAAATGACGTCATCGTCGCATGGTTTTCAGCATTAATTACGCTCGGTATACTTTTTGACGTAAATCCGGGTTAAAGATTGCAAAACAGTGAAAAATAAAAATGGTAATCCACTGTTTCAAAACTGTGGATTATCACTTTTATTTCACTGAGAAAACTCTATAATTCACTGAAAAACATCAAATAAATATTGATATTTACGGGCAAGCCGGTAATATACACTTGACATAACCCCGTTGCTGTACCCCGTGCTAAACGTGAGCGAACACAGTACGTCAATGTATAAGTCCGTGCTGATTTGTGACGTCACGCAGTGACATTGAGGTATCATAAGGGGATTTGAAGGTCTGCTTCAGCCGTTAAATAAATAAAACATAAACGGAATCTTTCCATATTCAAGACAGGGAAGGGTAATAAAATTGTTATTTGTTTTTTGACGTGATATATGGGGATATATTACCCGCCTCGACATCATAGTACCCTCGCCTAACGGCTCGGGTAATATAAGTCTAGGCGGGTAATATATCCCCATATACCACTTTAAAAACTAAATAACATATAATATGACATCTTTGAAAGAGTACAAATTAAGAAATTAAGTCCCTAGCACATTATTTCTTGAGTACGAATGGCTTAAGGTTCGCTACATTAACTGCACACTAGAAAAGGTTAGACGTGTAAAAAAAAAATAATAAAAAAAAAAAATATCAAACAGGGAATGCCACGTACCAAAAACGCAGCCTCCCCCCAAAAAACATTTTAGCTCGAATAGTTCAAAGCTGGAGTCTTAAACATACAAATATTTGATGATGCTAATATTGAAACCAACTTTTGTTGAAAATCTGGTTGTCTTGGAACACACACATCAATTATGCATGTGTATATTGTTCAGAGATCTTCTTCAATAAATATACTTTGTCGTTGCAGTCTACATCGGTTTACCTCTGTACATGAATGAGTACCGTTTCCAAATTCCCAAATAGATACCGGTCAAATATTCTGGAGAAGTTTCGGGAGACGATCCAATCTTCCAAAGTTTACTTATACTCTACGTTTTTATCGTAACTGTTACGTAAGCTAAACTGTAAGAACAAGATGGAATATTAGGAAATCTCATGGATGTAGTGTAACATGGCGGTTTATACCCGGTATATGGAACTATGATCAAAATGAGTCTTACTAAATGTCCCCCAAGGCATCCGATTTTTTTGTGAGTGGAAAATAATTACTAATATATTTTTAGAAGTTATTTCAACATTTACACTTGCTGTCACTGTTTAGTCCAGGAACCAAAATGTGTGAGTACTCATATTTTATCTAATGAATTGCAATACGTACAGTAAGGAAAACGGAAAATTCTGTAGAAAATGAACGATTTAATATCAACTTTGGTTTGAATCATTTATGATAAACAAAAAGACACATTTTTATGCTAAAAGTAGAGGAACAACTGCTTGCAAACTATTGGAAAAGTTGTCATTTGTGAACTCGTGCCAAAGCGATGTTTACATTCGCAACCATGAATGTATTATAAATTTTTCATCTTGTTATATTTCGTGCCTTAAGTTGATTACTCAGAAGCATATCGTCTGCACCAACTGCACAATGTGATTTAAACATGCAGTGGGATAAACACAAAAAAAACGACAAAAAAACAAAACACTTATCTACTTTCGTTTTCTCCATTTTAGTCTGTCTAACTTTAAGACCTGACTTAAATATCTATCTAACCGGTACACGTTCGACCCCTTGTTAAGGTCTGTGAAATATAGAACCTAGTTTGATTTGTGCAAAAGTGGTTGGAGTCGCTAAAAATCCAAAACGGCGGCCAAAATTAGAACATCTTAATACTACATTTTGGCAATAAAATTTGTGTTCATGTGGTCACTTAACCTGTGTTATTCTTACTTTATCTTCAATCTCCTTAACATAATTTTACATGTAGAAGTCACGATAAAATTCAAGATTTAAAGTCACATTTTGTATAAAAGTTCAAGCCTACGTCACTGAGACAGTAATATTTTGGTCGCCATTTTTAATGACGAGCGCCTTAATAATTAAAGCGCTGAAGGAACTGAATTTGTTTGGGTACACAAATTCCTGTGCCTCTGATCTATCTGCTCTTCTAATAAAAACCATTTAGAAATATTTCCTGGACAAGGTCACAAGGGTAGAAAATGCATGAAATATTTTCAGTAAAGTAATGGTTCGATACTCTATTGAAAGAAGTTCTCCACATAATTTTGAAATTGTGATTGGTAATTCAAGTAAATGCGTTTATCAAACAATGGTCTTGAACTTACTATCCCTACCATCTTAAGGGATCCTAGACCAAACCATTACCGAGAGGAAATCATTAAACTGTCAAAAGTCACTGTGACCTTGGCCTAAAAGTACTAGGACTGATCGTGCTGAACAAAGCCATTCCTTTTAAAATATCTGCTTTAAGTTGAAGGCATTAAATCAATGATCAGTTCGAACAAAGGGCCAATAGTTTTAGAGGAGATGGTGTTTCAAGGAAAAGTTTAAAGGTCATACGACAAATGGGGAGTGTTCTAATAGCTCCTGGACTAGCGATAGACAACTTAACATCTACTCTACCACTTTGTGACAGGTGAGCTAAAAAGGGAAATATGCAAGAGACATATGATATTAAATCAACAGTTGTTTTTTAGTCGCAATTTCCATCCTTGGAAAGATACAAAGTTAAGCCAAATATTGTAACCAGAGAAATGATTTGAACAAAGTAGATGTAAGACCACTAGACAACGTTACATACCCAATATCTAAGCTCTATGCGTCGTGGTTTTCAAAAATCAGATTTTTAAAGTTCATCCATCCTAAAAACAAAAATAATATCAAACAGGGAATGCCACATACCAAAAACGCAGCCTCCCCAAAACGAGCCCCATAGCACCCAGAAGTGCACACAGACAGACAGACAGACAGACAGACAGACAGACAGACAGACAGACAGACAGACAGACAGACAGACAGACAGACAGACAGACAGACAGACAGACAGACAGACAGACAGACAGACAGACAGACAGACAGACAGACAGACAGACAGACAGACTGACTGACTGACAGATAACAAGTTGTTAGAGGACGGCCAGACAAAGAGTCTGACTGCTTTACAGAAAACAACATTATAGTTATAATTGCTTTAGGAATTTTGATCTAAAAAACAAATATGGCAGACAGAAACATGTAGTAATGTTTCTTTCTAGAAAAAAATAAATAACAAGTTACAATGTATATAATTAAATGCATATACATAATTACATATGAAGTGAATTTAATAAACAAGTACAATGTTACAAGAACAAACCCCGAGGTCAAATATAAGCATTATCCTAACGATCATGGATAAACTAGGACAGGCATTGAATTTGAGAAATACCCTGGCAACTCCACATTGAGAAAGAAATACATATATCGCTTTTTTATCAATTTTGACACGGGGGGCAAGATTTGTCTATACTAAGCCGATGTAAAATCACCCCCGGTAAGGGTAAATTTTGACCCTCGGTTCATAATTTTAACAATCTTGGTAGAGGTTCACTAGGTTACAGTAGTAGGTTATCCCACATGCTAAATATCTAAGCTCTACACTTTGTGGTTTTAGAGAAGAGGATTTTTAGAGTTTTTCCTACATAGATAGAATTCAAGTGACCCCCGGTGCAGAATAAATTTTGTACTAGGGGTAATAATATGAACAATCTTGGTAGATATCCGCTAGCTTACGCCACATGCTAAATATCTAAGCTATAGGCCTTTTAGTTTCAGAGAAGCAGATTTTTAAAGTTTTTGCTATATAAGCTATGTTAAAACAAGTGGCCCCCGTGCCGGGTCAATTTTGGATCGGGGGTCATAATTTGAACAATCTTGGTTGAGGTCCACTAGTTTATGCCACATGCCAAATATCTAAGCTCTAGGCCTTCCTTTCTTGAGAATAAGATTTATAAAGTTTTTCCTTTCTGATACCATGGCAACCAGAGTTCTGCATGGAATATAATTATTTGAATAACCGTGAAAAGGCTTTATGCAAGAAACATCCCTGCCAAGTTATATCATTATTGGGCAAGTGGTTTAAGAGGAAATGTTGTTTGAAGGACAATGTTAATGGATGTGCTATGTACGACAGATTGAATGCGATCCTAATACAATGCAGCTCACTCTGGCACTTTGTGCCGGGTGAGCTAAAAACTATTATCCAGGTTTAAAGGGACATACCCTATAACTGATCCGATCTCAAAAACATAAATAATAGAATCTTTGGAAGTATTATAAAAGAACCTAAACGTTTCAGCTATGCATGTTCAGTCATTTATATCAGTGGTTTAAAATATATTGCAGTACCATAAACCATTCAATATTCTATGTAGAGTCGTTGTTGTACAATTAATGGGTAAATGCGATTTATTACAGAAAGCCTCCATATTGATTTATTGTAGTAAAATGAGGCATTTTTCGCCATAGGTTCTTCTTTGAAATTGTATTTATTTATCATTTTACGTTCATTGAACACATAATCTATTTTTTGAGAATATAATCTGCTAGATGTAGGGAGTGCTCCTTTAAAATTTAGAAAGACTTGAACTGTGTCCATATATCATTATCAAAGATGTCCCAACTTTGCCAGAAATAAGAAAGAGTCTTAATAAAAGTAATAGCTGAAGCTTTCTTTATCAGCTGTCTACATGTAAATGTTTGAAATAATTGACCAAATATTACGAATGAACAGCTGGGAAACAAATAACCAATGTGATTGGTGTTAATGGTCAAAACTGCAAAGTTTCTATCATTATATGTTAATTACATGTAATGTCTTTTCATCTTTCACGTTTTGTACAAATTTCCCAGTTTGATGAATTATACACACATTTATCACGATGATGTACAGATGGAGGCACATAAGGACAAGTTTTTCCAAAGTATCACTATCTTTCCCAATTTCGAAGAAGACAGTTTCTACATTGTAATTTCCGAAAGCCAGATACGTCTTGCAGGTAATGTTGACTGTCTCGCTCCCTCTTGCAATTTCCAGTCTAATCATGATAATTGGCCCTGTCATTGTGGCCTTTTCTACATCCTCATTTTTTGCTTTATCAAGAGCTCATTTCAACAGGGTGAGGGTCCTGAAAGGCTATCACAATTCTAAAGTAACAGTTCTGCTTGCTAGTCTTCTAGTTCTATTCCAATTGCCTTAACTTCTACCGCCTTGACATCCAGTTGCGCATCACATTTCTGCAAGGACTGATTGGAAAATTCAAATATCAAATATACATTTTTACTACATTGTACCAAGTGGTATTTTCACAAATTTGTAACAAAATTGTACATCGACAGCGGTTAATCAAAGCAATCAAAATGCGAATAAAAAGGGTAATCATAATGTTAAACACTACATAATATACATATCAAAAGACTTGTATCTAGATTAAATTTCATCCATTAAAGTCATTAATACTTAAATTGTATCGGTAAAACACTAATTTCTTCATTGTTTACAATTACCATGCTTGACATAATCTCGACAACTGCGCATGCGCAAAGTTACCGTAAATAGTACTAAATACTTAAAAAATCAGCTTAGGTTGTGACAACCCCAAATGATTTTCTGCATCGTCATAGTACGTTTTCAGGTTATAGGACTGTCCGTCAATAATGTATGTCTGTCTCTTCTAGAAACATCTTAACTAAAAGCAACAGATACGGTCCAATTCATAAGAAATATTTATTCAAGCCAACACAGCTGTAAAAGAAAAAAATGAAAGTTATGAAGGCAGCAAGAATCTACGGAGTGCCTACGATATACTTTTCATATGCGCAGATGATATTATATTGCTTGTAACGTAATGCAAGTACATTAGTAATGGCGAGCAATAATACAATTTAGGGGCACTTGACTACTTAACATAGTTCACTATTTTATCAGCTTTACAGCATGTCAGTTTCTTGCATGGAGATCTGTTCAAAGTGACCAATCGAAAGCACGACCTCAGGATAGTCCAACTAAATGTACGCGCATCAAGACATTGTGTTATTTTTGTATTCTCGGCTTCGCACATCCGGGTACTTATATTCCAGTTACAAACTAGAGTTTAGCTATTGGCTATATTGAAAAAGTATACTTTTGGTGAATAAATTGTCATATATAAATTATAATTTAGTTCTGACCGTGGTCAGTAATGTGTTGTATTGCATTGGTACAGGCGAAACTTTCCTGTTCTTGCCTATTTCAGAGTCTTAACAGCAATGTTCTGAGAGTACCAAGGGGGAGGGCGTCCTCTGGTGGATCCCCGTATTTAAGTAGGGCTGATAATTTTATAATGTGATATTTTCGTAACTATATTCTTTTTGTCGTAAAACAGTTTGAGTAGGGCTAGGGTAAGGCTTGATATGCATTAAGAGATTCAGTTCGATAATTTTTTTTTCCATGAGATAAGTAAGTCAGATATAATGAGAGTAAGAAGCTTGGGGTTGTACCCACTCTGTTCAGTAATCTTGTCCTGAGAGTTTAAGTAAATACACCGCCGTAACTCCCAGTACAGCTTCAGATGCACTTGCATTATTCTGAGGCGAACTTGAGGGTTGTAGTCACTACACCCACGGGGTCGACTTGGGACGTAGCTATTCTATTATATTAAGGGTTTACTTACCAGAACAGCTACAGAGTAGTGCCGGTTTACATTTTCTTTTCTTTCATTGTTTATAAGTCCCGGCCGACCCTGGGACTTCTCTCTCGGTGAACTTGCCAAGACTCTGCAGGTTTTAAGAGAGACAGAGGCAGATACAAGGGAATCCAGGTACCAGACCTTAGCTCTTTTACGAATAGACCCTTGGTTCTTATTTACATTCCCGGTGAATAGCACCGAAATACGTGAGACTACCTTTGGGTTTCTAACCATTTCATCTCTAGATTGGTGGGAAACACTGAAAAACGTTTCTGAAATATCCATTGCCCCGGACGGGATCCGAACCGAAGACCTACGGATTGCCGGTTTATCTCTTTGCTTTCGTGAGATGATAAGCACAATCCTGTCTATATTCTTAAAGCACAATAGTGCAGTTTGTCGTTCTATACGTCTCGCGTATCCAAATTAAACATCGCGGAGAGATAGGCATTGTTTTATCGGAGTAGCTGAAATATACAAGTATCTATTTTTACGAAAAGATAATTTCATATACGAAAGAAGATTTTGTGAATTGGTATAAATAGTCCCATTACGTAAACAATTGAATTTATGCATACATTTTTGTACTTGGCAAAAATTGGTCTGATTAAGTAATCTAAAATTAAAAAAGCTGGCTTTATAATATAAATTTACAACCCAACCGCAGTATGTCAGGCGTAATAATTATTATTACGCCTGACATTCTGTGGTTGGGTTGTAAATTTGCCATGGAGTAGGAATTGAGAGTATTTGCCTTTCGATATTTGTCGATTGATTTAGGCATTAATTTTGTTCTTTAAGATTGTATTTGATAGCGAAACATTAATGAAAGATTTTAATGGCAAATAAAACTTAAATGTTTGTAAGTAAACCGAAATTATTTCGACATTTAAGAAAATTTATGTCGAAATCGATATTTAATATTCCTTTTCAACCATTATTGGACGCGGAATAAACCAGTCTCCGTCTATGTGACGTCATAATCCGGGACATTTCACGTGCTGCAGAGAAAGACGATAAACAATATGAATACAAATGTAATGACGTAAAGCTCTCTAAAAAGCTTTAAGCAAATCCAGGGTTAATTTGAATTACTTAGCTAACTTAAATTCGCACCGGAATTGTGTGTAAATTGGTATCATATATAGTATGAAATCATTAAAAGGGAATATTCATCAATGTGTTCTTGGGTTGCAAGGATTGAGCTCGTCTTACGGTACTCACTTTGGTAGCTCTTGGTGTTTGTTTTTATCAATGTACATTTTAATGAATGGGCACCACAGCATATAGGTACAGTTATATTTGAAGGTGATTCTGTTTATCAGTGCGTTATTAATGCTAATTTTGGTGGAGATGCAAATACTTTGCTTAATCATAATGATTTGCCTGGAAGCTTTTCAATCTTTGGTATATCATGTCGACAAACTTTGGGCCCAACATTTATTGGTGCTGTAAACAATTTGCCACCAATACATGCTCATACATTGAACTCTGCTTTAGAAACCTCATTCTGTCATTCTAGATTATTGGTAGGGACTTTTTGAGAAGACAGCATTGCTTTTACTACAACAAATGGACACTTTTATATATTTGATATGCATTCAAGGAGTAATTTAGGGTTTGCAGATCCAGATGGGGCAGCTGATATTATTTGTTTTCATAGTATTAAAGATATGTGTAGGTATTTACATAATATGTATGAATGGCAAGTTTATAACATTTCACCTCTTCGTGTAAATGTTGCATCTGAATCTGATAACATAACAGCATATGCTCAGACTCCACGACAGTTGGTGCACACCAGCTTTGATAAAAATAATGTACAGAAAACAAAAAGAGCTCAGTCTCAGCCAATGCAAACTACTCATCACCAAGATGCAATGAATACAACAGATAACATAGAGTTACAGTCAGGTATTATTGTACATACCTCAATACTCCAAAATAATCATTCTTACATAGCAACGTGTGGAAAGCCCAAAGGTAAGAAATACAAAAAGAGAAGAAATCGCACATCTGACAATCAAGAAAATATTATAGATGATGTTATGCCTAGTATTTCTTCATATTTAGAATGTGACTTTGACCTGATCAGCTGTGCAGATCCCACTGCTACCAGTGTAGCTGCTGATGAAGTTGCAGGTGCCATTCAAAAAAATTGTTTACCCAGTGCTAATTGAGAGCAGCTTTTAATTGATCAGCTTACTATATTAACTTACGAAAATGATGTTTTAGCATTATTGCAATTGAATCATTCTAGTAACTTAATGTTACATGTTATAGGCAGTTAACAAAAGGTCGGATTCCAGTACTGAACTATCAGCTAAACTGTTTGCAAAGTAGTTCTATTCCTGAAGAACTTATTGTTTAAGTAGCTTAAAAAAAGCGAAAATTCAATAAGTATGACTATGGTTATTTTACCGGGTGGGCAGTTTGCAGAGAAAGGATAAGTAGTCAACTTGCCTAGAGAAATTGACACTGGATGAATTATCTTCCATAAACGATATAATAGGTGTTGTAAGTATACCCATCTGAAAAGATTGAAGACAATTTCAAGACAAATTTTAAGTCATATTATGTCCGAAAACAAAGTTTTAAGAAAACAAACATACGTTACTTAAAAGTTAAAAACAATCTGTAAAAGATGTGTTCTATTTTGAAATCGCACTATTTTACTTTCATTTCACTTTTCTTTACGATAACTAGCTTTAAACTTTGCTTTTCTTACCCTTGCTGATTAATGAAAAGACTGGAATCAGTCGTTAGAGTCATTACCTCTTTTCTTTTCTAGACATTTTACAACATCTTCACAATTTCTCCTTCCCTTGACTCTAACAAAAAGTGGAAAATACAAAAAATAAAAGGAAAATAACTTTTTGTTTTTTCTGCTCTTTACGTGCAATTATCTTGTTTTACAGCGATTATTATATGTTTACAAAAGTGCTATGTTATTGTAAATACACTTATTCATTTGAATATGCATTAAATGTACGAAAATATTTTCTAACATCAAGATGATTCATAATACTTTATTTTTAAACTACTCCCGGGTGAGAAGTAACACACCATTCCGCCATGTTTTATGACGTCACGTCCTCGAAAAATGCCAGTATGATGTAAAAAAGGACATATCGTTAAAACGATTTTCAACATTTTCACGACATCCGCAAGTAGCCGGACGCTTGTAATTATGTCAGTTTAAAGGAACGACTTTCTGTTGTGTTAGAACACAACACAATTCTTTTGCAATTTTTTCAACGTTAAAAGTTAGAATTACTAGACTATAAAATTGATTACTGCTCTCTTGCAATTGTAGGCCTACACATCTTCTGTGCCCAACTCTTCTCCAGTCCGTTGTTGTTCACCTTCTAGCAGTGCTGCAAGGCACATTAATGGGTAAACAATTCACTCACTTCTGAATATTCTGGTTGAAAAGTATTTGAATTATGCAAGTCTAGCACCTTATCAAATTCGTATATTGTAAAGCAGATTTATTGATGTTCACACAATCATACTTGATGAAATCAGTATAGTGAGTGATAAGCTATTTACATTTATCCACAGGCGTCTTTGTGAAACTTTTGTTAACAGCATGCCGTTTGGTGGCTTTAATGTAATACATTTTGGTGATTTCTTCCAACTTAAACATGTTACTGGTTCTTTTGTGTTTCACAACAGAGTCTTATGGGATTTTTTTAACCAATGCTTCTTCGTGAAAATGTTCGCCAAAGTAAAGACACAACTCACGCTAAACTATTAAACCATGCTAGAGTTAGAATGCTGGCAAAAGAAGGCATCAATTGCTTAAAGAGTCGTCTGGTTGAGCAAACAAGAACTGACTTGAACATATATCCAACACGGTGTTCTGTTAATGAACATAATAGTCATGCAGGAACAGTTGTTAATGTTCATGAAAATAATAATGGCAACTTTAAATATATTGATTTTGATTTTCAATCACATTTTCATTCTGTGACAAATAATAAAAAGGTTGTAGCAATATCTGCTGTAAAGCACGTTTGTCTTTGAGGGTCAGTCAAACATTCGACGCGCATTTCAATTCACTTAAAGCTGGACTTGCACCATACATAAAGTTAAGGGAATGACAACTTCCAGCTGCTGTGTTGATTTAGGTTCCTCTGTTTTTAAGAATGGGATGGCTTATGTTGCACTAAGTCGAGTCAGTACTTTACAGGATTTGCATCGAATTCGATTCAACCAAATATAATTACAGCAAATGAGGCCGTTCTTGAAGAATATGAACGTTTGCGCGAAAATGCAAAACAATCTCATTCTGAAAATTTGTAAATCTATATAATATTTTTAAACCATGTCAACAATAGACAAAATGATGAAAAGTATAGAGGAAAGTTGATGGTAAACATTTTAATGGTATATATTTTATGACAATCAAAACTGTTCTCCTTAATGATCATTTGATAAAGTTACCTGCGGTAATAAAATGAATCATACATTTTTGTTACACAACTTCTGCAAAATTTGATACCATTTAGCTATATCTGCATTGGTTTCCTTATAAACTAGTACTGTAAAATATCTATAATGTAGGTAAAATTTAAAACTGTATGATAAAAAGAACAGATTCTTCATATCTGAATGTAATGGAAGAAAAAAAACTCCCATATTAAAGTGTTTGAGAACACTGTTTTTCAATGTAAACACTTTCACCATTTAACAAAGATCAAAATAGTTGTATACAAAGCATCACTTTTGTTCACTTTGCTTCCTTGTTTAGAATGAGAGGTATTATCACTTTACCCTTGCAGTTTAAAAAAGATTAAACACTTTGCTTTTCATTTTAAGTTATGCAACTTTGGTTACAGTACTCCAAAGTCTGACATAAAACAACATTTTTATATACTTTGCTCCCTGTTAAGAATGAAACATCTTTGCTACATAACTCTAGCAAAGCTTGAACAAGATTAAGATTTTTGACATGAAGTAAGAGCAATTGTTTACAGTACAAATGTACTGAGTACTCCACAGTACGTTAATCATGACTTTTGTACGCTGATTTTCTGCTGATAATGAAATGTTTTTGTTACATATATATATTGCAACTCTTGCACATAAACTGAGTTACCTTTTAATTATGCCATCTACACTTGATTAACAATAGGATTAGATAATTCAGTGATAAGATGATTTTTAGCGAATGCCTTATTTGACCATGTTTACACTTTAGCATGAACATTAATAAAGCTTTTTGCAACAGGATCTCCGAGAACGATTATAGGCTAGATCGCACTAGAACGTCCAGAGTCATGGTGTACAAAAATTGCTATATTGGACTTTGTTTATTCCAACAAGCATGAAAATTACTCAAATAATCTTAATCAGACTTGTTTTGTCCTCGTGTGTTTGCTTTGTATGCTTGTGTGTGTTGGTAGTGTATGTTTGTGTGTGTACATGATTGTGTGTGTGTGTTGTGTGTGTGTGTGTGTGTGTGCGTGTGTGTGTGCGTGTGTGTGTGTTGTTGGTGTGCACTTCTGGGTGCTGTGGGGCTCGTTTTGGGGAGGCTGCGTTTTTGGTACGTGGCATTCCCTGTTTGATATTTTTTTTTTTTTTTTTTTTTTTTGAATACAGTGAAGGTGATCCCTTTTTCATGTGCCCTTTAAATTGCAGAAATTGCTGATTTTAAGCTTGTGCAAATATAATACATGTATCATAGTGAAATTGCTTTAATATTCACTTGTTGACACCACCGCCTTAAAGTGAGCGACCCAGGACCATTTGGTCCTCTTGTTATGTTTAGTAATTTTGAAAACCAAACCTTAATTGTGCATACTATATCATAAAAATTTTGATTTATGAGTTATTACATATCTCACCAGGTTTTTTTGAGCATATGCTTCTAATAATCCTAATTTTTGTTCTTGGCTGACTGTTTCTATATGTTGTTTCAATTTCTTAGTACTTCTCTTACAATGCTATTCTGTTTTGAGAGGCATGGACACAGTTTTAAATCATTCACAATTGCATACAATAATTGGAAATACCAGGATCACCATGCCCACATTTCAGAGTAGGTTAAATACCCTAGCACAGGTAGCATGTCATTTATTATTTTAATAAATATTTTGCTTTAAAACAGATTTTTTACATCTTGTTATTAGAGTTTTAAACAAGGCTAGCACATACATCATTTTTGGTAGTCTGTAACTTGTTAGCTTTACATTTAAATTGACACAATTACAGTTAAATTCTCTTAAATGTTTTGTTATATTCTTATTTTCTGTTGCTTTTTCCAGTGACATATACATTTCTTCTGATATCTAATTTTAATAAGTAATTTAAATTTTTCTTTTAAGTGGCTTTCCATTCAAAAATGCGTTTGAGTTGCCAGTGGATACAAAGGTGTCCATAGTTGGGAAAGTGTTCAGAAAAGATGATATGACAATGTATAAAACAAAAGAACAGACAGACAGGAAGTACTGTCCAATAATTGTTGGCTGCGAAGCCGTTGCCAGTATCAGAGTGTACAATTTTCGAACATCTGTGACATTGTCTCTTAACCTGACCTTTCTGTTCACAAACTTTATAAGAAAAACATCCAGTCGGCACTTTTGGCTAGTATCTACATCCTCTGTTTCAATGTGGGCTGACATCAATATTCCACCACAAGTAGAAGCATTGGCAACACACAGCACATCTCCAAATGAAAGTAGTGTCAGATCCCTGGAGGAAGCAACCATATCCCCATCTACAAGCACTGTAACTGGCAAAATCTTGCAGGTACTGTTAAACTATTAGTATCACTGATATTTATAACTATAACTAAAATAACGCATTCCTGTGTAACTTTTAAAACTTTAATAAAGTAACCTTTAATTTTTCATCTTCTACATTTACTCATTCATCAAACCACTAGCTTTGTTTAATCACTGCCACTTTTTGCATAGATGAGATTTACGATATTCAATTTACGTATATCAGAATGCTGTTGGGTTCATCAGACTTAATAGTTCAATACATTTGTACTTTGAATGGTCTGTTGGAGACACTTTGCTTCTGAACGTATGATTATAAAGTCCAATTATAAACTTGGCTAAGCTGATTGATACTTAAGTACATTGTAGATGTAACACTATTTAATGTAAAAACATTGAAGTTTCATATTGTCACTAAACAAGTTATGTATAAATAGTTTATGCGCATGTTTCTATAGATATAGTTGTCTTTTTTAACAGGTATCTCAATTGAAATATGTAAAAGACAACACCATAGATCTCAAATTTGTGACATTGAAGGACAGTCAAGCTTCCAAGTCTGTCAAAATGGCACTATTTGGGGATCAAGTTAATACACAATACTCACCTGGTGATATTATAACAGTATCAGACTGTTACAAATAGAAGAGTACTGCTACACTTTCCACAAAAAAGCTCAAAAAGTGATGTAGGTATTATAATAAAGCTTATCATCGCTATTTATTGGATTAAAAAAATACTTCACACTTATGACAAGCAGGACAGGACAAAGTTGATGTCCCAGGCCCACATTCTAAGGTCAACGTCATGACTTAAGGGCAGATTTTTAAAAACATCGCTTGTCTCGGCTTTCAGCTTTACCTATGTTATCTATGATTTGATTTTAAAATAACTTAGCACTGACATTCCCCAAGATAGGTCAGTAATCTATGACTTGTATCACAGTGAAATGCTTAAAAATCTAGCACACCACTCTCCAGCCCATCCTCCAAACAGTTGGTCCTCTTATTGGGTTGGTTACTTTTTTCATATTTGCCCAAATAGTAATTTACTAATTTGGCCCAAAACTAATGTAATTATTTATTGCTTACATACTTTTTTCACAGTTTGTGTCAAGCACCAAATTTGCTGTCACAGAAGAGGACCAATTAGATGATGATGCCTTTAAAGTACACGAACAAGAAACCCTATAGCCGGAAAAAATGACAGTCATAGGTGTGACATCAGAATACATATGAGAGTGGTGCAGATAAAGGTTAGTTTTCGGGTATTTCATGTAAAGTAAAGATCCAGTCAGTAATTCTAATTACCTTAGTTGGCTATGGCATCTATGATCATAAAATCAAAAAGGTTTAGATTTGATATTGTCCATTCTTTGGCCTTTGTTTCTTTTCAGTCTTAATCATCTAACTATTGCAGAGAGCGTATTTTCAAATATTGGATTCAAGAAATGAGATCGTGCACAGAAAGTAGCCTCAAAATCACTAACAAAATTATGTCTCATTGTTACACATTTTCTTTGCATCTTTTTAGAGATGTAAACGAGTAACTGGTTAATAGTATACTCGATCGGTCGTATTACAAAATTTAGTATTCAAATATTCGAAAAAAAAAAGGTTTACAAATACATCTTCTTGTAAAACATCTTATTATCCACCATCTCACTAGTGCGAACGGTGTGCAAATTGGAAAATAATTGACCTTTGACAGTTTGACACGTGTTAATTGTTTCACTCAAATTATATGCAATTTAGAAATAAGAAACACAGAAATTACCTCCACACTTGCAGACTAAAAGCGGCTCTACAAAACAGATTTTTTTCAAGTTTTATGATAAAAAACAAACATGGGTTTTAATAAAGTATCCTATTGATATAATATCAACAGTGAATCCAACAATGTATACCGGTATTATCTAAAATAACTGTTCCTTTATGTGCCACTTTAAAATTTTGTTTTATTTCCCATTGTTTAAAAACTACTTACATATTATTGTAAAGATGAAAACTCCACATTTTAAAAAGTAGTATTACAATTATAATCTTACAAAACTGAATAAATTTTTCTAGTATTACCCACCCACCCTTTTATATATCCCCGGTCTATGACTTTCGTCCCCACTGTTGTTTTGAGACAACAACTATTCTAATAAATAACTGAGTACTCGATCGAAAAAATATTCGAGTTCTCATATAGTAAAATCGGTACTCGTTGGCATTCCTACATCTTTTCAATTCATTTGTGAAATTATCTGTCATTCAGCTCAAGAGGCTGTTCTTTCTTTAAAGGCATATCATGTCAACAAAAGTAATTGTTTAGACCTTGTTTCAGTTGATAGCATGCAAATCATTTTCCATATGGTATTCAGACTTAACTAAAAGTAAATATTATTTCAGTATATAAAAAACAACAAAGTGAAAGACAGCAAATGCCGAAACTGTGGAGGTTAATCCAAGAGTCACTACTGTCATGCAAAACTGCTCATTCAACACAACAACAATGTCTCACAGCAAATGGTATTCAAACCGGATTTTCTCATATTCTAGACCTTCCTGACTTATCTCTTATTGGAGAAAAAGATTTGCAAAATTTCATTTTTAACAGACTTCCAATAAATGTCAGAGGAACTTTCAAAAATGGTAAACTGCATATCACAACCTTTAAACGGAAGTAAATTGACAAGTTTAAAATGTGAAGTTCTGTCCTATCTTCTGTTATATGTTATAAACACCAATATTTCATTGTTATTACTGCCTTAATGATAATGTGTGTTGATCATTGCTTTTATGTAAGATTGATCAGTATTTTATATGCATGTTGGTACCATACAGTAGTACATGGCCAACATTAGATATATGTAAACTCGCCCTGAGAATAATCATATTTACCTTAGTTGTAGCAATATTTTATTAATACTTTTATTCATACTGTTGAACCTAGTTTTCACATTATGTTGTGAAGTTAAACTTTACCTCTTTTCAAGTATTGTAAAATGTTTGCTTACAATTATGTGCAACTGCGCAAAGCAACTAGTCTTGCTGTTCAATACATTTATGTAAGCCTGTCCAAATGACTTATCATGCTTTTTTTTTGTTTCCACGTATATTCATCAAACTTTAAAATGTTATATTTTTCTCTTCTTTTTTAATTACTAAATTAAACTGTAAACTTAGCCACTTATATGGAAAGATTATCTTTAAAAATACGAAAGTTGTGAGGAATTCTAAAAAGAAATGAATGATTTATAACGTAAGATTCCAGTTTAGCGGTCCTCATTTGTTTGGGACAATTGTTTTAATGTAGTCTTTCTTTATCCTTTGAAATGAAAAAGCACTGGTTTGGTGGAAGCAGCCGCAATATAACCAGCGGGATGGGGGGATGGGGCCCAAGCCCAACTTCATGTCATAATGTTATGTTTTGGGGAACGGTAACTGGAAGTGCCCCGATAATACTAGTTGTTAATCAGTATATATCGATTGGAGTAATTACATTCAGCCTTTTATTGTTTTAAATACACCATTGATTTGCGAATATGTATGAATCACTTTTTTCAATTGTTCAAGTATCAAAAGTGAAAGTCAGCGAACAGACGGCGTACACTAAGTGTATAACGATCGGCGATGACGTCGTGTATGGAATTAAGTTCGAGTTTGTCTATGATTTTTCATCAGACTGATCATCATTTAAAAACAAAAAAAACACAGGCATAGCTTTATTTAATTTAACTCCAGTTAGTTCTACGATTTCAAGTGTGAAAAGTACAATAAAATAGTATCAAATCTATATACAAGGATTAAATTTGGTTCCATGTTTCAAACTCGATCGTTGACAAACGTATTACCTAAACGTGCATCGAATTGTATTGTCAAATAAGTAGTTATATGATTGTTACAAAACCAAAACTAGTTTTTAAATATAGTATAATAATAACGTCTATATATAATAATAGAACAACCAAACAATAACATTCTTGTGTCAAGATCAGATCAGAAGATGGTACCTTTAAGACACTACACATCTGTTACCAATAGGTTCGTTCAATAACAAAATCATTGACGATAAAAATCCAAAAATATCAGTACCAAAATCAAGCGGAAACAAAACAGTAAAGATGAATGACCAGAAAAAGATAAAATGATAGCTCACTGTATTAGAGTCCAGCGATAGTAGAGGAATTTGACACACTGATAATAAGACATGAAGACGCCCAGCATTCTGAAGAACCTAATAGAGATATTCATGTTATAGTGTTGGCATACGAATCTGACCATAAAGTTGATGCAGATGCAGGGACTGAACACGGAGATTTTAGAAGAATTTATAGAAGACACTCACTATGAAAAGCATAGGAGTAGAGCAGAGGAAGATACAACCAATATAGTATTTCCGGATCATACAGAACTGAAACTGCCCCATACAGAAGACACTAGAAGAGAAGTTAAAGAAAAAGATAAAGAAGCCAGTCAGCTTAGTCAACCAATGGTACCTCCAAAAAATGAAAGGGATACCACCAGTAAGAGCAGAGACAACAACAGTAAGGCCTCGAAAATCTGAAAGACCAAGCAAGAAGCCTAGATACATGAAGGATTATGTTTGCAACTTATTGAGTGCAGACAATAGACCTTTAGGCTTAAGGCTATATTGTTTAGATTCAGGATTGTTTTATCTTGAGAAATCCGATGTAGCCTATAGGATTGTTGAAGAAATCACGAAATAGAATACTGTTTTTATCATTTTATTGTTTTTAACTTTGATAGTTGTTTTTCTGTTCCAGGTTGCAGTGTCACAGTGAATGGAATAAAGATTACATTTCATATATGTATTGATTGTACAATCATATGATGTATTTTTGTTATTGTAGGGACACAATATCTTTTCGCATAGGGAGAGAAGATAGCTGATGAGATTTTCATGTCCTCATTTGTTCACCATTGTAGTCAGAGAAGGCAGGACGTGTTCTGCTAGTTAGATGTTAAAGCAAGTTTTCTTGAGCATTGTGTCGAAGGATAATGTAGAGATCACCTATTATGTGTTAGCAGGTATCTATCTGTCGATTTCTTGAATTGTAATAAATTATACAGTTGTATCTAGTCGGATGAGTTTGTTGTTTTTTGGATTGTCATGAGTTTTCATGAGTCTGGTTCAAAGTCTGTATTCTGTCACTCGGTTTGCAAAGCTACTGTCTTTACTAGACGGCATGTCTACAGTGGTGGTTTATCCATTTCAGAGTCCTTTAGTAATACAGCACTTACACCATCACGAGAGTGTAAGCCTGGGAGTGGAGTTGGTATAGTTGAATAGTTGTCATGGTTACCATGTACCATGTAATGTGGTTGATTATCTCATTGATGAAGGTGAATATTGTTTAATGTAACAAATGTATAATTGTATATTTTATTATAAGTAATTCTCATTGTATGATATACAATGAACAGCACTGGATTATTATACACTTGTATAAACTGTTAAGGGTATTCCTTAATGAAAGTTGATGAAACCAGTCCCAAGCGGACTTTAAGTGCGCTCAGCTTGAGTACTAATCAAGAGCACCACATTGTATAATCTTAATAATCATTTTTGTATTGTACTTTTACTTATTAGTCCTTGTCATGTATTTTCAGGTCGAATAATGATAAGAGCATGAATCAATAAATACATAAGACTAGAGACATACATAAATACAAAAGATGCTGTATTCTTTGGTTATTTTGTGATCCATTTGTAAGCACCTCCCTGCATAAAGTTTTGCCGAGGGACGGTGTCAGGGATTTCCTTTATTTTAATTTGTTGATTAGTATAAGATATTGAAATAAATCAAACAATTTTTTTATATATATAGAAATCAGTAATATGAGAAAACTCGATCTTAGCGCAGGCGCAACGCTAATGATGTCAATGAGAGCCGTTCTGGCGCAATGATAGCCCGTTCGCCTCAGGATCGAAGGGTTCCGGGTAAGATCCCCACTACAGACACGTCGGTAGTGTCCTTAGGCAAGACACAAATAATTCCGCATTGCCCCTCTCTCTGTTCGAGGTTGATTCCATCTGGAATGGGTCTCGAGAGCAATTAATTAGTTTTAAGAACTTGTCTCGCAATCGAGAATAAATAGATTAGTATAAAATAATGATGTCATTAAAACCCCATTTTGAACATTCACAGATCCATGAATCCTAGTTTTCTTTTCTATGACATGTATTGCGCTATCGCAAAAACATAACCTTACTGTGTCTAACATTTCCATAATCAAAATATGATTTAATTAAGAAATAATACCGGTATATGGCTTGAAGTGCTTTGTCAAAAAGTGGAGCATTCCCTGGAGGTTATGATTCACGAGAGCGTGAGAATTGTAAGACAAGTCCCCTTTAAATAAACTGGCTTAGTGAGTAGTTGTGTTTTGATTCCATTATTGGAATTTGTTGTCTGAGGAAGCACATGTTTTCATGATACAATGGACTTGTGTGTGCTTCGACTCTATTTACAAGTGATTTTATGCTCGCTCTCAGATTTTGGTAAAAAAAATAATTTCTTTAAACTGTATGTAAATTACGTATTTTAGAACATATGGTAATATAAAAAGGCTCCAGTATAAATTCATGTCACGATCATCTCTAGATTTCGAAAAATACGCTACCAAAACAAAAGCGTTGCAAACGCTTTTGAAATTTCAAAATAAACATATAGTGTAGCGGTGCCGTGTAATCGACCTTTTCAATCGATTTCTGCAAATTCCTACCTAGAATTTTGCTCATTTTTTATTCTAGCCGTTAGTTTTATATTTATGAATAAGAATGTTATTTTTTTTGAAAAAAAAAAAATTCAACGGTAACCGAGAGCGAGCAGCTGTAACACGATATGACAGGTTTGTATCCGTTTACATTTCTCATTAAAATAACTATTTGTTTTCAACAATCTATAACCGTTTTTTTCTAGGCGGAAAAGCTTTCAGTTATTATGGAGAGCTTGACCCCTTGAACACGTGACATGGTTATCATATCTACCGTCAAAGGCTTCATACACAAAACTTGCAATGTTTAAATACGATATTAAAATTAGCAGTTTGTAATGGGGATTTATTGAAAAGCTGAGAAATGACAACACAATTGAAACAAGCATAATACTTGACGACAAATCATGTGTTATCAGGTGAAGTTTCAAGAAAAAATACCTTCATATGAATGTGTAGCATCGATTTCTACAACGTCAAATATACTGACGTTAAAATTACTGTTTTGACGTTACGAACGTCATCATGAAGAATGGCAACGGGTGTTCTGAAAACAATAATAAATCTAAAAGTAGTGGGTAGATTCACTTGAAATTTTAAGTTCATAGTCAACAAACATCACACTTTAAGAAGACATTTAAAACAAAATGTGCGAGTTTTACTAATCTGGACCCATTTTCACAGTCACAAATTTTATAAAAACACATATCTAGAGTGTATTATCAATACGGTTAATGTATTCCAGTCATGCTCTTTATTTATCATAAACATTTCCATTTACAGTTCCATTTAGATCAATTATGAAATGAATATCGCGTATTCGGAATCACGAATATATATTAAGTCTGTTTTAACAACGGGAATTAATTCACATTTAGCAGACGATTACAGGATGATCTAAAGTAAACTTAAAACAAAATACATTATTTACGACACCATTTATCGTGAATATAACATTTTCGTCGCCCATCTCATTTACAAAAAAGCGTTGTCCAGTTCTTTCATGAATAAGGTTGATCAAGTATTTTTAATGATATCATACAGGCAAGAGAGTAGTAGGGGGTATTAGAATCCAAAACAGTTTCCAAATATATTTGTTTACTCATCTTGTCACGGTTACGGACTTAATTATGAAAAAGGGAGAAAATGTGTAGGCGGCCAGATAGCTCAGTCGGAAGAGCATTCGCCCTGTAAGCGAAGGGTCCCGGGTTCGAGTCTCGGTCAGGCTGCACATTTGTTCTCACCCTGTAACAATCTCAGAGAAAGAGTTCCCAACCGGTAATATAATCGGTTCAAGGACTATAACTTTACGGTATTCCGTCCGTTCGTCATCCTAGCCCAGTGCACATTTCGTTCAATCTGTGTTCATTTATTCCAGATTTAGGGTAAGGATGATGTTCGGTGGTCATTTTCATAACTTTGCTTTAGAATTAAGCGGTAACCGGAAATACAATCGATATACCACTACCATAAATGTAAACAAATACGTTCACAATAATGAATTTTCGGATAGGGTAAATATTGAAGTAAGTTCTATATACTAGTACTTTAAAACAATGTTGAAGTATACCTATCTTTGACATTTTGTAGCTACTACACAAGAAAGTGCTGTCGTTGAAAATAATTGTAAGCTATATTCATAGCATGTACTTCCGATTTAAAATGCAACGTTGCGAATGTTGTTCGTTTAATAGAGGTCAGTTTCACCCGTAAGACGCTTTGTTTGGTAATGCAAGAGCTACTGGTAATTTCACCTTTAAAGTTATCATGGGACATTTATCCAATCAAAATCAGAATTATGCTTATTTATATATATGAGCCGTGACATGACAAAACCAACATAGTGGTCAAAGTTCACTTTTTCAACTTTTTAAGTGTTTTAAAAGAACAATCCTTTACAAATCTTTTGAGACCAGTCTTATGATTTTACGTCGATTAAAAGTTGCTCAAAAACCCTAATCAATGAGGTAGGTGCAGCGGTAAACAATGAAAGAAATGACGTTCGTGACGTCGTTTACTTTGAAGCAGCGTAAACATTTTATGACTTAATGGGTTCGTACTGTTTGAGCCGATTTTGGGCCCGTGCTTGTAACTCAGTGAAAATTACAAATATCATTGGGTTATCATTTTCGCGAAGAATACCTAAAAATAAAAAAAAACATGGAAAATAGAAAACGGGACATTAATTCGCAATTTAACATCAGTGACGTCGCATACACTACACGTCGCATCTTAGTATTAAATATTTCTTGATTTATCAATAATGTTCTACAAGTATGTGAAATGTAAGACAAGAAAATAGAGATCAAACAGAATGTTGTTATACGATAACATCGTAAGTTGAATAACAACAGTCTTTCATCTCGGCTGAAATCTGTAAATATCAACGTATGTAGAGATTTATTTATCTGTCAACTTTTCCTTTTTTCAATACCTTTCGTAGTTATATAAAGCCACAGTTTCCGGACTTTACAAAGCTATATTACATTTTGGCGTGAATTTCGATGCAAGTTTCATTTCTTTTACTTACTAAATACACATGTTAGAATAGAATATGAAGACAGTGCGCCGCACCCAGAATTATTGTATCTGTGCAAGCATAAGTTCGATCGGAAGTTATACATGTATATAATACGGTGAAAGCAGCCGCATGAATATTTATCATTTATATGCAAAAAGCAAACACCTAATTTTCTACTATTTAAGTGTCTTTGTAAAGCTGTTTATCTATAATTTATAATGTTTACAAATTTATTTATCTAAGTCGGCTTACTTTACGTAAAGAGGTTTCAATGTTTCTAATTCAATTCGTTTGCCTACAGAACGAGCTCGATCCTCATGCAAACTGATGCAGACGATATTTTCATCAGATAAAACTATTCATCATGAGAATAAATTAGAATGAGCACAGCATGTTTAAATCACCGAGTTTCTTAAGAATTTTGTTCAGTTTGAATATACTAAATTTTAAGAAACAGTCATTCCCGACATGTGGTTTATGTATTTCAAAATACACATAACAGGGTTTCCAATCATTATTATACTGCATCTGTTCATAATATTTACACTGCTCTAACATATAATAATGTAGTTTGCGATAAGAAATCTCGAAACTACTCCTTGTGAGCAGACAGGGACAGGTATCATCCTGTGCAAGTGGTTTCACGTAGCGACGAATACGTCTGTCGTTCAAATGATAGTCCACCTGCGGGTAAGGCTTGTGGTTTCAGGTTCGTATCAAACGCAGTGCTCTCGTTACTGACGATAGGAAACGACGGGAGTTTTGTTTTACAAACAACAATCATTAGCAAAATATTACTTATTGACTTGATTTTGCAGGTCACGCATGTAACAGCATCGTATTGTCTAAAATAAAAGAACCCAGCGTCCAAATTTCACGAAAGAAGAATAATTAAAATATTAGATAGACTTATTCGGACCTTTTATTTCTGGTAGTTCGTAGTAATGAGGTTTTATAATATAAACTTTATTGTTTATTATACGCCGAATAACGCGGTAATATTCATACGTCATGATGAACACTAAAAAATTGCAAACCCGGCCTCGACCAATCATATGCTCTTGCTACGGATCTGCATATGTAGTTCAATCTGTAATGACGTGCAATAATAAGTAGGCCAACACATACCTATTCTTATTTTGTCATTAGGAGAAAAAAATGCTGAAATATATTGTTAGCCTGGCCATTATCCGTCGCACATTTCTTGATACAGACTGGGCAGACATACCCAGTAAACAATAGACGTCAACTTAACGTTGTATGTAGAGTTAACGCACGTTTTTTCGTGTTATAACATCTGCAGAATCCCGAGGGATGGTTGGTGCCCGAGCCCGTTAGGGCGAGTGCACCAACATATCCCGAGGGTTTCTCTTTAGCTCTATTCTAGCATAAATAACATAAAAAATCATAAAAATAAAAATGAAACGCTCTTACTGGTACGATGTTCAATAATGCGCGGGACAACGTCCGTGTTGTTTACGTCATATTTATGACGTCACCAGCGGTTTTTAAGCCCGGCACTGTTGACGCCGTACATGATGTAAGACTTGGGAGACAGGTCCATTGCTTACAATAGCCCTGTACTGCGCATAAACGAAAACAGGTTATAACGGCGCGTGAATCTCCCCGTTAACACACGTTTTTTCTCCTGTTAAAACACCGGCAAAATGGGCAAAAACAGCACATTTTATGCTAGAATAGACGTTAGACCCCGACGTTGGATTAACGTTGGATTTTGGTTGGTTTTGCAAACCGGTTAGACGTCTGAATCCCGACGTTTACCCAACGTCAGAATATGACCATTCACGACGAATATCCAACCACCCAGCAAACAAATGACGATGCAAAGACGTTGGTTAGACGTCAGACCCTGACGTTGGATTTCGGATTAAAAAGATAAAAGTACCGGTTCAGTCTGTATTTTATTAGTTATCGTCATATTACACTATTAATCAGAGACATAAACAAAACCACATGTATCAATAATATATATTACAACTAATTAAGAAATTAAAAAAAAAAAAACATTTAAAAATTGAAATAATGTCTTTTTCTAAAAATACTAATTTCAGTGTCCAAATGCTAAGAAATGTATGTAGCTTTATGCACATTTAAATCATCCTTTACATCTGTCACAGTACTTTCTTTTCAATTGCGGTAATTTAAAGTAGATGAATAATAAATCAAAAATATTTTCAAGCAAGCAATGGAATTGAATTGTAGCTAGTTAGTCTATCGGAATGACTACCATATTTCACAATAATAATCTGTAACAAACAAAATACAAGAAAATACAATTTTCATACAAAAGGCATACTTATAATAGGAACTATTTTCGTATGTGTGGCAGGTCATACGTAAAAATTAAACAATGTTAAGGAAGGTGTAATTAATGGAAAGAGACACAACAAGAAACACTTTTGTAAAAATGAGTTATCAAAATCAAATATGTAGCTGGTATAAGCTGGCTGACATTCATGCAGCGACGTAACAGGAAAGTTCACCAGGCGTCCCACTAAATTTGGATTGAAGATGTAACGTCATGTTCCGCCAGCCCTTCCACCACTTGAGTTTTCATTGCACTGGCTACATTGTAAAACCAAAATTATAGATGATTAGAAACATATTTGATAATACATGTTAACTTAAAAGCAATAATCAAAATTTTATCTGCATACTTTAATATCATTTTCTCTCAGGTTGTTCTTTGTCACAGAATCGAATGAATCTAAGGTCCGAAAGTTATACCCAAAGGAAAGTAATTGCTAATACAACATTTGGTTGGTTATATATTTATGACAAGTCATAATTACTAGTACCAACTACTTTTTAATGTATGAAAGTTTTTAGTTACTTGCAACAGAGTTTGTGTACAACCATGACATGTGAACTGTTAAATCAGAATTAATGTACACGTATTAAAATATATTTTTACCGATTTCAAGTCCATATGTAGAGAATGATGAGAAGGGGAGCTTCTGTATTTTGCCCTTCAAGTAGAACTTTGCCATAAGTTCATTGGACATTAATCTGAAAATATGATAAAACGTAAATAGAGTTCAGTGAAATTTAAACAAGTTATATGATCACTTATTATAATCATCATAGACTTTTATTAGTACATCAGAACATAATTTATTTAAATTTGGATTTTGTACTTAAAAGTTAAAATGCTTAACGATAAATGTTAAAGCTGTGGAATCACGTTTCCCCGAATATAATTTATTTTGTGCGAAGCCGAGAATCTAGGTAGAATTTCCTCACTACATTAATGATTTATTATGTCATGTACACATTTTATATGCCCGTGTAGATTAAGTTGGAATGTATGCTACGTACTTCATGCACAATTTTTACATATCATGCTTATAAAAAAAATTAACAAAAATTAAAATAAAATATAACAAAAACAAGCAATATCTATTATAAGATACACTTACACCCGCGCATTGTGATTATGTAGTGGGTGGGGTACGGACACTGAATTCAGTTTAATCGATGGTTACGTCAACACTGCATGGTCAAGCAAACAGGTATCATTTGTACTAATGTAGATAAAATATAAAGAAATTAAATCCATTTTTATCTTACCTTTACAAACTGCTGGAAATCTTCTTTGTTCAACAGAGATCGAAACGTCTTCGCCGGTTAGCTGTCTTTCACTTTTCGCCAACATTTGACTTGAAAAGCGATAGGTGTTGCATCTTATAATTTCCAAGCACTTGAAGAGAAGTGATAGCAAATACATGTGTATAAAGTTCCGTAATACTTTTTGTGACTTAATGCCAGGTGGAGGCCTTAAGGATACACCAGGGGGTGTTGAACTTATACCGATTGTAACTTCGTTATAAAAGGAAGTATGGGCAAGCTGCATATCATTTTAAAGCTTATGAAATTTCCTTTTCAACTATGTAACGGCTTTTTTATTATTACTTTGTATATTTACGCAAATGCAGATTTTGTGTTTTTCTAAAATGTGATTCAACTCTTCCATTATTCAACCTTGGTGGTCAAATTTTCCTGCCAGGTATCTACACGGTATGATTTACAAAAGAGTATCTTGGATTTAATTTATTTCCCCTAGGGAAAAAGTTATAGTAAAATCAAAGTTTTGTACTGGCATATTATGTACCACCTACACCAAAAGGGTCATAAAGTTTGAATGGAATCTTTTATCAAAATTCTAAGATACTCTTTTCAAGTTCATACATCAAACAGTCCCCCTGTCAAGTTTCGTGCAATTTGATTCAGAATTGATGGATTTGAATCAATTAGAACATTATCTACAAATCTGTGATTGCACTTCTGGAAAATGAAGAAAAATGGAATCTGAATGAAAACTCCCATTTACACCCATAAAATATAAAAGTACTGCCCTCTCCTTAACACTGACCAAGCTAAAGAGCTTATGGTACTACATTTTGTTAAAACCGAGTTCATTTCTATGAATATTAATGAGATTTTAACAAAAATTCTTGGTAATCTACCAATGCTGGACACCTCAGTTTGAATAGCTTAATAAGCATTAAATGTAGCAATAAAGTCAATCACTTGGCAAGCGATAAAATGACCATTATGTTGTAGAGGTTATTCTGTGAGGGGCATTACCATTATCGTGGCAATAAATTACATCAGCATGGATTTAGAAGTACAGCTAAAAGAGAAAATGTCTGTAATGGGATAAGTACCAAACGTTTTAATGATATAAAGCTTAGTACATTAAATATCTAATATTTTATAAGAACTTAATAACTGGCAAGCAATGTTATGTTTTATTAAAAAAATCTAGCAATATAACTAATCAATCAATAATGCTGAAATTTGTCAAAATATAATGTTTGTATCGCTACAATATGACAATATTTGCTGGAAAAAAACACCTTCAGAGATACATACATGTACACCTGATACCAGGTGGTACTGCCTACTAAAGTGCACACTCTGCAGGCATAAATTAATAGCTGATGAAAAGATTGAACAGGATGTTTGTCAATGACATGTTAATAGAAAATATTAGTATCAAGCTATGTGTATGCTTCAATCAATGCCCCCCTGTAAATAATACTTGCTGGCTGTTTTTGGATGTTTTTATCGTGCTCACATAATAATACATTGAGAGTTGTTTCTAATTTAAAGTTATCTTCTGGTGCCAGATCAATTAGTAGAGAGAGTGACAGATGTTTTTAATTGATGTACTATGATTCTACATATGTATGGGCCAATATATGACATTATACATGTTTGAAAGGGCAGAGTGAAAGTTACCAATGGGATATTAATTAGCTTGATCTAGCAAATTACACAAAACATGCTTGTGAGAGATTCAAAGTTCTAATTGGAAACACTCACATAATAATAATAACCTCTTTATTTTCAGAAGGTAACTCATTAAGACATAACAAATATTAAGTGCAGTACATTAATAGGTGAAAAATCTTATATGCAATGAGGCCTTCTTAAACAATTTTAAAATAAATTCAAACAAGTATAAACAACACATTCAATATGAATAAGACTATCGTAATATGCATACATATTACATTAAGATATAGAAACAATGACAGACATAAAAGATTATATTTCACTTACAATATAAAGTAGGTTGCAAAAAAGTATTTACAATTTAACATAACATTTCATAATTTCAGTTATCTTTTATAGCTGGTATAAGTTACTAATAACTATTTATTATGTTGATAAGTCCTGCAAGTTTCCAACTGACCTCACTAAGACAGGTCAAATCATTGTTATTACCTGGAACCAATTCAATTGGAAACTTACCCTTACAACGTATCCCCTTGGGAAAATTAATGACCTTCCCAGGCAGATGTTAAATCAAACAGAGCACTTATTTACTGCTACACTAGAATAATGCAGATAAAACACATATTTCTAAATTACTTAGAAAAATAGTTTTATCGTGATGATAGAAAATAGTAAAGGCATTTAGATTATGTTAAAACCAAAAAATGACCACAAATGATATATGGATCCCCTGGTGTATCCTTAAAAGTAAAATGCATACATCCGTTGAAAATGCGCCACCTACAAATATAATTCAAGCATGTTGCAGCGCCACCTATTGAGAATATTTAAAGGGGCAGAAGGGGAGTAATTTGTTAAATAAAAATTCACAAAAACCTCATCGCAGTTGCAGTTATCTAATTGATAACTTCAATTGCATTGAGGTTTTTGTGAATTTTTATTATTAATCTAATTGATCACGCAATCTTATAAAATAATTTTCGGAGATTACTCTCTGATAAAGTTACGACCTCAATCCGATGTCGTTTCAACATCGGAAACCGACGTTATGTGGACGTCGGGGTTTTGACGTTTGACAGACGTCGGATTATGGTCGCCGACGTCATGACCAAAATCCAACATTGATCCAACGTTGTACCGACGTCGCGTGTTTACTGGGTATACATGTATGTGTTTTAGTATGCACTGCATATCATGTTACGCTGCTTTCGGTGTCATCTCATATGCTGTATACGTCTGGAAATAATGAAAGTAGAAATTCCAGAGATCACGCGCAGGAACCGCCCTGTCTATAAACATGCGCATGAATTTCTTCACTTTATATTTTCATTTTATGTTTTGCTTATGAGAGGTCGATTTTAGGCATTCTCTACCTTGGTTTGCCGACATGTCTGCTTTATGCCTATGAAAAAATATTTGCACGCGGTCAAAACATAATTTCTCAGGGGTCTGTCAACGAACGAGGGTAAAAAGAAACTTTTCAAACCTGGTAAAATCGTGCCAAAGGTTATTTTCAAGGTTGTCTAAACGTGTCAGCATTTGCCTCAGACGTCTGAGTTTTCAATTTTCAGGAGCTGATGGCATAGCCTTTATGATATACAGACAAAATGTGTTGTATACGGTTACTTCTGTATATATATTTTACAAATTTCATAGTAATGATGTTTCAGCTAGGTTATCTAAAGAACGCTATTTCATTGACAGCCTAAATTAAACAATAACTGATGACGTCATCATTTTTGACGTTGTGTGTACGCAACTTTGACGTAATGTTGCTAAGTAATATATATTGTATACTATATTTGCCCTGTTTGCCCTGATGATATAATGAAACCAGTTGGTAAATACAAATAGAGAGAGAGAGAGATAGAGAGAGAGAGAGAGAGAGAGAGAGGACCAAACCTGTCTCAACCTGCGTATACGTGTTGTGGAAAGGATATGACATTTAAAATAAAGATACATTTGTACTTCAACAGTGATTCTCAAAAGGATTTGAACTTCACGTATTTATTCAGTAATTATCATTAAACAAAATCACAAAACGAAAAAATAACACAACGTAATTCACAGGTTCAAAATTATTCATTCCTTATTACCATGGTGCGAATTGGAGTTCGATGTGCGGGCTTCCGGAAACAGATACGCTAGACAAATTCGTTGACACAAAGGTAGATGAACTTGCGTTTTGAGTTTTCCTAACGTTTGCGGGTGCTGTATTGAAAAAAGCGGAATGGGTAATTCGTATACAAGCACAGGAAGTAAAATTATTGAATGAGCTATGACAATTCTCCTGCGACCAATTATTTTAAAAATGTTGTTGTATATAAATTATTGTGTGTACCGTAGAGTATTTCTATTTTTTCCCAATTGCTTTCTGTCTTCATTCATTGCGAAAATGTTAATCTGATCGAAATTTATCAAATTTTGAAAGTGTCGAAGCTGGATGCTAAGGAGCTCGCTGTTTCGCACTGCGTTCGGTTTGCGCATTTATTTTGAGTATAAATCCGACCGGAAAGGTCTGTTTTTATGAAATGATGACAGTTGAAACATATCTAACCTATAGAACAATGTATTCAATTTCAGAGTGAGGATAAGTACGTCATTTCAATTAAATTTATTTGACCGAGTAAATGTTCATCCACTCATCTGCCGAGACCAATTTGAGTACTGTAAATTCAAACAAAGATCACTTTTTGTTAAAAATATTTTCGGAAAGGATTATATACGGCAGCTGATAATCGAGGCATCGTTATAAGAAAAAAGGAAAACGAAAGTATAACAGAGGTAATAATTTATTGAAGCGTACATTGAGCGTAAATTAAAGATAAATGCTTATTTATATAACTATTGAAGAAACAAAGTTTCTGTCAGATATCTTTCAACAAAGTTCTGAGAAATGATAACGTACGAAAATTGTTTGTTCGGGGTTTGTTATGAAACTTTTGATTTGTTCCGTTTATCATGGAAAGAAAGAAGTACCGGCACAATTATCCGCACGCAAAGAACAAAATGTCTCCAGTTTGCCGACCCGCTCTAACGCATCATATTGACACGCCGAAAGTGAAGGTACAAAATACGGAGCACAGTTTGCACAACTCGTGATATTTTAGGGTCATTGTGGTATTTACACCAAATTCAACAGTATTCTTATTTACAGATGGACATGATAATTTCGAGTCTGTAATTTTACACTATTTTGCATCTAAATGTAGCGATCTTGAATACTAGCCGGGTATTGGTTAGAATTCTGTCAAGAGCTGACCCCGTCATTTACATTACTTTTGCGAAAGTGTTTACTGGTAAATCTGTGAAATAACCACGGAAGATTTTACTTGAAACAGTTTAGTGTTTGAAGTAAATCCTTCATGCTTTTGATTTCGGCTGACGACTGTGTCGTTATCATTTTTGGATCAACGGTATTTATATCTTATTAATTATAACTAAAATAAGGATGAGTTATTTACTTTCAATGTCTTAAATAATAAACAGGCTAAGATCAACGGTACAAAATTGTTAGGCAGATCTACATATTTATACTAATTTATATCCTCTCGAGTGCGGAACAAGTTCTTACAACTTAGGTAAATCGCTCTTGAGACTCATTTTAGATGGAATCAACCTCGAAGAGAGAGATAGGCAAACGCGCTACCACTACGCCATGGCGGCTGCAATGCCGGAGAACTTTACAACTAAAACTGACACCTGATTTGTGGAATTTTGTTGAAAGTACACTTATATTAAGCCTTTATCTGTAGTTCCTCTCCGCCCTCTGCCATCATCTAGATATTTGTATTTAAACTGTATCCGCCCATTACATTTTTGTTTTTATTTACATCGCGCCTGACATACTGTACACCGCTAATTAGAAAAGCACGTGTCGTGTATTAATTAAATATAACGTCATGATTTTGACGTCAGCTTTACGTCGCGTTTTCTCGATTACGTCATTTGACCACTATGTTGGTTTTGTCATGCCACGGCTCATATTGTGTTTAGGGTACTATTAACTAAGATTTGATATTTAAACGACTGTGCAAGAGCATTATCATTGAAGGAGAGTAGCCCCGTCGGAATGTTGCACCGAATCTGACAAGTTGCAATCAATTGTTCCTACATGGAAAGTTCTCAAAGTGCTGGTAGCAAAGAAAATCCACGGAATCCTAGCAAGTTGGTAAGACTGTAGGAAAAACATCGTAGGACCAAATAATGTAGCATATTACATAAAGGTATGTAAGAATACGTTGCATTATGGCTCTTTTGTTTAGTTTGGCAAGTTTGCTCTTTTTGTCTTTTTTGTGTTGCAATTTTCCGTTTCTTTGATCGATTGACACAGGACTAATTATATACTGTTTCACAAACCTCCTTTTGATGATTGGACGAGATTCATAGCTAAACTGTCATTCTCATTGTTAAACTCAAAATGTGTTACTAAGAAGTAAACATTCATAACCTATACAAAAGAGACTTCCTAAACGAAAGGAAACATGTTTTCCTAAGAATTCAATTAACTGTATCGTTCAATGTCCTATTGCTTTGCAGTTGACTGCTTATTGTTGCCTAAAAGGCTTTAAAAGAGAACAAGATTTTAACTGCTTATAAATATATTGGTAAATATATCAAGGTTTGTCATATAGATGCATTTGAAATCATCACTAAGGCATTCGACGTTATTAATAAAATTATCTCATTTATTCATTCCGTATCACTAAATCAGTCAAATGTAAATTAGATTGCCAACGTTATATCTGTGTAGCTATGGAAAATTTAGTTCTATATTTTGAAACTGCACACTGAAGTTCGCGAATATGAATACAGATTAGGAAAAGATGAGTGTTTCAAGGTAACAAAACAAAAATAATATCAAACAGGGAATGCCACGTACCAAAAACGCAGCCTCCCCAAAACGAGCCCCACATCACCCAGAAGTGCACACACACACACACACACACACACACACACACACACACACACACACACACACACACACACACACACACACACACACACACACACACACACACACACACACACACACACACACACACACACACACACACACACACACACACACACACACACACACACACACACACACACACACACACACACACACACACACACACACACACACACACACACACACACACACACACACACACACACACACACACACACACACACACACACACACACACACACACACACACACACACACACACACACACACACACACACACAACACACACACACACACACACACACACACACACACACACACACACATATATACACTACCAACACACACTAGCATACAAAGCAAACACACGAGGACAAAACGAACAATTAAAGGAACAAAGTGAAAAGGTTAGTAAACAAGTACAAGTGCCTGGATACTAACAGCTGTGGAAATTGGTGAGTTTAGAAATATAATTATTTAAGTTTTTAATCATTTTATAGATGTTTTGAGATAAAGCGAAAACTTGATAAAGTTTTTTTTTATCATTTGTATCTAACTGAGTTAGTATTTAACGCAATGTCAAGGATAAACGCACTGTGCCATTGTTCATTTTTCATAAAAGTCTTCTTGTAACAATTACACAAAACTATACAATACAACAAGTGTATTGCATAAAACATACAAATATGCTGATAGCAACAGAGAATAAACAGAGAAGACAATATTATTCAGCAATATATGACATCAATTATAAAACGTTATAACTGCCTATTTATACAAGAAATTTAATTTGTAGCCTTTTACAATGTACTTTATTTTGTTTTGATTTTCGTTTTTTTTGCGCCCGTGTCAACCGTATTTCAGTCATTTTGACAGGCGGGCTAATCTAATCCTCTTTCTTGGTAAGAATCACTTCTAGACTTCCATCCTCCGTAATAAACTGCCAACTTTGTCATGGAAACAGACAAGATCGGTAGCAGGGTCTGAACCAATTATTCTCACCAGTATGAGGTTACAGTGATTTCAAGTCACTCGAATTATCATTTTCTTTTGCAATTGTATTTGAATTCTATCAAAAGAACTTACACAATTTGAAAATGATGTAGACTACATGTATTAGCAACATAAATGTATTTCCTCACTGAACATTATAATTGGTATTTTTGATATTTACAATTTTCACTTTACGTAACTTTGATATGACGAAAAGATCTTTAGAACGTAGAACTTACCTGTATGTTTTTTTAAAAACCCTTTTCTTCAAAATGATGCATACATAAAATAGTTTTCCATGAAAATTAAATGTTTGCATGTATCTAAAATTATCATTCAATTTTCACATATGTGTTGTTTCTGTGAGTAAGGTGTTGTGAGAAAGGTAAATTTTAATGTGAATTACCTTCCTGGACCATATTATCAATTTATTTTTACGGATCGATATTAAAAATATACGAAAGCACCAACATTTTCTTCAGAAAAATGGCCAGCAATGTCGAAGGAACAAGACTTATTGAAGGGGATAAGCCCACATATGGCACCGTAAATATATGATTTTTATTCAATGAACTGATTGCATGGCTCTTATGTCAGAGCAATATTATATCACAGTAAACCTTGTTTCCTCTTATTGTCTACGTTTTTTCAATATGTACACTTTGAAATTTGTTTAGACTATAGAGTGTTTTCTGCTAGTTGAATTAATAGAACTTTTAAACTGAAAATGTGTTGTAATTTATTTTAGTAAATAAAAGAGATTTCAGAGGTACTAACTTCCGTATCAGTAATTTAACAGCAAAAGTTTTCTCATATTGTACAAAATTGTTACCCTGAAAAGGACCGTGTTCATGGCCGAGTGGATAGAATCGAGGACACAATTAATAGTATATCACATACAATGTATATGACAGTTTCGTACGATTAAGTATCGCCCGCCTTTAAATGTCTAATACACTGCTGAAAATGGCCATTAAAACCTAAGAATCAAAGTATGCCTAAACATACCCGAATTTTTTTAACCCGTAGGCTTTAGTTAAGACCTACTTGCTGAACACTTAAGACATGAACACTCATTGGGCCTATAGTGTGTAAAAAAGCTTGACCATACTGATTGTTTATATGTGTACCACCACACTTACTTATATCTATCAAAAATATAACACTCCAATAATTTTTTTTTCAACCAGAAATGACAATGACCAGAAGAAGAAGTTTCAAGAGCTGTGCTGTTCAAATTATAAATGTACTTGTTAAGGTATTTTATTTCAAGACTGAAGTGTAAAGACACCTCAGACTTGTTTTTATGGGGTTGTATGCCCAAAATATAAAAATGTCACTTTCAACTTAGAATATGTTCAGCAGCGAACAACATATTTTCAACAGAAACTGTGAAGCTTTGTAAAAACTTAAACTGTCTTATAAGTACTTTATGTCTGTGAGCTATATAAAGAGGATTTGTTATTCTGTTTTGCTTCGTGTGCTGAACAAGCATGTTCGTCGGTCAATTCAACAACTCGAAATACTATTCTTGAATAACTCTTTTTTGAGTGTGAGGAACAGTCAGTGCATGAACTTTCTGCAAAATTTCAATCTTGCGTTTAGACGAATTTTCACTGGCATTAATAAGATCACCGTTTCATATTACTGTTTAGTGATATCCTGAAACCTTGTACTATGTCGTTGACGGCATTTAGAATGGTATATGTAAATTATTTTCTTGCATACCAGATCGGGATATCTGCAGATTTTACCAGTGCTGGAAAATCTCATCTTACACCCCCTGGTATAAGATGACTTAATGACGTCAGAAAGAACTACTTTTATGAATGAATGTGTAAATTTATACATTACTGCAAGAAAATAGCGCGTAAATATAAGTCATTACTTTTATTTTATTTCTGCTACTATTAGTCGAATATGGTATGCAAGAAAAAGAATCTATCACTGGCTGCACGTGCAACCAGTGAAAGATTCTTATATTGTGTTCTATCAAAACGGTGAAACGGGTGATGAATGGAGTATAGCGGATTCTAAAATCAAAGGTGTCCGGCGATGATCCTTCATAAAAAAAACTGCAAACCTTTCACATAAAGAGATGCGGACGGTAGCGGGGCTTATTCTCAAGACTCTAAGTCAATGAGAAGTTACACTGATTTCAAGTCAGCTAATCTAACCACTTGACCACAGAGGAATTTCATTGTTCGTAGCATTGATCAACGTTGCTGTAACAACAAGTCATGTTCCAATTCAAACTTGATATTAAAACAAATCAGATAGATATTAAAATAAATCATGTATTACTCTGCTACACTAAAATGCCAATCCTAACAATAATCCATGATTGCAGTGCGTTCAGTGCTTTGATTAAAATGTATTATTTCTGTACAATGTATCAATGTGCCATTATGTGTGTATCTAGTCCTCATTTCTTTAGGTGTGGAGAGCGGATCGAGTAACATTTCGTTTTTAGCTGGCTTTGAAATTAAAACAAAAATAATTGAATTTTGTTCTATGGATTATAAACCATTGCTGATACACAGTCAAATGTACCTCCGTTTTATGTACGGGCTAAGCTATAAAATGAGCCAAAGTTAACGAAAATATATTCATAGAAATCATACGGAATTTAAAGTCACTCAGTAAGTACATTCCCATACAAATGTTATACGTTTCAGACAATCGAAATTGAAGATTCACAGGACCAAAATCCTACTAACATATTAACAGCACTAGGATCAGAGCTTGAGGTACGTTACATTTCCTTTCTCCTTGATAATGTTTTTAGGTTATTTGAATCTTTGTATCGCCTGCATGGCAAGAAAGACCAATTTATGTTACCTTTCGCCCGATAGCTACAAAGGTGTTCCAAAAGAGCACACCTAGCCCAAGCAGGGTTATGAAACAACTGTTTTGTTAAAGGTACAATACTAAGACCATCTGGATCGATATTTCCTTTAAGCAACTTTTCATAGTTTACTTATTAGTGAGCTAAAATATTCAATAAAATTCAGACTTTGACAAAAAATGAAACAGACCACGACCGAAATCACAAAAATCAAGGGAATTAAGTCAAATATCATGTGTCATCACGATGTCTCGAAATTACCCTTCTTTTATCACTTGTGATTTATGGGGCCATATAACAAGTCACGTGTAACTGCGCCTACCAAACGGGATAAATCAATATATTGTTGTTTTTAAACTAGATTATCTATAGCATAAGAGAGATGTAAAAGTTGACTTGTTACTAATTTAGGTAAAAAGGGAAATTGCGTTTTTCTTTGACCATTATATACCGAACACTAAAAGACATTTTATATCCGCACCTTATTTTCAATATTTAACGCGTTTTTGTTTTGTTCATGTGAACGAATAACTTGCGAAATATTGAATGATGGACTAGAAATTCAAGAGCATGCGTTCACGGCATATCAATTGTTACTGGAGCAAGGATAAGACTTGATGCGCTTTTTTAATGTAGATAACGTGTCAACACTATTTCAGAAGATGACATTTACACCTTCCTATCAAATGAAATCAACTTGCGCCGGGGTCACAGAAGAGTGAAAACCACTATTTCAAGTTAGACATGTATATAAAACGTCTGAAAAAGGAGAAAAAAAATTAATGAATAGTGATGTTTTTTCATTTTACAAACGTAAAAATTAGCATAATGTTATATTTAACATTATTATTAAAGTCACAGGATCACATTTACAAGTAGCTCTCATTTTATCAAGAAATATGTCTTGCTGGCAATAATGACTTTGATTTGTACTAAACACATCCCTAACTTCGCTTTTTAAATGGATAAGTACATATTAGAAACATAGAGCAGTATTTTCACTGATATTGCACATAATAAGAAATGCTTTCTGGCAACTCTTTTTCTTGAAGAAACATCTTGAATAGTGAAGAAAAGCATATGTCAACATTGTTTTAGAGTAAATAAAACATGGTTCTATCATTAGCATATCAATAAATTAATTTATTTTATGTTTCCCTGTGAATTATAGAGTTTTCTCAGTGAAATAAAAGTGATAATCCACAGTTTTGAAACAGTGGATTACCATTTTTATTTTTCACTGTTTTTGCAATCTTTAGCCCGGATTTACGTCAAAAAGTATACCGAGCGTTATTAATGCTGGAAAACATGCGACGATGACGTCGTTTAAATGACGTCATTTGTTCTATGTTTTCTGATGACTTTTCCCGCGATTTTCGATGTTTTATAGAAACAAACTCAATAAAAATAGAGTTTTAACCATAAAATAAACAGAAAAATTGTTGGTATCGGTGTAATTTCACGTTAATTTCACTCGTGAACACCAAAGGTAGTTATTTTCACTCGTGGCTGCGCCACTCGTGAATATATCACTTTGGTGCCCACTCGGTGAAAATTATAACGTGATCTTACTACGAAACCAACAATTATCCTCTATGTTACTATATCAGTAAATTCAAAGAGCTCCTGGGACTTAAAGGGAAAGGCAAGTCAGAAAATAATATGACTTCATGTGTGTGTACATGATTGTGTGTGTGTGTGTGTTGTGTGTGTGTGTGTGCGTGTGTGTGTGTGTGTGTGTGTGTGTGTGTTGGTGGTGTGCACTTCTGGGTGCTGTGGGGCTAGTTTTGGGGAGGCTGCGTTTTTGGTACGTGGCATTCCCTGTTTGATATTATTTTTGTTTTCAAATTGAAAAACATGTTAAGAGGAACACACTGTTAAAAGAATTTTTCAAAATTCGGAGTATAATATGTGAAGATATTTCAGATTAAAAATCTAAAAAATCAAGGTTTATGGAGGCGGCCATTTTGAATTTGTGATGTCATAGTGCAGTAATCAAATATTAATGCAAGTACTACTGCTAAATTAAAAACAGCAGCTTCAAATTTATATTAAAATATTGTAAGTCATATGACACTTAATTAATGTAACTAACTTCAGGTGAAAAAAAATCAGGAAAAAAGAGTAAATGGGGTTCAAAATTAAATTTGGAAAAGGGGCGTGTCTAATAGTATGTCTAATTTGCATATTTACTAAATCTTTTATTTCTTATAGCTCTTTTATTTTTTATCCGATTCAAAAATTATTTCAACTATGTGTTTATGTTAACAAGCTCTGTAATTTCAGGCTGAGTTATATTTTGACTTTTGTTACCCTTTAAACAAAACATAAGACTCTTCGTTCTTTAAACTTGTTAAAAAAATGATTACAATCATAAGATTATCTTTATATAGTTTTAGAAATTACTTTCAGAAATAAAAGTAATAGAAGTAATATTTGATATTACACACTACATGTCACTACATGTCAGCAAATAGTTCATGTGTATGTGGTGTTCAAAAACGAAACTAAAAATGAAAATAAAAGCGTATACGCTATGCTTTTCTTTTCAGTAAAACTGGCAAATATTTGGCGCGTTTTACTATATATGTATCTTTTATTCCTCCAGTTACTGAAGAGTACTATACAATCAAACATTTTAAACATAAACATAGTAAATATATACAATTAGACAATTTTACATGTCAATACAAGATATGAATGTACAAGAAAGCAATCATAACTTAAAGGTTAAAGAAAAGCAATAAATGACAACTTTGTAATATAAGACAATGTAGTCGAATTATTTATCACTCTTAAAGACACACTTCTCTTAAAGAGAAAATGATAATTGACAATATCAGTGGTTACAGTCAGTTTGTCCTATCTTAATAAGTTTGTTCTGTACGAAAGCGAAATTGAAACTCATTTTAAGGAAGTAAACTGAAAGTTCTGGGTAACAGAATCGTTGAAAAGATTGTTGTATATTTGAGAACACAGATAACATGCCTTTAATATGAATAGCATTAATGCATAAAAAGTCAGAATACTGTTCGACAGGTAAGCATTTCTTTACCTCCTCATCAACATATCAAAAATAGTACTTGGCTATAATTTCCTTATCTGTAGAAACAATCAAATTACACAAATGTATGTTAAACCGTTCTCTCAGTTTTGCTAAATAAAAATGTTTTCTGTAATTTAATTCATGGTAGTTACATTCGAACAGCCCTAAGCGCTTGGTTGTGACACCCTGCTACATGTTGGAACGGAGCAATGGTTTGCTCAGTTGGTTTGCTCTGGACTGATAATCTAGGGATCGCAGGTTCGAACTCCGCTCCTCTATTTACATAACTAATGGTCTTCCAGATGAGACCTAAAACTGAGGTCCGATGTATCGGTGCTGTACATCGAGCATGTCAAAGAACTAGGACCTATCTCTGAAACGGGACGTGTTCTGTATGATAATAATAATAATAATCTCTTTATTTTCAGAAGGTGTCTAATTAAGACAATACATATATTAAGTACAGTACATTAATAAGTGGTACAACTTATTTACAATGAGGCCTATTTAAACAATCTTCAAAAAAAATTCAAACAAGTTTAAATAACACAATATGAATTAGACTATTGTAATATGCATACTAGTATACAGATTACATTAAAATGTGGAAACGATGACAGACATAAAAGATCATATTTCACTTACAATATAAAGTAGGTTGCTAAAGAGTAGTTACAATTTGTCATTCTTAAGCAGAAATGCGTTTAAGCTATATTTGAACACATTGACATTTGATAAAAGTCTTGTATCAATAGGTATTTGGTTCCAAAGTTCCATACTATAGTAACTAAATGTCTTCTTGAGATAATTAGTGTTAGGTTTTTTGTGTGTGATATCCTTCCTGGATTTTGACCGCAGTTCATATGCTGCACTATTTGAGGATATAATGAGATCTTTGATATATGAAGATGTCATTTTATGAAGAGCTTTATAAATAATAGGCCAGTAAAATATTTGCATCTGCTTGCAATGAAAGCCATTTAAGGTTATTGAACATCTCAGACAATCGTGTTTATTTGTTGACAATTAGTATAATTCAAGCTGTTCGTTTTTGCAGTTGAGTAATTCTATTTTCATCGGTCGTGTCAGCAGTCACCCTAATCAAATGTAGGTGAAATATAGGCGTTATTAAATAGCTGTTTCATCTCATGGGTAAGGAAATGCTGAATTCTTTTTAAAAGAAATAACTTTGAAACCAAGTTTTATCTATGTGTGTTTTCCATGTTAAACTTTTATCAATATGAATTTCTTATACAGTTTCTGTGAATCAACATGAATCATACTAGTATTTTAAACATACTGTTCAGATCATTCACGCCAGCTAGTTTTTGTCTAGAACCTTTAAACATACATGAGGCATTGACATGGTTTATTGCACTATCCTCCGAAAATTAAAACAACTTAAACTCTGGGGGCGTTGGTCAACGGTACCAACGATAAAACTCTAAATTTCACACATACACAAATGTACATGGTAACTTAGAATTATGTTTATACATTTTATAGGAACGCGAAACCACTTCAACTTATTCTACCGCGGCTGTATATAATTTAATCAACTTGTTTTTTAAAAAAAGACTTCTTATTAAAAATGTTATAAACGGTAAAATGTTAAAAGCTTTAGAGATACAGACCGATATATATATTATACAATTCTATAGTATGAAAGGAACGCGAGTCCCTGAAACAGAGATAGGGCAGGCAATATCCAGATAAAAGATAATGAACGATTAAGGTTCATAAAACTAATACACTTTTACCTTATTCCAGTTTAAAGATCACTTGAAACATTGTCAATTTGTAATATAAATTTAAATGTTTATATCTATTTATCCCATATCATGAAATATGTATTTGTTTTACTTATAAATGTTAATGCAACATGTAATTCAATTCCATTTACATGTGCCGTGTGAAGAATACGAGTCACAATCGCGTTGAAGACAGTCAATTATACTACTTTAGTATCAAAGTATTAGTTTCGGCGTTAAAAGAATGTGTCTTTCGTAAAATGCTGAGTACTGCCGAAGCGGTAAATTCTTATTTAAACTTAACAGGTTAGTTGAATTAAAGTTAAAAAGGACTGAAAGATATCCATTAAACATAATAATTAGGGATGGGAACGAATACCAAAATTGATATTCGAGTACTTGGTCCTTCTTCTGATCGAGTACTCGAGCACTCGAAAAAAGGTCATCATTCACATGTTCGAAATATAGCAGTACATACCAGAGTATGCAAGTTCTATACTACAGAGAGTACATTTCACGGTTTTGTCATCACTACACCGCTAAAATATTTCCAAGAAGACGATTTCGACGGAGGCATATTTTAAATTTGACTGATAAATTGACAGGCAAGTGAACATATTACTGAGATATTCAGAAAATACACTTTGAAAGACTGCTATATTTTATATATACGATTTAGGAAAAATGAGTTACATTTCTTGATTTTGTTTCTGGTGAGCCATAAAAATTATTTTCTCTCCGCACACTTGTTTATAACACCCGCATTTACAGTTTATCGAACAAACGTAAAGGCGACATAGTTTAATTGCTATTATGCACTTAATTTTAATTTCTAAATGTTTATATTGTTTTCTTAAGATCATAAGCGGCGCAGAATGTATGTCAAACTGTCAACTCCTATATTGCATTTAGAAACCTACCTAGCGGATGAAACAATATATTTTTCGCACATCATTTTGCGTGTTTTGATTACGATTCCCAATTAGAATAATGACAAGTTTGGCTGAAAGTTGGAGGAACCCAAAAGTGATAATTTATGATTTTAAATCATTTTATGTATGATGCGATTTTTTGCCCCCCCCCCCCCTCACAAATACATCATGAAAACATTTACCCAGGTAAAGGTTTCAGTATTACAATATTCAAAATGTCACATGTTTCAACCCCCGCAGAATCCACAGAAATTTCATTCATGTTGATTTGATTTTTCTTGTTTATTTCAACACTTGATGTATCCCACAACAATATTGTTTGTTTTTATCATTTCGTGAAGGACCTGTAATTTCTGCACGATGTTGTCAGTAAAAACAACATCACGGTCGACGTTCGTTATTATTTTGTTAGATGTTACACGCCTAGCTACTGTTAAAATCCGCGGATACCTTAGCAAATAGTTATCTAAACCTCGATATAAGAAATTCAAAAAGTGTGCAATTTGTATTTACTTGCAACAACTGGATGCTTACCTTATGCTATGACGCGGAGAACCAATGTAGTAGTTCTATATAATTTGTCTTACACTATCAGCTGTTTCAGGGTGTCTTGTTCTGAGTGCATCTAGCCCACATTGTTAAAGTTGGTAGAGCAGACCTCTCTGGCTATGGACTGAGTAAAATCAAAACATATCGTAAAAATCGTATTAATTTTTTTATTGGTTATAAACAATTGTCAACCGGATTTTCAATAATGTTATGTATCTTTTTGATACTATATCGTATTGTTTAGAGCAGACCTCTCTAGCTATGAATTGAATAAAATCAAAACATATCGTAGAATTCGTTTAAACTTCTTTATTGGTTTTAAACAATTGTCAAGCGGGTGTTCAATAAATTTATGTACCTTTTTTATACTAGATCGTTCTTGTGACCCATTATTTCATTTGCTTATATCGTTGGCCTTGAATATTTGAATTAAATATAAATGTAAACAACACGTAACTTAAAGTACTCTGTCAGGCGTACAGAACTATCATGAAATTATCTTGTGATAATTGGTCTGCTGTAAGAGAAATTACTTGATTATTTTAAACATTGCTCAATCTAACTTTGAAATAACAATTATTCCGCAGTTAATTTCTTTTATGTTTCTGTCATAGTAGAAAATTAATTCATAATAATGAAACTTTTGATATAAAACAAACTGTTAAATTATTTTGCATACATCAATAAAGTGATCATTAATTTTACTTATAGTGAAAGTATTTGCTTGAGTAACTGATTTTAATTACATTTGATTTGGAAATGACATACCGGTAATTAAATGGTAACTGATCAAAAAAATAAACATATATTATAAAGGTCTTTCAATTAATGCAGAGCTAACTGTCGTGAATATCTCACATTTCTGTTCAATTGTCTTTAAGCTGAAAGCATACTGTATTTTTTTCTGTAGTCTTCTTAAGTGTTTGGTACAAACTGAAACAAGACGATATTTCTGATTTATTTGACGTTATTTTTGTACATTAATTTACCAACATAAGATCATACGTAATAGTATATATTTTTTGTTAAATAGTAGGCTAGTTGTCTGACAAATTTCAAAGTTTATCTATCGTTGTTTGGTAACAAATATGATGAAAAGGTTATTGAACTTGTGTGGCGAAATAGTCATTGATACAATTTCTTGTCACAAATAAAAAATACCCCAACAGAATAGCTTCCAAATAAAAGAAATTGTTAATTTTAAACAAGAAACCCACCTGCTATTCCAATAGAAAGCAAACGAAACATTAACAAAATGACGTGCTTACAAGATAATACGAACAATAACATAAGTAATTGTGTATTAAATTTTGTACATATATGGTTAGAGAAGTGGGTCAAAAATCTTGAATATCCTTTAGTGGTAAGTTCTTTTTCAAGGTGGTTTGACGGTGAATGTAAAGCCTAAAATGTTTGAAATATAGCTCTTTACGAATATATAGAAAATACAGAAACGACGAAAAATTCTCAAAGCCTATTTGGAGATGAGAAAGAAGTTTAAGGTTTTGAGTGACTCTAAATGTAGAAACATCTTATTCAAAAGAGTTTAATAATATTGCAACTAAAGTGAATGACCAACAGTCCTTTTGGTCAAAGCTGAAACATGTCACAAATTGTAAAAACAGATTACACACAAAATAAGTTCTATAGAATGTTAACATTACTTTGAATGTTTATTAAACCCCGGTATTCCTGTATATTGTTATCTACATTATGTTTAGTTATGTGCTACTTACGTTTCTTCAATGTCAATTTTAAACAAAGTAAATAATACTATTAGATATTTTTGTCATTTCCTCGTCACGGGAAAATGGAAATAGGAGATGCAATTGGGAAACTGTAAAACAGTTCTAGTTACTAGTATGCATAAAAGTTTCTATTAGCACCTCACATATCGGTTACGGTCCAAAATGTATAACCAAGCATAAAAATGCTACAGAAATATTATGTGATGTGACATCAGAAATTCAATTCCTCAAGTGTTCAACGTTTGAGAGAGGTGGGAGTATGGAGAAATCGTAACTATATATGCTTCGTCTTCTGAACATGTTTTTAAATTGTCTTCAAAGAGGAAAATGCTAGTTGTGAATTGAGAGTAAGTGGAATGAAATTCTGCATAACATTTTGTTCCTTTTTGTCATGTGGTAATTCAGTCCACTAAACTAGTGGAGTTCCAGAGTCATTTACGATACAATGCTGAAGAAGCAATTTGAAAATCTCACAAATTCTTCATTTATGAGGCAATCAAAATTGATTCGATCCACAAAAGTGTTTTTCTCGTATTACGGTTGTACAAAGTAAAATAATAAAACGATTATAAAGAACGCTACAGAGTGAATACATTTTCTGTAAAAGTTTACTTCAAGCCCAAATGCAAACTGTAATGAAACTATACATATATTTGGATTTGTATTTATATATTACATTTTACGGTATTTTGCATACGTGTTTATATGATATAAAAAAATTGAGAAACAAGAACAATTTCTTCAGGGCAATGGCCAGTGATAACTATGGAATGACCGTGAACGATATGCATATGAAGAACATAAACAGTACGTTTATTAAGTTTACTGATTGTATAGTTCTTCTATCAAAGCCAGAGTAAATTACATTACGATCAAACGATGTTTCTCGTTTATTATTAATCTAGAAATGTCTACGTACAAATTTTCGAGGAAATATGTCAGATTAGAGATCTTAAAGTGGAAATTCAATATTGGGTAAAATAACTCTGTTTACATTTGTCGGTCACAAAGTCGGATTCCACTGACAATAGATTGGTTGGCATTTGTCGAACAAAAGGTCGGGTTTCACTGACAATAAATCGGTTAGTATTTGTCGTACCAAAAGTCGGGTTTCACTGACAATAAATCGATTTGCATTTTACGTACAAATGGTCGGGTTCCACGGACAATAAATCGGTTTGCATTTGTCGTACAAATGGTAGAGTTTAACTAATAATAAATCGGTTTGTATTTGTTGTACAAAAAGTCGGGTTTCACTGACAATAAATCGGTTGGCATTTGTCGTACAAAAGGTCGGGTTTCACTGACAATAAATCGGTTGGCATTTGTCGTACCAATGGTCCGGTTTAACTAACAATAAATCGGTTTGAATTTGTCGTACAAAAGGTCTGGTTTCACTGACAATAAATCGGTTAGCTTTTGTTGTACAAATGGTCGGGTTTTACTGACAATAAATCGGTTGGCATTTGTCGTTCACAAAGTCGGATTTCAATGTCAATAAATCGGTTGGCATTTGTCGTACAAAGTGTGGGGTTTCACTGACCACAACTCGTTTGGCATTTGTCGTACAAAAGGTCGGGATTCACTGACAATAAATCGGTTGGCATTTGTCGAATAAATCGTCGGGTTTCACTGACAATAAATCGGTTAGCATTTGTTGTACAAACGGTCGGGTTTCACTGACAATAAATCGGTTAGCATTTGTCATTCACAAAGTCGGATTTCACTGTCAATAAATCGGTTGGCATCTGTCGTACAAATGGTCGGGTTTCATTGACAAAAGATTGGTTCGAATTTTCCGTACAAATGGTCAGGTTCCATTGACAATAAATCGGTTTGCATTTGTCGTAAAAAAGTTCGGTCCCACTAACAATAAATCGATTGGCATTTGTCTTACAAAAGGTCGGGTTTCACTGACAATAAATCGGTTGGCATTTGTCGTACAAAAGGTCGGGTTTCACTGACAATAAATCGGTTGGCATTTGTCGTACAAAAGGTCGGGTTTCACGGACAATAAATCGGTTTGCATTTGTCGTACAAAAAGTCGGGTTCCACTGACAATAAATCGGTTTGCATTAGGCGTACAAAAGGTCGGGTTTCACTGATAATAAATCGGTTGGCATTTGTCGTACTAATGGTCGGGATTTACTGATAATAAATCGGTTGGCATTTGTCGTACAAAAGGTCGGGTTTCACTGACAATAAATCGGTTGGCATTTGTCGTACAAAAAGTCGGGTTTCACTGACAATAAATCGGCTGGCATTTGTCGTACAAAAGGTCGGGTTTCTCTGATGATAAATCGGTTAGCATTTGTCGTACAAAAGGTCGGGTTTCACTGACAATAAATCGGTTTGCATTTGTCGTACAAAAAGTCGGGTTCCACTGACAATAAATCGGTTGGCATTCGTCGTACAAAAGGTCGGGTTTCACTGATAATAAATCGGTTTGCATTCGTCGTACAAAAGGTCGGGTTTCACTGACAATAAATCGTTTGGCATTTGTCGTACAAAAGGTCGGGATTCACTGACAATGAATTTGTTTGCATTTGTCTTACAAAGAGTTGAATTCCTCATACAAATTAGAATTATTTTCTTTAGAAATAAAATAGAAAATTAAAGGCAATGTTTGACTAGGAAACTCTAATGTCGAAAAAGCTTTTATAACATCACAAATTCCCGAATAACACCTTGCAAACTTTACTTACATAATTTCGACAATAATTAGGGTAAATTGTTTCACATTTGTAAAAGACAGGAACGATCAGAAAATTTCAAATACTATCCATCAGTATTGGACTTTTGTACACAATTAATAGTAAGATTATTTACATTTTTTTCTGAATGTTCTATTTTTGTTTTTTAATTAAGGACAATCATATTTATACATTGTACATGTAAAAAAAAATCAAAATTATCTATTCGACATTTTTACTATCACATGTGGGATTTCGCGTGAGGGCACAAGGAAATAGCACGATAATGTCCGTCTATTGTGTCTAGTTTGGCAATTGAATAGTGGCGTAATGTAATCCGTAATTTCTATTTTGTATGTGTTTTTATATTCTTTCAAGAGTACCTGTATTTGCTAATAAGTGTGCGTTTATTGATTTTCAGAATTCGGAAAACTCAAGTCGGAGCAAAAAGCAAGAGTCTACACCACTTCTTGTAAAGCACTATATCTATATCATATTGTAAAATTAAATTGAGCGTACGGTAAAATATGAAGATCAGCGTTTTAATGTAGTTCTATTAAATGTAAGATCAAATTGTATATCGTATATCTCCCATCTTCGTCTACAAATGCCTTCACAGCAGACATGTTTTTATCTGTAACAGATGTCTTTGGTCGCCCTTTTCGACCCGCATCTTTAATGCTGGATATTTCAGCTTTAAGTTTTTTAACCCATCTGCAAACTGTCATATACGATACCGGGGAAGGCCCATATATATCATTCAGTTCGTTATAAACTTGTTTTGGCGGTATACTTAGAGCAACGTGGCCTTTTATGTAGGCACGTATTTCTTCTTTTACTTCAGTATTAATTTGTAAGACAGCAACTTGCACAGTGTATATGAGTAACACACCTATAAAAGTGGATTACTTTGTCAAATGTTCACCGATTTGCCTGAGGTTTTCGTGCTTATTTCAGATTTCTGTCCTCTGGCCTGTTTCGTCGGGCCCTTAAGGGTGTTTCTCTTGGTGCTCTGCCTTCTGCAAAGGCATTGAGTACATACGTTTTTTGGTTCTCAAGGTTTGCTTTTTATATATTTATACACGAGCATTTTTGTGTTTTACATACCATGCCTGTTGTTTCCATTGCGTGTGTTAGAGATTCACCTAGCAGGGATTACTTTTATTTACACTGTCCTGTGGCTTTGGAACATGGTGGGGGTAAGAGTGAGGTTGGGTGCGCACCATAAACCGGTTTAAGCTCCCCAGTGGTGTTTTTGCCACTGACCGTTCCAAGGCGGTGCCCCACTGTGTTCCTTTAATTGTTCGTTTTGTCCTCGTGTGTTTGCTTTGTATGCTAGTGTGTGTTGGTAGTGTATATGTGTGTGTGTACATGATTGTGTGTGTGTGTCGTGTGTGTGTGTGTGTGTGTGTGTGTGTGTGTGTGTGTGTGTGTGTGTGTGTTGGTGGTGTGCACTTCTGGGTGCTGTGGGGCTCGTTTTGGGGAGGCTGCGTTTTTGGTACGTGGCATTCCCTGTTTGATATTATTTTTGTTTTTATATAGCTATTAAATTGGCCTACTCGGTTGAATGGAAGTATTAAACCAGAACGCGCGTTTGCACTATGGAAAGCCATAAGTAACATTACTTTTTGAAGCACCCTCGTATTTAAACAGCCGGTAGTGTTGGTTGGGAACAATGAAGACAAGCCCGACCAAGACAAAGGAAAACCATCCGGTCATACCACGCCAGGTAAAACTGTTATTATACTTTTTCTTTGAAAAGTGATCAATAGGATTCAATGGCAAAAATTACCAGGAAAGAAAACAAATTATTCTTATGAGAAGAGAATGACTGTCTCTGCACTTTTTGGATGAAGAAATTACGAAATAAAATTACACTTTTCACCTATTCTTAGCTCACCCGAGCCACTGGCTAAGGTTGAGCTTCTAGGATTGATAAACGGCCGTCGTCCGTCCGTAGTCCATTATTGCTTTAAGTGACTTCTTCTCATAAATCACTTCATGGAATAACAACGAACTTGGTCAGAAGTATCATGTCATTTAGCTCTCTTTATAAAGTTCCGATTGACAGAACAACATGGTGACCAGAGATAAAAATAGAAAAGTGTTTGAAATCTTCTTCTCTAAAACCACGAAGCTCAGAGCTTTGTTACATTGTCTAGTAGTCTCCTACCAAGTTTGATTAAATAATGCCCCTAAGGTCATAGATAGGTAGTCATTTGTTTTACATCTGCAGAAAAGGGTTACATTTATGTAAATATTGGAAAACTGGCAATAACCACAAGACCCATGTTTTATATATGTTGTATGTAGCATTGTCAAGTAGTCTTCTTTCATATTTGCACAAATCATATCCCATCTTAGATATAGGGGTATTCTTAAAGTTTTTATCCCTAAATAGGCCACGCCGACACTGGTAACATAAACGCAAATATTGTCAATTACCACACGGCTCACAGCTTATATATGCTGTATGTAGCATTGTCTAGTGGTCCTCAACAAAGTATGTTCAAAGCATTCCCCAGGATTTAAATTGACCACGCCCTGATGTTACTTGATTTACATAGATTTATATAGAGATATATTGAATAATCTTCTAGTCTAAAACCAGTAAGACCTGAGTTTAGATATTTGATTTGTAGCATTGAATCATCTCACTCATTTGTTCAAATCATGCCCTGGAGTCAAAATTGACCTTACACGCCGGGTCACTAGTTATATACACTGAAGTTAAATTAAATTTGTTTTTATCGTCTTATCGTTTTATACCGCAAATCCAAGAGCTTATAGTCAACATTGACATCGCCCTAGGAAAACAAGTATGAACAAGTCTTCATATCAAAATCCGCAAGTCACAGATCTTAAATATTTCGTGTATAGCATTGCCTATTGGTCCTCACATAAGTTTGTTCAAACATTCTCACATCTTTCATGCAAGTGTTGTTTACACTAAATTTGACATAGATATTTAAGAGTTTACAAATTTAATGTCTATCTCTGTTTAAAGCATGTGCTCTTCTTGTATTTCGTCTTGAATGATAAATATGTCTATGGTCGGACAGAATGTTTTAGACCTTCCACATAGAATGAAGAGAATCGACTGTTAAGTGTCTTTATGGCACTCTTTTCTATATCATATATGTATTTCTTGTGTATAACTCGAGCATCAGATGATCATCATGTGGAGATGACCTCACAATTTATTTTTCATTTGTGGTTGTGTTTGAGAAACTAACTTGAATTGAAATTGGAAAGGTGTTGATTAAATTGTCATTATTAAAAAGAGATTGCGTTGAAGGTCATTGCTGAACATTTGTTTGTTTTTGTGATATGACCCTTTAGTGGCATAATTTACCGGCGTGTTTATAATGGGGTCTTTATTGACAGCAGTATTTTAATTGCTTCAGCATGGTATCAAAAAGAGGCTATTTTCTTTATTTCTTTCAAGTCCACAAGTATTATGTGAGTTTCTGGCCTTAATACAAATTGTACATCAGCTAATACAGGTATTCAGCATACTTTAAATGGTATCTTTTTGGTCTATAAAATAAAACAAACCAACAGCCAGGGGGGCTGATACCCCTCCCGGACCCCTTGCGTACCTGTATATTATTGTGGCCAAAAGAAATAAAGGCCCAGTGGAAAGCCTATATGGTACAAGTTATGATATAAACTGTTCAGTTCTGTTCTTTTTCAAATACAAAATGTGCATGCATGAGTGTATACGCGAATGTACAAAAACGTATTCATGTATTAACCCCCTTTATACCTTTTCCAGAAATTTTATACTTTTGAATTACTGCAGAATAACTGTAATTTCCGGATATATAATATAAAATTGATAAACATTGATATAGGCATTGGTTGTTGTTCAGATGATCTCATCCTCACGAATGTTTGAATACTTTCCCGGGATGTGGTATGCAAAACATTTATTGTATGCATTTTTAAATGTAATCATTATCATGCTTTGCTTGATATGTTACTACATTACGCAAGTAAGTTTTGTTACAGCCAGTTTTCACCCATTATGCTTCTATTACTAAAATGAATAAGTTGTATGTGGAAGAGAAATACTGTACCATTTTCTCTGTCTGTCTGTCTGACTTTCTGTCTGTAACGTACGTACGCACGTATGTATGACTTAAAGCCATTGTGATTTTTCTAGCTGCAGATAAGTACATATACAAACAAGTTGCTATATGACACACTGTTGTTATTGTTTTTGTCGCTATTTTGTAATCAACATCAAGTAAACTAATTGGACGCCAATTTGTAAGCAAGGTAGTCTTTTTATTTGGTTTTGGTAGCAGAGTTATAATTCCTTATTTTTGTAGATCTGTAAGAATTCCGGTATTATAAGAGTGATTTATTGACTGAAAAAAAGTAAGAATTGATTTCTTTCCAAAATACTGTATAGAATTTCACAGACAAACCGTCTGAACCGGGGCTTTTTTTATTTCTCATTTCTCTCAATGCGTCCCAACATTCACTTTCAGTCATAATACCATCACATTAAAGTTTGTTATCTTCATTCAGTTTATTACTTTCTATAGTATGGCTGTTGCAGGGTTTTTTGCAGGTTTATGCTTTGGGTACTAAACATTGTGACAAAACCTTTATATAACGGTTAGAGTATGTCTGGATTGTTGCATTAAATCGTGATGTTAAAGTCAGACCTAGAAATGGATAAAACAATTACAGACATTGGTGATTTTCCGAAAATTGCTTTATGGAAAGCTTTTCCGGTCAAAATTTTTACGGGTGGTTAGTGTGTTCCTTGGGAGTTTGAGATGTTTCCTGTCAATTCGGGATGAAAAATAGTGGGCGTTGGGTGGAGTTTGGAGGTGGCTGTTGGTACGAGATATAACATATAGAAAAACCAAGGTAGGGAATTCAAATTGGCTGTTGTAAGGAGGTTGATGTTGGTGGGAGGTGACCGTTAGTGAAGGTTACATTGTACATCAAGCGATCACAATAGCCCAGGTTGGAAGCATTTTATTCTGGAACTTAGAATTGGTCAGACATGATAACTAACTGTAACAGTGGGACCATGGGATTGAAACAAAAAAACAAAAATAATATCAAACAGGGAATGCCACGTACCAAAAACGCAGCCTCCCCAAAATGAACTCTCAGAAGGTGTTTTTCATGCCATTCAGAATTGGTCACTTGGAGCACTTCATGGTCAGGTGAGCTAAAGTATGTAAAGTTGGTTTCTGTTGATTTTTTTTTTTACCATATGGCAGTTGTCCAAGAGATCAAAAAAGCACTTAATGCTAATGTCAGCTGCTAAACAATTGACAACACAGTACAGTACACAATACAACAAGAGGGTCAAGATGGCCCTATATTGCTCACCAGGCTACCATTGACCAAAATACAACGTCAACAATCGCAATGCAGTAAAGGTCAATTTTGACCTGGGTGTCCTAATTTGAATGTCTTCATAGAAGTCAATGACACAATGCTACATGCCAAATATCTGAGCTCTGGGCCTTGTGGGTTTTGTGGTTAGAAATCTATGTAAAATCAAGTCACTCCACTTGCGAGGGACAATTTGGTGCTGGGGGATTGATTTGAAGTCTTGGTGAAGGTCATCTAGGCAATGCCACATGCCAAATAGCTAACCTGTGGGCCTTGAGAAGATTTTTAAAGAGTTCATTGCAAACCTATGTATAATCAAGTGATCTCAGTGGGCTGAGTCAATTTTTACCTTGGGGTTATGATTTGAACAATCTTGGTAGAGGTCTGTAAGGCAATGCTACATATAAAATAACTAAGGTCTAGACCCTGAGGTTTCTGAGATTATTAATAACAAATGAATCAATGGTATCACATTTGTATAATATCACAGACCTAGGTTATTACAACATCAATTTATGGATGAGATCAAAGTACTGTTTAACAAACAAAAATCAGTTATATGAGCATCAATCAGTTTTATGACACTAAAAGCACTGACTAGATAAAAAAGTAATATACAAAATATACCAATCCAAGCATTAAACTAAAAATGCAAGGAGATCGTTAAGAATGATAAGACACTAAAACAAAAATACAAAGAGATCGTTAAGAATGATCAGACATAATGTTAAAACTAGGACAAAAATGAAGTATGACGGCTTCCTTAAAATGCTTAAAAATTGTAATATTACGTATCAACTGTGGTAAGTTATTCCAAAGGACACACCCCTGATAAGCAAAAGACTTTTTACCAAATCCCTTCACCTTGGGAATACAAAAACAACCACTGTCATTAAAATTTAACCTGGATAGATCATCAGGATTGGGACAAGAAGTTACTCTAAACCTTGTACAATGAGTGTGTAATGAGTGTACAGGGTTAAAATGTTCTCCCAGGTAATCTGGAGCTATGCCTGACTTAACTTTGAAAACATGACCCAAAATAATTTAGTTTACCCGTTTTTCAACTGGTAACCACTTAAAATACCTAAACTGGCCTGTGCCAACATAAGACATATAATCCATATTCAAGACAAATCTCACTAATTTGTTTTGGGTTGTTTGAAGTCTATTTTTCAACAACTGTGTCAAACTTGGTACCAACAAGAACAGGCATAATCAAAGTGCCAGTTACAGTCCGGACACGAATGTGTGCATATAAAGAGGATTCCATTACCTTCAAACTCTAAGTGTGACCTTGACCTTTGAGGTAGGGACGTGGGTCTTGCACGACATACGTTGTCTTGATGTGCTAGACATTCGTGCCAAATTATTTTAAAATCCTTCAATGCATGACAAAGTTACAGTCCGGACACAAATGTGTAAGTGGGGATGCACAGAGGGAGGACGGACAGACGGTCGGACAGACAGATGGACGGTGCGATTTTAATATGCCACCTCTTCTAAACACTTCTAATTACCTACACATATATATTTTATACTATATAATATTTGCCAAAAATATATTTAATTAAATTATAAGCTAGAGGTGGTCAAAAGCACTTGTAATGCTTTGTAAAGTAAAAATTATTAGATATACTTTACAGGAATTTATACTCGAACCTTTTTTTTTACTATAATGTTCTAAAAAATGTAATTTTCAGTCAGTTTTTAAGAACTTTTTTCCATCAAAATCTGAGAGCGAGCAGCTTTAAGGGCCAAGAAACATGTGTCCAAACAAGCTAAAAAGGCTATGCATCTGCTGTTCACAAAATCTTATAATGCAGAAATGCCCTACATCATCTAACAATAAAGTGTTTGAACATACAGTTATACCTGTCTGAAATATTTGGATATGAAAATTTAGATACATGTATTTTAGAAAAAATTAACAAGTTTCTCTGAAAAATAACTAATGCCTGAAAAATACACAGCCTTATGTTGTATGGTGAAAAAGGAACCTTACCATTATCAATCACTTTAAATACTAAAATGGTATCTTTTTGGTCTAGACTATCCAATGATCATTATTGGGAGCACTTGACATGCTTTTGCATAAATATAAGAAAGTCCTCGATCATGCAGTAATTTATATGTACCTTGAGCGAAACAATGATAGTTTTGCTTGTTCCTGTCAGTCTGTTTTTACTGCAGTCATTTAACACGAATTACTTAATTATGATATGCCACTGCAATGTTGTTTTTGTCTAGCATATATAAAAGCATTCTTAGCCCCACCCTAATTTTTCAAGATATAATTATAGCCATGATGTGGTAGTTAATGCCCAAATTCAGCAATGAACAAGTAAGTGTGATAAATTGATATAATTGAAGTTTACTTCAGACACTACCTAACCAGCATGATGGCCCCTATAATCCTCTTTGCTGAGTTTATCAAACTGACAACATTAATTTATTTATTTGATAATCTCTGAAAAGATTGAAATTAAATTACCAGTACATTGAAACTTTTTATGAAGAAAAGATTTATACTTGATTACAACAAATTATTAATACGTACTTATATATGGACCATAAAATTGTAGGTCAAGTATTATTGTAGTGTCCCTGCAGTCAGCCATGATATTCTGAAAAGCCGCAAAGGAGGAGTGTAATATTCCACTCAACCTTAAGTTTAGGTTGATCAGACCCAAACTGTGACTCCTCATAATACCATAGCACAATCACAAAACTCTACATTGAATAAAAGTTACAAATTTTTATTCAGAGACTAATTAGTGTCTATTCTAGAAATTCAAAAACAGGGGGGAATTTCCCCACTTAAAAAAAACAGCAGGCATTTTTAAAAATGTGGGGGGCCAACATCTTTTGAATCATTTTACATGTTATAACATGCACACAGAACACATTTTTATTTTAAACAAAAGTAATAATTTTTACTAATCAGAGATATAAAGCACTGGCTCAAAGATTCAGTCCACATGAGCACGCCTTTCCTTACAGGTGTGAATTTTGTAATATAACTAGAGCAGTCCCTCACAAGTGACAAATGCCCCCGAAAAAGGTGTCTCACAGTCTGTGTCCTCTCCATGTGCTCAACAATTGTGCCATGTTATTTTAAAATCCTTCCATGCATGACAGAGTTACCATGTATACAAGATCCCATTACCTTCAAACCCTAAGTGTGACCTTGACCTTTGAGGTAGGGATGTGGGTCTTGCACGCGACACATTGTCTTGATGTGCTGAACATTTGTGCCAAGTTATCTTAAAATCCTACAATGCATGAGAAAGTTACAGTCCGGACATGAATGTATGCATATATAAAGGAATCCATTACCTTCATACTCTAAGTGTGACCTCTGAATTGATGTTTGTGGTGAATTAATGTCTAAAAGTTCAAGGTAATGACTGGAATGTATTGTGGAAGATTCGACAATGAATAAATTTGTACACATGTAGTGATTAAATTCGAAGAAGCATTCAGGGTTAAATAAAGAATATTGGTTTAAACAGATTAAAATTCTAATTGTTTGAAAATGGACCATTAAATGACAGATTGAATTCATCAGGAAGTGATTAAATTAGTTACAAAAAATAAAAATGTCTAAATTTTTTAACGTTTATTGTAAACAATCACAACAGGGAAAATTGTGGAAACTGTGGCTTCGATCATTTAAACTATTTGCAGAGGGTCGTATGATTGCACAGTATGACTAGAAACAAGTCTAAAATTTCCCTCATCTCCGAGGTGATATCTTTTTTTCTTTAAGTTACAGTCATAAAGAACTTTATTGTTGTAAGTTAAAATAAATCAGTACTACTTTTTTAGACAACAGTAATTCTGAAGTTTTTATAGCATGATTATGTTAGAAAAGCACTACATCCCTTTTAGGGCTTCATTTTCATATTGACCACAACTGTCTCCAAAGTATCCCCAATTAACGTTTCAAGATAATTGCCCAAGGCAGGCACTTGTTAATCAGTTCACATGATCAATATAATTGCTTCGGGTAGCCGCTTGTAATCTGTCCAAACACGAGGCTGGTGAAAGGAATTAATTGATGCCAGTTTCCAAACAATTGTTATTTAGAATAACAATTGAAACAACAGCCGAAATGTAATACGCGGCCAATCATAACATAGAATTATATCTTTAGTCTCAGAGAAATGACATTTAAGTAAACTTTTACATTCATTTTTGTCATCGAGTGTCAGTATGGATTAGACTTGAATGTTTTTAGCTGGAATAAAAATGCTCAAACAAACAAAAAACGCGAGAAAAATAAAAAATGAAAGTCAGGCGAAAACAAAAGAATCATATGAATTATAGTCCGTAGGGAAATGGGATATTACAAAAAAGTCAAGGATATAAAAACAAGAGGGCCAATATGGCCCTATATCGCTGATCTGACTACCATTTACTATAATACAAGGGATCATGATTTTAACATAATTCGTATAGGTCCACTACACATTGCTTAGTAACATTCAAAATATCTAAACTCTGCCTGTGGGCCTTGTGATTTTTTAAAGTCTATATATGCCTATGTGAAATCAAGTGACTCCCTCGGGCAGGATCAGTTTTGACCCAGGGGTCATGATTTAAACAATCTTGGTAGAGGTCCATTAGGCATTGCTACATGCTAAATATCTAAGCTCTAGGCCTTGAGGTTTCAGAGATGAAGATTTTTTAGTTTTTCCTATATAAGCCTATGTAAAACCAAGTGACCCCCGGGTGGGGTCAAATTTGACCCGGGGGTCATAATTTGAACTATTTTGGTAGAGGTCCACTAGACAAAGCTACATGCTAAATATCTAAGCTCTAGACCTTGTGGTTTCAGAGAAGAATATTTTTTAAAGTGTTTCCTATTTGTTGCCATAGCAACCAGAGTTCTGCATGGAATGGAATTCTTTGCAAGACCTTTGATATACCTTTATGCAAGGAACAACCCTGCAGAGTTTCATCAATATTTGCCCAATGGTGAGTGATCCTAATAGCTCACCCTGGCACAGGTGAGCTAATTATGTAAACTTCCTTATGATTCATGAACAACAGACGAGCACTGAAGGGGCTAGGAGAGAGCGTTGGGGGATCCATGATACTCGACAAGCTTTAAAAAGGAGGGAAATCGGCGGAGGGAAGGGGCCCGAAAATCTACAATAATTAAAGGGGGTGTATTGGTGGTGATTAGCCATGCAGACAAAGGCGATTGGCCAGAAAATCGATGATGATTTGCGGGTTTCCAATCAAAAAGGGGGATGGGAAGGCGGAGAAACGGTGATAGTTTGTGACTGAGGGCGGGAATAGAGACGTGGAATCAGCGGCAACTGACCGGCCCCGACCCATTGAGATTTCAAAATTTCCTGAGTCCTGCTCCCAACAACTGATAACGAATTAAATCACCTAAAAATATTTGCAAATTACTATTACTTAACCTAGAAGTTAAAGCTCTATATCCCAGTCATTATCGATAAAATCAGCATTTCAAAATATTTTGCAGTACCTTAAACCATTCAATACTATGTAAAGTTGTTGTTGTACAATTAATGGGCGGGTAAATGATTTATTACAGAATATCCAAAATTGATTATTTGTGGTAAAATGATGGTTTTTCCCATATAAGTTGCATGTTCTTTGAAATAGTATTTATTTATCATTTTACGTTCGTTGAACACATTATTTATGTTTGGAGAATATCACCTGCTAGATGTAGGTAGTGCCCCTTTAAGGGGCCTCAGTTCTGAAAGAATAAGTAAGTGTGGGGGTGGATATCAGAAAGAGTGATCATGAAAAATTTGAGCTAATTACAATTTAATTTTGATAACCGGTTTCAGAGATTTATAATTTTAATGTTTTTATATTCAATATAGAAGAAAATAATGATAAAAGGGCAATAACTCTGAAGATACTAATACAATATTGATGAAAATTGCGCGTACGAAACAGCATTATGCTATTGTGTACTTTTTAAGTTTCATGGAATTCTATCGATTGGTTCTTGAGTTATGACAACAGACATATGGAGGGACGGACGGACAGACGTACTTAAAATTGGCAGTTGTATCGCTATATTTTTGTTCTCTTTATTGTTATTTTAGCCAAATAAGCCCAAACATATCCTCATAAGACAAACGGAATGTATTACACCAAAGAGAATTTACTGTTACTTATTGTTGCTATAGCCACTTAACCCACACTCTTTGGGCGTTGACTGACGGACGCAAAAACAATATCCCTCCGCCTTTACTACGAACAGGTAGTAAAGACTTTGAATAAGTACTTTATAACAAAAGTGAATGTGCCATACAAAAGGTATACCAATTCATACTCAGAAACTGAATAACTGTATGTTTCCAGACTAAGACAAAAAGTGGCACATTGTGAATTTGAAAACACAAACAAACAAATAAGAGACCAGGTGATTAAGAAGTGTCAGTCATCGAAATTAGATCAAAACTTTTAGAAAAAGACACAGTTTGAAGCTGGATGAATTATGCAATATTGCTGCTACAATCGAATAAGCTGAATCTCAATTACAGAAAACGAATGAAAATGTGAAAATGAGTATCCTGGAAAGTGTAAACAAAGTGGGCATAATGGTGCAAGGCCTAAACAGTCACACCAGAAATGTGTTAGTTCTTTAGGATATTCGAAAAATACACAGCAAATATGTTATCTTTGCGGCAGTCAGTGGGGCCTAAGAGTGCAGATAGGAATTGTCCTGTAAGGAATTATAAGCGTGTAATCAATGTGGACTCCTGGGGGATTTTAAGAAATGCTGAGAAACCAAATTACTTCAGTATACTTATTTTAAGTTTCATGGAATTCTATTGATTGGTTCTTGAGTTATGACTCCGGACGGATGGAGAGACAGACAGACATACTAAAAATTGGCTGTTGTATGGCTATTTGTTTTGTTCTGTCTATTCTACTTTTTAGCCACAAAAGCTCTAAAACAGCAAATATGTTATCGTTGAGGCAGAGTAGGGACATAAGGGTGTAGATAGGATGTCCTGAAAATGTGTGATCAATGTGGACTTCTAGGGCATTTTTAGAAATGCTGCAAAACTCAATTATGGAGAAAAAAATCTGGTAAACCGGAAAATGAACAAAATATGGGTTGTGCTGGTCTTGTGAATAGCGTGGATGATTAAAGTGAAAGAAAAAAGGAATGTACATTTGTTAATAGTGGATCGAAAGCGGAAAAGGTAATACTTTTTTAAATGGCACAAATATACAATTTGTTGTCGATTCTGGGGCGTCAGTCAATTTGATTGACAAATATCTGTGGGAGACGTTTAAGGTAGGTCGCGGGTTTCCCCCAGAAATCTGGTCATTCTTTTTAAAGTCAATGCAGATTTAAGATATTTTGCATGACAATCCCGTGACTAATTAACTTTTGTAGAAAAAATACGATGAAAAGATATTTCCATGGAAACAGAGCTAAAAGCGCCACCTAGCGGGGTTGTATTTTCGTCAGTTTTCGTGTTATTCTCGATATATGTCTGTCCATGTAGATAACGAAACAATCTAACTTTCATGAATGCAATGTCGAATCATTTATCCCTCTGAAAAAAAATAAAAATATCTAATATTGTTTGCCAAAAAAAATGAAAAAGTGTGGAAAGAACCCTGTAGGGACGACAATTTTCACAGCAAAAATAACTGCAAAGTTGACACATTTAGCGTTAATTGCGACAAAAACGGCCCGAGATAATTTGTTTTAAAAAGCACAATGGAATCTTAAACCAATTTAAAGCAATTTTATCAAATAAAAAAGGGGGTCACCGTCCTTTTTTTCGTGCCACCGAAACTTTTTTGAAGTGGAAAAAACATGAGAAACGTTGACGTGAAATACAAGATTGGCGTGACGTAACGAGCCGTTATTGACGTTTTATGACGTTTCTTGTAAAAATAAATTACTAGCGTTGTTGCTTTATTATGCAGAAGTCACTTTAGATCGATAATTCGAAGTGATCAAGGTTACAAGTTACTGTTATTCGCCATACAAACGTGCATTTAAAAAAATACGTTTTCTTTATATTAAAGAAGCTTCACAGACTCTCTGCCAATATTGCTTAATATCGTGTACGAAAAAAGTAAATTGCGTATCGATATAAAATATCCATTTAAGAATTAAAAGGCTTCTGGTTGAAACACACTTTAATCGTCTTCGTTTAGATTAATGAACAAAAGTCTTTAAAGACACTTGAACAGGAATGTGAGATATGCACCACAGGGGTCCAGTCAGCCATTCGAATTCACAGCAAATTCACAGCAGGGGTCAATTAACATGACTGGTCACTGGTAGACTAGCTTCTGTTTATCATATTCGGCTACTGTATAACTCTCTTACATTATGTACAGATAATGTAGGAAAGGGATGTAAGACCTTTATTCAATTCAATTCAATTCAAAGACCTATAAGATGTTATTATTTTATATTATCAGTTATCTTTTAGATATGCAATTTCCCAGTCCAATTAAATTATAAACAAATGAACACTTACAGTTATTATATCAAAACAATTTTCTAGTTTGACAGAAACATAATTTTGTTTTTACTTTTAAATTACTGCAGAATAACTGATTTCAAAGTTGGATTGAGTAATGTTTTAAATACTCAAATAATTACTCTTACAGCAAACCAATTATCACTAAGATTAGATTTTACACTTTATACATAAAAGAAATTGAGTTTTGGCTGAAGCGTTCAGTTGCATTTTTAATTTACAAAGAAATAAATACAGTCAGAAGGATTCTTCTCAATATAACTTTAAAATCACTATTTTACTGCATTTATTAAAAGATATTTTTCATATCCTGCAATAAAAGTAAAATGCATAATTATTTAAAACTGTTTATATAAAAACAGGAAATAAGTTATAAAACAATTATCTGTACAAATCAATAAAATTTATGATCCTACATGTCAAGTCTACAGACACATTGCTAGACCTAATCAGACAGGATTAAAACTGATAAAGGGCAATAAAACGATTAACATATTTGACCACCTGCGGTTTGGAGGGGTCACTTATGAAGGAGATTTTAATTGTCTTTAACATTATACTTGATGAAGCAAACAAAATCATTCTTTGGAATATTAAATGAAGTTTTTAAAACATGAAAACACTACTAAAGGTCAAATGAGATTAAACACTAAGTAAGTTAGAGTTTATTAAGTCAAATTTTAACAATTAAAAAAAACCCGGTCTAAGGGTTTCTTATTTTTTAAAGTTTGACTTAATAAACACTAACTTATACGTAGTGGTCAGTGTAGTTTGACCGATAATTGTTCATGATTTTCACGTGTTCACGAGCTAGGTATATAAGGATTATGTATTTATTGGCAACTTCGATCACCAACCATAGTTACCGTAGTTTAACCAAAGTGCGATCGAATTGCGTCTGGTTAGCCTAAAATGACGTCATCTTGTTCCTCTAGTTGAACCAGGCAAATGTGGTGGTAAGGCCGGTATAGATATGGCGTTGAAGTGGGTGTTAGTGTTAGTGTTTTCGTCACACTGCAGTTTTGTCTAAACTGAATTGATGTAGACTGGGAGTGTTTTTGTCTTTAGAAGAGGTACGTGTTTCTTGTAGAAGTGTTAAAAAAGTGAGCGCAAAGAGCATTTTCAAAAAAGGCATTGCTCCCCTTTTATTCCTCCATAATTATGTTCCAATACAATCAAAGACCAGAGTACGTTCGATCAACTCGTCAACCGGACATGCGCATAAGAACCTCGGATACCGAACCTTCGCCATTTTAGGTTTAGTTATTGACTGCTAAGTCTGTACATCATAAACGACATCGAAACGGGGTAGCCCAGAGATTTAGAGTACCTTTTTGACAGAAAATTCAACTTCAGAGGGACTTTGAGACAGATTTAGAGTGGATTGCGCATAATGCAAGAAAAAAGGTAAGAGTTGACAATTCAAATTTTCTTAAAAGCTTATGAAACCAAATTAGTTTACATTCAACTCAGAAATTCATGATTTGCTGGATTCTACCAGAAAAGCCAAAGAGATTAGAGACACAGCCGAAGCGAAAGAGTTTATCGCATGTGCAAAGCCCAAGATTAAACGTAGAAATAAGTTGATTAGGATCGCCGATAATTCTGTAGCAGGTAAGCAACTTTCAGAGAATGTGAAACTTATGATAAGGCTAGTGACTCTGATGATGATAAGAAAATTCGCAGAGCTGAAGACAGAGCTATAGCCAAGCTTGAAAAATAAAAAAGGCAGAAACCGTTGAAAGAATGCGTTGTACTTGCCGATAAGTCGTTTCGCAGCTTTCGCAACAGAAACAACAGCTTCACTAAAACTACTGTGGCGGGGTGGAAAAGTTATCTGTTAGAAATGTAGTAGTCAGAGACACTTCGCAACGGGAGGGATGCACTTTTATGTCTTTAGGCTACAGATATTCAGGGGAGCGGGAATCATGAGACCCGCCGCCACGCACACAGAAACTTCAGCCGGTGAAAAAGACGTAGTAATAAAAACGTATATTATGTGTGCATTTTTACTTTTTCTATGTTTAAAACCTAGACACATTCTCAACAAAATCAGTTGGACCAACAGTGCTACAAAAACTGGATTTTTTTATTTTTGGCGGCCATCTAGGACGCCATCTTGGATTTCTCAGATCGCCACCACTTATGCCAATTTATGCCGGCGGTTTCATAAACTAATAACCCTGACGAACATTTTGGTATATAACATTGCTTGTTGCAATATCTGTCCCGGTTCATCATTTCTTAGACCTTGATTGTCACCCTACCAAAAGCAATGGACATCTGTTCTGTGATGAACATGATTACATTTTGTAGTATTGGATTTTTTTCTGATTTTCATTCCAAGGTTTCCAACTGTTTTTTTTGAGAACATTAGGAAATGCAGATCAAATTTCAGATTTAATTTATTTCAGAACTTAAATTCGCTTTCTGTAGCTATAAAGTCTTCACGTAACAAGCGCCTCATTCTAACTTGAGTATACTTAAAAGTCGAGCTGTAGGAACTTTGGTAGTACCTTATTGGCCATCCAGCCCTTTTTCGCCATGATTTTCGGAAAATATTGGCTATCTAAAACTTTAATAGTTAAAGTTCTTATCTATAAAAGTGCTAATGGGATTTACGCTCAAGGCAGGAACAAAGAATCGATTTTTGGTTCAAGAAAATTTCTAAGTTAAGTTTTTGTTGTTAGACTTGATTGTCGTATCGATAATCACAGCTCATTTATATTTTGTAAGTGTGCTCATAAATGTGTTACACTTCGAGTACTATTGTTTTATGCTTTGACTTACGTTTGTTTAGTACTCAGAGATGGACTGATGTTGCTGGCCAATGTGCTTTGATTTCGGATCGGCCTAAAGAAATGTTCTCGGATGTTAAAGTCGCTTGTATTAACGGGAAGGAATCATCAACAACAGTAAAATTATTTATCGTATTTCAATAGTTTTGCAGATTGGTGTAATAACTTTGAGACATAGATGTTTTACTAGCCGGTTCATTGACTGTTGCTTTATTCTTAGTTTCCGTGCGTCAGAGTGACGATGAATCTTATGGAAATCCAAGATAACAAGGTGTTCTTTGCATTACATGGGCTCGCACTATTGCAGCTTTCTTTGATACGTAGAAACCCTCTATTCAGAGATGGCTAATGGCTAAAGTTGTGTTTAAATGGATGCATTCGTTTCCATGCCAAAGCAGCGCAACAGAAAGAACTTGTGATATTCAGTTAATAAGTCGATTTGCGCCACAGCACCAATCAAATCTGAAAATAAATCTTTGGTCGGCATGATATCAGGTACCATGTTTCTATAAATATAAGTAGTTTTTTTCCAAGTTAGTGATGTTCTTATTCTTACAATTACATCTTTTGACTCGCATTGTAAAATTCGTTTGCACAAGTCTCAAAAAGACGTTTTGAGACGGAACGCAAAGTTGATATCATAGCACGAACTGGCATTTTTTCTTGCCCAGTTAAACGGTCGTGACCACAGTGGGGCTCGAAGCCGCAACCTCCTAAGCTAAAGTACTCTACCAATATTGAACACCTCATTTAATGGCAATTTTAAGCATTGCACTAATTTTATACAACGTTTAATGTATACCGAAAGCAATTATGTTTGCCCATTTCACATATGGGTATCAAATTTTTATCCAAGTCACACATTGTATACACCAAATTGAAACCAGAGACAGTTCAATATTTCCAGGGTATATTTGAAATGAAACGCAGCAGATTTCCAACAGTTACGTTATATTCTAGTGTCATAATGAAAGTCATCTCAGGTCCACAATGTATTGAACAATCACTGTCAAAATTGATGTTTGACATCATCTGATTAATGAATATCAGCATATTTACTTAAGTATCCCCAAGGGTCAAAAGCACTTTAAAATTTCTGATGCGTAAGGATTTTTAATGTCTGTATCGATTTCTTATTTTCTGTAAAAGTTAATTCGTTGTTTACTTAATAATTTGTTTTTCTTATATTTTCAAATACTAGAATCTAATAGAGAAGATATCGTTTAAAATGTATTGTCTCCGATACAGCGCATATTTGTGTTACTAATAAAGGAAAATCCTATCTTACAACAGACTGAGATTTAAGCTCCTGACCTGAACATTGATTTAAATCTATACAGTTTAGAATGTGGCATCTGTAAAGTGTATAAATACTGATACAGACACAAGTCGAAAATAACACGACTGAAGACAAACATTTAGAAAAGTCGAAATTACTTTTTTAAACAAGTAACTCAAACGCGAGGATTCTTCAGTGTTGAAATGTAAATCACCATCAGCTATAGTACATAAATAACGTTTCATGCTTCCATTATCGGTATGATTTTACAAATCTAAAATTTAAATCTCTAGCTAGTATTTTTTTCAAGATCGATTTCAATTTCCTAGTTTTAGTGTGAAATCTAGAATTACCCACCGATCAAGGGATGATAGATGAAACACTGACACAAACTTCTCAGAGAACCTGGTAAATCAGTCAAGTATGACATCATACTGGTAATACGAAAGTTATTTCCGACGTTATTTGTACCAATATATAAGATTATATAATCAAACGAGTGCACCCGAGCTAAGAAAATAATTTAATTTCTTTATTGTTGCACCTGGAAATGACTGTACCAAAACTCCCTCTCGATCGATGGAATAATCTTTATGATTAATCTCCAACAATTGTCTTCTTGCGACATTCTGTAAATATAAATATATCTACACGATACCAACAAACATGTAACAATAATGTAAAATGCAAAAAAGAGGCAGTTGAAAACAACAGTTTCATGAACTATTATTCTGTCCAGTCGGTCTATTCGTCCTCCTGCCGACAGAAATGTAGCACAAGGATATTGTCAAAGGCAAAAAACTGAATGAATTCAAAGTAGGGGTCCTTACTATGATAGTCAAGTGCAAATCTATGATACAAACCTTTAATCTCGACTATTATAATTTCCTTACTAATAAACTTAGAGACCTTAAAAATACTGTAAGTATTTTTATACGCATCTTAAAAATGACATGTGGCAATAACCAAAATACAGGATACAACTCATAACAATTACTTATGAATTTGAATGAACATATAAAATTCGTTTGGTGCACAGTCGTTTACTGAAATATTTTAATAGATTGAAATAAACTAATGAAGTAACTGTTTACTATTAAATAGAATTAGTTTGTTTTTCTTGCCTATTTGACTTTTCAAGAAGCTACTAAGAATTTTTCCTCTTTCAGCATTTAGTTCTTATTACAATTGTTCACTAACACACGTTTATAAAGACATATAGGTGAAATGTAGATGAAAATATAATAATTAGCTCGGTACGATGTGATGATGTAATATAACGCTTAGAAAAATGTCGTCATACTATTTCTCTTTAAAACTTGATAGGATCGGGTCATTATGTCTGAAAGCAAAGAAACATCTTGCTAAGTAAAAAATAGTTGTCCTGACACGTAAGCATTCTTGATTTCTGTTTCACTTAGTCGTTTTGATGAGAACATAATCAAATGGACAGAGCAACATGTTCTCCTGAATGGATTATGTTTATGGAGGGTATGTTTCAACTGCAGAGATAATGCAATTCACCAAATCCAGATCAGAATGCTGTCAAGATGAAATTTACTTCACTGTTGAAACTTAATCACGCCCTTTTCAAAACTAGGTTTACGTATATCATAGAAACACATAGTGAACACTTTAAAGCCTAGATCTTGACTCAATCTTTTTTTTTTTATAAAACAAGAACTATCTTCAAAAAAGATGATAGGTGCAATTTTGAATATATGCTAGCGATTGGTCGCTAGATTGTATAGGAAAAAAATCCTGTCAAGTTTAATTTTTATGCAGAAATAGTGTACGCCCTGACCAGGACGCGAACCCAGAGCCCTTCGCTTATAGAGTGGTAAAAGCGATTGCGCTACCAACTGATCTAGCCGACCGCTTACACATTTTCTACCCAACTGTGAATAAGTCCCTACCTTGAAACGCGCATCAGGAAAACAAACTTTATCCTTGTTTTTCTTATCAAATATGTTAGTCGAATTCACTGGTCGAAAATGTATAATTGCTCAACACTTATCATTAACATTAGTCTGGCGTTCATCATATCATGTTGATTGATATGAACTATTTACGTACTAGAATAATAACCCAATTCAAGAAAGACCGAAAACGGAAGAGTATTTTATTGACCTTTTTTATTCGGTATTATCCAATTAAAATGCCTTACAGACTAGATTTTTTAACTAAAAAGTTATACATTCTACTTGTCATTTCATTGGCTGTTACCTACTTCCGGTCAAAAGCGAGTTTAATACGGCTGTGCCGAGAAAGCCAAAATGTTGTTTTTTTAAATCTAGTTCAAATAAAAATCTGAGAACATGTGCATTCAGACGAGTCACGAGCTCTGTGGATGCCAGCGATAGTATACAATTACGACATGTTGTTTAATATTGTTATGTTCCGGGAAATGAACAAAACTGTTAACAACAGAACAGAACAGAACTTTAACTGAACTTACTTACTTATGAACTTGTATGAACTGTACTTGAACTGATCTGAGCTATTCTTGAATTCATTCCCATTTTAGATGGATTCTGCTGATGTTAACCAGCCATAAAATGTACAATGAGCTGAGTTTCATTTAAAAATCAAAACCACAGACTCATTTATACAGGTTATAAGCTAGTTTAAATCTGTAGTACTTGTAAGTCACTTTTGAACTGTTGAATTCCTATCACAGTTTGTTCAGTTTTCGCTATACATGTATATTTCCAACTTACATGCATTATTTTTGCACTTTAATCCATTGCCATGTTAAGAAATCTTATTGCAACTTGTAGCACACGCATTTCTGAACTATTCTGCCAAGTAACTGTATTTAATTCCATGTATTTCTGCAGATATAGTCATTTATTGAGTTAAACATGTGTTTACTTTTTCTCTGTGGCAGCCATTTATCGCAATGCATTATGGACCGTTTTAGTCGGTTGTTACGGACAACTACCTGTCAAACTTGTAAACAAAACATGAGTCTGCAGAACCTTGCATCTTTTAGCTTGCCAAAGGTATAGAACTGGTTTAAATAGCCTTTGAATATGATACATAATGTGTATAACTTCAGATTTTTCTTGTTTTTACTGTTAAAGTCAAGTATCAGTTTTTTAACCATTTCTGGTCGAATCAACAGAAACGATCACTTGCAGAAGCAGCCACGACCGAATTTGGTTGATCAACCTCTTCAACCACTATTTTGGGTTGATTTTAGCGTATGGGTATAAAAAGGCCCAGATTTTCGGTTGAGGGAGGGGTTTACACCAGAATTTCCAACAGACAACTACGCTCATTTGGTTCTTAGAGATTATTAAGTAAATTTTACAAAGTACGTTGTCGGCTGTTAAAATTTGTTGGAAAGACATTTAATTAATTCTTTAAAGATAAAGAGACACTTTTTGAAGTAATTTTGATGAACTTTTACATTAAACATATACTGTTGCTCTTGTGAAGCACTGTTTATTGGATTATTTGGTTTTGTCAATAGTCAGTCACGGTCTACTGGTTCGCCATTTTCGTTGCGCGTAAAAACTATGGAAAGCCATTTTCGTCTTACATATATAGCTACAGTTTTCATGAAGTCATTATCTGTGTCACTCTAAGTTATTTAGAATTTATAAGTACTGTTGTTATTGTTAATATAACAAGTTGACTTTATAGATTTGCACAGACTATATAACACTTTGAAGTTATTCTGAATTGGTTGTAAACTGCAATATTTTCAAGGGTGTATCTCACCCTATATTAAAGTCATTAATTTCAACGGATTTCGTGTTATTCATTTCGCAGTGTATTTACACTAGAACAAGTTTAGTCCTGGTATAACCAATACTAAGTAACAAAACTATAGGTAATAGGTATAAACTGGTTTGTCCACTGAATGAAGCTGCCATTGCTGAACCTAGCACGCTACCAAACTATTATCAAAAGGGGCACATCCAGATACCTGTACAGGATACAACTTAAACACGCTACCCAAACTTAATCAAATGTCTAGCACGTGACAATATATCAACTAGAATATAAATAGTCAAAGCTTGTTCCGCAGGTCAAAACCATAAATTAACTAGACATCTCTAAAGGCTAATTTTTAACATTTTTGCGAACCACAGTCATAATTGTTCTTTATGAAATGCATGTTAGTTATCCGAATTACTGATCAGCTCCAAAGGTGGGTTACGTTAGACAAATTAGTTGTTATTACGTGAAATTATAGAACAAGAGAATCTGTAACACCGTTGGATGTTCCCCGAACCCTGGGTTTTCGTTTTAAACAGTACATAAGTTATGTGCTTGCAAATGAAAACTTAATACGCATGAAAACTGTAAATCTAGACAAGCAAATAAAACAATAATAAAAGGACGTAATTCAGTCATAGGCGAATACAAAACATACATTGCACTTCCTTTTAATATCCTCTTTCATTACGCTAATATCAAGGAGATCCGTTGAAAGGTTTTTGAGGTTTGTTTCCAACAAGCATAATTTCATAAATTAAAGGAAGATCATTCAAATGGAGACACGGTAGAGTTAAGGCTATTAGTATGCTATCACTATGTATACTATCAAAAAGTCTGTGTCCATGGTTTTGTAATTATGTTTCAGACAAGCAAAATTTCATACGATAAAGAGAGATAATTAAAAAATGGAGTATTTTGTGTCACTACGTTCACTCACAATGTCCTTTATCACTGTTTGAATTATCAACTCAGTCCCTTCCATAGTTTTCGAGTTATGACCGGACAAGTTATTTCATAAAGGGAGATAATTTCAAATAGCATAAGCTACAGTTATGGTTCTTAATCACTGCACTCCTTTTCACTTTTCTTTACCAATATGTGAAGTGTCAACTTAATCCGTTAAATGTTTCTTAGCTTTGCTCAGAACAACAATCATATTACACAAAGGGAGATAATTAAATACGGGCTAAGCTAGAGGTAGCTATCACAGTATGTATTATCAAATCAATCCCTTACATAGTTTTTGAGTTATGCTGCTCCGTACTAGCTTTTAACATGAAGGGGGATAATTCAATAATGGCGTTTGCTAGAGTTATGGTTTGTTACTAAACTTAGTCCTCTATCGCTGTGTAAAGTATGAACTCAATCCCTTCATTACTTTTGGAGTAATGAGGTGGACAAGAAATATCCGAACAGACAGATGGTCAAAGCGGACTTCGGGAAGCATAAAAACCTAGTGTTTACTGTGGACGTTTCTCTCATTATAAACAAAATTGTAACTCATTTTCTCACGAGTACGTGTGAATGCATTAGAAAGCCGTCTTAATTTCTATGATTTGAAATTTCTATTAATTGTTATAGGTTTATTTAAGTGACAACAGCTGTTAATAATTGAAATAAAACTCAATTATTACTTGTATTAAATCGGCTGCCTGAATGAGTTTATATATTATGATCTTGGAAAGTGGTCTTGGTAAGACGGCTTAAATGATTTGGTACATCATTTAGATAAATGTTAGAGAAAAGGTTATTTTGTAAAGAGCAAAGATTTATCATTGGTGAAGTACCGAAATAATAGACGATATTGTGGTCAGTTTCCATTTTAAGTTTTCTTCTGATCAATAGATCTAATGTAGAGGAACATCATTGTTCCCGATTCCATTATGATGATCAGATTTTAGAGAAAATTATTTGTACGGAGGTGCTAGTTGAATCAATAGAAAATGTGATATTAAACGCAAACAAACAAATGCTTGAATGGCAAGAAGAAGTGCAAGAAACACTGAATACATTAAGATATGAAAGAACGGATCGGAAGGGCGATTACGCTGACATTAAGACAAAGATAATGGACGAGTTCAACATTATCAAAGGCAAAAATGCACGGTCATTTATCGCTTCAATATATATTTTTGTACTTTTATGTGTTGTGTAGAAACAAGTTAAAGACGAAAGACTTAAAGACCACACGTCCGGTGGTGAAGAGACCATTTTATTTATAATTTCTATGAAGATTTTTATTCTGTGGCATCGTTTAAAATTGAGAATAATGCACTTTTGATGTTTTACTTTATCAGCACAAATATGAGATTAAACGTTTTGAAATGTTGAAATATCATTTTTCTACATTCAGTGAAAATGAAACCTTTAATGTTTAGATTAAACATTTAGAATGCTAATACTTCGAAGCAATTCAAACTCACTTTATATCTCATATTTAATACCTGAAAGACTAAGCATTGCGTTGAAGTAATAACATACAACAATTGTTTTTCATAATCACCATTAATACTACCTAACGTGTTTCGGCCTTTTCATCGTCATTTTAATTGATAGGAATATATCCTAAATTGACCCCGTCAGGGGGGTCACTTAGTTTTACCTAGGCTTATACAATTATAGGAAAAACTTTAAAAAATCCTCTTCTCTAAAGCCACAGGGCCTAGAGCTTAGATATTTAGCATGTAGCATTGCCTAGTAGACCTAAACAAATTTTTAAATAGTTAAAATGCAATGTGTTTAGCAATATATGTTGTACGGGTTTTGAAAGTCACTTTTGAAGGACGCCTGAAAACATTAAACATTGTGATACAACATCTTATCTAGATCTTCTTCAAATTAAGAAAACACGAACAAAAACTTGAATATTTATTTGCAGGAAACCTATGACACCAACTTCTTATTTTTTAATTCTAGATACCTTGACGACACCCATTGTAGTTTTCAAAGCTTGCCAACTATTTGATGAAAGACCAGAAACGGGTGAAACAGTCGTGTTTTCCAAAACAATAAGAAACGATGGTGACGCTTATGATTATGTAACAGGTATCTTCACGGCTCCTGTAGGCGGTACCTACCTTTTTACTGCTCATATTTGTGTCCATGGCAGTAAAACTTTCTATTACGGCATAATGCGCGATAACATTGTTGTAACGTCCGGCAGGTTTGGTGATAATGCATGGGACGGTTGCAATACTGCGGATGCCATGCTAGTGCTCATGGCCAGACAGAAGGTTATAATAAAGTGTCTATATGGAGGAACAAGAGATACATTGCATGAATATTCGTCTTCAACTTATAATTATTGGAGCACATTTTCATGTTAATTCATAAATAAATCAAATGTTTACTTTCTCTTTACACAAATCGTGTGATACAATAAATTCAACACTTACGTATGTGTAAAACATAAATTTACTCATGCTTAAATGATGGAAGTGATCTTGCAACAAAGTAACACAACAAGGAAATTCTTTTAACTGAAGATTATCTTTTCTTTGTGACAAGCCTGATTACCGTACCCAGGCGTGAAAGCCATACTAGTAAAATTAGTCATCACAATAAAACATAGATCATGTTTTGCAAATAGATCATAATTAAAAATGAGAGTTTATTGTATTTATTTAGCATAACTGATTGTGTTTGAAGTTTTTGGTTCGTTTGTACTATGGGGCAATGAGCTATGTTTTGTTCCTCATACAAGTTAAGGCTTTAGTAAGTTGTCGCCCAAACATTACAATGTAAATTAACCAACACAACAACATTTGCTCTTTGGCTTGTACATGAATTTCACGTGATGTGCTCATTCACTTGAGGCAACTTAAAATGATACGTGTATTTAATAATTGTCACACTTATATTATTGGCGCTGATATATACCCCAATCCTGAATATTCGGGTTATTTCTCCTTAAAGTAATAATTGTTTATACAGTTTGGTCAAAATATGTGAAAATATTTGATAAACTTATCGGGTCATCAACATATCACATTTAACATTAAACATTTCATAAAAGAACAAGAACCGAAAGTCCAAATTCGTGAGTATCGTGAGTATAATCATTATTGTCTTTAATTGTTCCATGGTGAAGAGTATTTACAATTTGTATGTTATTTTCTTCATGTATAGATGTACATTTGTACTACATAGATTGCATTTGTACTACAATGACAGAAAATATCCAGAAAATATTGAAAATAATATTAAAGCCTCGCGATCACTTTAAATGTTGCTGATTAAAAAATATGCTTAAAGAATAATGACAGAGCTGAGTATTATTTACTGTAAAACAAGGCTGACATACTGCTTGACGTTCCTTTGTCAGAAAGTGTTAAATGTCGTATCATTGCCCTGTTATTTGTCCGAGGGTGGTCGTATTGGCCGAAGGCCGAGGGCCAATACGACTGTCCGAGGACAAATAACAAGGCCAATATAAAATCACTTGATTAATGATAATTTTATTATTCAACTTTACAATATTTGCTAAAACAACAAGAATATAAATGTTGTTGTAACAATAACAATATTATTGGTATTAACTTAGGTTGTGTGTCGTGTGTGTGTGCGTGTGTGTGTGTGTTGGTGGTGTGCACTTCTGGGTGCTGTGGGGTTCGTTTTGGGGAGGCTGCGTTTTTGGTACGTGGCATTCCCTGTTTGATATTATTTTTGTTTTTAGTAAAATAAGATATCAGCAGGAATTTTCAACTATCGTTAATTGTTTGATTTACAAAATGGCGTCGTTTAAAAATCTAACGGAAGTGACTTCTCCGTATTGGAGATTACATGATAATCGTGAAGAGAGTAATTGACAAGTTTACGTACAGGGTTCACGAAGATGGGTATGTCAACAAGAAATATGATGTTTAAGCGCCAAGAACAGTTCCGTTCTGTTGCAACTCCTTTATTCAAATACAGTAATCGACAGTTTGTGGTTATTATAAGTTTCAGTATTTAAATAAGATTATAGTCATGTTTCTTTGAAGCCCAAATCAAAGAGTCCAAGAACGAATAATTTATTCAGAAGAACTATTTTAACACTAGTTAAATGAAGTCATATCACAGAACAAGTAGTGTATAAAGCATGCTACATAAGGGTCTAGGAAAAGTTCCTCGAAAAAGCGTCAAGATATGTTCAGTTATTGCTTTAATGCCAAATACTTTAACTAATTATTTCTGTACGTCATTCAATAATTCTTTGAATACTTAAATAATTGTTAATATATATAATAGTATGCCTAATGGAGGCGCCAAGAAAAATGTGTTTACGTGTTTGTTTTAATGGGTTCTGATAGTCAAATATTTGCATGAAAGTACGATAAATTGAGATACTGTATTTTCATGTTTAACAAAGAACACAAACATTTAAAACAAAATTAAATTCAATTTAAAACGTGACGCTTTAAAGACACCACATTATTTATTTCAGACGTGAAAAAATAAATATAAGTTTTGATTCGACATTTACATTATATTTCATAATACTTTTATAAAATTATGCATTTATATTTTAAAGGTAAACGTTAATCATTTACGTCGCCTATCGCGACATGGAATTGTTGGATCACGCAAAATACCCCACGCTGCATTTAGACCCCGCGTCAACATCCTTACGCCACGCGAATTTATTGTTCCTTCGTTGTAAAAACCTGCCAATCTGCTATATAGCGCGACAAAAAAGGAATCCATCCGTACTGTATGTCCCTTTTTATACTTATTAGATGTTGTCACACAACTATTGGTTACTCTGGTATAGTGTAAGAGGGTGACACAAGTGTTCCACTGAACACCCATCTAGTACGTTCATTGATCACATTATCTGTGTTTCGTGAGTATAATATGCTGGATTTAGGATATGTCCTTTTAAGTAAAAAAGTAACAATACTTTTTAAAAGTCTACTAATTATACTATAATATCTGCTAATTTATACTTTTGAAGTTATTTAGTTCGACACTACTTAAAGGGAGTATGGATTGATAGCGACTTATAACAGAATTTTTGTGGTAAATTAAAGCATTTTGCGATATCAGTTTAACTTTGAAATAGTATGTATTTCGCATTTTACATTCGAGGAACAAATTATTCGTTTGAAGACTCTAATCTGCTAGATGTAGAGAGTGGCCTTTATATTTTTCTCACCTGGCAGTGTGTGCTAGGGTGCCTATAGGATGGATGATTTTCGCCCGTCCACTTACTTCAACCGATATCTACTCAGAAACTTTGATGAAACTTGGCATGGATGTTCCTCGCATGAAGCTCTTGTTTGTAAAGCCAAAAGACTTCGTTTATTCTTCTCATTTTTTAAAAACATTTTCACAGTAAGAACATTATACATTATACATAAGTTTACACTACAAACATATTACACTTCAAACATACTAGCAAACATACTACATCCATACATTTGCGAATATCTTCCGCAAACACCACAAGACCATTCAGCAATTGTAGAAAAAAAAAATAAAAAATAATAATATCAAACAGGGAATGCCACATACCAAAAACGCAGCCTCCCCAAAACGAGCCCCATAGCACCCAGAAGTGCACACCACCAACACACACACACACACAACACACACACACACACACAATCATGTACACACACACACACATACACTACCAACACACACAAGAATACAAAGCAAACACACGAGGACAAAACGAACAATTAAAGGAACACAGTGGGGCACCGCCTTGGAACGGTCAGTGGCAAAAACACCACTGGGGAGCTTAAACCGGTTTATGGTGCGCACCCAACCTCACTCTTACCCCCACCATGTTCCAAAGTCACAGGACAGTGTAAATAAAAGTAATCCCTGCTAGGTGAATCTCTAGCCCCGATCTGAATCCAATAGAACATGTTTGGCAGCTGAACGTCGCAGAACTTCAGTTTGGCAGGAACTCCCCCCAGAGATACCTCCAAAATAACATAAACTCTATAAGAAGCCGTTGCCGAGCAGTTGTTCAGGCTGCAGCTGGATATACCCGCTACTAACGTTCTATTGACTTCTTTTTGACGGTTTTGTGAAAACGAAAATCCTATGTTCGTCATTTGTGATAAATCTAACACTGGTTTCTGTTAAGACTACGAAATAGAATTTTGCATAATTGTTTCTCATTGTTAGTTGATATTTATACTTAATTTTAAATAAATCGAATAAAAGGTCTTCGAGAAATCGATGGAAACGTCAGGTGGCGGTTTAGCAGTTTGTTTCAGTATATATCCAATTATCATATATTTTAACAATCTCTAATTCTTTTCTACCCCACACTGACTAAAGTAGACAAGTGGTTCCATAATTCGTTAAGCACTGGACAACTAACTAAAATATGTTCATAAGTTTCTGGTACATTACATTTTATGTAATTAGGAAAGAGAACCATTTTCCATCTATGTCTTACTTCTTTACTTGGGAATATAAAGCTGAGCGTCTTATATTTAAACTGTTTCATTTTATTTGAAACTGATAAGGTAGTTATAAATGTCTTTGTTACTTGTTTCGACGAAGCATTTGTTTTAAGCTCACCTGGCTTTGTCAGGCTCAGCTTTTAGGATGGATGATTGTCCGTCGTACGTTAACATTTTGCTTCAAACGACATCTCCTCTGAAACCACTGGGCCAATGTTGATGAAACCATGATGAAGCTTTACTTATTGAACGAATTCCATTCTGTGCAGAACTCTTGTTGCTATGGCCTGAAAATAGGAAACACTATAAAATCTTCTGCTCTTAAATGGCATGTAGCATTGTCTAGTGTACCTCTTACAAGATTGTTCAAATTACGATCCCCACGTCAAAATTGACCCCGTCCGGAGGTCACTTAGTTTTACCTAGGCTTATACATGTATAGGAAAAACTTTAAAAGTCCTCTTCTCTTAAGTCACAGGGCATAGAGCTTAGATATTTAGCATGCAGCATTGTCTAGTAGACCACTTCAAAATTTATTCAAATTATGCCCCTCATACGGCAGAAAAAGTGTCAAGCGTGTATCAGCAGGCAATCGATAAGTTTTGGGGATTAGGAGTTTACGGAAACAACTACGGTTCGGTAATATCCGTAAATAACGGTCAGGGTCATAAATCATTGATTATCGATTGTACTGGAATATTGCCTAAGGGAGATATTGAACTTGACGCGTAACTTTTGTGAAAATCTTATGTTTTAATTTTTATCATTTCTACCAGAAGATAAAGAAAATTCAGCATTATCATTCACATTACTTGCAATTAATAATAATAATAATAGAAATGTTTTAACTAGTGAGCACTATTTCATTACAGTCACATCATCAGTCATAAAAATAGTCACAGAATAATCCAAAAGCTACAAAATTCGTGAATTTTGACATAATAATGAGACTGAATCTACTGTGCACTTGATTTTTCATAATCGGCTAATTCCTTTACACGTGCGTAACGTTTGCTCGTGAGAATTGTTTAAAATTTTAGACCTGTTATTTTCAAGTACAGACGCACACGTCAAGTATGTTGCAAAAGTATGGTGTGCTTTAGAAACGTAAATAGATGGACCTACATGTCCCCGGTAGATAGTACGTCAACTTGTTTTATTTTGCGATCTTAAATTCCTAATCAGTGTTATTCCTGATCTGATAAAGACTGACATTTGATTTCGGTAGGCTTTTTTAATTTGAGAAATAGAACAGTTTCCTTTCAGAATATCAAATAGATTTTACATACTCTAGTAAACGCTTGATGTTGAATGCCTTAAAAAGAATGTGATTTTTCATCACATGGCTTGAAAATATAATTAACATTTTAGAAGAAATAAGGATTTATTGTAGGAAAAAAACTTTTCCATTTCTGCAGTAGAATAATACCTGTTACATTTTACAGATTTTGTCATTTAATACTCTGCACACAGATCAAACCTTGCGTGTTTCTTTTTTTTCTCTTTTTGTTAATGTAATAATCAGCTTATTTTTTCGGGAAGAAATGAAAGACAAAAGATACGAGTAATAAGACTACCTGGTTTTGACCTGTGTATTATGAAAACTTGCTTTGGTCTGGAAGAAACTCTATGTTGACACCTATAAAATGAAACCAATTTCAGCGGAGCGAATTCTTGCCTTTCACTCGAGACAAAGAGAAATGTAAAACATAATATAAAGTACCCGTGCAAGTGTTTCGAAATAAAAATGCATGCATAGTGAATCTTTAATGTGTTGCAAATTAACATCAAAAGCTAAATAATATTATTGATAATTATACTGAAAATTTCATGGATCCTCGCCATAAAGACGATATCATGTATATCCGGTTTCAATGAAAGGTTTCGCCTTTTTATGAACAAAAAACTGAAGATTCTAACCCAGTTTGCATTTTAATGTAAAACAAAACCAAATATACAACGTTTTAAAGATCATGGTAAATGTTACGTAATGTCCGGCCATAAAACTTATCGATGGCCTGAAGCAGTTAGATCAATCATTCGGAAGTGTTCGGCCAGCATTACGGAAGCAACCGAGCTCCGATCGTAAAAATGAAATTATATACCTGTTAAACAAAACCTTAAAAAAGACCATTCTCTTCTTTCTTTATTTTTATATAAAATATATCACTTAAATGGAGAATGATTGTTTTATTCAATCCCGTTTGTTATTCTAAAATGAGTGTTATAGTTTTTGAACAAATTGAAGATAAGCTGCAAAATTTTCACATAAAATTGTGACATTTTGGGCGTTTTACTATATATTATATAGTAAAACGACGGGTAGAGTTTTTAAGTTAAAAAAAGACCAAACAAATAAAGTCTCAGAAAAATAAAAAAAATATTCATTAAAAATGGGAAATGTTATATTTTATCATCCCGTTTGTGATTTTAAAATAACTTTATTAGTTAAAATGTTATCGCGAGTTAATGACAGCGCTCCTATACAAACCTATAGTAAATTTGTGGCGTGTATTGGCCCTGGCTGTGACACTTTTTCTGCCACATGTTGGTCAATATTTGCCCCGCCCAGGGTCGCTTGTTTTACAGAGACGTATATAGAAAAAACCTTTAAAACTCTCCTCCTCCAAAACCACAAGGTTTAGAGTCTAGATATATACTGTGTAACAGTGTCTAGTGGACCTCTTCAAAGTATGTTCAAATCATGCCCCCAGGGTCAAAATCTTCCCTTCCCAGAGGGTCGTTTGGTATAGAACAAACTTTAAAACTATATTTTTTCCTAAAACAGCAAGACCTAGAGCTTAGATATTTGGTACAAAGTTTGTCTAGTGGTCTTCCACCTACTTTGTTTAAATTATGCCTCTGGGGTCCAAATTGACCACACCAACCAGACAAGTGCACTTTTACTCGGGTTAGCGATATAGGGCCATTATGGCCCTCTTGTATATTTTAGGCAATTTTCAAATGTTGTTATTCAAATTCTTGTTTTACACGAGTATTCCGACGACAGAATACCAAACCAACTGTTTGGAATGACTTTTTTTTAAAATGTAAATTTCCGAGATCCAGTTGCCTTTATTAATAAGTTTTTAGCTCACCTATCACAAAGTGCCAGAGTGAGCTATTAGGCTCACCTTAGGTCATATCATGCAAAATCTTGCGAATACTAGCACAGATTGATAACGGAAATTGCAATATTTTACGATATCTGTTCACCTCACTTGTTAGCGCTCGTTAAAAATTACGAATAATCGGTTGAAGCTTGTCTATTGATTTCATATTATTCTTACACATTTAATCTTCTCATGCAGACATATTTTAAATGGCGATAAGAAGTTTTAACATTTTTAATAGTTAAATAAGCTAAAAGTGGAATTAAAAAGGAGCCTATTTCCCAAATTTAGACAAAAAGTGATGATGAATCTCTGTTGTAAATACGTTTTCGAGATATATACTTAGAATCACATATCCTTTTCCAAAATTGCAAATAATCTCTTTTTAATGTACTTTTTAATGTATTAGAGCTTCAAAATCATGTGGTCAAATTCTGATGCTGTAATAATACCACGCAGTAAAATATGTGCCTAGGAAACAAAAATTGTTGTAATAACATAGTAAGGTATGCTGTTGAATTACATTATACAGACACGCTAGATAGGAAAGAACAAGTTGCATGCGTGTGTTCGCGCTATTATTTATTAATAATACTTTAAATTTGGTAAAATTCTAGACAAACTGCATAACCTGTTCATACTGTCCCTGCTTCTATTTCGTCAAAATTAATTGCATTCACTTTCTTTTATTAATTAATCATTTACTTTCTTAAAGATATGCAAGTCCCCCTTAAAACGTTAAAACCGGGTTATAAGTATGATTTAAAAAGCGAGAAGAAAATTAATGTTCATATGAAGCATAACAACTTTTGATTGAACAAAGTGTGAACTCGTGTCTTAATTCGTGCATAATGTTCAATGTTTTAATATACGAGGCATTTTTGCATTGTTAAACTCGTTTACATCTAGTATTTATGTTTCTACTTAATAAAACCACTTTCGTTTGTGTATCATAATTATTATTATGTTTGGTTCGTTTGTTTGAATGACGTTCTGTTCTGTTCTCCTGTCGTGTAGCGCGGCATCCGAACACGTTCTCATTACCAAAGACAAAACACATACAATGAACACATCACATTACGGGTTAAAAACTAAAAAGCATATACGTTATAGTTATTATAGTTATTTTTATGAATTTTATATGCTTTTAACACCTGTGTCTTACATTATTTAGTTATTTACCGGTATTCGGTCTCTTAGGCACAGGTCCCGGGTATCCCCTGCTTTCTCACCTGTCTTCCTGGATAAACAATCTTTTTTTACGTAATTTCTCGGCAAGTAACTGTTTCCACAATTTCATTAATCGAGAAAGACAGATAGATGGACATCGTACATAACATCCGCGCTCAATTCGTGATAAGAAAATTCCCTTCCCGATTTTGAACGCACGTCCCTAAAAGCCGAAATGCGTGATCTAGGGCTTAAGATACTAACTAACTAGTATTCAACAATGATATACCGGTAAGTCAGTTTTATCAACTATCAAAAAATGATATTTCTACCCGCTAAATGAAGATATGTAGGATTCTACCTTATAGTTTAAAGTAATGAAAAGAACAAACAATTTAATAAATTTTAACAACATTTAAGTGGGCCAGTTAAATTTTAACATGAAAGCATATATTCATGCAAATTTGAAATATAGGTTTAAGAACGACTTTGCATAATTATGTGATCTTAAAGGCGAATGTTTTAGGGAAAGATAACATGCATGTGAAAAGAGTAAAACTTCACACATATTAAGGAGAGGATGTGACACGCGAATGCAACACTTACAGATATCACCTGTGGCATATGCCTACTAATAATTCTTATCTCAATAGCAATAATGTCATCTGGAATGTAAGTCCTCTTTTATTGTCCCGATGCCAGACCCTCAATATTCGTTTTAAAAGTATATGTTGAAAATAATATGTACGATGAAATTTACACAAAACTTAACATTAGTATAAATAGTCGTGATTATACTTATACCCTACCATGGTATCACATTCAAATGTCTTACCAGTTCACTTTGACAATACTGTCATAAGTGAAGCTCTATTCAATAGACTCTTGTTTTAATATTTTCATTTTGAACATTTGTTTATTTTAATATTATATGTAGTACGTGTTGTGTGATTCATTAGGATTGGATTTATTTGCATCGTCATGCCGGCTCAAAAGTAAGTATTTTATAGTAGTTGTTTCTCATGTAGAGCGTACACAGCATGCTCCATAATTAAGACAATTACGGTTTTATTGATAACATTATATTAATTAGTGTTTGTGGTTTCTGACTGCTTAAATACTTGTGATTAATTAACTGTTATTCAGATATTATAGAACAAACCTTTTTTTGTGAAAAGAGTTCGTATGCACTTTTTTAAAAGTCGGTTACAAATTAATTTTTCAAACATCTGAACATGTACACTCAAATTAAGTTACTGTGCATATGAGTCCTCAAAAATACTGTAAGAAGGAATGTTCTGTTATTTGATAAACTGTCATTAATTATTGTCATGATCCGTAAACTGCAATGAAAAATGGCGCGTTCTGTGTTTTAAATAATACAAATACGTACGTATTTACGTAAGGTGAAAATAAATAATTGCTAAAACCGACTAAAACTTACGCTGTTAATGCCTGCATTAAATGCAAATCCTAAATCCTTAAAAGAAACTAACATATCATAAAATGAATGTTGGCCAATTTGTGAAAACTAGTACTTCTCTGTTAAAAATGATAGTGTTTAAGGATAAAATTTATTACTGAGGCAGATCTATGTTCCTGTAATTAAAGAGTACGAAAATTAGTCGTGAAGAAAGGAGTATAATGTTGACGAAACATACGAGTAGTTAAAGATTATTGTGTTCGACGTCACAAATACATATTCCATTTGAAAGTCCTTGGTGGACTTTAGTCGTCTACATGAAATGTAGCGGTGGGTTCAATTACATATAAGATTAAACTGTCACGTAATTTTTGTCTTCTTAATATTTGCATCGACAATTTTTAGTGTGCCAGTCCATTCGTTTTTATGTAGTTTAAATGCAAAGCAACGTTTTAATGTTCATATATCACATGAAAAAAATAACAATATCTTGGTTGCGATCACTTTTATTAATATTTTGTCTTAATAATTGACACGTAGTTTTTTTCAGCTGATAAAAAGATAGTTTCCCAATTTAATGTAATGTAGAAATATCCCAAAAAGATACGCGGTTTTGATATATTTTGATATTGCTACTAAAACGGGTAGAATACCTGAGTCTACTTTTATATCATTGACGAGCATTTTTTGCATGCTGCATAGTGTATTAAATCGTATTAGCCTACGGCTTTCTTGTAATACCAAAATTGTTCAAAGAATTCAATTCCATGCAGAACTCTGGTTGCTATGGCAACAAATAGGAAAAACTTAACTAGAGCCATGTTAGACATGGCCATCTCCCCGCCAAGTGCTCTTTCTATGACAAAGAAATTTGAGGTGAGAGGAATGGATATGGTATAGTCTCTAATTTAGTAAAGTATGAGTATTTGGCTAGGGATAATTAGGCAAGGTGGAGTTATGATTCTTGGGCATGAATTTCCATCATTATTCTCTATTACTGTATGATGTTTCAGTACTTTCGAAGTTACGGACAAGATTATGCTCTGTACAATATAAATCAATAAAGGGAGACAATAAAAAAACACAGTTGTTGTCCTTGGGCACTGCACTTCCCCTGTGTGTCCTCTCTCATTATTTGCAATTTGAAGGAATTTCCTTCAGTACTTTCCCAGTTATGCTCAAAACAAGAAAATAAAGGGGAATAATTAAACAATTGGCAAGGTACAGTTTAGATTCTTAGATACTGCACGTCCCCTCATTGTGCTCTATAACTGTATAAAGTTTCAAATAATACCCTTCAGTTCTTTTGGAGTTATGCTCCGGACAAGATAAATTAAGAAAATGTAACACGGGGGATAATAAAAAAGGCAAAATAGAGTTATGGTTATTGGATACTGCACTTTCCCTCATTGTGCTCTATTACTGTATTAAGTTTTAAGTAATTCCCTTCAGTACTTCGGAGTTATGCTCCGAACAAGAAAAATCAAGAAAATGTAACAAAGGGGAGTAATTAAAAAAGGCAATGTAGATTTATGGTTCTTTGGTACTGCACGTCCCCTCATTGTGCTCTATAACTGTATAAAGTTTCAAGTAATATCCTTTAGTTCTTTTGGAGTTATGCTCTGCAATTATTATTTCAATTGGTAAAAGATGAAAACATGGTATTTACCATTGACTCATGCAAGTTAAAATTTATGATCTTGACCCATCAGTTAAAAGCTGACATAAAAAGTATACTATAAACAAGTGTGGAATGCCCCAAAAAGAGGTGTCTCACAGTCTGTGTCCTCTCCATGTGCTAAACAATTGTGCCATATAATTTAAAAACCCTTCCATGCATGAGTTATCATGCATACAGTATTCCATTACTTTTAAAGTGTGTCCTTGACCTTTGAGGTACAGTCATGATGTGCTAAACGTTTGTGCCAAATTATTTGAAAAAATAAAGAAATGCATAAAAAAGTCTGAACATGAATGTGTGCATATATACAGGATTCTATTACTTTCAAACTCTAAGTGTGACCTTGACCTTTAATGTAGGGACAGTGGTATTACACTTGAAACATCGTCTTGATGTGCTGAATATTTGTGCCATTTTTTTTTAATCCTTTGATGAATGACAAATTTACAGCTGTCACAAAGTTTACAGTCGGGCCTCGATTTCAATACATGTATAAAGATAGTGACATCAATTTTATCATTGTTTTTGTAAAGTGTGGATTATTGTGAAAAGTGCTAGATTTTTCCTATAAAAGCAAGAGCATTGTTTCTAGTATTGAGTTTCGTGTATTTTCATGTATTTTTCATTATATTTGGTTCAGTGATAAGAATTTATATGTTCGTATTTCTGGTTTTTGTATAACAATTTTACTGAGACCACTATGACGGACCTCAATTTATATAACTTATTTTGACCGACATAAATTGTGTTCGTGCATTTCATGTCTGCACGGAGGTTATGATTTCCCCGTGAATTTATAGACAGGCGGAAAGATTTATTATTTAAGAAAGCCTGACTATTAGAACATTGTACACATAGTATTTAACTTGACATGCGAGATGTTGTAAAGTTTCTACTTTAGCTTGATCAAGGTAAATGAATTTATTTTTGAAAGCTTTTTATTTGTTTCGTAAATTGTTTTAGTAGAGAGATTAATTTCAGTAAAAGATATTTGTAAGCTATTGTGTTTCATATTATGATTTCGGTTTCGTAAATTTCAAAGTAGCTGAATTTGTTTAAGTTCATCGAGGAATCAGGGCAGTTTGTTTTGTTTTAAATCTTTCTCAAAACTATTGTGTGATTACTTTGTTTCGGTAATCATTGATTAACTCGTCTCATGTAATGATTGTACATAGTGAATGTAAGCTGAAGTTTAAATCAGTAATCTCAGTTTATTGTGTTTCATTTCATTTTACTTTCATTCTTGTTGCTTTTTAGCTCACTAGTCAAAATATTTAAGTGACGTCTTGAGCAAATTCTGAGATATTTTCGTTTTGGGTCAGAATCTCGCTATAACGTCAAAACTAGAAACCTACCTTTCCGTGTTGAAACAGAGATTTAGGTAGAAACATCTAAAGACAATACATTTAACTGAGAACCTGTATTATAACATAAAAATGAATGTATTTACTGTTCAATATCGCGAGTCGCTGAAGTTTAAAGAAAGTTATCAGATAAAGTTTCCTTTCACCGTTTCGTTTGTTTATTCGCTCCGCCATATTTATATGCTACCACGGTAGTGAAATGTACGCTGAAAATGGCTATATCCCGTAACGTTCCGTACGTAAAGTAGTCGGACTGTTTGCTAGTTTTATAAATGATGGTGACTGCGGACAAATCGAACTTACTTTTTTCTGATGATAAAGAACACAAGTCTGAAGATCTACAACATTCTGCAAGTTTATTTTCCTACCTTACTCATATTTTGCAAATCAACATAAGGCCTTAAAATATGTCTCTTTCCTGTACTAGTAATATATTGAAAAAAGATGGGTTGGTAGGTTGGTGTTTTGTTTTATGTTGTTTTTTAATGCAAATTCATCTTTACCAGTTCGATATGAAAAAAAAAAATATAGTTAATATTTAAATTTTAAATACTGACGGATAGCCTACCTTACACATTTACGTCGCGTAAGCTTGTCCGCAGTTAGCCTTCACGGTAGTGTAAAGTATTTATTAGTATTTATCGCGTAACTTTAGCGGAGATGTGTAAACTTAGGTAGTACATGTGTTTATAATTCGTCAAAACTCATATTTTTATGTGTTGCGTGATACAAATGGAATAAATTGATGTGGAAATGGATGTTCTTTAAAGGTATCGTCAACAAGTTACAGAAATATTAATTTTATTAAGACTTTTGACGGTTTAAAGCTGCCGCCGACATTTTGGGAGGAACGCTCACAACAGAAAGCCGGGTTTCTATGTTGTACGTAGAGGAGAGATATTGCCCGTACAAAAAATAACACAATATCTTGACGCGCGTACAATTAGTTGGACTATTTAGCTCACCTGCTTTTCCTTTGGCTTTTCTAATGGATGATTGTCCGTCGTCCGTCAACATTTATATGCAAACGACATCTCCTCTGAAACCACTGGGCCAATGTTGATGAAACTATGCAGGGATGTTCCATGCATGGAGCTCTACCAAAACTGTTCAAAGAATTCAATTCCATGCAGAACTCTGGATGCTATGCACTATCGGATCCAGGGGGGGCGCACCCGGCGCGCGTCCCCCCCCCCTAAAATTCCCCAACCTTACATAAATATCTGAGTATAAATTTATATTTTCTGTTTCCGAAATCGGTATCTTAAAAGTATCAAAAACACGTTTGAAATGCAGGAAAATGCACGAAATGGCACCCTCGAAAAAAATTTGTTCGGGGGAGCATGCCCCCGAACCGCCCTAGAAAGTGCATCCCTATTTTTTAACCTCTGGCTACGGCTCTGACATTGTTCATTGCCATTCAGTTATACATGTTATTTATACACTCGCTCACTCCACCGCTATTTAGTGTTCGATTACTTAAAAACAAAGAATAAAACACAGTCATAATTGCCGTCTTATAAGGCTTGAGCAGAACCAACAAATGGCAAAAAAGTTACGCCCCCCCTAAGACCAAATCCTGGATCCGCCCCTGCTATGGCAACAAATAGGAACAAACTTAACAAGAGCCATGTTAGACATGGCCATCCCCCCACCAAGTGCTCTTTCTATGACAAAGAAATTTGAGGCGAGAGGAATGGATATGGTATAGTTTCTAATTTAATAGAATATGAGTATTTGGCTAGGGGTAATTAGGCAAGGTAGAGTTATTGTTCTTTGGCATGTACTTCCATCATTATTCTCTATTACTGTATGATGTTTCAGTACTTTAGAAGTTATGCTACGGTCAAGATTGTGCTCTGTACAAGATAAATCAATAAAAGGAGACAATTGAAAAAAACCAACACAGAATTATTGTCCTTGGGCACTGCACTTCCCCTGTGTGTCCTCTCTCATTATTTGAAATTTGAAGGAATTTCCTTCAGTACTTAACGAGTTATGCTCAAGACAAGGAAATGTAATTAAGGGGAATAATTGAAAACATTGGCAAGGGACAGTTTAGATGCTTGGGTACTGCACTTCCCCTCATTGTGCTCTATAACTGTATAAAGTTTCAAGTCAAACCCTTCAGTTCTTTTGGAGTTATGCTCCGGACAAGATAAATCAAGAAAAAGGGGGATAATTAAAAAAGAAGGCAAAATAGTTATGGCTATTGGATAGTGCACTTTTCCTCATTGCGGCCGCAGTAGCGGCCCGCTATATTTAATACGTGGTGAGTAAAAGATGCATGGAGACTTAAGCACTAGATCGAATATATGCGTCTCTCTTCATTGAAACATTGACGTACTTCTGAGATGAAAAATGTAGACACAGTCTATTTTTTTGGAAATGCAAGAGTTATCGTTTTTAGCTCGACTATTCGGAGAATTATTACAGTCACTTGTGCGTCGGCGTCGGCGTCGGCGTTGCTTCTTTGGTTAAAGTTTTGCCTGCTAAGTACTATCATGCACATATCTCAGTAACCACTTATGATATTGACTTGAAACTTTGTTCATGTCTTTAGGGGTGTCATTAAATCTAGGCAGATAACTCTTGAAAAGATTTAGTACAAATTATGGCCCTTGTTTGACTTTGAATATTTGGTTAAAGTTTTGCCTGCTAGGTACTATCATGCACATATCTCAGTAACCACTTATGATATTGACTTGAAACTTCGTTAATGTCTATAGGGGTATCACACAGTTAAGTCAGATAACTCTTGTATAAATTTAGTACCAATTATGGCCCTTGTTTGACTTGAAAATTTGGTTAAAGTTTTGCCTGCTTGGTTCTATCAAGCACATATCTCAGTAACCACCTATGATATTGACTTGAAACCTTTTTAATGTCTTAAGAGGTGTCACACAGTCAAGACAGATAACTCTTGTTTAAATTTAGTGCAGATTATGGCCCTTGTTTGACTTTGAAAATTTGGTTAAAGTTTTGCATGCAAGGTACTATCATGCACATGTCTCAGTAACCACTTATGGTAGTTATATCAAACCTTGCAATAGTGTTCAGGATAAATTTTGTATTAAATAGATTTTATAGATTTTGTCTTTTTTTATGATTCAACTTTTCTAGTTTATACTTAATAGTTAGCAGAATTTTGTTTTGCTATTATACTGATAAAAGTTTTGTTTTATTAGCAAACACCCACAATAGTCGAGCGTGCTGTCTTATGGACAGCTCTTGTTAATTGAGTTGTCGTTCGTTTCATAGAGGGCGCAATCTACGCTGATAAAAATAGAGAAAATCGCTTTTCACGTTTCAGGCGCAATCTACGATGGAAATTTGCTTTTTCAACTTAACAGCCTTTGATATTAATTTTAAGAAACGAAGCATAGTCGACTGAATAATATTCGAATGCCTGTTTAAATATGTATAATACTATATCAGCTTTTTCCCCCTACCATCGTAGCCCTCTCCATGGTGTAATTGGTAAAAGCGCTTGCACTTTTGTATAAGTGTACTTTTACGCATCCACGGGTTCCACCAAAACCCAATTTTTAAAAACTTTTTTCTGCTGTTTTAATTATCATTTTTAGCTTTTAAACCATTTTAAAAGATTTTACGGTAAATAATCATAAAATCTTCATTCATGTCAAATTCATGTCTCAAATGAGACATACGAGGAACGGTCTATAAAGCATTCCTGGATATACTGTATAATTATTATTTGATAACAGTAAAGTTTCGATACTACAGGTCAGTCAGTAGATGTGGTGTCGTGTCAGGTTTTGCTTGTTCAACCAGAATTGATTTCCTCGAGTCCTTTTGGGCAATGCCACAACATCAACCATCACCAATTTCCAAAATATTTACATGGCATTATTGTTTGTGGGCCAGCTGTGATACATTGTATCACAGTTTTTCTTGTAACTGTATTTAATACGGGGCGCGTAAAAGGTGCATAAGCACTAGATCGAAAATATGCGTCTCTCGACATTGCAAAAGTTAGGTACTTCTGAAATGAATACTGTAGACGCAGTCTATTTTTTTTCTTGAACGCACGAGTTGTCGTTCGTTACTTAAATGTGTCTCTCATAATTAAAACAATGAGGTACTTCTGGGATGAATATTATAGACACAGTCTATTTTCTATAGAGTTGTCGTAAGTTACTGTTTGTGCTCTAAACATAGTAACAATATCTCGTATACTGTCCTTCCTCCGAATTTAGACAGTGACTTTAATAAATCGATTCATATTATTCGATAACAGTAAAGTTTTTATACTACACGTCAGTGTAAAGTTTTTATACTACAAGTTAGTCAGTAGATGTGGTGTTTATCAGTTTCTGCTTGTTCAACCAGAAGCTTCCGGGTCGACTCGTACCTCAGTCATCTCGTGCCCTAATTGGTCAACTCGTACAGATCAAAAAGTCAACTCGTACTCTTACCTTCTATTTCAAAACTTCAGTTTTATCCAGGAACAAAAGGGACTGATATGTAATTAAAGGTGGGAACATATGGAATATATCACGACATTATTGAAATCGTGGTTATAATATAACGTTTATATATTGACCCACTTGAATGTTGTTGTTTTTTTGGTGTCGATATATTTGCATGTCTAGATAAGTGTTTATAGACAAATTTGTGCCAAAAATAAGCATTTCCTTCATGTGAGCACAGTGGTGCAGGTGCTTTTTTCTCGAAATACATATAAAAAAACCGAGAGAAGGTGTGGCGGCAAATATCTTAATAATGTTTACCAACAACTGTGATTTCGGCAATCTGTAAAAAACAATTTATTAAAGATAATCATAACTTGTTGTACTCTATCACTGTATTAAGTTTCAAGTAATTTCCTTCAGTACTTTTAGAGTTATGCTCCGGACAAGATAAATCAAGAACCTGTTACAAAAGGGAGTAATTAAAAAATTAGGCAATGTAGAGTTATGGTTCTTGGGTAATGCACTTTTTAGCTCGACTTTTCGAAGAAAAGGGGAGCTTTCCTACACGCCCCGTCGTCGGCGTCGGCGTCAGCGTCGGCGTCCGCGTTTGACACCTTGGTTAAGTTTTTTGTACCACCCAACTTTATTTCAAACTATTAGAGGTATGGCTTTGAAACTTACCATACTTGTTTACCATCATAACCTTCATCTACAGACAAGAGCACATAACTCTGTCTAGGCTTTTGACATAATTATGCCCCTTTTTTACTTCCACTTATTGCCTTACCCTTTGAGATATTGCTTTGAAACTTTGAATGCTTGTTTACATCATTATCCCAATCTGTAGGCAAGAGAAGCGAACTCTGTCAGGGATGTTTTTAAAATTAAGGCCCTTTTTTGACTAAGAATCTTGGTTAAGTTTTTCGTACCAGTCCACTTTTTTACTAAACTGTTATGAATATTAATTTGAAAGTTGGAATACTTGCTTACCATCATGATCCCCAAACATGGGCAGTAGAACGTAATTCTGTCAAGGATTTTATTTGAATTATGGCCTTTTTTACTTAGAAACTCAGTTCACATTTTCATTCTTGTCGACTTGTTGACTTAACCATTTGAGATATTACTTTGAACGTTGGAGTAGTTATGTACCATCATGAGACCTATCTGTAAGCAAGAGAAGATAACTCTGTAAAAATGTTTCTTGATTTGTACTTAGAAATTCCTAGTTAAAGTCTTGTGTGCCCTCAACTGTCAAAGTTTTGTTTTTTTGGCAAGCCCTAAAATGTCGAGCGTGCTGTCCTACTGACAGCTCTTGTTCTTATTGTACTCTATCACTGTATTTAGTTTCAAGTAATTCTCTTCAGTACTTTTGGAGTTATTCTCCGGACAAGATAAATCAAGAAAATGTAACAAAGGGTGATAATTTAAAAAGAAGGCAAAATATGGTTATTGGGTACTGCACATTCCCTCATTGTGTTCTATCACTGTATTAAGTTTCAAGTACTTTTGGAGTTATACTGCAAGGCGGGGGGGGATAAAAATCTTCTTCTCTGAAACCACAAGGCATAGAGCTTAGATATTTGGCATATTACATTGTCTAGTAGACCTCTACTAAGATTGTTCAAATTATGAGCCCAGGGTCAAAATTGTCCCAACCCGGGGGTTCACTTAGTTTACATAGCCTCATATAGTTAACACCTTTAAACCACTAGGCATACATCTTAAATAGTTGGCATATAGCATTGTCTAGTGAACTTCTACCAAGAAAATCATGACAAACCATGAAAAACTTTAAAAATCTTCTTCTCTGAAACCACAGGTCCTAGGCCTTAGATATTTGGCATCTAACATTGCATAATAGACCTCTTCAATTTATTTTCAAATTATGTCCCAGGGTTTAATATTGGCCCCGCCCAGGGAGTCACTTGTTTTAAACGTTTATAGGAAAAACTATTTGGTATGTAACATTGTCCATTGGTCTTCCACCTACAAATCATGCCTCTTTGGTCAAAATTGACCACACCCAGCAGGCAAATGGACTTGTTGTCAGGTGAGAGATATAGGACAATGATGGCACTTTTGTTTATTTTGTCCTTGGTGTGAAGAGTTTAGTTAAAGACGAAATAATACGCTCCCAGATCACTGCGGATGAACGACCACCGGATATTGGGGCGAAAGTGAGCACAGATAATTAGTTTTCGCGAGGAACTTTTACAATTGGGGTAAGTTAAAATCCGATATTTAATCTTATGCACATTATCTTGTGTTTCTTTTTGTGTTTTTGGATACTTCGATGACTCTCTTAGTCCATTGTATACCCGAGCTGTAAATAATGTCGGTTAATATGTTCAGTTACCAAAAACAAGATCGCCTGCTCACTTGAAAAGTTCGACCGTTGGTAATGTTTACCGTTTTATTTCGCAAATGTGCTTAGATTTGAATAATCTGAATCGAGCAATTCATTTGGGCAAGTACCAGGCATAAGTGTCCAAGATCTTGTCCACAAACGTTATTTCAGGGCCAAAATATTGATACATATATAACTAAAGTTAGTGTACTGGGTATTGTTTGTTTTGATTTCTGGTGTACCGGAGTATTGATCCTACGTGTACTGAGTATTGGGCATTAAAAGTGAGTAATATAAATATTCTGCTGCGTTAGCTCAACACAACATGAAGTACCCAAGGTTGGTAATTGGGATCTTATGGTGTCCGTCGTCTTTATGTCTTTGTCGTCTGCGTGTCGCCTGTGCACATTTTACCTTGTGTATGCAAATGATACTGCATTTTTCACTGAAGCTTCGGGAAACTTGATCAGTATGACTACCTTTATGTAATCAAGGTCGATTCGAATATGGGTCATGAGGCAATAAATGTCTCATTTTTCATTCGATCTCCATAAACTTGGTTAGTATGATTGCTTTTATGAACTTTAGGTCGAGTACTAATATGAGTCAAGTTGGGTCAAAAATTAGGTCAATGGATCAAATCAATGAAAACCCTTGTGTATACCATAGATGTTTCATTTTTCATTGAATCTTCATGATCCTTAGTCGGAATTATGTACAGTCTTGGTGAACTCTAGATTGAGTATGCATATGGGTCATCTGTGGTCCAAAACTAGGTCAGTGGGTAAACTCATAGAAAAAACCTTATTTTTGCAATATATTATGCTAGTTGATATACCTCTTTAAATTTATTTTAAAATGTTTTAGATCAAACCAATTTAAGGTACACTATGACATCTTGCATATCCAAAATCAATTCTTTTTCTACAAAATAATTTGAATTTACACATCCCGGAAAACTAAATATTCACATCACGGGCAAGCGTTTAAACTTGCTTAGTATATCTTCACGTTGATTGCCCTTGTATACATCGAACAAAGCCAAAGCGGAAGGATGGTCCATATCATCTGAAATCTGACGTAATTGTTTAGATAATAGTAGGAATTGACGGACCATTTTTTCGAAGCATCGTGTAATTCATTTTTATCGATAGGTATTAACATTTCGATAAAAACGAATGTTGCAGTAATGCTTTTATGATAATTCGTAAAAAAATGTTTTTTTATTGTGTTACTATACAACACTCACAAGCACGCACACTCACAAGCACGCACACTCACACGCACGCACACACGCACGCAAGCACACACGCACGCACACAGACAAACACACACACATACACACACTGGAATTGTGGCAGAGAGTTCCGCTATTTTGCATTAACTAGAACAAAACACTGCATTTTATCTTACAACTTATACGTATTTTAGACAAATGTTTAGTAGTTGTAGATAACATTCAAAGTCACTTCAACTCCGAGTCATTGAATGGTTAGTGCAGTACTGCGCATCATATCCATTTACACGCGATATTGTTGATTATTTGGTGAAAATTAAAAAATATAAATATAATTGTACATGTGTGTCTAATGTGTGTCTAATACTCAAAACGCCAGACAAAACACTTTATAATACACTTTTAGAGTATAAATTATCAACGTTTAATATGACTTGTGCAAAACATCACACTTCCTGAATTCATACCTTCAACTGATAACATATAAATACATTTCCAGTTTCAAATTTTTAATTTTTTACTCATTTCTTGATGCAATACTCAGTACAGTGATTCGCTCACTCCGTCAATACTCAGTACACCTTTAACCAATACCCAGTACAGTAATTACAATGTTTCGAGAACCGTATCTCCGCTATACTTTCGTCTTAAATGATGAAATTTTAACCATTAATATGTTGTCGTTAGGCAAATGATATGCCGTAGTCAGATTATTAATATGTAAATGATTTATCAAATGAAACGGCATACTTTGCCAACGGTCGAGATTTTTCGAGTGAGCACACTATTTGTTTTGGACATTTTCAACATTTCAACATATATATGTTGCACAACGAGCATACATTCGGCTTGGACAGTCATTAAAGTATCTGAAAACACACAAAAAGACACAATATGATATGCATCAGAGTGAAAATCGGGTTTCAACTTACCCCAGTTGCTATACGTTACTCGCGAAAACTAATTATCTGTGCTCACTTTTACCCCAATATCCGGTGGTCGTTCATCCGCAGTGCAGATAGTATGCGTTACAAACGCTCTTGAAGTTTCAAGGTAAACATATAGCGTAGCGGTACCGTTAAACATAAACCCACCAGCGTTTTCAATGGATTTTTACCCAGATTTGTTGTTGATTCTTGCGTTTACTTTTGCATTTATACTTTATCATTTTGGAGAATTTTTTTCACCTGAAACTGTGAGCGCACAGCTTTTGTTATAATACTTTCGATTATCCTATTTATGATTTTGAGGTTATATAGTTTGATATAGTTATAGGGTTTGTCCCTTTAGTGTCTTGATAATTATAATTAGTCCTTTATAGTTAGAGTTGTCTCAAGTTTGAACTTGACTTTAAAACAAGTGAGCATGAAACAGGAAAAGGGTCATGGTCGAGCTGGGTGAATGTACATGTATTTTTGCTCTCGTCGGAAAAGTGAAGAAAGACATTGTTTCGTTTAAGTTGTATAACTAACTTTAGTGTTTGACCCGATTTGCCCACCAATCGAATCGCTCAGATTTTCAAATAAACGTCTTTCTTTTTTTATTAAAACTACCTACTGATATCACTTAATTCATTAAGACTTCGCTCTAAATAGAAAGCACTTTAGTTCCGCCTACAATCACGGACCTATATACACATAGGTATATGTCGGTGGCTATGCAAAAGGTCAAATGAGGTTAAACACTAAGTAAGTTAGTGTTTATTAAGTCAAATTTTAACAGTTAAGAAACTCCTGTCGATCGCTACCGCTCTCTCCCTTGGGGTTTCTTAATTGTTAAAATTTGACTTCATAAACTTTAATTTATACTTAGGATTAGGAAGTGTAAAAAGAAATAAATATATGGATTAGAAACACTAAGTTCTTATTATAATAAGAACTTTGCTAGTGTGTAAAGTGGACACAGGTGAATAGTTGTTAAACCGGTATGGGCGTGACATTATCGCTCTACAACAGTTTGTACGTTTGGATTAACACGGGCGTTTCTACACATCTTGGTTTGTAAAGGATAGATGTCTATGTAATTTGGAGGCGAGCGCAGCAAGACGGCAAATAACATAGACAATGGCTACGAGTGATCCATCTGACTTGGACCACAGATAGTAGATTGAGCGAGTTCGATCACCAACCATAGTTTGGTACCGGAAGTCAAAGTACGCATGCGTTTATGAAAAAGTGATCGAACCGCGTTTGGTTAGCCTCTGGTCTATTCAATATGGCGGCGCCCACAAATAAAATAGTGTTGTTTACGGTAATATGCCTTGATTTTGATGATAAAGTTGATGACAGCATGCTGGTGTATTATGACAGATCACAAACTGTAATAGGCTGTCTAAATGCATTTAAAATACGAAAAAGTGTACCTAAAGTTAACTTAGCTTAAGGTACGAAACGGTGGTGCGACGAATCGTCCATAAATACTTACAGCTCATAAATGTGTCGAATTTATCGGTAATTTTCCACATTTCAGATTTATTCACTTGCTGCATGTCTAATTTCAAATATTTCGCACAATTTTCAATGTTTCAATGTTTTAGGAAGAAATAACGTTCATAAAGAAGATTTTTTAGTTCTCGCAAAATGCATTCTTACCTTTAGCCGCCATGTATGTTCCAGAGAAACCACCGATTTACTATAGTCGAACCGTGGTGACCGGATGACGTCATTTTAGTCAAACCAGAGGTAGTTCGATGACACTTTAGTTGTACCATAGTCACTATAGTTGCTGATCGAACTCGCTCATTGTTTTTCAGTCTTCTACAATATTACACCAACTGACTCATTTATTCCAATGTGGCTAACAAGCATTTGTTTCAACCATGATGACATAACCCCGGATGTGAAACCTTCCCCCAACGATGATGACATTACCCAGGTTGTGATTCCTCCATCCAACCATGAAGACGTTACCCCGCATGTGATTCCTCCCCCTAACCATGATGTTACCCCGGAAGCGATTCCTCCCCCCCCCAAACTATGATGACGTTACCGCAGATGAGATCAGGGTTAGAATTTATCAGAAATTAGCACTTGCAATTTTTGGCGAGTTAATATGATGTTACTTGCAAATTAAAAGAATATTCGCAAAATTAAATTGTTCCAGTATTTTTTTTTTTAAATTTACCCTACACAGATTGAACACAACTTAAAGTCAGCTGTGGCAGCTGAAAAGTAAAATTTCAAAAATTATGCATTTTTATTCTATAATAACTACCTATTAATGTCTATTCAAGAAAACAGTTATGGATAATGTACACATCTTGGTTTCCGACTTGAGCGATGATGTACCACTGGGTTGGGAATTCCCATAATCTTTGACCAAGGCCAAGTGTAAGATTCTCTATTTCTGTTCTTACACGTAAGTTACAGAAAGCCCTGGTACTGTGTAATTTGTGGGTTGGCAGAGCCCCCAAGAACTTACATGGCTCTTGTTGTTCTTTTAAACAGATGGCAGAAGTAACCTAGGCATTTAAGGTCATGTCAGCTGACCGGACACTCAGAAAAGGAGTCGTGGTCAAGTCTTTTGGAATTTAGTTGAAAATGTAAGTAATACTTTCCATGAATATAGTTGAGAAATGTAAGTGATGTATCTGCAGCTCTGTGTCAATTGTTGTTAAATGTTGAAGAGACACTCCCTAAAACAAGTAGTTATCGAAATATCTTCAAGCCAAAATAGAAATGCACATAGAAATGCACACACACACACACACACACACACACACACACACACACACACACACACACACACACACACACACACACACACACACACACACACACACACACACACACACGACAAAACGAACAATTAACGGAACACAGTGGGGCACCGCCTTGGAACGGTCAGTGGCAAAAACACCACTGGGGAGCTTAAACCGGTTTATGGTGCGCACCCAACCTCACTCAAGTCAAGCTCTACATTATTGGTAAAATGGGTATCAAGGTACTGTGTAATACTCTTACTCTTTGTAAAGTTGTTTTGTACAATATTATGGTGGATAACGATTTATTATAATACGGCGTTATATTTACTCATTGTGTGTAAACTAGACATTTTATCGGTGTATGTTCTTCTAAAAAATATGTATTATTCTTTATTATACATTCATTCAACTCACTGTAACATATTTCATAAAATAATCCCCTAGTTTTAGGAAATGTAATGTGTTTCAATTAGAACTATTATGTTAGAGGCCATTTATTGCCTTCTTTGGTAAACATATAGTGAGAGAAATTATAAGCATACAGTCTTGTACACTTGCTATATTTTAATGAGTAGCAACAGCCATGAAAAGTAAAAATGCGATCTGACGTATTTCGCTCTGCAATACATTTATTTTAAAGGCAGAGGTCTAAATGCCCAATAAAATATGAACTCGAAAGTGTGGCAGTATGTTATTACACAATGTACGTTTTTGCATTAAGTTATCATTTTGAATTAAAATTGCATAATCATTTATACATATAATTATGGACTTACGGATATTCCAGGAAGGATCTCTCGTTGGCCAGAGAGATTTTTGGTTTATTGTTAAAAGCATCACCTAACTCAACTATACTGATGAATGTTAATTTAAGTAGAAAAAATAGCAACATTTGAGTTAGTGGTTACCTTATAATACAGTGCTTATTGACTTGTTAAACTATTCAGGCAAAGAAAAAATTAACATAGAGGACACAGCGATACAGATTGTGGTTGAATCCGATGGGACAGAAGTGGATGAAGATTTCTTTCTAGTCTTATCAGGCATGAGCCAACTGATGTTATTAAAAGAAACAGAGGTTTGGACGTCAGCATACGGTAATACCAGAGTCTGACCGGAATTTTTAGAAGTGTCTTGGTATAATTCAATATTGGGTCTTCTCCTACTTTGCTGGCCAATTAAATGTTGGTATTTGGGTTTAAAAACAATTACATAAATATGTAAATGACAGGGAACAAAAACAGGCTTCTATATATTGCAGACTAGACTTGATAGAACTTGGTTGTAATTTTTATACTTGCGGTGAGCTTTGCCATAGTTGCTTTAATGGCGGTTTGGTGTGCGTGCTTGCATCTAACCGTCCAGATTTGTTGTGTCCAGACAATAACTTTCACATGCATGGAACAATATTTGTCGAGCCCGCTTGCGGTGAGCTCGATATAGTCGCCACAACTGGTCACAATTTCGGTTCGGTGTGTGTGCGTGCTAGCATTACGAGCTTGTCCGGACTATAACTTCATAATCTAATGGTGGATTTTAAAAATGCTTGAGTTAACAAAATTGATAATGGGTTTGAGAAAGTTTCCATTTAAACATTAACATTCTAATTTCTAGTTGGCAGATAGTAGGTGCTTAATTTTAGGCTCATGTAAATACTGTTTGATTATACTTGCCCAAACTCTGATTTTACTATTTTCTAGGAGTACCGAGTTTTGACTTTATGTTGAGTCTTTCTCCAGACACGCAGGCAGACATTATCACTGCTTTTAATAATACATCACGCTATCTGGATGATATTCTTAATATGGATAACCCGTTTTTTGGTCAATTGGTGGACACTATTTATCCCCGGGAACTCCAGTTAATTAAAACTAACAATTTGGATACTGGTGCTTCATTTTTAGATTTACATCTCTCTATTTATAACAATATTATACATACCAAAATTTATGACAAGAGGGATGATTTTAATTTTAGTATTGTAAATTTCCCCCATTTGGATGGGGATGTACCTCATGCTACATCTTATGGGGTATACATTTCTCAGTTAATTCGGTTTGCCAGAGCGTGTAGTTATGTTGAGGATTTCAATGAACGTAATCAATATATTACAAATAAACTTCTTCAACAGGGCTACCGTTATTACAAATTGCGTAAATATTTTGCTAAATTTTACTATCGTAATTCTGATTTGGTTTTGAAATTCAATAGTAATCTAAAGACTCTTCTGCGAGAAGGTATTTCAAAACCCGATTTTTATGGGGATGTGGTTTACAAACTTCGTAAGATTTTGGGTCATAGCAATTTTCCAACTGTATTTGCTAAAATTATAAAACGTTTTGTTAAAAGAGGTTACGACCCAACTGTTTTGAGACACACCGCATGTTTGGTGTTCAACCCGTTTACAGTTGGACGCTATGCTTCCCTCTTTGATTGTGTCTGACGGAAGAGGGGGAGGACTCTGTGATGGGCAGTTTTTAAATCCCACTGGGACGAAACTGTTTTGATTTCTGTCCTCTGGCCTGTTTCGTCGGGCCCTTAAGGGTGTTTCTCTTGGTGCTCTGCCTTTGCAAAGGCATTGAGTACATACGTTTTTTGGTTCTCAAGGTTTGCTTTTTATATATTTATACACGAGCATTTTTGTGTTTTACATACCATGCCTTTTGTTTCCATTGCGTGTGTTAGAGATTCACCTAGCAGGGATTACTTTTATTTACACTGTCCTGTGACTTTGGAACATGGTGGGGGTAAGAGTGAGGTTGGGTGCGCACCATAAACCGGTTTAAGCTCCCCAGTGGTGTTTTTGCCACTGACCGTTCCAAGGCGGTGCCCCACTGTGTTCCTTTAATTGTTCGTTTTGTCCTCGTGTGTTTGCTTTGTATGCTAGTGTGTGTTGGTAGTGTATATGTGTGTGTGTGTACATGATTGTGTGTGTGTGTCGTGTGTGTGTGCGTGTGTGTGTGTGTGTGTGTGTGTTGGTTGTGTGCACTTCTGGGTGCTGTGGGGTTCGTTTTGGGGAGGCTGCGTTTTTGGTACGTGGCATTCCCTGTTTGATATTATTTTTGTTTTTTTGAAAATGGCACAAGTACAGGCAGTGATGGCACAATTCGCAGTAAGTTTAATTATATTCTATGTGCATGTGCCAGCTTGTCTGTATGTTGGCTGTGTGTCTGTCCGTAGATGCAATCATGTTTGTACAATCATTCAACACACACTTGCCTTGTCAGATTTCAAAACTTTACAAAAATATTCCTTTACAAGCTCACCTGAGCAGGAAGTGTTTAAAGGCGAGCTATTTCTTTCGACTGTTTTGGAAAATGGCCATAGATTAGTCAAGAGCGTATTGTTCAAGGTCTTGTTATTGGTTGTTGTTAGTGTTGTTTGAACAAACTTGTACCAGTCTGGAGGGAGGGGGAGAAGGGTTGAAAACTACCGATATCATTGGATGGTTTCCAACAAGCATGCCGGCTGCTTTCAAACACTCATGCAATATATTTGACCTTATTACTCTCAAATTTTGTAAGTAGAAGTAGGTAAGAGAAGTTGTGACTGAAATGGGTATAATATTTTGCTTATTTGTATCTGTAGAATCTCTGAAACTGTTAGTCTGACTAACAATTATACAATGAAACTCTTTTGTCCTTTAGGTGTTTTTGAATTCCCTTAGTTGATTTACAATTAGGACATGAGTTGACATACTTTCAGTTCTTAAATATTGACTAATCACCTACATTGGGCTTAATAAGCCATAGTCATCATTTTCAAAATACAACACACATAAGTATTTCCATATTTATCAGATATCGGTGAACCATTGCCAGGACCCTACACTGATATGGGTACACCACTGATTAGACCATCCCGATCCACTACCTCTGGTAAGTAGTTTTCTTTGGGGGGTAAAATAACCTCGGACACAATGTCTGCAATCAAAATGTTTCAGGAAACAAATGACTTGTTTTGGACTCGAACTCCTGGCCAATGATCTGTAGACTATAATAATCTTTCACTGGTTGCACGTGCAGATGGGAATATCTGGCTCTATATCTGTGATACCTGTACTTTCATTATTATTGTATTTTAAAACCAAAGCCATGTCTTTGGAATTTATCTCTCATAATTATTAATTACATTTTTAGGAAAATGAAGAATGGCTCGAGTTACCAGACCTTTGAATTATCAAAAAAGTATGGAATTAGCCTTCTCAGCTCTATAGCTAAAGCAGGTTAATAAGCATTGATGACCATGATGACATTATCCCGGATGTGAAACTTCCCCCCCCCCAACCATGATGACATTACACAGGATGTAATTCCTCAACCCAACCATGACATTACCCCGGATGTGAAACCTTCCCCCAACGATGATGACATTACCCCGGTTGTGATTCCTCCACCTAACCATGAAGACGTTACCCCGCATGTGATTACTCTCCCTAACCATGATGTTACCCAATTTTTGGCGATTTGATATGATGTTACTTGCAAATTAAAAACACATTCGCAAAATTAAATTGTTCCAGTATTTGTTGTTGTTTTTTTTTAATTTACCCTACACAGATTGAACACAACTTAAAAACAAAAATAATATCAAACAGGGAATGCCACGTACCAAAAACGCAGCCTCCCCAAAACGAACCCCACAGCACCCAGAAGTGCACACCACCAACACACACACACACACACACACGCATACACACACGACACACGCACACAATCATGTACACACACACATATACACTACCAACACACACTAGCATACAAAGCAAACACACGAGGACAAAACGAACAAAGTCAGCTGTGGCAGCTGAAAAGTAAAATTTAAAAAATTATGCATTTTTATTCTGTAAGCCTATATAACTACCTATTAATGTCTATTCAAGAAAACAGTTATGGATAATGGGCTTCCAAAACCGACATATATTTACCGATAACGGGGTTTAGAACTCGCCCATTCTTATTATTAACCTCTTAGATACAATGGGAAAATCTAAACACTACTTAAGTCTTAGTATCTTGCTAATTATGGTGATTTCCAACCTCTGTATAATTCATGTAGAAAAGCAGCAAGCGGCTGGCGGAGACTTGATCCTATATAACTAATACCACGTAGGAGCGGTGATTAAATGGCCTCCTCTTTAAAGTTGTGATTTTGGTGAAAACGTTGAAACCCACTTTAACGTAAGCGAGCCACACAGGCAGCCAACTAATAAGTTTTATAGATACAGCTACATGTTCAGCTAAAAACCTTAAATATTTTCTATTGTTATAAATCGCCACCTACCTTGACCATTTACAAGACAACTCATCGCTCTGTCATATAAGGTTTTGCAATAGCATAATTACATATTTTGCACGAATAAATTGTGGCTATTGCCAATACTGGTATAGGTGTTCGCAGCTTTGCGCGCCCTTTTACTAGAAAATCCGAGCTGCACGACATTACCGAAAAGTTTCACGAAAATTATAAAGGTTTTCATGAAAATTGAAAAATATCATGAAAACAGATTTTTTTCTCACGAAAACAGAATGCATATCTTAACATGAAATTTTTCTAGTTACTGCTTTAAACTGCCACAACATACCAATTAAAATTTCATGATACCAGGTAACTTTTCATGAAAGAAGAAACTTTTCAGGAAAGTTTGTACTTTTCGTGAAAATGTGTTGTTTTGCCAATTAACTAAAACCAGAAATAGACCATTTGGAACGCTCCATCTGCTGCCGTGTCTTGTGAACAAGGTAAATAATTTTCCCTCTGTTAATTGTTTTTGTACCTAAAGGTTCGGCTTCAAAATCTCCTGCAAGATGTTAATGATATCTCGCACTGCTTCAAGCTTGTTGTTAGGATTTACCAGAGTTACTCCCCATTGTTACTTTTGTAGATCAATGTAAGGAAGTTTTTTTGCCGATTGGTTTCTTTTGATGCAAGTGTATACATACAGTAATTAGGATAACCTTCAAAAGTTCCGAATTCACCATGTCAATGTGACTGGCTAGGTACTGTGTTTACCTAGCCAGTCACATTGACATAATGAATCCTCTACAGGGTTTGCCTCAATAATTATCCATGAGTATGTACCTTACATTACAAAACACCATTTGCATATCTGATGATTGTTTACTTTGTTTTGAATCTTGTACACATCTTGGTTTCCGACTTGAGCGATGATGTACCACTGGGTTGGGAATTCCCATAATCTTTGACCAAGGCCAAGTGTAAGATTCTCTATTTCTGTTCTTACACGTAAGTTACAGAAAGCCCTGGTACTGTGTAATTTGTGGGTTGGCAGAGCCCCCAAGAACTAACATGGCTCTGGTTGTTCTTTTAAACAGATGGCAGAAGTAACCTAGGCATTTAAGGTCATGTCAGCTGACCGGACACTCAGAAAAGGAGTCGTGGTCAAGTCTTTTGGAATTTAGTTGAAAATGTAAGTAATACTTTCCATGAATATAGTTGAGAAATGTAAGTGATGTATCTGCAGCTCTGTGTCAATTGTTGTTAAATGTTGAAGAGACACTCCCTAAAACAAGTAGTTATCGAAATATCTTCAAGCCAAAATAGAAATGCAGTTGTAGCATTTATAACAGCTGTGCATAAAAGTTTTTAACTCTTTGCACGTTAACAGCAAATCGTGAGGACTTTGCCACCAGTATAGAACCAGGCCAGCCTGCATAACTATGTAGTAAGAACAGGCTCTACACTGTTGATTGCTCAGATTTAAATTTTCATCTTGACTTCTCCAAAATCAATTCTGGACCATTCCATTGTTCAAATTTAGCGTACTTCAAGTCAAACTCTACATTATTGGTAAAATGGGTATCAAGGTACTGTGTAATACTCTTACTCTCTGTAAAGTTGTTTTGTACAATATTATGGTGGATAACGATTTATTATAATGCGGCGTTATATTTACTCATTGTGTGTAAACTAGACATTTTATCGGTGTATGTTCTTCTAAAAAATATGTATTATTCATTATTATACATTCACTCAACTCATTATAACATATTTCATAAAATTATCTCCTAGTTTTAGGAAATGTAATGTGTTCCAATTAGAACTATTATGTTAGAGGCCATTTATTTCCTTCTTTGGTAAACATATAGTGAGAGAAATTATAAGCATACAGTCTTGTACACTTGCTATATTTTAAGGTAACTTGTCCAAAACAAAATGGCCACCAGTGAAAAAATGATACTATTACTAAAATGTAGTCTAGTGGTCTTTTGACATAATACACAAATTACTGTTATCTAAGCTTTAAGAACCTGTTTTAGTGTGTTTTGTTGCAAAATTTGTTAAAACATGTCATTTCAGTTCTTGGGTTACTTACATGAAAAATATCCAATTTTTGTGCAAGTTTCCTGACAAAGTCAAATGATGAAATTATTCAAACTGGCACTTATTTACTAGTTCAATGTCTCCTCCAGATGCTCGACCATAGAAATACTTGAACAGTTCTTTCAATTTTACACATCATCAGTTTATAACACATCACTAAATTTTGAAGTCCACGTACTTGAGTTATGGTTTAAGGTAGAGCGCTATCGTCTTTAGTGGGTGGGGTGCATGGTTGTTTTCAATTTTTATTTTTTCCATTAATGTAAACTATGTTTCTTTTGGTCGGGATGTCACAATATTGTGGTATACAGACACTCATAATTCATGTAAAGAGAACTATAAATCAGTGAATTATTATAAAGAACGGATACATTTTAAAACATATTCTTGTTAGTTGGAAAAAAAAGATCCAGAGTGACACATTCGGTGGAATAAAGAAACTAAAACATAGTTTATACCATTATCAACATAACCTTGTTGTAAAACATTTGTTTACCAAGCCGTATAAAATACTGCAAGACGCTCTTATTGTTTTTACAGATATTTTTCAAATTATGCATTTGATACAGAAAAATCAAATAAAATTATGTTGATAATGGTGTTAACTATGTTTTAGTGTTTTTATTTTAACTGAATCTGTCACTTTGAGTCTTTGTTTGTCAACTAGCAAGAGTCTGTTTCAAAATGTATCCGTTCTTCATAATAATTCATTAATTTATAGTTCTCTTTACATGAATTATTAGTATCAGTATACCACAATATTGTGACATCCCGACCAAAAAAAACATAGTTTACATTAAAGGAAAAACAAATGAGAAAAAAAACATGCACCCCATCCACTTAAGACAATAGGGCTCTACCTTAAACCATAACTCAAATATGTAGACTGTACAATTTAGTGATGTTTATAAACTGTTGATGTGTAAAATTGAAAGAACTGTTCCAAGTATGTCTATGGTCGAGCATCTCAATGACCTCGGACACAATGTCTGCAATCAAAATGTTTCAGGAAACAAATGACTTGCCTTGGACTCGAACTACTGGCCAATGATCTGTAGACTATAATAATCTTTCACTGGTTGCACGTGCAGATGGGAATATCTGGCTGAGGGTAACTGTTTTTGGCGGTTACGAGGCTCTGCCGAGTGACCGCCAAAACAGTTACCCGAGAGCCGGATATACTCATCTGCACGTGCAGCCAGTGACAGATTCTTTTTCTTGCATACCATATTCGACTAATAGAAGCAGAAATAAAATAAAACTAATGACTTACACTTACGCGCTATTTTCTTGTAGTGTATAAATTTACACATTCATTCATAAAAGTAGTTCTTTCGGACGTCATTAAGTCATCTTATACCAGGGGGTGTAAGATGAGATTTTCCAGCACTGGTAAAAACTGCAGATATCCCGATCTGGTATGCAAGAACAAATGCTCTTCCTGCTGAGCTAAGCAGGCAAGCTACCTTGGATAAGTACATTGAAACAAACTGTGAATTATTTTGAATGTCCGCCAACGTCCTGTTTTAAAGATGTTGTTGTAACTTGTTTGCCTATATCAGTCGGTAGGTCTCTTGCTTTGATAATATAGGATTAGTATGTCACAGAGCAAGGCCTTTAGTTGTAAAACTGTTATTGCTTTTCATATGCTATGTATATGCTATTTGGCTATTAACAGTATCCCTTTACATTAAAGGTTGAAGGTGAAGGATGTAGTGATCTTGAGTTGAGAAATAGTTTCCAATGTAAAACTTAGGAAAATATAGGCTAAGGATAGTCAAACTCACGAAGCAGGTTTGTTAACAGCAGAAGAAATGTCAGTCACCCAGGAACTATTAATTCAGTAAGCAGTTTGGTCGACAAGTAAATAATTCATAGATTTTGACGTTCAATGACGAAAGGGGCCATTAATTATAAAAGGTTTCAGATCAATAAAATAACACAAGAACAAGATAGATTTTCCTAGGATTCTCAGAAATAGTAGAGGTTGTAACCAGCAAATTATCTCTCAAATGTCAGGGTCAAATTAACCTATACTGGATTCCTACCAGTTCTCGGGCGGAAAATGAACTTTTTTTGTATTTGGTGTAGCAACAATTACTAGTAAACCCATAAAATTTTCACATGATAAACTTAGGTTCTCTGATAACATTATAAACTTGTCATTTTATCGACTGCTACCAGAGACTGTTTATAAATGAGGCCAAATAAGGGGTACAATTTCCCTCTTTAAAGCCACATCGGGCAACCAATTATCGGGCACTCAACTTTGTGCAAAGCACTATTCCCAACACAGATGTTTAGTGCTTGTTTTACTATTCTAAATACAAGTACGAAAAGAATAACAATAAATATAAGTATATTCCAATCAAGATACACATCATTTAATTTGCATTATTTACATTTATAGTTTACATGTTTACAAGGATAAAATATGAACAGTAATAATGTTTCTTGCTCATACTGATCCTTAAAAAAGAAAAAAAGGTGAAAGCCAAAAAAATTTAGGCGTAATGTGAGCCTTGAACTTTGTCCGTGTAGGTGGGAAACTATGATCGTAACCACTCGACAATTTCTGATAACTGCTTTATAGGGCTGTATTTAAAACTACTTATGTCATATCGATTTAATATTACGCCTCATCCGTTACACGGTCTATTAATGTTTAAATTGTATTTCTTGAATATACTTACTTTTACACATTTTTATTCAAAAAATTATATATCTGACATAGTTTCGTTCACATTTTCTGCAATATCGATATTCAGTGTACCTTTACAAACTGAACCCCTGCTTCTATCTCAGCGCATGCGCAATTAAAATCGGGAAAACCCCAATAAGTAGATGATCGTAAAGGCATGAATTTTAGTTGCGACAATTTTAACCAGGGTTATAGGACTTTGTCTGTTTTTTTACTTTGTAGTATATAGAGAGAAAATCTTGTGTGTCCAACTCCTCAATATCTATTGGACGGACTTTCTTCAAACTTTCACATAATGATCAAGCTTGATAAGCAGATGATCGTAAAGGCATGCATGTTTGCAGACAAACTTTGAGCGTTTGAGAGTCGATGGTTATATTCTGGGGTCATCCATGTCCTTTGGACACATTTCTAATTTCTTACTAATTTCACAAGAAAACCAACATCTTGTCGAACTTTATCACTAAGCTTAGAAAGGAGCAAACCAGTTTGGTAAAGATTTCTTGTTCCGATATTTAGCATTTTTAACCAAGACCTGTTTTATCTTACCTGAGCATAAGTGAGCTTCTGTGACAAATGAAAATTGATTTGAATTAAGACTAAAAGAACCAACTAGCAGGGGATTTAGAAACATGCCAGCAGTAGCCTCCTGCAGGGTGTTAAGACCCCACAATAATAGAGGGAGATAGAGATAAACTAGTAAAAAAACCACGGTTTTCTCCCTCGTATTGGTACTATACTCCAGGAATGAACGAAAGGGTCTTGCACGCTTTTCCCAACTCTAAGGCTCCAGCAGGTAAAGTTTTTTTGATCCCACATGTTGTATTTTATAACATGTGAGAGAAGTCAAAATCATTGTTCCTACTAGGCGCCATGTAACATAAACTCTTGGTGCACCTTAAAGTAAAACCCAAACAAACAAACATAATTTCTGAGAAATTTATAAGATATTAGTGTCCTTATATGCCCAGTTCCTTTTCCAATATTTGTCATGCCATATATCCTTATATGTCAGTTCAGTTTTAAATTTGATGGCATGTTCAGTGAGAAATAGTTTTTTGTCTGTGCAATGTCATTATCGGATGAGCACATGTAATCGAAATGTTATCTTTATAACCTTTTGAAAAGTAATAGTATTTAATTGATTACAATTTCTAACTTTGGACAAAGTACTTATAATAGTAAAAAAACAAATAATATCAAACAGGGAATGCCACGTACCAAAAACGCAGCCTCCCCAAAACGAGCCCCACAGCACCCAGAAGTGCACACCACCAACACACACACACAATCCACAAATTCTCATTGTAATTGTAATGTAATCAATGATATTTTCAAGTAATCGTCCGCTTGTCTGGTACAATGTATTGTGATGTAATGTGCATATGTGGAAAAAACACTTTGCTTAACATGAGTCCCCTTTTGAGTCTTAAAACTAATATGCACGTTTGAAATAATTTCAGTATGCAACGTCTACAAAAAGACAGAAGAAAACGCACAAGCTTAAAATAGACTGGCACATCAAGCAGGATAACAAATATGTACAGGTTAGAAAGAAGACTGGAGGCGGTGTGTGGGAAATTGATGTAGCAGCAGAGGTGGGGTATGACGAGTTAATGACAAAGGCCATGGCATTTTTCCCAAATGGTAAAAATTAACTTTCAGGGGTTATTGGTAAGTTATTCAAAGCTGTAAGGGTCATGTTTAACTTTATTGTATTTAGTGGAGCCCATGTTAGGCTTCGTTTACATACAACAAGTTTCTTGTACAAGACATTAAAGATAAACCAAAGTTATGACTTGTACAAGAAATTTTTCGACACAAGATCTAGCAAGAATTGCGTTGACAGTTAATCACAAAATAGCGGGAAGATGTCTTCAGCACATAATATTGTCAAGCATGCAAACGAGTTCCTGAATAGAAAATATGAAATTAATGGATTATGTTTTAAAAAAATGCATTAAGTGTTCTTATCGAGAAAAATCTTTAATTGAATAACCATTGAATACATATTAAAATGGCTTTTACATTTCATCTTAAAAACTCTCTTTTTTGTTCAGTGTGATAGTACTTTGCACTTGTATCATATAAATGTTCCCTTTTTTGGGTATAAATTGATCAATTGGTCAACTTTGTCCTTTGACCAAGCCATTGTGTACAATTTAAAAAAAAATGTACCTGAATTACCTCTCCCACATCTGTTTTTCCCATTAAACACTTCTTATCAGTAATTTGACAGCCAAGATATTGTGAAAAAATAGAACAGGCTCTATTCTCGTGCAAGAAAATTATCACATATTCTAATATGCCTACGGTATATTTCTATAGTCAATTCGAGTGCATTAATATGATTAAAGCACTCGGAAAAGTAGGCGGAGTTTCGGACATGGAAGTAGCTCCTTCCGACTTTTCTAATTTACTCCCGCGCAAAAATAAAATATAGAATCAGTATAAATACATCAGTCGCGTGAAAAAGATTTGTTTAAGAACCTAAATATTATTTTGATTGCGTCAAGTAAGCCTTAGAATACATTCACCTTGTTTTCCTTAAAAATGCCAAGAAATTCAGGAGTAACAGTCAGACAATGTTTTGATTCCGGGAGACAAAACTATGAATGAAAACGTTTACGTCATCACACTGACGTCATTACTCCACGTTAAAACGTTGTACAGTTCAAATTAACGGTACGCATTTAAATCGATTGGCTGCTTTGTTAGGTTCTGAATCTGACGTCTTCTGCATAATGTCAGTCAGGTATTTCTTTTTTATATTTCATGTATTAGATGATTAAACTAAAATAATTTTGTATAATACATGTATAGTTATGTTTGATATCTTGAATGGTTGCCCGAATAGGGGAGTGAATTCCAACAGCTACTATTTATGCTGTTTTACACATTACCGCCGAACTGAAAAAAGGTCCGTAGTAGTTACGATAGTTTTTAAAAAATCGGCTTCTAAGAATCGAAATAATCTATGGCTTGGAGTGCTTTATCGAAATTGAAGCATTTCCCGTCGGTAATGTGCCTGCGTAATAATTCACTCGGGCTTCGCCCTCGTGAATTATTCCGCCAGGCACATCACCTCCGGGGAATGCTTCAATTTCGATAAAGCACTCCAAGCCATAGATTATTTCTTAATTATGTCACATAAATTCTGACGAAAGTTGCTCAAATGTGGGTGTTTACATATGAAAAATTCTTGTACAAGACATAAATAGTATTTATCTTAATGTCTTGTACAAGAGACTTGGAAGGTGTAAATCCCCACTTACATGTACACAAAATGGAAATTGACATGCATTTATAATGCTAGAAAATTTTTTATTTGAGTGTATACAGTCGTTATACATACTCGGTTTGTGAAGATGTCCACATCAGTTTAATCAGTCGAGAAACTATTCTGCACAAAGGTGATCTATTGTGACCGGCCAGTGCCTTTTGCCTTTTAATATGATGGTTTTTTTACAAAAGGTATGCCTTCTTCAACATTATGCCAAATGTTTTTGAAATTGTTCAAAGAATTTTATTCCATGCTGAACTCTGGTTGTCATGGGAAACAAAATGGAAATCTTGAAAATGTTCATGTCCAAATCACAAGTGTGCGCTGTCCACCGACAGCTCTAGTGGATTACCTTGACCATGGCATTTTGACATTCTTAGTTTTGAAGCTTCAGCAGACCTTTGTTTCAGATGGGCATCTTGTCTTTATGAGTAATTGTGCATGCAAATGTTCAGCACAGTTTATATGTTATTGAAGTCTTATTTATGCAGCATAAATGCAACATTATAGTGAAAAAAAAAGAAAGATGGCAGAGCAGACGTCGCACTTTCCTATACTAAACCTGTCAGTAACTTATGCGGAGTCTTTATAAATTTCTGGGGCGGTCAATCACACATGTATGCAAAACAATATACAATTATTTAATGTGTGTTTTGGGGAACAGTCCAAACTATTGCTCTGCATTTTGATATTTTAAAAAGTTGTGGAATAAGTTCAAAATAAAAGAGAAAATCTAATTTTGAAACTGTAAATTCTTGTTTTTGGCAAAATTACATGGTGATTTCAATGAATTTATATATATTGCCTGTTGACTTAGAACTGGAATTTTTGTTAAAGTTTTCATACCAGTCCACAGTATGGTTTTGAAATTTTGAGAACATGTATATCACTGTGGCCTCCATCGGCATACACGAATTCATAACACTTGATAATCTCTTTTTGTTTTGGCACTTTTTGTACTAAGAAAATACACACCCACCTTTTTCAAGTTGAGTAGTTGCCACTTACTAACATGGAGTCGATGGTACTGGTTAGAAACTCGGGAGACCCGTTAGGCAAGAGGCCGCGAAGATATAACTGAAACAATGTTAAAAGCGGCGTTAAACACCAAACAAACAAATATACTTTGTTTCGACGTTTACTGACAAAAGTTTTTGTTTGCATTTTGGCAAATCTTAAGTACAAAAATATGTGAGACAAGAAAAAGAGTGGTCAGTTTTGTGATACATGTACTTTAATTATTATTGTATTTTAAAACCAAAGCCATGTCTTTGGAATTTATCTCTCATAATTATTAATTACATTTTTAGGAAAATGAAGAATGGCTCGAGTTACCAGACCTCATGTTAGATGATGACTTTCTAACAAACCCTCTTATCAATTACTGTCGTACACTTGATGTATGTATGCTTAGTGTAAGTGTTTTGGCTTGCTTGCTCTACTTACTCCTATGAATTTTATGCACAAGAATCTTAAAAATGATGCTTATTCTGGATACATATGTAAAATAATTTTTTGTACTGCTGTTTGATGATGATTCTGGCTTTGATTACCTATACACTTAGATGCAGTCAGATGTGGTTCTACACTGATTGCAGTAGCCACTTGTTTAACTTGAGAGTGAACCCCAACCATTGTTTGACTTCAGCATTCAACTGAGTTTGAAGAAGGACAGCAGGTTGTTCAGGTTCCCGAACCGCCAGGACAATCCCAAGAAGGACAAGCCCAGGAAGAACAAGCCTAGAAAGATCTAGCCGAGGAAGATGTCAACCGGCATGGAAGTCGGCGTCAACCAGGACCCTACTGTTAACCAGGATGACCACAACTACCTGTCGCCAGTTGTAAGTTGCTGCAATAATTAAAGTTAATACTAAATAGCCTTGGCCAAAGTAGATGAACCTTAGTAAATAAGTACTCAGTGATGAAATGGATAACAGGATTGAACAAAAAGAGGTTGTTTTATTCATACCCATTTAGGCAGATTGATATAGTTTTTGGTGTTGTCCATCTGTCAGTCTTTCTGCTCATTGGTCTAGAGTCAAATCTAAGATATGGTATAAAGAATTGGAATGAAACTTTGTAAAAATGTTAAATAACATCCGTATATATGTCCCAGATTGTCTGAGGAACACCAGAGTTACAGTACTTACATTTACATACATATGTATATATATAGTGTTAACTATAATATATATGGTATATTAAACCCTTACAAATCACAATTACTTATTTACTTTATACACACAGCGAGGCTATCGATACATCGTATGGCTATAATGAAGTGACAAGGTTAACTGCATACATTGAATACTGGTATTTGTTATCTTGAGATAATAAAGTTTTCAAAATGCCACATCATTCCAATAGTACTACGTGAGTCTGTAGTTTAGCCTCTTTCTTGCTAAACTGATTATATGAATATGGGAACCTAACAGTGTTATCTGTTTACAGTAAGTTTGGTAACTCTGGATAGTAAACCTTGGGTCAGGGATTTATTTGTTTTGTTTTCTTTGCAGAGTATTACCTGGCCTCGTATCCCGACATGTCAAATCTGCAAAGATAGATACTGTGACACATTCTTAGATTGTGGCCATATTTTGTGTTATGTGTGCAGCAGAGAAAGCTATATTATTAGGTCAATACAAATCTCCAAAAGTCGATCGGAAGGATTTAATCTGAAATTATGAACATGTTTACTAGAATTCAAAGCTATATAGATTGTGGCTTTGTCAAGGAATGGCAGAATCACCATCCTTGATATATTAGAAAAAATTAGTTGTAACATGGACAAAAGGTTTCATCACTTATTGCTTATGAGTCAGCAACCAGATGTTAAAATATGCAGCAGGGTTTTTTGTTGATGGATGCAGTAATAATATGTTATATATTAAGGGTGCTGATCTTTTCTGTATGCTGTATTCAAATTTAAGAGGAAAACAAACACATGCAAATGAATATTATGCGACAATATTGAACTGGCACTCATGAATATTTCGTATGTGGTCGGTATGTGGTCGGTAATCTTCGGATAAAAATATAACAAGAGATTGATACAAAATATCAATTTCGTACTGTACAAGATATTAAATTCCGCAATGGTGTAGGGGATAAGGCATTTGACTACCAATCCAGCGTATGCAGGTTCGAGACTCGCTTGAATTTTTGTTTTACCTTTTTTTAATCCTTTCGTTGCATTAAAAATACATTATTGTTTTTGTTCAGCACGGGGTTTCAATATTTTAATGACTATTTAAGCATTCTTTCTCCGTCGTCCTTCATACATTTGTATTTAGAACTGAAAATGTCGACGCGCGAATCATCTTGAAAAACAGTTACGATTTAAAGATAAGATAGCCCCGGCTAATGTATCGAAGAATTTCGAAGAAAATGCCATGAATATCAATAGAAAGTATTAGTACATAAAAGATAAAACACAGAAACACAGTTAACCAAGAATCACAGAATATACAAAAGCAAAAATGGTGCATAAGACAGTGTCACAAATTAAATAAAATGGCCATGCTCTTATAAAAAATAAAATTGTATGTGCAGGATTCGAACCCATGGAACCTTGTATACAAGCTAGGCATCTTACCATTACGCCACTGTCTCTGCGGTGTGAACTTCTGTCAGTGAAATGTATTTGTTCGATATGATAATCAATTGAAACAACGAAAACACACCCGAACATAACCGAAGATATTGGTGAAGATTAATGAGTGCCAGGTAAATATTGTCGCACAATATGAAAGAATCAAAATCTTTATTTCATGTTTTTATGTTTATTTCATTTTAGTTCAGTTGTTTAAATGAAGTGTGTGTGTTTGTTAGCTTACCTGAGCAAAGCTCACGCACAGCTTTTAGCATCCTCTTTTGTCCGTCTGTCTGTAGACCGTTCACTGTTAGCTTGTGAGCACAATAGTACCCACATATTTTATTTCATTTTAACGAACTTGTATCGCTATAAGATTTTGGTTCCTTTCTTAAACATGACATGAGAGTGATGACCTTTGAAATGGCTAAAATTGCTGATTTTAAGCTTTTGTTCAGTCAAACACTTTGTGTATTATCTGATTGAAACAAAATCATGACAGTTGTTAGTTGGATAGAAGATCTTGGTTCTTTTCGCAATCCATCTCAGTTGGATAATTGGCAGCAGAGTTATGCGCCCTTGAAATCACAACAATTTGTTTATTACCTCGCCTGAGTGAAACTGGGAAACAGCTTTCAGTATCCTCTTTCGTCCGTAGTCCGATTGTGATTTCAAGAACGCATAACGTGTGTGAACTATTCGATTGGGCTGGTTTGCGAAAGGAACAAAAATCTTCTATCCAACAACTGTCCTTATAAGCTTGTGTGCATAACTTGTTTAACCTCTCATAGAACCATAGTGCTTCACTGGCATCTCAGGTGAGCGTCCTAGAACCACTTGGCCCACTTGTTTCCTTTTTAGCTTTCAAATTAAAAACAAATGCCTTTAAAAAGGGAAAAGGGCCCATATTCAATTACACCAGTATTTCTGATTAAGATAATATTTTTACATGTTTTGTATCGGCAACATAACAAATGATTTTCACTCTGAATTTTAGTTTACGTTAGCACACCGTGCTCATGGTAAGCTTTTAGGATTGTTAATTGTCAGTTGTCTTCAATTTGTTGTAAACATTCTACAGCTCGCATTTTGAGCTCGTCTGATTTTTGAAAAAAATGACGAGCTATTGTCGTCACTTGATTATCGTCTTCGTCGTCGTCGGAGGCGTTGGTTAAGTTTTGCGTTTAGGTCACTTACATGGAAACTATCAAAGCTATCACTTTGAAACTTGGAGAACATCTAATACCCTTCTTAACATTGTATCCTACAGATGCTGAGTCTCACCTGTTTTTGGGGGTAAAAACCATGAATTTTGATGGATTTTGGTTGATTTTGAGAATTGAACATAGCTTCTTCAATTTTTGTTAGATTGATTTCCATTTGTTTCACAGACAATAAAGGGATAATGCACTTCAACATATCAAACGGGTTTTTGAGTCACACATTTGGAAGAGAGAGGAGGGGGAGGGTGGGGTATATTTTAGTATTTTTGGACTTTGTAAATTTTAGCTAGTCTGATTTTAAGCTCGTCTGATTTTTGAAAAAAATGACGAGCTATTGTCGTCACTTGATTGTTGTCGTCTTCGTCGTTGTCGTTGTCGTCGGCGTTGGTTAAGTTTTGCGTTTAGGTCACTTACATGGAAACTATCAAAGCTATCACTTTGAAACTTGGAAAGCTTGTTCATCTAATACCCTTCTTTACATTGAATGCTAAAGATGAGGAGTCTGACCTGTTTTTGGGTAAAAAACATGACTTTTGATCGATTTTGGTTGATTTTGAGAATTGGACATAGCTTCTTCATTTTTTGTTAGATTGATTTCAAATTTTTAAAAACGATAAATGGATAATGTACTTCAACAAATCAAATGGGGTTTTGAGTTTTACATTTGGGGGGATATTTTAATATTTTTGGACTTTGTAGTTTTTAGCTAGTCAGATTTTTTAAGTTTTGAGTTTAGGTCAGTTACATGCAAACTATCAAAGCTATCACTTTGAAAGTTGGAATACCTGTTCACTATCAAATATACAATAGAATGAAGAATTTTACAAGTTACATAACCCTGTCATGTATTTTGACTGGGTTATTGCCCCTTCTTAACTTAGAAAGTTTCACACACACAATATTTTTGTAATAGTGAACATAATGCAACCAAACTTAGTGTATAGGAAGTATTTATGAATATTTTTTAAATTGGATTGTGTTTTGGGGCTGCTGGGGTCAAGGTCACTGTTACTAAAAATAGGAAAACCGTAATATATTCAATATCTTTAGTTACAGTTGACATAATGTAACCAACTTTCGTTTGTAGTAAGTATTTAAGAAGATCTTTAATGGGGTTGTGTTTTAGGGCTCCTGGGGTCATTGTCCAGGTCACTGTTACTAAAAATAGAAAAACAATAATGTTCAATATCTTTAGTTACAATTGACATAATGTAACTAAATTATTAAGTGTGTAATATATATAAATGAAGACTTTTATTGGGATTGTGTTTGGGGCTCATGGAGTCAAGGCTCAGGAAAAATGGGAAAAACACAATATCTTTAGTTGCAGTTGAATAATTGTGACCAAACTTATGTCTAGTAATTATGAAAACCTTTTGTGGGATTGTGTTTCGGGGCCAAGGTCAAGGACACTGTTACTTAAAAAATGGTGATAAATAAACTTAAATCAGACGAGCATAAGGCATCCGCAGGCGGTGCTTGTTATTCGATCCTAATCCACCTTGGTCGGAATGCTGTCTCCATGAAATCTTGAACAAGTTCAAAACTAGTTCATCTGGAGTAAGAAACTGGGTCAATAGGATCATGTGTAGTGTTTTGCAATTTTAGCATTAGTGTGCAGTACTACTCAGGTGAGCAATTGAGGGCCAACATGGCCCAATGGCCCTCTTGTAACAAGTTAGGTCTGTTTATATGTACTTTTAAGTTTAATGTTACAAATGAAATGGGTAACATTTCATGCTTTTGACAATATTTATGATTTGTTTTAATTCTTTAAGTTCAGCCTTTTGAATTGAAACGTGATCATTTCATTAGATTTCTTCATGTTTGTTTTAACACGCAGAATGAAAAAAAGAGAAGTGTAAATATCATTCTTCTGTGTAAAAGTAATCAGAATAGAAAGTGCAAAACTGTGTATTATTTTACTGTCTCAGGTTTCCACATAGGTAGACTTATTTAAACTTTGATCATCCACCAGTGTATGGTGTGTTTGTAATTTCTTGTTGCTTTGTTTCAATTGTTTTGGACTAAAGTATAGTTTAATCAACTTTATTGGCGGCCTATTATGGAATAGTTTTTCCGGAAGTACATGGTTGGAGTTGTTATTAGAATGCGAAGAAAAATGGTTTTAACTGTATGCTAAAATAATACGAAATAGACATTAAAATATTGATTATACACATTTCCTTCATTAAAACGTAATTGTTTAATTGTAATGTTCCTTTTCATATCTTTTAGAAAAAATACGAAAACGTAAAACAACATCTCCCTTATCGGTTTTGCAAAATTATAATAAAAGCTTATTTTTTACCACGAGCTTCTAAAGCCAGTCTCCGTCCTGTAGTGGGTAAGCTGATGACCGCCTTATTTTACGAGTGGAGTTCAAATCCCGGTCAAACCCAATTTTTTTAAATAATTTTTCTTCCGTTTTGTTTTTTCAGCTTTAAAACCGCCATGATTTTAAATGTTTTCTGCAAATATTCAAAGATTTTCATTCAAATCAAACTAATAATGATTGCTTATCAAAAAGCTAATTTTAGCTATTTAACGCCACACATGTACATTACTTGAGAACATATAAAAATTGAGAAGCATTAGTTTTGTACGTTTTTGTCAGGCTACATTGCGATATGCAAAAACCGTATAACTAATAAATGTTGAAATAGAAAATATTTTCGGCGCTCTTTGATGCTTTGCATCAATAGTATTCCTGTTTAGTGATTGTTTCTTTTAATCAGTTGTCAAATGCATGTTACTCATTTCATAGAGTAGTTCTTGTATGAAGACGCTTGAAAGTTTTGAGGATGCTTGGTTTAGGTTGTTAGCAGGCCAATTTCCCTTGAATTTGCTAGATTCTGTAAATTTCCAGCCAGGATTTCAGGGTTTTGTTTTAGATTAAAAGCCTTTATATAAAGTGTTCCTTTACTGTGTGACATCTCAATGTCTGAAAAAAATAAAATGATGGCTTTGTTAACAACATGAATTTCTTCGTCATAATTAAGTCACAAATTGCTCCATGCGTACGACTGCTACATAATCTTTTTAACATCGATTTTAGACAAATTGAAAATGATGACAAAAGCGTTCTTACTACTTTATAGATTATCAAATGTAGTTTTATAGTGAAAAAAAAGCACAAAAAGAGCAGTCTGTGATGAAAGCACCCCGTGGAAATCAGATGAGCTCGTACAGTGGTATTGTTTTGTCCTAAGCACAACAGTTGGTGACAGCCAAAATTTGTATTTAAAATTGATCAGGATATAATCCTTTATAAGATGACTTGCTAGTGTGTGTTGGTAGTGTATATGTGTGTGTGTGTACATGATTGTGTGTGTGTGTCGTGTGTGTGTGTGTGTGTGTGTGTGTGTGTTGGTGGTGTGCACTTCTGGGTGATGTGGGGCTCGTTTTGGGGAGGCTGCGTTTTTGGTACGTGGCATTCCCTGTTTGATATTATTTTTGTTTTTTGTTTGAATATGTTAAAAGGTGCTGGTTTCACAGATTGTATTGGAACAAAATTTCTGTTCACAGATTGTATTAGAACAAAATTTCTGAGCGACAGTAAAACGAATTCAAATATAATTCTGAAATTCAAGAGCAGTCAAAATTGCAAAAGATCACCGGTAAGGAAATATTTCTTTGGTAAAACGTTGGTTATACGCTTGAAATTCAAAAGCATGTGGAACAGTTTACATTTTTATAGTTAGTCAAACGTTTTCTTCTAAACCGATTTTTTTTAAACGAATTGTGAACCAGCAGCATGAAACAGTGATGTTGTAATCTGTTGTATTTTCAGATAAGCATGATTGTCATAATTGCAGTCAATTAAAATAGTAAAGACTTACTATTCTTTGTTCTTATTCATTAGTTTGTGCAGGACCTTTTATTGAAATGTAAATTTCTGCCACAGATCAAAGGAAGACTTAAAATTTTGCCAATATTTTGGTTTGCATCTACAGTTAAATGTTTATGCATTCCAAAAATGTAACTTTCTGTCTGTCTGACCATTAGTTACAGAGTTTTAGCTGCTACAAGTTGGTACACCGGTGATCATGGGGTGATATTTTTGTATTCAGTGTAGTTGCCAATATATGTTGTCTGTGTCTGATAAAACTAAATATTCTAAGTTAAAATGGCTATTACTCAAATCACAGCAATGTGTATGTTTTCCATATGGTAGATAATGTTAGTAAAATGTCATTTGATCATCCCAGTAAATACATTTAATAGTTACAAAGATATTGGACTTCATAAAATCTTAAAAAAGTTAGAAAAAGGCATACCTCTGTCAAAATTCAAACCAGAATTATTGGAATGACTTCCTTTGGTGAAGATGTTGAGACCAAAGTATTCTTTACGTTTCAATTGTTACACAGATATTTAAAATTAAACCAAATGTCAAAAGGGGACATAAATCTGTCCATATTTGAATCAGAGTTATAGGGTTTGTTTCTTGTGATGTAGATATAGTGAACAACCATTTTGAGTTTCAAGTCGAAAACATTAAAAGTACATTTGTATATAAAATATTCCTCAAAATGAACTGTTTACCAAAAATTGTATAATAAAACCGGGCATACTTCTGCTGAAATGCAAAACAGTTCTGAGGTTTGTTCCTTTTGTAAACAACTGTCTTAAGTTTCAAGGCAATAGCCTTTATAGTATTGAAGATATTGAACGTAATGAAATTAAAAAGGGCATAATTCTGCTTAAGTTCAAATCAGATAAATTGGGCATGTTTCAGTAGGTATAGATATCGTATAAAAGTAAAGAAATATTTTCAGTTTAGAATTGGAGATATTGAACATATTGAAAACAAACTTTAACTAACGCCGACGCCGACGCTTGGGCTAGTACAATAGTTCTCCATATTCTTCGATTAGTCGAGCTAAACAGTAGCTCAATATTCAACTGATTGGAGTAGAATTGCTTGGCCTAATTTTCCTGCTTCATTCACATAGGGAAATTAATTTAGTCTAAAAACTACCGGTATGATGTCAAGTAAAAGTAAGGGACATTAACTAAGAGAATTCAAACTGTTTTATAAATGTTGAAATCTTGATTTTATGCGAGATGTAAGAAATTGGAAACAAAAATGCACATGTACGAGGAGCGATTCAAAAGTAGTGGCAACATTGGCAGGTTATGCATACCTCGCGCACTTACCAAGAAGTGACTATGCGAGACCTTCAAAGTACACTGAGCCTGAATGTACACACATTTCAAGGCACAAAAGCATTTTGGAAGCGCTCTTTAGGTACAAGTATACTGTCACCGGTAGCTGTACGTTTTAAAACGGCCCCTCTAAAGCACGATTTAACGTTTGGTTTCACCCAAAAGTCACAAAGAGATGTCAGGGCTATACGGTAGGAATGGTATAACCTCGATTAGACTTACTTTGAGGTATTCCTGTATTACGGCTGAACGATGGGCCGGGGCGTTGTCATGTAGCAGCTTGATGACGCTGCTGACGCCCCTGTCCTTGGGCAGATCCTCGATTTTGGACGTATCTCAACCCTCTGAGAGTGGTAGATTCACTTTATGTGCAACCAACGCGTATAAATGATTGAAATAGTGTCCTTAAACTGTAATTATTCTTTTTTGTACGATGTGTTCCATTGCTATGTTTGAGCCCCAGGGGGAACCCTTTAAGGTTGAGGGTTGAAACTTGGCAGATGGTAGGGTCTGACGAGCCCTGCCCAAAAATGCCGCGAAATCCCGGGAGTAGGGATGACGTAATAGGGCTACGAGGGATCAAAGTTGAGGGACATGTATCACGTCAAATGTTAACCCAGCCCCCCCCCCCCCACTGGAATTTGCGACACCGATGGGCACCCATAAGGGTCGGTATTCCGAATTTGGGCACCATCTAAGGGTAGTATTTGCCCTGATTTGTAAAACCTAAGCTGTTAAATTATTTGTTGACCAATTTTGGAAATTTTGGGCTCAAATTGTTGGGGCAGGGGTGGGCTCGAAATCTGGATTTACTCTGGTTCATTAACTTCCATATAAGGAAATGGCGACGATTTTCTAGGACGATTTTCGTCATAACTCATGTGCGATGTCCCTCTTCCATCTTTGGTCATAAAAAAGTTGTCTTAAGTATATTTTGAGACGGGTTTCTGTCGTTGTGTACATCACCCCGAGACGTTTCGATTGATACTATTTATGTGCCTGTGGACTCAAGGGTCGAACCACTGGAGCCAAACAACCGGTTAACCCTTGGTTCTGCACAATTTTCTCCTTAATCCCTCCTTAAATTTTGACTCAAATTAAGTGTTTTCCTTAACTAAATTATATACATGATTCTCAAGTTCTATTCAATTTCTATCTCGATTCAAGGTATTACCCAAGTTCCTGGTTCGAACCATAGGTTCGGCACGGTATGTAATGTAACGCTGACTTCCTTCTAAAGAATCATGGTCATATTATGAAAATCAGAGCCTTCGTCTGTCGTACGAGCTAGCGAGTTGACCTATTTCGGGCTTTTTTATCCTTAAAATGCAACATCTTTAACCTTAGATAGAAATAAAAGTTGCAAGAGTTTTTTCTTTCTTTTTCTTTTATTATAAAGACCTATCTTAGTGCTATAAGTTCTGCATTTTTCATATTTTTTTCTGTCATTTCACGTGTCCGTACGAGCGTCCGATTAAGTATGTCATGTTTTGACTCGTACAGCGGTCAGACGATTGAAGTAATAATACTTTGTTATACCATTTTAGAAAGTACTAATCAATAGCTTACCATTCATGTAAAGTTGAATGTCAAGCGTCCGCCCGTCTGTCCGTACGGACCGGTAGATGTGACCCTATATACTGAGAGAAGCTTGGCGCATAGCGGATAAATGTTAGATAATATGGCTATAGTCTACCTTAGTTTGTTTTTTGCCTGTTCCTGTCTTATTTATTATGATATATTAATAATTGATACATTTTTGTAAAGAGGAGACATACTTCTACATGTATGTGCAATTACAGTAAGATCCGACTATCCGTTCGTGCGTATTTAAGTTTAAATACGTAAATACGCGGCAATATCCGGTATTAGTCCCCGGGGGGACTTTAACATTTTCATGTAAAAAAAAATGCTAATATGCAAATATAAATAAATTATGATCATGCAGGCGCTTCTTTTATTTTAGTAACATCTAAATTTAGTAACATACATAATATTTTGACTACAATTCATGTTCATTTCGTATAATGAAATGCTTCACATTTAAAGAAGATGTCACTGTTACGGAATGAATTTTAATCTGTCTTTATATAATCCGGTAATAGTCCCCGGGGACTCATACCGGAGTATATACATACAGACGAATTTTATTTCTTTCTTATTTCAAATGAAATTATTCTTGCTACTGAAGGGGAAGTACTCCCGGGAAGAGGGTTTTCTTCGGGGGCTTTCATGCTACTAAAAAATGGGGCTTGGAAATGTTTTGGGGGAACTGTCTTAAAAAGAATAATTCACTATCAAGCATTTCATTATACGGAATGAACGTTAATTTTAGTCCCCGAGAATTGTGAACAGATAGCAAAGTCCAATAGGGAAAGGTCCCTTGGGACTTTATTTCTTATTCATTTCAACTATAGGAAAAGGTCCCCGGGGACTTGAAGATCCATCTATCTGTAAACATGTTATTTATTAATACATCTATGTGACACATGTCTCGCTTTCTGTGCTTTTTAACATGCACGATTTCTTGAAGACATGACTTGTGTGTATTACCTATAGCCAATATAGGAAATGGCTAACCGTTACCAAAGTATTTATCAAATGTGGATGGATATTCAGGATATAATAGGACCAGCTAATAAATGGCCAATTAAAACCAGATGGAATTTCTGGACACCTTGTTTGAAACATTTTGACAGAATAATAACTTGCGCATTTGTATATGTGAATGGATTAAATCCAGAAATATTTCTTCAGTGGGTAGACTTGATGGAATTAGACCGAGATAGACCTGCCACAAATCATTTCAGAGAGCTTTTCCGGTTATTCGAGGCAGGGAGATACTCTTGTAGTTTATATGCATGGAATGTAAGCAATATTTAAATGGTACAAGAAGAATATATATATATTCATGCTTCTAGGCGCTAATAAGGTAATATTGTAGGTATACATTTTATTGCACGGGTAAAACATGAACACTAGCTCATTGAAATGCCTTACTTTTTACATATACTGGTTTCGATATTTTGATTGAGGAACATTAGGGGCAAATCATGGAAATCTGAAAATATGACCAATTTCTATACGGAAAGCTCCTTTGGGACCTTATTACTAATTCATTTCACCTATAAGGAAAGGTCGCCGGGGACTTTTATATGCATATTACTTTTCCTGTACAAACCTCATTTGCCATATATGGTAATGTACTTTGAAAAGACCATATATCACACGGTTCACTGCTCGGAACTAATCTGTGTAGTTACTATTCGGTAGCAGTCATAGCTAGTGGTAGGAAAAATCCTTTGGGCCGTAAGTTTCGTTCGCGCAAATTAGATGCAGAGGATATAAATGTACAGGACTTTTACAATCCCTGGAATTTTTAATACCTTTTTAATCAATCTGATGACTTTGTTAACAATTGGTGCGTTCGAAATGGCTTAATGCCGAATCGCATTCCTTTGCGTGGAGTAAACGGCCAGGACATATCTTGTGAGGGTATCATGAAGATTTCTCAGAGAAGTGGTAAGGCGTCTGGCGCATCACAACAGAAATCATGAACAAGGTATAAGAGTCAACACTTTTTTCGGTAACTCCAAACTGACTGTTCAAGATATCATGAATTTTGTAAAATGCTATCTGGACAACAACACTTTACTTCAGTGTTGTCGATTTACAGGAATTCATTATAAGAGTACTGGTCCAGATTGGTCGTCGTCGTAGATGCGGGAACTGTTCAAAGAGTATTTCCACCGTAACATCAAGAGTAAGATTTTATCGGAGGAAATTGAAATTGATGAGTCTCTATTTGGCCGCAAAGTTAAATATCATAAAGGGGATCCTCGAAAGGGCCTAAGATCTGGGTTTTTGGGATGGTGGAAAGGAGCACCAACACAGTCATACTGTATCCCGTCAGCGATAGGCGTACGCATACACTCGTTCCTTTGATACAGAGACGCGTAGACACGTAGCACCGGGTTCTCGGATTTTCAGAGATGGTTGGAGTGCATACGCAGATTTGAATAGTTTCGGTTATGAACATTTCACTGTTTTGCAGAAGTATGCATTCAAGAAAATTTACAGAAACAAGAACACTGGAGAGCTGCTATCGGTACACACTTAACACCATAGAAGGTGCCTGGAAACATGCCAAGGATCATTTCAGGAAAATGTCTGGGACGAAGGCTCCACAGTGGGAAGGGCATATGGCGGAAATAATGTGGCGGTCACAGGTGAAATCAGATACTTATGGTCAATTTTTTGAGCTGGTACGATCAGTGTACAGACTAACAGAGGCACCAGATTACACGTACACTACACCTTTATTTGACTCGTGGGGAGGCTTCGATCAAGGCAAAGAAATTGTTCCTTTTTCTCAAGGGGATATGGAGCCAGTCCTGACGGATGCGGATTCCACTGAGCCGGAATCGGACTCAGACAGTCTCACTCAGCCCTTTGGATCTCAGGTACCTACACAGATAGGTAACGCCAACAATCCGTATGTCATTTCAACTGAAGAGGAAGATGAAATTTCGTTACCATCCAAGCCAACTGTGTCAGATGCTACCCTTAATGTGCTGTCCCAAATGTTTTCTGACAGTAGTGTCTCCAGCGACCAGGAACCAGATACGCCAACAAATCCTGATACCAACGTGGAAGTGGTAGGTAGCAGTATATCCACCACAAAGTAAGAGATTTACACGTATATCCAAACGCAAGACATCTGCGCGTAGAATGAGTACCGACAGAGTATGCCATCCACGCGGATTTGAGCCTGTTGTTAAGGAAGGCCGTGAACATCGAAAACCGAAGAAAACACTCAAAAATCCATATCCGAAGAGTGCATTCGTTTTCGAATGGTCATCGGACGACGATGACTTTGCATAAATCTTCAAGACATGCTTGTACAGTTGTAAATAATTTATTTTAAGTGCAGTTGCAGTCATTTTAGGACTTTTAATTACCGCCTACATTGAAGTGACAGTTTGCTTCAACTTCGAAGCTATTATAATATATATATATATATATATATATATATATATATATATATATATATATATGAACACTTTTTGTTGGAACTATGCTGTACAGTATTTACCAGTATTTTTGCTCTCCGATGTATTTGCTTCACAGTCAACATCTCCATGAACACATGAACACGTGGATTTGTTTATATTTATATTTACATGACGAAGGTAAGTAATCCCGTAAAATTTCTATTTGTGAAAACAAGCGTCTGCATGACATAGACTCGTGTGTGGCGCCATCTTTGATGTGCATGAAATAGTTTTGTTTTTCTATGGTAATAATGTAACTCCCCCCCCCCCCACCCGGGGACTAATACCGGATATTGCCAAATAAGCCATATATTGCCAAAATTGCCCCAAAATCGCTACCTTAGCTTGGTTTTTTGCATGTTTCTGTCTTATGTACTAAGATATATTAATAAATGATAAATGTTGTAAAGCGGAGACAAATGTCTACCAGTATGTGCAATAACAGCAAGATCAACTGTCCGTCCGTTCGGACTTATGGAAAAATGAGCCATATATTGCAAAATTTGCCTTAAAATCGCTTCTTTGGCTTTGTTTTTTGCCTGTTTTTGTCTTATTTATTAAGATATTTTAGTGATGATAAATCGTTTCAAGAGAATATAAATGTCTAGAAGTATGTGCAATGAGAGTTATATATAAGCGTCCGTCCGTCCGTACGCGTTTGATTAAGTGTCCTGTACCGCTTCTGGAAGTCAAAATATGGTAGATTTGCAAGTGCGTACGGACAGACGGACATACGGGTATTCCTAAAGTGCTTTGTACCTGTAGGTATTTTAAATAGCTATTCAATGGTTCCAATTTTGTTATAATATCTTGACGTACGACATCAGAACAGACACTTAAAATAACACTTAACGCTCTAATGCTATAGAGCTGAGAATTCTCCTATAGAAGTTTAAGTTTCCGGCCAAGGTTCGAAATATACAGGCATACTTCTCTGGAATTTATACTGGAACATTTTATAACTATATGTTCTAAAATATGTTATTTTCATATAGTTTTACGAACTTTATTTTTTTCCCAAAATCTGAGAGCAAGCAGCTTTAATTGGCAACATTCGCACTTTCCTTTCGTATCAAGTTAAAGTAAAGGTATGTCGATGTCAAAATCAAACTCTGTTGTCAGGGGTCGTGTTCAATTAACAAGTTGACACTTTACATCTTTCTGTCTTTAAAATGTAGATGACACAGTTAATAAACATATTTTATTTCGGCGCGGCTGTATTAAGCTCGCTTTTACCCGGAAGTTCGTAACCTTTCAACCACCAATGAAATGACGAGTAGAATGTATAACTTTTTTTTAAATGAGAAATTTACGCTGTAACGCACCTTCTGATTGGATAATACAGAGTACATAGAAATAGCGAAAACGAGACTGAAGAAGGACCGAAAACAGTTTTTGCAGACCGAACACAACTTTTTCTTTTTTTTTCAAAAGATAATGTATGATTTATAATTTTCGTTTAAAATAAATGAAGGAATTTGTATATAGTCAAATCACAACTAGCAATATGATTTTATCTTTAGAAAAACCGGCAGTATTTGTTTTCGGTCTTTTTGGTCATTTTACTTGATTTGTAATACGATAATTTCAAATCTCTTTTAAGTACGTATGTATTTCATAACTATCAACATATGTTGTTACCTCCAAATTAATATTAATTATAAGTGTAGACTATTTATACTTTCTCGGCCAGTGAATAACTGTCAATAATTCGAGTAGCCTATTTATAAGAAAAACAAGGATTAAGTTTGTTTTCCTGATACACATGTCGCGATAGATATTTAATCACTATTGGAGACAAATTTGATAAATAACCGGTTAGCTCAGTCGGGAGAGCATTAGCAAAACTTTGCAAGAGAAGTTACATTGGTTCGAATCCCGTTCAAGGTCATAGATTATTGAATAGTTAACGGTACTGCAGTCTATTCTAAACCGCTGATTTTATCGATAATGACTTGGAATGCATAGCTGAAACTTTTATGTTGAGTTATAATACTTCCAAAGATTCTATTATTTATGTGGTGGAGGTTATTAAGTTTGACGTAAGTTATAGGACTGGGTATGTCCCTTTAACACTATAATATTAAGGACTTGTAGATCTTTTGAAAATCGTTGCTTCGGGTATCAACGAATACAAAAAGCATTGAAACTAGCATTGGATCTTAGTAAGAAGAGTTCAGATTACAGAAGGCCTCTTAATTGATTAATTGCAGAAGTAGAACGCATTTCACGATATATATTTAAAATTACATTTATTGATCATTTTACGTTCATTGAATTTAATGTGCTAGATGTAAAGTATGTCCCTTTGAAATCTCAGTTCACCGTACAAGAACATACATATCTTTTCAAAATGACGTTTAAGGGGGTATGTATGAGTCACCCGGTGGTTGGTCGGTCGGTCGGTCCATTGCATTTTCCTTGTCCGGAGCATAACTTGAAAACTAATAGTTGGAATTCAATACAACTTCACACAATGGTATAGAACAATGAGAGGAAGCGCAGTGTTTAAGAACCATAACTCTATCTTGAGTTATTACAGAGTTATTGCCCTTTGTTACTTTTCCTTGTCCAGAGCATAACTTGAAAACTACTGGTTGGAATTCAATACAACTTCATACAATGATCAAGTACATTGACAGGAAGTGCAGTGCGCAGGAATTCTAACTATATCTTAAGTAATTACAGATTTATTGCCCTTTGTTACTTTTCCTTGTCCAGAGCATAACTTGAAAACTACTGGTTGGAATTCAATACAACTTCACACAATGGTATAGAACAAAGAGGAAGCGCAGTGTACATGAACCATAACTATATCTTAAGTAATTACAGAGTTATTGCCCTTTGTTACTTTTCCTTGTCCGGGGCATAACTTGAAAACTACATGTTGGAATTCCATACAACTTCATACAATGGTCAAGTACATTGAGAGGAAGTGCAGTGCGCAGGAATCTCAACTTTTTCTCGATACGTGGCATTCCCTGTTTGATATTATTTTTGTTTTTTTACAGGGTTATTGGCCTTTGTTACTTTTCCTTGTCCAGAGCATAACTTAAAAACTACTGGTTTGAATTCAATACAACTTCATACAATTGTCTAGCACAATGAGAGGAAGTGCAGTGTACAAGAACCATAACTGTATCTGGACTAATTACAGAGTGATTGCCCTTTGTTACTTTTCTTTGTCCGGCGCATAATTCGAAAATACTGGTTGGAATTCAATACAACTTCATATAATGGTCCAGTCCAGCAAAATGAGATGAAGTGCAGTGTACAAGAACCATAACTCTATCTTGACTAATTACAGAGTTATTGCCAAGAACAATATCTCTATTTTATTTTTTTGCAAGGTATTCTGTTACTACGAACTTCCTCAGTTTGTAAAGCAGTCTTTCTGGGGTATCAATCAGATTTAGTGATAGGTCTAGTTTTAAAAGCCTATTTAGCAAAACTTAATTATCTAAAGGGACAAAGCCTATAACTTATGCCAAACTAAATAACATCAAAAACATAAACAATGTAACATTTTGATGTATTATTACTTACTTAAAAGTTAAAGCTATGCAATCCATTCATATTCGATAAAATCAGCCCTTTGAAATGTTTCAGTTCTGTAAACCATTCAGCAACCTATGTACAGGTGTACAGGTGTTGTTAAAGCTGCTAGCTTTCAGCTGCCGTTGAAAAAATTAAATTCTAAAAAATGACATACTAATACATAAATATAAAACTAAAGGCTAAAATCAACAATAGAAGTTAAAATCTAGGTAGGAATTTGCAAAACTCGAATGAAAATGCTGGTATAACGGCACCGCTACACTATATGTTTATACTGGGATTTCAAAAGCGTTTGCAACGCTTTATCATTTGGTAGCGTATCATTTCAAATCTACAGATATACTTGAAAGGAATGTATAATGGAACCTTTTTATATGACTATATGCTCTAAAATGTTATTTTTATACAGTTTGAAGAAAGATTCTGTTTTACCAAAATCTGAGAGCGAGAAGCTTTAATGGGTGGATGCGATTTACTACAGTATGCATCTTTATTGATTAGTTGTAGTAATAGGAAGCATTTTACGACACATGTTGTTCTTGAAAATAACATTTAATTATTTTTACGTTCATTGAACACATTATCTATGTTTCGAGAATATAATCTGCTAGACGTATGTCTATTTAAAGGGACACACCCTATAACTGATGTCGAACTAAGTAACCTCAAAAATAAATAATAGATACTTTGGAAGTAATTTAACTTTACCTACAAGTTTCAGTTATATATTCCGAGTCATTATCGATAAAATCAGCGGTTTAAAGTATACTGCAGTGCCGTAAACCATTCAATAATCTATATAGAGTTGTTGTTGTACAATAAAAGGGTGGAGGCGATTTATTACAGAAAGCCTCTATATTGAGTAATTGTGGTAAAATGAAACATTTTTCGCATTAGGTTCTTCTTTGAGATTGTATTTATTTATCATTTTACGTTCATTGAACACATAATCTATGTTTCGAGAATATAATTTGCTAGATGTAGGGAGTGCTTCTTTAAGGTTAAGTTATTATACTCCCGACTATTCTTTTATATATGTGTTTGAGGGCAGTTAGTTTGACATCAGTGTATATGGTGTATCCCTTTAACAATTTGAAAGTGAAATATTTACAGAAAGTGGCAAGCTGCTCACTCACAGTTTCTGGTATAACAATTAAAATTTTCGAAAAAAGATAAATTACATATAAAATGTAATGGCTAGGATCAACAACATAAGTAAAATCTAGGTAGTAATTTGCAAAAATCCATTAAAAATGTTGATAGGTTTGCTTAAATGACACCGTTATGCGGTTTCATTTGGTGTCTCAAAAGAATGTACAGTGGGGCATTCGATTTGACTATTCGTTCTAAAATATGTTATTTTCAGAACAAAATCAAGGATATAAATATAACATGGTGTCAAATCTCAACTATTCATTTTATTGATCAAATGATAGCTTTGTTGACTGCGAAGCAGTCTAAATCGCACCCACCCATTCATTGTACAACAAAAACTACATAGATCTTTTATTGGTTTACGGTACTGTAGCAAAGTTTTAACAGCTGATTTTATCGATAATGACTGAAATGCGTAGCTGAAAATTTCTAGGTTAAATTGTAATACTTTTGAAAGATAATGATTGCATTATTTATATTTTGGAGGTTATTTAGTTTGACATCAGTTACAGGGTATGTCCTTAAAATGGCACTCCCTAAAAACAAAAATAATATCAAACAGGGAATGCCCTAAATCTAGCCTATTATATTCTCGAAACATAGATGATGTGTTCAATTAACGTAAAATAAATCAATAAAATTTCAAAGAACCTATGGCGAAAATGCCTCATTTTACCACAATTAATCAATAAAGAGGCTTCCTGTAATAAATCGCATCCACCAATGCTTGGAAAAAACTACTCGATAGATTTTCTTTAAACTCGCTATATTTCAACTTTATTCAATTCCAAATAAACCACTGCAAAGAAAAAGATAGGTCACCGTCCTTGATTTCGCGCAACAGGCATTTATAAATGTAGTATATTTTCTTAGTAATAAGGTTTCAAAAAAATAAAACAAGAGGGCCAAGATGGCCCTATATCGCTCACCTTGGTACAAGTCCACTTGCCTGGTGGAAGATCACTAGATAATGTTATATACCAAATAAGTTTTTACTATATAAGCCTATGTTAAACTAAGTGACCCCCGGTGCGGGGTCAATTTTTACCCGGGGGTCATAATTTGAACAATATTGGTAGAGGTCTACTAGCCAATGCTACATGCCAAATATCTAAGCTCTAGGCCTTGTGGTTTCAAAGAAGAAGATTTTTGAAGTTTTTACGATATAAGCCTATGCAAAAAAACAAAAATAATATCAAACAGGGAAAGCCACGTACCAAAAACGCAGCCTCCCAAAAACGAGCCCCACAGCACCCAGAAGTGCACACCACCAACACACACACACACACAACACGCACATACACACAATCATGTACACACACACACGTACACTACAAACACACACTAGCATACAAAGCACGAGGACAAAACGAACAATTAAAGGAACACAGTGGGGCACCGCCTTGGAACGGTCAGTGGCAAAAACACCACTGGGGAGCTTAAACCGGTTTATGGTGCGCACCCAACCTCACTCTTACCCCCACCATGTTCCAAAGTCACAGGACAGTGTAAATAAAAGTAATCCCTGCTAGGTGAATCTCTAACACACGCAATGGAAACAAAAGGCATGGTATGTAAAACACAAAAATACTCGTGTATAAATATATAAAAAGCAAACCTTGAGAACCAAAAACACAATCAAAGAGGGAAGCATAGCGTCCAACTGTAAACGGGTTGAACACCAAACATGCGGTGTGTCTCAAAATAGTTGGGTCGTAACCTCTTTTAACAAAACGTTTTATAATTTTAGCAAATACAGTTGGAAAAAAAACAAAAATAATATCAAACAGGGAATGCCACGCACCAAAAACGCAGCCTCCCCAAAACGAACCCCACAGCACTCAGAAGTGCACATTACCAACACACACACGCACACACAAACGACACATACACACAATCATGTACACACACACATATACACTACCAACACACACTAGCATACAAAGCAAACACACGAGGACAAAACGAACAATTAAAGGAACACAGTGGGGCACCGCCTTGGAACGGTCAGTGGCAAAAACACCACTGGGGAGCTTAAAATTGCCATGACCCAAAATCTTACGAAGTTTGTAAACCACATCCCCATAAAAATCGGGTTTTGAAATACCTTCTCGCAGAAGAGTCTTTCACACAATCATGTACACACACACACGTACACTACAAACACACACTAGCATACAAAGCACGAGGACAAAACGAACAATTAAAAGAACACAGTGGGGCACCGCCTTGGAACGGTCAGTGGCAAAAACACCACTGGGGAGCTTACACCGGTTTATGAAATACCTTCTCGCAGAAGAGTCTTTCACACAATCATGTACACACACACACGTACACTACAAACACACACTAGCATACAAAGCACGAGGACAAAACGAACAATTAAAGGAACACAGTGGGGCACCGCCTTGGAACGGTCAGTGGCAAAAACACCACTGGGGAGCTTACACCGGTTTTCGTTTTTGGTACGTGGCATTCCCTGTTTGATATTATTTTTGTTTTTAGATTACTATTGAATTTCAAAACCAAATCAGAATTACGATAGTAAAATTTAGCAAAATATTTACGCAATTTGTAATAACGGTAGCCCTGTTGAAGAAGTTTATTTGTAATATATTGATTACGTTCATTGAAATCCTCAACATGACTACACGCTCTGGCAAACCGAATTAACTGAGAAATGTATACCCCATAAGATGTAGCATGAGGTACATCCCCATCCAAATGGGGGAAATTTACAATACTAAAATTAAAATCATCCCTCTTGTCATAAGTTTTGGTATGTATATTGTTATAAATAGAGAGATGTAAATCTAAAAATGAAGCACCAGTATCCAAATTGTTAGTTTTAATTAACTGGAGTTCCCGGGGATAAATAGTGTCCAACAATTGACCAAAAAACGGGTTATCCATATTAAGAGTATCATCCAGATAGCGTGATGTATTATTAAAACTAAGTGACCCCCCGTGCGGGGTCAATTTTAATCCGAGGGTCATAATGTGAACAGTATTGGTAGAGGCCCACTAGCCAATGCCACATGCCAAATATCTTGGCTCTAGGCCTTGTGGTTTCAGAGAAGATTTTTTGAAGTTTTTACTATATAAAAACAAAAATAATATCAAACAGGGAATGCCACGTACCAAAAACGCAGCCTCCCCAAAACGAGCCCCACAGCACCCAGAAGTGCACACCACCAACACACACACACACATACACAAACAACACACACACACACACACACACACACACAATCATGTACACACACACACACACACATACACTACCAACACACACTAGCATACAAAGCAAACACACGAGGACAAAACGAACAATTAAAGGAACACAGTGGGGCACCGCCTTGGAACGGTCAGTGGCAAAAACACCACTGGGGAGCTTAAACCGGTTTATGGTGCGCACCCAACCTCACTCTTACCCCCACCATGTTCCAAAGTCACAGGACAGTGTAAATAAAAGTAATCCCTGCTAGGTGAATCTCTAACACACGCAATGGAAACAAAAGGCATGGTATGTAAAACACAAAAATGCTCGTGTATAAATATATAAAAAGCAAACCTTGAGAACCAAAAAACGTATGTACTCAATGCCTTTGCAGAAGGCAGAGCACCAAGAGAAACACCCTTAAGGGCCCGACGAAACAGGCCAGAGGACAGGAATCAAAACAGTTTCGTCCCAGTGGGATTTAAAAACTGCCCATCACAGAGTCCTCCCCCTCTTCCGTCAGACACAATCAAAGAGGGAAGCATAGCGTCCAACTGTAAACGGGTTGAACACCAAACATGCGGTGTGTCTCAAAACAGTTGAGTCATAACCTCTTTTAACAAAACGTTTTATAATTTTAGCAAATACAGTTGGAAAGCCTATGTTAAACTAAGTGACCCCCGATGCGGGGTCAAATTTGACCCGGGGGTCATAATTTGAACAATATTGGTAGAGGTCTACTAGCCAATGCTACATGCCAAATATCTAAGCTCTAGGCCTTGTGGTTTCAAAGAAGAAGATTTTTGAAGTTTTTACTATATAAGCCTATGTAAAACTAAGTGACCCCCCCGTGCGGGGTCAATTTTGATCCGAGGGTCATAATTTGAACAATATTGGTAGAGGTCCACTAGCCAATGCTACATGCCAAATATCTTGGCTCTAGGCCTTGTGGTTTCAGAGAAGATTTTTAAAGTTTTTGCTATATATTCCTATGCAAAACTAAGTGACCCCCGATGCGGGGTCAATTTTGACCCGGGGGTCATAATTTGAACAATCTTGGTATAGGTCCACTAGACAATGCTACATGCCAAATATCTTAGCTCTAGGCCTTGTGGTTTCAGAGAAGAAGATTTTTTAAAGTTTTTCCTACTTGTTGCCATAGCAACCAGAGTTCTGCATGGAATGGAATTCTTTGAACAATTTTGGTAGAGCTTCATGCAAGGAACATTCCTGCATAGTTTTATCAACATTGGCCTAGAGGTTTCAGAGGAGATGTCATTTGAATCAAAATGTTGACGGACGACGGACAATCATCGATCAGAAAAGCTCACCCTGGCGTAGCCAGGTGAGCTAAAAATCGACAGTCATGTCAGTTTCTCTTTTTTTCTCTCCTCGAAACAATAAATTCTGTAATGCTTATCAGTTATATAACTGGTTGAAATGTATCTTTGAGGCAAAGGCATTGCCGACCGATTCATCATCACCATAAAGAAAAATAAAGCATATAAAATTACCCCACCAACTTCTGAATCAGCACGAATTGTAGACAATTCTAAATTGTTTGCCATACAAAAAATAACCGTTAATTTTTTTAATTCTTTTTTTTTACTTAACCTTTAGACTTAGCAAGACATAAAGATTTTTAAAAAATGACATGTCCCCGTGTCGATAAAATCAGCAGTTTAGAATAGACTGCATTACCGTTAACTATTCAATAATCTATGTAGAGTTGTTGTTGTACAACTAATGGGCGGATGCGATTTATTACAGAAAGCCTCTATATTGATTAATTGTGGTAAAATTAGGCATTTTTCGCCATAGGTTCTTCTTTGAAATAGTATTTATTTATCATTTTACGTTCATTGAACATAAAATCATGTTTCGAGAATATAATCGGCTAGATGTAGGGAGTGCCTCTTTAAACCAACCTTTGCGAATAAATTTCATTTTTCACGTTTGCAGTGGCTATGTAGGCTTCACGTGTCTCAAGATCCAGGTTGCCAAAGTAAATGAAATATGCAACATCTGTAATCTTCTGACTAAGCTGCAATGCTAGATTCAATGCTTTTTTTAGATTTTGTTACATAAAGCATCGATTTCCAAAAGATGTGTCAGTTCTAAATCTTCTAGGATTAATTCTGAGAACTTAATGCTTAAATAATTAAGTATTGCTAAATAGGCCTTCTAGTTAGTTTCAGTTGTCCAAGGTTTGAACAATATTATCCCTGTATCTTTGAACCAATGCGTCTTTAAACTGCTGCTTCAATGCATGAGTTGTTCAAGTTTGTCTGGCGCCAAGTCTACTTCTGATTTCAATCCACTCATTATTGTATAGAATTTCTGTAAAAAGGGTTTCAAAAATGTAAAAATATACCAAACACTATGCAAAATCTTAACAAGATATACATACAAACTCCGAACAAGATGCACATGCACATGTACATGTATGTTAGAGCTGCTCGCTCTCCGAATTTGGTGAAACAATAAAGTTCCTCAATCTTTCTGAAAATAACAAAAGTTAGAAAGAAAAATCAAACACAAATGTCTCAGTATTAATTTATGTCGAGAACATCTGTTTATTCGGAATTATACGCTTTCAAAAAAAATCGTTTCAAACGTGTTTCAAATAGTATATATCTAAATAGCGCAGCAGTACCGTTAAACCAAACCCAATCAACGTTTAACTTTTCAATGATTTTTGTAAGCTCTTTCCTTGAGTTTTACTTTTGTTGTTGATTTTTGAATTTACTTTTATATATATATTTATATCATTTTTGAGAGTTTTTTTCAACTGAAACTGAGCGAGTAACTTTATAGGGACATACTCTACCTAGTAGATTATAGTGTCGAAATATAGATAATGTGCTCAATGAACGTAAAATGATAAATAAATAATAACTCAAAAATTATAGGGACATACCCTGGAATTGATATCGAACGGAATAACCCCCAAAACAGTAATTATAATAGAACAGTTGATGTGTGTGTTGTGTGTGTGTGTCGTGTGTGTGTGCGTGTGTGTTGGTGGTGTGCACTTCTGGGTGCTGTGGGGTTCGTTTTGGGGAGGCTGCGTTTTTGGTACGTGGCATTCCCTGTTTGATATTATTTTTGGTTTTAAAAAATATTGCTGTACCGTTAACCATTCAATAATAAATGTAGAGTTGCGCTTAAGGGTGTTTCTCTTGGTGCTCTGCCTTCTGCAAAGGCATTGAGTACATACGTTTTTTGGTTCTCAAGGTTTGCTTTTTATATATTTATACACGAGCATTTTTGTGTTTTACATACCATGCCTTTTGTTTCCATTGCGTGTGTTAGAGATTCACCTAGCAGGGATTACTTTTATTTACACTGTCCTGTGACTTTGGAACATGGTGGGGGTAAGAGTGAGGTTGGGTGCGCACCATAAAAACAAAAATAATATCAAACAGGGAAAGCCACGTACCAAAAACGCAGCCTCCCCAAAACGAGCCCCACAGCACCCAGAAGTGCACACCACCAACACACACACACACACATACACACAATCATGTACACACACACACGTACACTACCAACACAAACTAGCATACAAAGCACGAGGACAAAACGAACAATTAAAGGAACACAGTGGGGCTAAGCTCCCCAGTGGTGTTTTTGCCACTGACCGTTCCAAGGCGGTGCCCCACTGTGTTCCTTTAATTGTTCGTTTTGTCCTCGTGTGTTTACTTTGTATGCTAGTGTGTGTTGGTAGTGTATGTGTGTGTGTGTGTACATGATTGTGTGTGTGTGTTGGTGGTGTGCACTTCTGGGTGCTGTGGGGCTCGTTTTGGGGAGGCTGCGTTTTTGGTACGTGGCATTCCCTGTTTGATATTATTTTTGTTTTTATCATTTTACGTTAATTGAACACATAATCTATGTTTCGAGAATATAATTGGCTAGATGTAGGGTTAGCCCTTTTAATGGACATACCCTTAACTGATGTCGAACTCAATAACCTCCAAAACATAAATGCAATTATTATCTTTCGGAAGTATTGGGCAGTTTTTAAATTATTATTATCTTTCGGAAGATGGGCAGTTTTTAAATCCCACTGGGACGAAACTGTTTTGATTTCTGTCCTCTGGCCTGTTTCGTCGGGCCCTTAAGGGTGTTTCTCTTGGTGCTCTGCCTTCTGCAAAGGCATTGAGTACATACGTTTTTTGGTTCTCAAGGTTTGCTTTTTATATATTTATACACGAGCATTTTTGTGTTTTACATACCATGCCTTTTGTTTCCATTGCGTGTGTTAGAGATTCACCTAGCAGGGATTACTTTTATTTACACTGTCCTGTGACTTTGGAACATGGTGGGGGTAAGAGTGAGGTTGGGTGCGCACCATAAAAACAAAAATAATATCAAACAGGGAATGCCACGTACCAAAAACGCAGCCTCCCCAAAACGAACCCCACAGCACCCAGAAGTGCACACCACCAACACACACACACAATCATGTACACACACACACACATACACTACCAACACACACTAGCATACAAAGTAAACACACGAGGACAAAACCGGTTTAAGCTCCCCGGTGGTGTTTTTGCCACTGACCGTTCCAAGGCGGTGCCCCACTGTGTTCCTTTAATTGTTCGTTTTGTCCTCGTGTGTTTGCTTTGTATGCTGGTGTGTGTTGGTAGTGTGTGTGTGTGTGTGTGTGTGTGTGTCGTGTGTGTATGCGTGTATGTGTGTGTTGGTGGTGTGCACTTCTGGGTGCTGTCGGGCTCGTTTTGGGGAGGCTGCGTTTTTGGTACGTGGCATTCCCTGTTTGATATTATTTTTGTTTTTTTGACATCATATTATATTAATATAATATAGATCTATTGAATTATAATTTATTTATTGAATGGTTTACGGTGCTACAACAGTTTTTAAAACGCCGATTTTATCGATGACTGGAATGCATATCTGAAAATGTTAACCCTAAGTTATTATACTCCCGAATATTCTTTTATATATGTGTTTGATGGCAGTTAGTTTGACATCAGTTTATAGGTAGGGTATGTCCCTCTAACAATTTGAAAGTGAACTATATACAGAAATTGACAAGGTACTCACTCACAGTTTCTGGTAAAACAATTAAAATTTCGAAAAAGGATAAACTTGCACATAAAATGTAATAGCTAGGATCAACAACATAAGTAAAAAGTATAGGTAGTAATTTGCAAAAATCCATTGAAAATGTTGATAGGTTTGCTTAAATGACACCGTTATGTGGTTACATTTGGTGTCTCAAAAGAATGTACAGTGGGGCATTCGATTGGACTATTCGTTCTAAAATATGTTATTTTCAGTAGAAAATCATGGAGCGAGCAGCTTGAAATAATGGTTTATATTGTTATAAATCGCTAACTTCATTGACTTTACCATTTACAAACACAAATCCTCGCTCTCCAACACCTAGTTTGCAAAAACACAACATAAATTGCACGAATAAATCGTGGCTGTTGTCCGTACTAGTCAACTAAATCCGAGCTGCACGTTTTAACCGTGTTCTTTGTAACATAAAGAAATACAATTTGATACACGCAGCTTGATGTCAAACCGCTGTGGCGCAGAGATAGCGCGCTCGCCTCGGGAACGAGGGGTCGCTTCAGGATCGAAGGACCCCGGGTTCGATCCCTACCATAGCCATGTCGGTAGTGTCCTTAGGCATGACACGAATAATTCTACATTGCCTCTTTCTATTCGAGGTTGATTCCATCTGAAATTAATATCGAGAGCAATTAATCTTAGTTGTAAGAACTGATTTGCAATCGAGAATTATCAATGTTGTGTTGTACAATTAATGGGTGGATGTGATTTATTACAGATGGCCTTTTTAATGATTATTTGTTGTAAAATGAAGGATTGAATGCCCCCAAAAGGTGAATTGAAACCTCTTGATATTACTAATCGACGAGTTTTTCAAGGAGTGTCTCTTCAACAACTCCGTTGATTATATGAGATTTTAAATACGCCTCTACACGTTCACCGTTTCGGGGGGGGGGGGGAATTCCTCAATATGGTATGGATCTACTTAATTTGGTATTAATAAAAAAGTAATTGCTAGAATAAAAAGCACTACAGTTTGGTTTTACGGCACCAATACACTATTAACATTAGAATTTAAAGTATGTGTAATGCTTTATAATTTGGTAGCGCATAATTTTTAATGTACAGATATGCTTTATAGGAATTTTGTAAACTGGTACATTTGTGTTCGACGCTCTCTGAGTCAGACAGTTTTCATTTGATCTTCACCAAACTGAGTGATAATGTGTGTCGGCATAATATCTCGGCTAGGTTCGATAACCAGCCAAATCGACCCAGGCACTTTTGGCTTATGGCCATTGATTTCTGCAAAATCGACCAAATTCACCTTTTCCACTCCTAGGTCAAACAGTAGTCATCTGATCTTCACCAAATTTCGTCAAAATGTTTGTCGGCATAATCACTCTTGCCAGTTTGATAACCAGCGAAATCGACTTCGGCACTTTTGGATTATGGCCCTTGATTTATGCAAAATTGACCAAATTCAACTTGCCGCTCTATAAGTCGAACATCATTTTACCAAAATATGTCAAAATATTTGTTGGCATAATCTCTGGCCAAGTTCGATAACCAGCCAAATCGCCCTAGGCACTTCTGAATAATGGCCCTTGATTTATGCAAAATTGGCCAAATAGTAATAGTATAGTAATAGTTAGAGTTGTCTCAAGTTTGACCTTGACTTTTAAGCAAGTGAACATGAAACGGGAAAAAAGGTCATGGTCAAGCTGGGTGAATGTACATGCATTTTTGCTCTCGTCGGAAAAGTGAGGAAAGACGTCTTTGTTTAAGCTGTATAATTAACTTTAGGATTAGGAAGTGTAAAATGGAGTGTGTCATAAGAAATAAAAATATGGATTAGAAACACTTAAAAGTTCTGACTAAAATGAGAACTGTGTTCCTTTAATTGTTCGTTTTGTCCTCGTGTGTTTGCTTTGTATGCTAGTGTGTGTTGGTAGTGTGTGTGTGTGTGTGTGTGCGTGGTTGTGTGTGTGTGTCGTGTGCGTGTGTGTGTGTGTGTGTGTGTGTTGGTGGTGTGCACTTCTGGGTGCTGTGGGGTTCGTTTTGGGGAGGCTGCGTTTTTGGTACGTGGCATTCCCTGTTTGATATTATTTTTGTTTTTAGTGTGTAAAGTCGAAACAAGAGAATATTTGTCAAACCGGTATGTGCGTGGCCTTAGCGCTCTACAACAGTTTAAACGTTTGGATTAACACGGGCGTTTCTACACATCTTGGTGTGTAAAGGTTAGACCACGTGAAATTTCACGCATAACTCGTGCTTTAGTAGTCAGTTCAGTAAATTAAATGTAATCCACCCACACACTACTAGTGTCACTAGTAAACGCTTTCTTTCAAACATCATTGTGTGACAAATATGGATTTGGATTAAGATTTAATAAACGTTTTAATAATGATAGCATATCGGTGAAACAGCTTGACAATTTACCGACACAGGATTTGGTGAGCAACAGGATTTGGTGAGCATCAGTACGCTTTTAAGCTGGCAGCGCTCGTTCTCAGATTTAGAACTGTCTGAACTTGACACATTTTAGGACAAATCATCAAATTAAATGGTTCCAGTATAAAATCATGTAAAGTTTTGCTGTATGTTTGAAATTGTACGCTTCCAAATAATAGTAAAGCGATACAATGTAACAAAGCGCTTGAAATCTCATTATAAACACAGTGTAGCGTGCTGTTAAAAACAAAAATAATATCAAACAGGGAATGCCACGTACCAAAAACGCAGCCTCCCCAAAACGAGCCCCACAGCACCCAGAAGTGCACACCACCAACACACACACACACGCACACACACACACGCACACACACACGACACACACACACAATCATGTACACACACACATATACACTACCAACACACACTAGCATACAAAGCAAACACACGAGGACAAAACGAACAATTAAAGGAACACAGTGGGGCACCGCCTTGGAACGGTCAGTGGCAAAAACACCACTGGGGAGCTTAAACCGGTTTATGGTGCGCACCCAACCTCACTCTTACCCCCACCATGTTCCAAAGTCACAGGACAGTGTAAATAAAAGTAATCCCTGCTAGGTGAATCTCTAACCCAACTCACCAACATTTCAAACACTTTCACAAATTGCTACCAAAATTTTCACTTGTGTTGTGGATTCTTGCATAACATTTTGTTTTAAACATCATTTTGGAGTTTTTTCGTTCACCCGAATCCGTGAACGAGCAGCTTTAATGCAGTAGATATAGTTACGGAAAGTGATTCGTCTAAAATCAAAATTAATGAAAATCGAAAGAGTTCCGAAAAATACTAGATAACATAACAGTTGGGCCATGTCCTGCTATAGACTGGGCATAACTAAAAGTTACAAGTGTTTTTGTTTTTAAACCCTACCTGTTTTGGTCAAAATTTGCCTCATTTTCTATAAACCTTTGGTCATCATCTTTGCTTCAAACGATGCATAATGGAACATTTTTTAAATGCATATATAAAAATGTTTATCCCTATTTGTTTTCATCAAGCTATGTTCAAACAAAGAAGAAATTTCTTATGATTTTAGTATATTTTAAAAATGTCACATTTTTTCAATAAACGTGTTCAATAAACGTGTGTTCGTTTTGTCCTCGTGTGTTTGCTTTGTATGCTAGTGTGTGTTGGTGGTGTATATGTGTGTGTGTACATGATTGTGTGTGTGTGTGTCGTGTGTGTGTTGGTGGTGTGCACTTCTGGGTGCTGTGGGGTTCGTTTTGGGGAGGCTGCGTTTTTGGTACGTGGCATTCCCTGTTTGATATTATTTTTGTTTTTTTTGTATTCGAAGACAATTTTGTCCTACTTTATTGACTGAGCACGATTTTCTCGCTGCTTAAATATACAATGATAAAGCGTTGTCTATACGATATAGACAGGCACAATACTGGACGTCGATTGACCTCATTGACCTCATCAAAATTTGCCTCATTTTCTATAAACCTTTGGTCATCATCTTTGCTTCAAACGATGCATAATGGAACATTTTTTAAATGCATATATAAAAATGTTTATCCCTATTTGTTTTCATCAAGCTATGTTCAAACAAAGAAGAAATTTCTTATGATTTTAGTATATTTTAAAAATGTCACATTTTTTCAATAAACATGTGTTCAATAAACGTGTGTTCGTTTTGTCCTCGTGTGTTTGCTTTGTATGCTAGTGTGTGTTGGTGGTGTATATGTGTGTGTGTACATGATTGTGTGTGTGTGTGTGTCGTGTGTGTGTGCGTGTGCGTGTGTGTGTGTGTGTTGGTGGTGTGCACTTCTGGGTGCTGTGGGGTTCGTTTTGGGGAGGCTGCGTTTTTGGTACGTGGCATTCCCTGTTTGATATTATTTTTGTTTTTTTGTATTCGAAGACAATTTTGTCCTACTTTATTGACTGAGCACGATTTTCTCGCTGCTTAAATATACAATGATAAAGCGTTGTCTATACGATATAGACAGGCACAATACTGGACGTCGATTGACCAATAAATGACAGAGCGATGAGTTGTCTTGTAAATTGTCAAGGTAGGTGGCGATTTATAACAACAACAATATTTAAGGTTTATAGCTGAACATGTAGCTGTATCTATAAAACTTGGAAGTTGACTGCCTGTCTGGCTCGCTTACGTTAAAGTGGGTTTCAACGTTTTCAGCAAAATCACGACCTTAAAGAGGTGGCCATCCTAATCACAGCTCCTACGTGGTACCAAGTCTCTGCCAGCCGCTTGCTGCTTTTCTAAATGAATTATACGGAGGTTGGAAATCACCATATTAAGTAGCAAGTATTAAGATTGAATTAGTTAACTGATTTTCCCGTTGTAACTTAGAGATTAATAGTTAGAATGGGTGAGTACTCAACCTCGTTATCAGTAAATATCTGGCGGTTTCGGAAGCCAATTATCCATAACTGTTTTCTTGAATATAAATTAATAGGTAATTTATAGGCTTACGTGTGTTAGAGATTCACCTAGCAGGGATTACTTTTATTTACACTGTCCTGTGACTTTGGAACATGGTGGGGGTAAGAGTGAGGTTGGGTGCGCACCATAAACCGGTTTAAGCTCCCCAGTGGTGTTTTTGCCACTGACCGTTCCAAGGCGGTGCCCCACTGTGTTCCTTTAATTGTTCGTTTTGTCCTCGTGTGTTTGCTTTGTAAGCTTGTGTGTGTTGGTAGTGTATATGTGTGTGTGTACATGATTGTGTGTGTGTGTCGTGTGTGTGTGTGTGTGTGTGTGTGTGTGTGTGTGTGTGTGTGTGTTGGTGGTGTGCACTTCTGGGTGCTGTGGGGTTCGTTTTGGGGAGGCTGCGTTTTTGGTACGTGGCATTCCCTGTTTGATATTATTTTTGTTTTTTTACATAATTAAAATGAATAATTTTTGAAAGTTTACTTGTCAGCTGCAATGGCTGACTTTAAGTTGTGTTCAATCTGTGTAGGGTAATGTTTTTCAAAATAAAACCAAATACTGAAACAGTTTAAGTTTGCGAGTATGCTTTTAATTTTGCAAGTAACATCTTATCAACTCGCAAAAATGGCAAACCCTAATTTTGTGATAAATTCTAACCCTGATCACATCCGCGGTAACGTCATCAAAGTTGGGGGAAGAATTGCCTCCTGGGTAACATCAACATAGTTGTGGGGAGGAATCACATCCTGGGTAATGTAATCATGGTTAGGTGGAGGAATCACATCCTGGGTAATGTCATCATGGTTAGGTGGAGGAATCACATCTTGGGTAATGTCATCATGGTTAGGTGGAGGAAAACATAGTTGTGGGGAGGAATCACATCCGGGGTCATGTCATCATTGTTGGAAATGTCATCATGGTTTGGGGGAGGAAACGCCTCTTGGGAACCAAAAAACATCTCAACTGAAGAGAACTCTTCTGGAAATATACAAATGTTAGTCTTATTGAGATATACAAATGTTACAGTTTTATGGAAATATACAAAATTAATGTTACAGTATCATGCGAATTATCTCAATTAGTATGTAAAATTCTGTTTAACTTCTGTGAGTTTTCAATGGTTCAAATCAGAGAGATTGAATTGTTTTATATTCAAAAAAACAAAAATAATATCAAACAGGGAAAGCCACGTACCAAAAACGCAGCCTCCCCAAAACGAGCCCCACAGCACCCAGAAGTGCACACCACCAACACACACACACACACAACACACACATACACACAATCATGTACACACACACACGTACACTACCAACACACAGCCCCACAGCACCCAGAAGTGCACACCACCAACACACACACAACACACACATACACACAATCATGTACACACACACACGTACACTACCAACACACACTAGCATACAAAGCACGAGGACAAAACGAACAATTAAAGGAACACAGTAAAATGTGAATACAAGATGAAGCACCATGTCAAACAAGAGTGCCAAACTGTCACAAAATACGCCCGTCAAGGAGACATAACTCAGTATCTGGCAGTTCATTTGTTTTGTAAAACCTGCTAGAACTATAGAGCAGACAATGCTAATTCACCTGTTTTAGCTATAGAGCTGAGAAGGCTGATTTCATAATTTTTAAATAATTCAAGTGCTTTATTCAACAAATGGGTAATGTCCGGGGTAATGTCATCATGGTTTGGGGGAGGAATCGCCTCCTTGGAACCAAAAAACATCTCAACTGAAGAGAACTCTTCTGGAAATATACAAATGTTAGTCTTATACACAAAAGTGTGACCGATAAAAAGAGATTAAGAACATTTATCCCCCCAAACCAGGTTTGGAAAGAACTGATCCGCAACTTCCTCACAGTACATTGACAAAAAGCAACATTATCTGCAATAATTACACAAATGATAAGTGAATAGAAGAACAGTTAGATCTATCCAGTTTTAACACTTAATTGAAAAGAACACAACAAAGGCAACTATAGAAACTGTAAGCAATACAAACTGAAACGAAACGAAACTGAAAATATACAGAAATGAAACAAAAAAAGAAAATTATAATTTTTAACTTCTGCAGCAAGAACATTTGCAACTCTTTCCGTCCCATGATCCAATCAAGCTCTAGAACTGACTTAGGCCAGTGACTTCCCTAAAATGTTGGGGTAGTGAGTTCCAGAGCCTGGGGGCAGCGGAGCGGAAAGAGTTGAGGCCGTATCTTGAGCTTCTTACCTGAGGAACTTCTGCTCTGAAGGAATATGAATGTTGTTTTATTTTAATTAAATCATGTAGATAAGTTGGTGTCTCTTTATTTATTATTTTAAAAGTTTCTATTGCCATGTATCTTAGTCTTCTAATTTTTAAAGTTGGTAATTTGGATTTTTGAAGTAATCGCCTCCTGGGAACCAAAAAACATCTCAACTGAAGAGAACTCTTCTGGAAATATACAAATGTTAGTCTTATTGAGATGTACAGTTACAGTTGTATGGAAATAACTCAGTATCTGGCAGTTCATTTGTTTTGTAAAACCTGCTATATAGAGCAGACAATGCTAATTCACCTGTTTTAGCTATAGAGCTGAGAAGGCTTATTTCATAATTTTTCAATATTTTAAGTGCTTTATTCCACAAGTTGGTAATGTCATCATTGTTTTGGGAGGAATCAATTCAAATTCAATTCAAATTTTATTTCATGTCGGTATATCAGTACAATAAACATTAGCTATGCATAGCTATTGACCGACTGTTTAACAAGAACAGATATAACATACAAACAATACATGGAAGCAATATTACATATAGAGAAACATGTTAAGAGATAAAATATTTACTATTATATACTAATAATTATATCACAATAATTGAGCATGAAAATAAGTGTGTACTTTAAAATATTGAACATATATCACATATTAGCATAAATATATGGGGTAATTACGTAATATATATGTAAATAATACATATCAAATAAAATTTAAGATAAGCTTTTAAAATTAGTTACGATCATTTCTTAGCCTACTTTAAAATACTTTCAAAGGCAATATTTAAGTCTAATACAGATAAAAATTTAGATTAACTATGGTATTAAATAGTGGGTTGCTGTAAAAATAAATAAAAACAATAATTTTCACAGTATCAAATTTCACTTATTTGAATTTTAATAAAATAGTATATTAATACAACTTTCCCTAACATAGAAGAGATGAACTTTGACAATTGTGATTTTTATATTAGAGGTAGTATACATGGAGGGCAGATAAGTTAAAATGAAGTTAAAATCTGCGAGAAACTTGCTGATCTTGACCTAGGTCTAAAAGCCGCCTTAAAAATTTGAATAAGAATCTGAAAGCAATATGAACACAAAAGTGTGACCGATAAAAAGAGATTAAGAACATTTATCCCCCCAAACCAGGTTTGGAAAGAACTGATCAGCAACTTCCTCACAGTACATTGACAAAAAGCAACATTATCTGCAATAATTACACAAATGATAAGTGAATAGAAGAACAGTTAGATCTATCCAGTTTTAACACTTAATTGAAAAGAACACAACAAAGGCAACTATAGAAACTGTAAGCAATACAAACTGAAACGAAACGAAACTGAAAATATACAGAAATGAAACAAAAAAAGAAAATTATAATTTTTAACTTCTGCAGCAAGAACATTTGCAACTCTTTCCGTCCCATGATCCAATCAAGCTCTAGAACTGACTTAGGCCAGTGACTTCCCCTAAATGTTGGGGTAGTGAGTTCCAGAGCCTGGGGGCAGCGGAGCGGAAAGAGTTGAGGCCGTATCTTGAGCTTCTTACCTGAGGAACTTCTGCTCTGAAGGAATATGAATGTTGTTTTATTTTAATTAAATCATGTAGATAAGTTGGTGTCTCTTTATTTATTATTTTAAAGGTTTCTATTGCCATGTATCTTAGTCTTCTAATTTTTAAAGTTGGTAATTTGGATTTTTGAACTTGTCGCCTCCTGGGAACCAAAAAACATCTCAATTGAAGAGAACTCTTCTGGAAATATACAAATGGTTAGTCTTATTGAGATGTACAAATGTTACAGTTGTATGGAAATATACAAAATTAATGTTACAGTATCATGCGAATTCTCTCAATTATTATGTAAAATTCTGTTTAACTTCTGTGAGTTTTCAATGGTTCAAATCAGAGATTGATTTGCTCATAACCAAGACATTAAAATGTGAATACAAGATGAAGCACAATGTCAAACAAGAATGCCAAACTGTCATATAAAATATGCCCGTCAAGGAGGCATAACTCAGTATCTGGCAGTTCATTTGTTTTGTAAAACCTGCTAGAACTATAGAGCAGACAATGCTAATTCACCTGTTTAAGCTATAGAGCTGAGAAGGCTAATTTCATAATTTTTCAATTATTCAAGGGCTATAATCCAGAAGTGCCTAGGGCAATTTGGCTGGTTATTGAACTTGGCCTAGATATTATGCCTGCAAACATTTTCACCAAGTTTGGTGAAGATCAGAGGAACACGAGAGCATACAAGGTGAATTTGGCCAATTATGCATAAATCGAGGGACATTATTCAAAAGTGCCTGGGTCGATTTGGCTGGTTATCTATCTTGGTCGAGAGATTATGCCATCGAATATTTTGACATAGTTTGGTGAAGATCATATGAAAATATGATGTTCGACTTAGAGAGCGGACAAGTTGAATTTGGTCAATTTTGCATAAATCAAGGGCCATAATCTAAAAGTGCCTGAGTCGATTTGGCTGGTTATCAAACTGGAAAGAGTGATTATGCCGACAAACTATTTGACCAAGTTTAGTGAAGATCAGATGAAAACTGTTTGACTCAGAGAGCGGACAAAATGTGGACGCCGCACGCCAGCCGCAAGTGTTCTTATAATATGTCACTGCAGGCGTATAAAGCATGAAAACTAATTTGCAATTTTTTCGCAAACCTGTGTTACAGGTTGCAAATTCCAAAATGAACTTGCATTTAGTTTACAATAATGTAGTAATTGCAATGATACAGCACACAAAATGTAGTTCTACACAGCTAGAGCTTTGTTTAAAGAAACTAATGTCAGTCATACATATAAAAGGATCATCAAGTAGTTGCTGTATTGCAGTAGTAAAGTCTTTGCCTAAGGACCACAGGGACCAGGAATTGATTTCCACCGCAGTGCTATGGCAGAAGTGTGCTTGGGCAAGACACAATAACCTACTTCGCCTTTCTTCAAGGTATGTTCAGTCTAGAAAGAATATCAAGAGTAATTTATCCATCTTGAAGGAACTTGTGTCTTGTTAATGAAAACAAGAGATGTTTGTAAAACACTAATGCCCCTTTGTGTTATCAGAAATGCGGGAAAAGTCGAACTATGCAAGGAACTGTTTTTGAAGTAAAAGTCACTGTGAAATTGGCGTACATGTAAGACCTAATAATCTGAAAGTGAATAGAGGTCATCAACTGGTAATGATAAATCAAGTTTGAAACAATATTTGCAAACTGGTTCTTGACTAATGACACAGAAAAAAATTATATATAAAAGGTTACAGTGACCTTGACCTTTGGCATCACAATATCAATAGGGGTCATCTGCTGGTCATGACCGACCTCCCACACAAGTTTCAAGATCCTAAACCCAACCCGAAGTGTTCTTGAGTTATCATCTGGAAATCATATGGAAGCTGGAGGTTCAGACCAACATCTGCTAACCAATAAACCCATCTTCTTTGAAGAGGACATAATAAATTACTGAAGAATGTGCATGTTGATAATTTTACTATAGTTTATGTTACCATGTATGTCTTGCACTTTTTTGATGGCCCCACGGTCCTCAGCTCTGTTCTTAACTTCTATCAATCTGAAATGGTCAGGTTTATTGTGCAAAATCAAAGTATTATATGTCCAATGGTAGCCAGGTTAGCGATAAAGGACCACCACCACCCTTTTGTTTTAATCCACATTTCATATTTCAACTTGCTTCTATATGACCTTTCTTTCATGTATATGTTATGCCCCAGTTTTCCATGCAAATTCTTTATAAAAAATTTAATTAAAACAAATAGAATTTGCATAATTCATAAATTATTGTTTTCTTGGATTAAAAGAAAAGTAAAATCTTATCATCATTGTCATCTTTTTTACATTGTTTCTTTAATTTTATGATTACATTTTTGAGCCTCAGGTGTATTTTCCCTTCACTTGCTATTGTCACCTGGAAAACCAGTTGTGAATAAAAACCAAAGAACCAGTGCTAAATTCATATGACTTCTATGCAAAATAAAGTAACACGTGAAATTTAACACTGAGTTCTTGGATATTTTCCTGCTATTATGTCTTAACAAGTGTCCACCGCTTCTGACGCCCGCAAATAGTCGCCACTGCCAAACAAACACGCGCATAACATATACATGATATAACATATTTCACATAATAACAATAGAATACTAGGAATGAGCAATGACTTCAGTAAGAGGGAACGAAAAATTACTATATTTGAAATTGAAATTCTTTATACAAATCATCTAGCAAAATCTTATTAAGTCATATCTGTAAAGTTGGTCTGCAATTAGGATTGGGAACTGTATAGTAGTCTGCGAAAAGTCATATTTCCTATATAGACATGTTTCCTTCAGTATGTTCTTTTTATCATGTATACCTGAAATTATACATATTTCACACATTACAATAGAGAACTACAAATCAGAGCCTACATCTCTTGCCTACAGATGGGGGTTATGATGCAAACAAGTATTCGAAGTTTCAAAGCAATATCTCAAAGGGTAAAGTCAATAAGTGGATTTCACCCATTTCTAATTCTAGCACATTTGACCTTTGCGTAAATACAACTTGTGCCAGAAAAGGTGTTATTTATTTAATAATTTGCACAAAATATATCATGCAATACGTGGGACAGACTCGTCAAAAAGTTTCACAAAGAATGAATAGTCATAAGTTTGACATTCACAATTTTACCGACCCTTTATATGCTACAAATATTTCTACTCATTTTAATTATCCGGGTCATGATATAGGTTATTTCAGTTTTATGCCTATAGATACTGTAAATAATGATATGGAAAGGTTATTACGGGAAACGTTTTGGATACATAAACTATGTACGAAAATCCCGGACGGTCTAAACACCAGCATTTTGTATTCTGTTTAGAAATTATTGTTACAGTATACTCCGAATATAACGACCCCAGATATAACGAAATTCTGGATAAAACGAACACATTTTATCTGCCCCAGTTTTCTTCTTTCTATATTTCATATGAAAATGTTATATGGATATAACAAACTCCGGATATTAAGAATAAATTTAAATGGTCCCTAGGAGTTTGTTATAGAAGGAGTTCACTGTACTTATTTGTGAATTTTCTATTAATATGGGTATGTTGGTTTTAATATTAAACCATGTATTTAATGATATTTTGTAATTAAAACTGCTGCATCTTTTTTGATCAATATCTATATTGTTGAAATATTCAAAACGTTTATGCACTATTTTGCACGTTTAAGTTCGCGTCCGTCTTACGGATGTGACGTCATATTTGTTTTTATATATATTCTGAAGAAGGCTTTACGGCCGAAACATGTCGATTAATGTTTAAACTTATTAGTGCGTTGATTTTCTTTTTCTATTTTATACCCATATTCAATGTATTTTCTAAGTAAAGAAAGGGCCATAATTCTGACAAAAACCTTTACAGCAGTATGTCAGTGGATGGAGGTAATAATGGTTAATAAGAATCGTAAGTTTCAAAACACTATCTGTAATGGTTTTGAAATAAAGTGGGGTGGTACTTAAAATATAATCAAGCTCAATGCACTTTCAAAGTCGAAAAAGGGCAATAATTCTGACATAAACCTTGGCAGAATTATGTTCCCTTGTCTGTTGATGGCAGTTTTGATTTTTAACAAGTATTTAAAGTTTCACAGCAGTACCTCTAAAGGTTCTGAAATAAGGTTCTGTATCTTTTTATCCGAAAGTCAAGAAGTATCAAACTTAACTGTTTGATATCCCTTGTAGATTAATACTTCAAGTGGTTGACAGTGCCGGTTGCACACAAAACTTTAAGTAGGAATTTCTAAGTACATATCAAGAAACATTTTCACAGCGTTATCTTCTCTTGCTTACAGATAGGTGTCATGATGGTACATAAGCACTCCAATTTTCAAAGTAAAATCTCAAATGGAAAAATCAACAACTTGACAAGAATAAAATTTTAAATTGAGTGTCTTAGTCGAAAAGGGCCATAATTCAAATAAAATCCTGGACAGAGTTACCTTCTACTGCCTATGTTTGGGAATCATGATGGTAAACAAGTATTCCAACTTTCAAAGTAATATCTCAAACAGTTTAGTCAAAAAGTGAACTGGTACGAAAAACTTAACCGATATTCTAAGTCAATACAAGAGGGCCAAGATGGCCCTATATCGCTCACCTTGGTACAAGTCCACTTGCCTGGTGGAAGATCACTAGATAATGATATTAACCAAATAGGTTTTCCTATATACGCCTTTGCAAAACAAGTTAACCCCCCCCCCCCGGGCAAGGTCAATTTTGACCCCAGGGGCATAATTTGAACAAACTTTGAAGATGTCTACTAGGCAATGCTACATGCCAAATATCTAAGCTCTAGGCCTTGTGGTTTTAGAGAAAATTTTTTTAAAGATTTTCCTATACAAGCATATGCAAAACTAAGTGACCACCCCCGCGGAGTAAATTTTGACCCCAGGGGCATAATTTGAACAATATTGGTAGAGGTCTACTAGACAATGCTACATGCCAAATATCTTAGCTCTAGGCCTTGTGGTTTCAGAGAAGAAGATTTTTAAAGTTTTTCCTATATATGCCTATGCAAAAACTAAGTGCCCACCCACGCGGTGTCAATTTTGACCCAGGGTCATAATTTGAACAATCTTGGTAGAGGTCTACTAGACAATGCTACATGCCAAATATCTTAGCTCTAGGCCTTGTGGTTTCAGAGAAGAAGATTTTTAAAGTTTGTCCTATATATGCCTATACAAAAACTAAGTGCCCATCCGTGCGGGGCCAATTTTGACCTGGGGGTCATAATTTGAACAAGCTTGGTAGAGGTCCACTAGACAATGCTACATTCCAAATATCTAAGCTCTATGCCTTGTGGTTTCAGAGAAGAAGATTTTTTAAGTTTTTCCTATTTTTTGCCATAGCAATCAGAGTTCTGCATGGAATGGAATTCTTTGAACAATTTTGGTAGAGCTTCATGCAAGGAACATTCCTGCATAGTTTTATCAACATTGGCCTAGAGGTTTCAGAGGAGATGTCATTTGAATCAAAATGTTGACGGAGGACGGACAATCATCAATCAGAAAAGCTCACCCTGGCGTAGCTAAATAGGCCTTAATTAAAAACAAATATCCTCGACAGAGTTACCTTCTCTTGCCTTTCAAAGCAATATCTCAAAGGGTTAAGTCAATAGTGGATTTTACCCAAATTCAATGTATTTTCTAAGTCTAAAAAGGGGCATAATTCTGAAAGAAACCTTTTCAGAGTTATATTCTCTTGTCTGTGGATGGAGGTAATGATAGTGAATCCGTATGGTAAGTTTCAAAGCAATATTGGTAATGGTTTTGAAATAAAGTGGGGTGGTATGAAAATCCAAGCTCAATGCACTTTCTAAGTCGAAAAAGGGCAATAATACTGACAAAAACCTTTACAGAGTTATGTACTCTTGGACTCTTCGAAAAGTCGAGCTAAAGAGGAATGAAATTTTTTTCTCTGAGTTTTAATGAAATAAGTATCTTCTAGCCTGTTGGCAAGTCGTTTCTTTGCCAGCAATCACGTTTTCCATAATTTGACTGCGCACTTGTACATCAGACATTTATTTTCAATTTACTGATTTATATTTATTAATTAAATTCAAAAGAATCACTTACTCAAGAATTGTAAAGTTAGATGTTTTACTTTGCATATTGAAATGTAAACGGTCATGCTTGAACAAGAACTTCAAAACATATATTTTACCTGTTCTGTTATTAGCGAGTTATCACAATGCAATAAACTCCAATTTTGCTACAAGTCAAACAATTATAACTGCAGGGTTACTTGGTTGGTTATCTTACTCCAGTGTTAAAAATTTAACTTGTACAAGTCCAGAAAGCAGCTTTTATTTATTGACAGACGTGCATTTTCTTTCAGCAGTCATTGTTTTCTTTTTGGGCTGATCTGATTTGTGTTAATTCAAGACACTAAACTCAAAACACTTAAAAAACGCCTATCATTAGCACCACAGATTTAAAGCCATACAACATGCACAGTTGCACTTCATACTGATGCTTTCACCAAACTTGATGGAATTCAAAGGGGTTATGGAGAAAAACAGTGGAGAATTTTTCATATTTCAGGCCTCTCTGGCCGTGCCCTTGACCTTTAAAGGGGCACTCCCTACATCTAGTAAATTATATTATCAAAACATAAATAATGTGTTTCATGAACATTAAATGATATATACAATTTTGAAGAACAACATACATGTAATATTATATCGAAGAAAGCTTCATTTTAGCACAAATAATCAACATAGAGGCCTTTTGTAATAAATCGCATCCACCCATTAATTGAACAACAACAACTCTACATATATTATTGAATGGTTAACAGTACTGCAGCATATCTTAAACCGCTGATTTTATCGATAATGACTGTCATACATAGCTGAAACTTTTAGGTTAACAAATAATACTTCTAAAAATTCATTATTTCTGTTTTGGAGGTTATTTAGTTTGACATCAGTTATAGGGTATGTCCATTCAACTTTATGACCCAAAATTACAAATACACAACTAGACTTGGTATCGAGGGATAGTGGGCAAGAATTTCTCCAATATCAGGCCCCTGTGACCTTGACCTTGACAATGACCCTAAATTAAAATTAGCACAATTAGGTTCAATACTGATGCTTCCCTGGAAGTTTGATCAATGCAAATCCAACATGGGGTTTTCGAGATAAAGAGCGAACAAAAGTTTCAAGTTACAGGGCCCTATGACCATGATCTTCCACTATATGACCCCAAATTGTCATATGCATGACTTTATACTGATGCTTCCTACCAAGTTTGATGAAAATCAAACAAAGGATTTTGACGATTAAGAGATGATTAAGAGAGGCTTTTGACTAAATGGCCCCAAATTTATATAATGCACAACTAGACATCATGCTTCCCTAAAAGTTTGATGCAAATACAATGACCTTTAACTATATGACCTCTATAGACTTCATATTGTGTCAGGCCCCTGTGACATTGGAGTTTGATTACATGACCCAAAATTGTAATCATGCGCAACTAGACTTCATAATAGAAGCTTGCCTGAAAATTTGATCAGGCGTTTTGGAGATAAGAGCGGACAAGATTTTGATGCATAACCAACCTAGTATTTTGGAGATGAAGAGCAGACAAGATTTTCAAGTTTCAGGTCCCTGTGACCTTTAACCTTGACTATATTAGTCCAAATTGAAATATGCACATTTAGACCTTATACTGATGAAAACCTGAAAGTTTGAAGAAAATCCAACATTTTGGGGTTTCGGAGATAATTTGAAGAGCAGACAACGCAATGCGGACAGACAGATGAACTGACAAATGGAAAAAAGTTTCTTTCTAATTATTTTAAATGTCAATCATTTGGGACTAAAATAATGATAAAGTGGATTTTTTCACAGTAAATTATGGTCCACTGCATTTAGAGGAAGGTTGTAGATAATGTTTCCAGATGACTTTAATTACCTCACTCTCTTCCTCCCTTCTGTATTGTCTTCTTCCTCATCCTCCATCTTCCTTTTCACTCCTGAAATTGTTGATCACTCTATAGTTCATAATGCATGATCTGATAATTGTTCTTTAAAATACTACAGAAGCTTGAAATTTTACCTTAGTGACCTGACCCTGTTTATACAAAGGAAGAACATGAAAACTGTCTGTGAACTATTCTTTCAATTCACTTTGTTCATGTTAACACTAATGACAGTATGTGATAAAATAACAAATGATGGACAAAAGTTCTTTGCATAATCTGAAACATAACAAAGAAGACTTATATTGGTAAGTATTGGTCATATATGAAGTCAAATGAATGAATGTGTCTTCTTAAAAAAAGTTGTGCATATAAGCTGGTAAAGAATATATCAATGTAAGAAAAGTACACTCCAAGTTCCCAGTACCCTTAAATTTGACCATATTTTAGTCTAAATGACGGCCATTTCGGATTCTACTAGATGATCTACATATTAAAATTTGCTAAGTAGTATACATTTGTATATTAACTGGAAACTATCCATTTGAAGTACAAAATATCGAAGGTAAAATAAATAAAATGTTCAAATAAACAATGAATACATCGAGCGAAAATACATGTGAAATTACCCCAGCAAGCATGCGCATATTGGACCAATATCAGTTTTAAGTAGGCTGACTGATATCTGTTTTTGATATTGGTACGATATTCGGCCGATATCAACCGTTTACCGAGAACAACATGTTGTGTATAATAAGATGAAATATGTTTAAATTATTTCATAAATCTTTTAAGATTTAACGAATTTACGTTAAACTCTTCTAAATAGGTACAAACCTTATTTAACACAGTGGATGTTTCGATATCGGTCCAACCTCGGTTTGATATCAGAAATAGAGAAATGAGGCACGTTTGAGGAACAGATAGGCAGGACAAAATAACTTTGAATATAAGTTAGTTATTTTCTATATTTTTGCTTAGCGAAGTGCAACGCTTAAAGTCTTAAAACAATAAAGAGAACTTGTTTATATGTTCGGCTTTAATTTATACTTCATTCAGCCCGGGATATACCGCCATTTTGGATCATATTTGAAATGGACACTTTGTGCAAATTGTCCTCAATTGGGTTATCTTTTGGAAAGGTAAATCATATTTTACTTAATTCAATTCAAACTGAAATACTGTTGAAGTTTACAATGTGTTTTTGTATTGTTTAACTCCCATATGTAGTTAAGGAACAGTAGTAAGCTATTATCACAGGTTTTCGCAATTTAAAATGTTGTCTGTGGAGCAGATGATAAGTAAAAACTAGTCTGATCCCTGTAGTAGGTCATGGTAATAGTCAGTGCCTTCATACATCGGACGTTTTGAGTATATGGTGCGTAAGTTTCTTTATGTACAAGAATATATGTATATTTATACTGCACAATTACTACAGTTTTTCATATCGGTCCGATAGAGAGTCAATACAGGTCCAATTTGGTTTTTAAGCCGGTCCAATATCGGGTTGATATCAGAAATGACATCGGCCCGATATTACGTCAACTTTGCAAAACCGAGGTCGGTCCGATATAAAAATATGGTATTGGGCCGATATTGAAAGCGATATCGGACCAATGTCGGCGTGATGTATTATGCTTGCTGGGACCCCACCCACTTTTAAATGCATGTGCATTCAAATTTTGTTCTCTTTTTTCTGCTTTAATATAATAATTTTGATAAGCTATAGGTCATATTTTATTTCTTGCCATATAGGTGTATCAAATTGGTAAAAAAAATGAACTACTGTTCAAAAAAACCTCTTAAAACCGAAAAATTTATCACTCTTACGGGTAAAATTGTCATTTTTTTCATAAATTTCCCTAAACTCGTGAAAAAACATCATAAAATCGTATATTTAGTGTCTATTTATACATTTTAATGTTAAAAACAAAACACAATCTTTAAAAAAGAATCTGGACCAACAGTACTACAAAAACTGGATTTTTCAGTTTTGGCGGCCATCTTGGACGCCATCTTGGATTTTTCGGAACGCCACCATTTATGCCAATTTATGCCGGCAGTTTCATAAACTACAATCTATTACGAACATTTTGATATATGACTCAGCTTGTTATACAGGGGGGTCCAGGTTCCCATTTTTTAAAGCCAGAAAGTCACCCTACTATTAGAACATTTATGTGGTCTGTACCATAAAGGCAATGCTATCCTACAAGGGGGCACAGGTGAAAGTAGCCTAGCAGGGACGTAAACAGTGCATTAAATTCTGACCAGGGGTTTTGGAGATTAAAGGCAAACAAGATTTTACTATCTCGAGCCTCTGTGACCTTTGACCTTGTGACCCAAAACATCGACCATGCACAACTAGGCATTGTACTTATCACTTCAATTTGTGAAGTACCAGGTGAAAATGCTAACACGGAGATAAAACATCAACCATCAGCCCGCCATTTTTACGATCATACACCAAAAATCTTGCTTAAAGTGAATCAGCAACCACTTTACGTCCTACCCCCTGATTTGTACCGCCATATATACCAAAGTAAGCTTCATCTAATTTTGTATTAGATAACATCTGGTGAGTCTTCTCTTCGAAGAATCTCACTTAAACAAAGCTCATCAGACCAAGGTCAAAGTCATGATCACCTTGTATTTAATGCAGATAGTTGGGATTGAAATAAGAACATTGTTGTAGATTCAATCAAAAGGCAATTTTGGAAACATTCAGATTTAGAGAAGACATTTTCACATATATTTCAAATTATCTGCTTAATCAATGTAAACTACAGACTGCACTGTAACATGATCCTTGACCTACTGACCCCAAAAAACAGTAGGGATTTTCTCCTCGGACCAAATATCTAAGAAGTTTGAAGACTTTGGGTGATACAGATCTCAGATATTGAGCCTGATTTTCAAAGTTTTGGTCACTGTAACCTTTACCTTTGACCTACTGATCCCAAAACAGTAGGGATAGTCTAGTCAGTAAGACCAATCATCCTATGAAGTTCAAAGACTGTAACATTGACCTTTGAAGGATCATATACAGTTGCAGGCAACCTTCTTAGCATGTTTAATGAAAGTTGAATGAAAATTGTGACCCATGATGGTGAACTTTATATGTGTGTGTGTACATGATTGTGTGTGTGTGTCGTGTGTGTGTGCGTGTGTGTGTGTGTGTTGGTGGTGTGCACTTCTGGGTGCTGTGGGGTTCGTTTTGGGGAGGCTGCGTTTTTGGTACGTGGCATTCCCTGTTTGATATTATTTTTGTTTTTAGTTATTGAACATTTGTAACAATAATTTCATCATCTAGGTAGGTGCCATTCATTGAATTTTACTCTGTGCCAGCAATGCCAAAAATCTTCATCACGCTATGATAAGTTCATTATTCTTTAAACTCACCTGCTTGGGGTCTGTTAACTTTAGCATTTTCTTGTTCACTAGGGCTAGGTTCTTGTTCAACTGATGACTGCTCCGATACCTGGAAAGCAGAAGTAGAAGGCTGCATGATTTTCTAAGTATGCTGATTTTTCATGCACCACTAAGTTGCACTTAAAACACTTTAGGGTTTAAACACTCTAACCCTATTTTTCCTTGACCAGGGCATAACTTAAAAACTTCTTGTTGGAATTCAATACAACTTGATACAGTGGTCAAGCACAATGAGAGGAAGTGTGGTGTACATGAACCATCACTCTATCTTGACTAATTGCGGGGTTACTGACCTTTGTTACTTTTCCATGTCCGGAGCAAACTACTGCTTGGAATTTAACATACAATGGTCAAGCACAATGAGAGGAAGTGCTGTGTACATAAAACTGTATTTTAATTATTGAGCTAATTATTACAATGTAAAAATTAACATTGAAGTTAAAGTAATATTGTTCTTGAAATTTTTTTTTTGGTAAAACTTTTTATTCTCCTTACCTCATTATTAAACTTAAACATGTGATGTAACACATCAAATATAATCTGCTAAATGTAACTTAGGTCATTATATCAGTTATGTTATTGTTTATTGTCTTTGGCCAAAAGTGGTCAATTTGCACAGGTAATTTGTAATTTAAAGCCCCAATGTAACTTAGGTAATTATATCAGCTATGTTATTGTTTATTGTCTTTGGCCACAAGTGGTCAATTTGCACATGTAATTTGTAATTTATAGCCCCAATGTAACTTAGGTCATTATATCAGTTATGTTATTGTTTATTGTCTTTGGCCACAAGTGGTCAATTTGCACATGTAATTTGTAATTTATAGCCCCAATGTAACTTAGGTCATTATATCAGTTATGTTATTGTTTTTTGTCTTTGGCCACAAATGGTAAATTTTCACATGTAATTTGTAATTTATAGCCCCAAGGGGATCTGGAGCAATCCAAGTTAGGTAATGTTAGTGAAATTTTGAAATCACACTAATATGTATATCATATGATTATATTATGTTAAAAATGAATGGATTTTTTTTCACCACTGAGTTAGGCATTAAAATTGCAACAGATCATACGTTTACATTATTATGATAAGATTATTCTTTCTACCCGAAAAATGGAAAAGAATATTGATTTTTCCAGAGAAAATTAGATTTTTTTTTCCTAAAATAAATTGTTTTCACTGTATATCTGTTTTGTATTTTCATTCAGCTTTATATGCTCATGTTGCACAAAGTGCCAATGTAAGCTACTATAGGATTGCTCACTATCCATTGCATGTCTGTTCACCATACCCTTTAAAAGACATCTCCTCTGAAGCTGCTACCCTGATGGCAGGGATGTTCCTTGCATGAGGATCTATCACAGTTTTTAAAATAATTCTACTTTATGTAGAGCTCCGGTTTCCATGGCAAGTGAAAGGAATATCTTCTTTTCAAAAACCAGTAGGCCAATTTTAAGAGTTTAGATATTTGGCATGTATTATTGTCTAGTGGACCTCTAATAAGATTGTTCAAAAATGACCCACAGATCAAAATTGACCCAACTTGATTTTGTAAAATTAATGTTCATATTATAGGAAAAACTTCAAAAGTCCTCTTATCTTGAACCATAAGGCCCAGAGCTTCAGTTTTTGGATTCCAAATGTAGCATTATGCAGCGGACCTACAAAGGTTCTCAAGGTCAAATTGACCCTTTAGTAGTATTGTTAACCTTGTGTAATGAATGCTCAATGATAGCTGAAGTGTTGACTGATATAGGGGGCTAACCTGGCCTTATTGTATTGTCTCTATACCGTATACTATGTAATGCTTATCCTGCTGGTAGCATGTGAATCTGTGCAAATCCTGACAAGCCTAACATAGGAATGGGAAAAAGTTCTGCTGTCACGATTTTAAAGATAAGCAGACTTACCTCCCTTTTTAGCTGATCTTGCGCAAGGTTGAGCTATTTAGATTGCTCGCTGTCCGGCGTGCATGGGTTCACCATTTCTCCGAAACCACAGGACCAATGTTGATGAAACTAGCATGGATGTTCCTTACATGAAGCTCTATTAAAGTTCTTCAAATAATTTCAATCCATGCATAACTCTGGTTGACATGGCAACGGAGAGAAAAAAGTTTTTAAAAACCAGAAGGCCAAAAGCTTAGATAGTTAGCATCTAATATTGTATAATGGACTTCTACTAAGATTGTTCAAATCATGAATCCCGGGTCAAAATTGACCCTGCCACTGGGGGTCACTTGATTGTACACAGGCTTATATAGGAAAAACTTCAGAAACCTCAGGGTCTAGGCCTTAGTTGTTTTATATGTAGCATTGACTTACAGACCTCTACCAAGATTGTTCAAATCATAACCCCCAGGTAAAAATTGACTCAGCCCAGGGGATCACTTGATTATACATAGGTTTCAATGAACTCTTTAAAAAATATTCTCAAGGCCCACAGGTTAGCTATTTGGCATGTGGCATTGCCTAGTTGACCTTCACCAAGACTTCAAATCAAGACCCCCAGCACCAAATTTACCCTCGCCAGTGGAGTGACTTGATTTTACATAGATTTCTAACCACAAAATAACCCATAAGGCCCAGTGCTCAGATATTTGGCATGTAGCATTGTGTCATTGACCTCTATGAAAACATTCAAATTAGGACACCCAGGTCAAAATTGACCTTTACTGCATTGCGACTGTCGACGTTGTATTATAGTCAATGGTAGCCTGGTGAGCAATATAGGGCCATCTTGACCCTCTTGTTGTATTGTGTACTGTACTGTGTTGTCAATTGTTTAGCTGACATTAGCATGAAGTGCTTTTGTGATCTTTTGGACACCTGCCATATGGTGAAAAAAATCAACAGAAACCATCTTTACTCACTTTAGCTCACCTGACCATGAAGTGCTCCAAGTGATCAATTCTGAATGGCATGAAAAACACCTTCTGACAGTTCAATCCCATGGTCCCACTGTTACAGTCAGTTATCATGTCTGACCAATTCTAAGTTCCAGAATAAAATGATCCTCACCTGGGTTAATGTGATCGCTTGATGTACAATGTAACCTCCACTAAAGGTCAACTCCCACCAACAGCAACCTCCTTACAACAGCCAATATGAATTCCCCACCTTCGTTTTTCTTTATGTTATATCTCCTACCAACAGTCACCTCCAAACTCTACCCAACGCCCACTATTTTTCATCCCGAATTAACAGGAAACATCTCAAACTCCCATGGAACACACTAACCACCCGTCAAAAGTTTGACCGGAAAAGCTTTCCATAAAACAATTTTCTGAAAATCCCCAATGTCTGTAATTGTTTTATCCATTCCTAGGTCTGACTTTAACATCAAGATTTAATGCAACAACCCAGACATACTCTAACCTTTATATGAAAGTTTTTTTCACAATGTTTAGTACCCAAAGCATAAACCTGAAAAAAACCCTGCAACTTCCAGTCATCCGGCTGTTGGCTGTTGCAGGGAAGTTGCACTGTATATCTGTTGTAGCTCTATGAGCCTTACGCATGTTTCAACAGTCAGTCATGGTTACAGACAGCTAGTTTACAGTGAAGAACGAACTGTCACTGATATAGTCAATAGCAGGGCTCAAAACCTTGACCTTGAATCTATTAGAGGTTACAGTGATTTTAAGTCAATGACTCGAACCACTTTACCACGGAGGCTAAAACTTGTCCGTCCTCTGTCAATATTTACCTTGTGAACACTCTGTAAGCCACCTTTCATAACAATTGCCATGAAACTTAGTAAGTTAAAGTATATGTCAAACATGAAACTTGGTAACATGACATCGAAAACTAGTTTACCAAGACAAATGAAATCATTATAAAAATTGGTCAAGTTGTTTGTGTTGATAAATTCTAGAAAGAGTTTAAAAGGAGTGTTAATAAATTCCAAGTCAATGATTTTTTAGTTAAGAGTTTGGAGTTTTGAGTCAAGAATTTCAAGTCAAAATTTCCTAGTTGATTGTCTTATGTGGCAGTTCTTATGCACTGCATCCGTTCATGTTTTCTTCTAATGATACCTAAACTTTGCCGGAAAAGGTCCAAATAATCACAAATGTAACTTGCTATGAAATTTCCTAAAACTGGGCAGATTGACAGTTTAATCTCCACTGAGCAACCACTCACTGCACCTGGAAGCTGGTGACCTTTAGCAACCTGAGTGTTGTCTTTGGCAACCAGTAATTTCCCCCTTGCAACCTGTCACTTCCTGAGCAGCTACTAATTCCCTTTAGCAACAAGTGACTTCTTTAGATAAGTGCACTGGTTTTCGATAAAGGCGATATAGGCCATCATGACCCTTTTGTTAACTAGTATATCACAGTTTATACTAGTATTTCATTTAGATGTTCCAGCTACATGATATGAAAAGGTGTTACTGGAATCAGGAAAATTACTGCTTAATAAGATAACAATATACATTGTCTTTTTACCTCTACCAAGATTGTTCAAGCTATGACCCCCGGGTCAAAACTTACCTCGCCAGGAGGGTCACTTGATTGCACATAGGCTTAAAACTACACATAGGGAAAACTTTAAAAATCGTATTCTCTGAATAGACCTGGAGCTTAGATATTTAACATGTGCACTTCTGGGTGCTGTGGGGTTCGTTTTGGGGAGGCTGCGTTTTTGGTACGTGGCATTCCCTGTTTGATATTATTATTTTTTTTTTTTCTAGTGCACCTCTATCAAGATTGTTCAAATTATAACCCTAAAAGTTGACCTCGCCCAGGGGTCACTTGTTTTACAAAGGCTAAGGAAAACTTTGAAAATCTTCTCTTCTGATTCCGATTCCATGTGTGCGGTATAAGGCCATCTTGGCTTAATTTCTTAAATGATTATCATCTTTAGACATAGTGTCCAAAAGTTTTGATCATTGTGTGATGCTTAAATTACTTCGTGTAACTAGTCTTAATGAATAAACAGATTTTTGTGCAATACAGTGTAGTGCAATGAATTGTTAAATATACCTCTAAAGATGCAATATTAAAGAAAAAGAAGAGTTTTGGCATTCATGGACAAAACAGAAAACAAGATATATGTCTTTAAGAGAATGGTGGGATTATGTTTAAACATAACCTCAAAATAATAAGCATTGATTTTTGCTCAGAACTAAACAAACACGAAAGGAACATTAGCTTTCTAGAAAATAAACTACAATTTTTGAAACAGAAGGAAAATTGCGAGGTTTTACCACTGTGTTCCTTTAATTGTTCGTTTTGTCCTCGTGTGTTTGCTTTGTATGCTAGTGTGTGTTGGTAGTGTATGTGTGTGTGTGTACATGATTGTGTGTGTGTGTCGTGTGTGTGTGTGTGTGTGTGTGTGTGTGTGTGTGTGTGTGTGTTGGTGGTGTGCACTTCTGGGTGCTGTGGGGTTCGTTTTGGGGAGGCTGCGTTTTTGGTACGTGGCATTCCCTGTTTGATATTATTTTTGTTTTTACAAAACACATTATTTTTGTTTTTACAAAACACAAATAGAAGACATTACATTAAAGGTCTCTAGATATTATGAATTAAAAGCAAATGCTGCAAAGATTCGTTCTAAATCGAAGTTCATACAGGAAAATGAAAAGTCAACTGCGTATTTTTTTTAATTTAGAAAAGAAAAATGGTAAGCAAAAACTATGGTCGAAAATAAAGTCTGAATCAGGGGAGATAATATTCGGTATTGAAAACATTTTAAAGGTGCAGAAGGAATTTTACCAAAAACTTTTTACATCAGAAAATATAGACCTAAATGCTGCGGATACATTGTTATCTACCGTTGACAAACGCATAAGCGAACACCAAATGCTTGAATTAGAATCAGACCTTACAATACAAGAAATTGAATCCTCAGTTTAAAGGCATATTACAGGACACCGCTGGCTTATTGGGTGTGTATTAGGGGTTTCTTAGTGTGAAAAATATTTGTTTTATGTCACTAAGAGACGATACTAGCTTGTCACTACGAAATAACATATTTACAACCTGTTAGTCGTGCTATATATACCCCTATGTAATCTTACAGATTTTCTCCTACATTTTACCCTTGTAAGAGACGCCTGTACATGACTGTTGGTGCGGATGCTGTGAGGCGGGGGCTCATACCGGTCACTTAGCTACTAGCAGGACCGCATGCGATCACAGATTAGTTATCACCTTTCTTTCGATCGGAGCCGCCATAACATTGTCAGGAGACTATTCTGATCTCGTATGTGTCAAGCTAGTATAATATTTTGCTATTTTTCTACCCTCCAGACATGCCAGTCGTCTCCATTTTGCTTGCCACTTACTATACGTCAACCTGGGATGCTTGTGGTTTGTGAAGTGGGTGTGTGGGTTTGAGTGTTTGCCGAGCAGTCCACTGTGTAAACAGTCCTTATCTATATTTTTTCATTGTATCCTATATTTTTGATAAATTCGAATACGGCCAGGCGAATATCTTGTGCTACTTCTTTTGGTGGATCTAACAGAGTTTTTTCCGTAATGGCTACTAATTCTAATTTTAAAAGTTTTGTTTCAAATATTTTCCTTTCTTCAGAATATAGTGGGCAGTGAAACATTAGATGGCTAAAATTTTCTATTTCGTTACATTGTTGACAGTTTTTGTCGTCTACATATCGGTCCCCTTTCAAATAGCTACTTTTAAGTTTGAGTCTAGTATACATTGTGTCTATTTTTCTATCATGATGGTACGTTTGTAATTTACTAGGCGGTTTAATATTAATTTCTATGTTATGTGCTGAGCAATATGTTTCCCATTGCTTTAGATATTTCTGTTTAACTTTATCTTTAATGATGCTGTACTTCCGGTACGCTGAGCTTAATTGGAATTTCTGTACCGGAAGTGCTGCCGTATTTGGCATTGTCGTCTGCTATTTCATTTCCGTTTATGCCTACATGACTAGGTACCCACATTAATTGAATTTCGTCCCCTCTACGCTTTATGGCTGTGACGGACTTTAAAATATTGTAAATCATTTCTTGCCTATGACACTGACCCGATTTTATTGCTACTAAGGAACTCAGACTATCGCTAATAATGACTGCTTTTGGAATATAGTTTTCTTTGCAATAACATATTGCATAATCTATTGCTGCTAACTCACATGTAAATATTGAAGTTTGATGGTTAAGTTTTAGACTCTTGTTATGTAGAATTGTGCCGTCTTCTGCTATAACTACTATGCCCGCCCCTGCTATTTGTTTGGACGGGTCTTTACTACCGTCTGTATAAATTTGAGTAAAGTCTCTAAAGTGCCGAATAATGTTTAAATTTGCAATAATTTTGTTTCTTTCATTATCTTCTGCTTTGTTAATTTTCCCAACTAAATCTAGGTTAATCTCAGGCATTTCAATATTGATAAGTTGTTCGTAGCACGGTTCTTGAATTTGGGTTTCGCTTAGGCCGTATTCTGTAATTAATGTTCTAATGGTTTGTGCGTAAGGTTTCTTTAGGTTTTTATTGCTTTTGGTTTTGTAGTTTTGTAAAAATATGCAGGGTGGTCACATATTTCATCATTAATAGGTAAATTTGGGCCAAATCTGGAGCTTCTGGCCCAGTATTTTAATGCTTGAAGTTCTCTCTGCAAAGGCAGTGGAATAATGGCGGTCTCGGTATGTAAAGGGAGGGTCAGGGTGTGCCTCGGACATCCTATAAGTATTCATCATTAAACTGAAAATTATGGGAGACAATACCGCTCCCTGGGGGCATCCATTCACTGTTTCCACTACCTCTGAGTTAACCATTTTATCACGCGCCCTTGTATGCCAGAATTTTGGAGTTGCATGAGTGCTCCTCCGTTCCACATTTTATCAAATGCATTACTCAGATCTAAAAATATAGCTATAAGATATTTGTGTTCTGCCTGTGCTTTCTTGCAATCGGACTCTAATCTAGTGATGTTATCGTCGCATGAGTGATGCGACCTGCATCCGGACTGGTATTTGGACATAAGATTGTTCTTTTCTAAATATGTGCACAGTCTGGGTTTAATCATTTTTTGCATTAGTTTTGTAAACGTTGGAGTTAAAGAAATCGGTCTATAAGAAGCAAGCTCATTTTTGTCTTCATTAGGTTTTAGTAATGGTATGATAACTGCATGATTCCAGGTTTCTGGCGTGGTGCCCTCTACCCATGATTGGTTAAAGATTTGAAGTAGTGAATTCCTGCTTTCCTGCGGTAAATTTTAGAGTATTTGTAATGAATCAGGTCTTCTCCCGGTGCACCATCCTTGCAGTTCGACAAAGCTTTATTAAGTTCAAATATAGTAAATTCTTGGTTATATTCTTGTGAGTTATCATTGTTCCTATCATTGATATGTTCATTTACTGCTCTGTTTATAATCCTTTTGTTTAATAAAAATTCTCTAGTGTAACTTTTATTACAGCTAGCTTCGGCATATTGTTTGACTAATGCGTTAGCTTTTTCTTTTGGTTCTGTAATAATTTGTTGGCCTATCTTAAAGATTGGATTGCCATTTGGTACACTGCCTTTAACTTTATTTACAAAATTCCAAACTGTATTACATGAGATAGTTAAGCAGAAATTGCGACAACTGTCCTGCTTTGCCTTTTTTACTACTCTTACTGCTCTTGCTCGGGCCATTTTGAATAAAATGAGAGTTATGGGAGTTTTTTCCGTCTAATTTCTCTGCTTCTTATGGCTTCGTGGCATTCCTGTGTCCACCATACTTTCTTGATTCTAGTTTTGATAATTTTTTGTTTAGATTTTGGAATTGTTTTTTTCTAAAATACTATTAAGTTTATCTAGAAATTCTTTGAAATTTTCCTCTACTGTTTGATTCTTAATCTTGTAATTTAATTCTACCATGCATAAATGATGAAATTCCATCCACTGGGCAGAGGATGCCTTGTCTATCAGCCATTTTTCAGTTATCATTACATTTTCAAATCTTATTGGAGTTTCTATTATTGTTATTATAGGAAGATGATCACTATTGAAGCTGTTGTCGAGTACAAGGAATGTTGCCCTAGGGTGCAGACCTGCGGAGACTATAGACAGATCCAGGGCTGAATCTGTTTGGTTTGCCTGCTCGGCGAGACGAGTGCATTGGCCATCGTTTATGCAAGTTAGATCTGACTCGTTCATAAAGTCTATCAGATCCTTTGCCCCAGCATCGCGCCTAAAGTCATTTTCGGGGTTCCAAAGTGGATGTTTTAAATTGAAGTCTCACTATTACATTTGACTGTCCTAAATTTTTGAAGGTATTCCTAAAAACATTAATGTTGTTGTTTTCTTTGCTATTTGTATAGTAATTATAAATCGAAATGTTATTATCTTTGCCAATGATTTCTATTGCAATATTTTGATTAACATAATTGTAATCAGTAGTTTTGGTTATGTATAATAGACCGTTGCGGACATATACCTCCTGAGGTGGGGGTTTCTTTGTTATGAAACATTACGGGTTTTTGATAATCCTTGAATTTGAAAGGATTATGTTTTTCTGCCAAATGGGTTTCCTGTAGAAAAATAACATCTATTGGTTCTTTTTGATCTATGAGAAAATTTTGTAATTCATTACATTTAGTGTACAATTTTGATCTCATACCCCAAATATTCCATGAAATGATGCTGAGGCAGGGTCTGGTGGACTCAGTAATTACCTCAGCTGTTTTGTGATCCATTAATGGTTTATTCGGAGTTGTTTTGTGTTATTGGTGTTTTAGCCTAAGTACCACATAAGTTTAGTGGACAATGTACTGCCATTTGTCCATTTGGTCCTGGGTAGAGAATGTGTTGGTGTGGGTGATTTGTGTTTGAAATTCTCCTTAGTGTTGGTACTGGGCTAAGTCCCCCTTGAAGTCTATAGTACATTGGGCATGCCTGGTGTCTTGGTTGGTACCCATAATTCCTTCCCCAAGAAGGTTCTCTTTTAATTTTTATGTGAGGTGGGGGTAGGGGGTTAGCACACCTTTCTTGTTTTGCTTTAATTATATCCTTAGTACTAGGTATATTTTTGGGTGTTGTAATTTTGGGGTCAGCTTTTTTGTTTTTTTCTTTGTTTTCTGTTGTAATTGGGGTGGGGTGACAGTAGGAGGGGGTATTTTATCTTGAGGAGTGTGTTTATTCTCGGCACAATTTGTTTCATATTCCTTTGTTATTTTATTGTTTGTATCATTTATCTTTGATACGTATTTTCTGTACACGGGGCAAGTTTTGCTTGAACCCCAGTGATTACCCGAACAATTGATGCATTTAAGTATTTGAGCCTGGCACATTGATAGTTCATGGTTGCCGGTACATTTCGGGCATTTGGTTTTATTTCGACATTGTCGTGTTTTGTGCCCTGGGGCTTGGCACTTACTACATCTTATGATACTTAATGTCGTTGGTTTAACTAACTCTTTTGAACCCATTAATTCTATTGGCATTTCTGAACAAGTAAAAGTTAAAATGATCCGATTTGTTTTTTCCCTTATTATTGATTTCTTTTTGCCGTATAGTGGCAATGTTTTTGTTGTTTTTCATGAGATTATTTTTGAATTGTTCGGTGCTTTGGTTTTTTGGCACCTCTAGGACTCCCATACTTATGTTTGATATTTTGGGGGTTGGGGCTTTTTTGTTTTCAATTTTAAGCTCATGTCTTCCAAACCTAAAATCTTTGATCTTTGTTTCAAAATCGGACCTAGCCTTGAAATATAAAATTCCTTTGTTGCTTTCCATGCTTTTAATTTTGCCCCCCCCCCCCCCGAATTGCTGTTTTAAATTTCTTTCTATTTCTAACAGTTTCTGTGTGCTAAGCCCCCCTTGAACCCCTTTTATAACCATATCGGTCCATTTTGGCGATTTTTCTTTGTTACCTACTTTTGGTGATTTGGCCTGTTTTTGTGTGGTATGGGGGGTTGGGGTGGGGATAGTCTTTGTATCTTTGTATTCCCAAAGTTTTTCCCCCTCCCTCCTCTAAAATTTGAAATCTATTTTTTAGTTGTATGGGTGATGTTGTTTTTGTATTTTTCTTATCATTTTTTTTTTTTTGTGGGGGGGTGGCATTATTTCTATGGGTGTATTTTAATGTTTGTATTTCTATATATTTCTTCTCTATATTATTTGTTTGTGTACTACCTATTCTACTCTCACTAACATATTGTGTGGATGCATTATTAGTTACCATTTCTGTTTGGGTTCCTATGGACCTTGTGCACTTATTGTCATTGGCACTTGTGGATTGAGTCTCTGTCATTGGCACTTTTTTGTTGGGATTCTATTGGCAAGGTGTACTTATTGCCGATGGCACCGGCATTTTGTGTTTCTACAGAGATTGTGCTCTTATTGAAAATGGCACTGTTTGATTTCCTAGCTGCTTCTTTGTCTGCATTAAGTTCCATTACCCTAGCAAACAAAGCTTCAGCCATGGGTGGGACTGCTCTTTGATGTAATATGGCTTGAAGGGTGAGTATTAGTTCACGCCAACTAAAACTGTCTGATGTCATATGTGAACTATCACCAGCTACCTGCTCTATTAATCTAACTACTTTGCTCTGTTGAGCCCTACGTACTACAGTTATTTTTCGTTTGTGCTCCCTGACTGCTTTAGCTGCAGAGACTTTTGCCTTTGAAGCTAATTGTTTTATGTCACTCATTGTTATTTGTGGGTTTTTAACCCGAGACTTAGAAGAAAAATTAAATTTTGAGAAATTGTTTTTAAAAACAACTTCAACTTTTAATATTTTCCCCTTAAAAAAATAAAAATATTTTTCTAGTAAATTTCTTTTATTTTCCTTCTATGTTGATAAAAACTTGTTTAATTAAGTGCTTATTGATGTGACCTTAAATCTAAATTGTTCTACTAACTGTGATGGTAAAAGCTACACTATAAAGTATCACACAAAGACTAAAAAATACCCAATTATATCCACTAACATTCCAACTTGAAGCCTATTTCACAACTTTCCTTGAAGTTGAGAAGTTTGATAGTAGAAGTTAGCAAGGTGTTGGAAATAACTTGTAATTATTGTCTCTTATTTACTCAGCAATCAATAGAAAATAGACAATATATATTCCCTACAGATCTAATTACAGATAAAGACAAACTGGGAATAGTTTTGACACGGCCTAATTACTATTTGTACAATGTATACAATGTATACAATTAACAGGAATTAGCAGGAATTAGCTAATTACAGATGGAATTTGATCGTAAGATACCGTCTGCTTTTGTCCCTTAAAACTTTAATATCTTAAAAACTGATTAAGTAGTCTTTCTCAAATTTTGGTCACTGTTTATTTATTCATTTATTTCCCTTCAAAGCTTATTATGAATGTCCTATTTGCTAAAATGACCGTGCCACTTGTCTTTTAGTTTGCTCTACCCCAAACTAACTTTTGTTATATTTCTTAATTGTTTCCCTATTTACCCCTATTTACCCTTGAATTACCTTCAACCCCGCTAAACCTTGTTTCTCTTTCCCACTGAAAAATAAAATTTCGCATGTCAGCTTTCTTTTTAGCGATTTACTAGTTGAATTAATAGTTTATACACTTCGCTTACTAACTGGGTCTTGATTCTAATAATCAAGACTCTTTTCCTAACTTAGCTACTAAATTCTGTTTTGAAGAAAGATAGTCGGTTTACCTAAGTATTCCGGCTATCTTTCACCTAATTTTCAACAACTATTGCCCCAGACAAATGCTTTCCTAGTTTAACTTTCTTACCCCACTTTTGTTTTTTCCTTACCCTTGTCTTTCCCGCTCGTAACTTATCCTATCCTTTATCCTTTATCCTTAATCCTGATCGCGTATCCCTCCTAGTGACACTTAACTTAAGAAAACAAATTTTAACACTAAAACACTTCAACGTTTTAGCTTATGAAAAAAGTATTTTTTTTCTCGAATATTTTCTAAGTACGACAAATTTTCGGACTTAGTTGATCTGAGTGACAATATCTGAGCACATATTTTTACATGTTGACAGATCAACAGTCAGGTGAGAAGTGAAGTGTATTACCGGCTTGCCCGTAAATATCAATATATATTTACGTATCGTTGACCAATCAGAAGTCCGTAAATTTCATGGAAGGGTAATATACTTTAATTATATCTAATGCACTGATCTAAACTGGTGAATTAAGCCTCCTTATTATCTTTTAATTTTACCCAACTACCTTTAATTTGACCCCGTTGATAATGCTAGGTTCCCACTGCCGATCAGATCAAGCGATCGGGGACTGGTCTGGCTCGCTCGGCAGGAGTAGTCGGGATGGTCTACATTGGTCGGCATCGCTCTTGCTTCCTACCCGAATAAAAAAAAAATCGAGTAAAGACCGAGAATCCAAGCGCTCGAGAAACGATCGGGTATTGGTCGAGGAGAGGAAGAGTTGATCGGGAAACGATCGGGCAGAGATCGAGTTGTTTGAGCTGAACGAGAAGATATCGTGTAGGGATCGTGTATGGGTCGAGATGATCGAGTAGATATCGGAGTGGTTGTCGGGTTGAAGTCGTGTATAGGAGTCGTGTGGGGGTCGTGTACGATCGAGTAGCGGTCGAGAAGAAGTCGTGTACAAGCCTCATCAAGCAGTTGGCCGAACTTGGTCGGGTAATTTGGGCGATCGGGACTATCAAGTTGATCTGATCGGCAGTGGGAACCAACCATAAAGCAACAATCTATTAAATAAGTAATTCCAATCAGTGAGTTCCGATAAACCGAAATCTGTCAGCCTTAAACAAATGTGGGAATTATATATATAAATATTTGAAACTGAAACTTGTCAAGAAAATAACAACCAGGGCATATCGTTTTACAGGAAACAGATAAATGCACTGCTGAGTTAGATCTAAACACCATTGTCTCTTTGAATAAAAGAAATAAGTACACTTAAGTATATTTCCAGTATTATTTATTTTGTTACGAATACCTATTCTCCTGTGATAAACAGATTATACGTAACAAAGGGTCCGTCCTGGCCTGGCTTGTGATAAAATACTAATTTTATGATGACCACATATAAAGGAGGCGAATAAAGTTTAAGATTTTATTTCAACTTTAACTTAACAAATAACTATGTAGGACAAGTTATTATGAAGTGTTATGCTTGTATATAGTAATTTGGTAGCGTTTAATAATAGATGTTACAGTTCTCTATAGTTATTCCTACTGCAGTAATTGTTCGTTTTACTAGTATACAGGTTCTATATTTCACATAAAGTTCGTGAGATTGTTTAAAGACAGTTTCAAAAGAGTCCACAAATATTCATGTAAGTATGTTGTAATGCACGATATTGGAAGCTGATACCAATATGTCGGTATTCGAAACAGGAGGGGTGCCCGGTAACCTGTTGCAGTGACCTGAATGTCTTTATTGTCATAGACCGACTGTGTGGTAACTTTCACTGTTAATATATGTTTGCTATTAGCTTAATCACGAGCAATACCATCCATTGGTATTGGTATTTGATACCACCTGTTTATATTATTGAACTGTTAATGTTTATAGAGATGGTATGCGCTCTTGGTATATACCGGCTATGGGTATTGGCAAATCGTCTATGATATAAATTGTACATCTAGTTTTAAAATCAAAGCCAGACATTTAGCAGAATTCAAATGGATTAAAAATTTACAGTCACCGTTTCCGTTGGGCTTAAATGATAATATTTATCAAGAAGGTAATATCTCTAAAAACCCTGATATCGATATATTTTCAATTTTGAGTATTAGGAAACGTAAATCTAGGTCTCATGGAATTAGACGCAATGGTAATATTAAGCGCAAATCAAAAGTCAATATTTCTGTTGCAGACCTCGATATAATTCTTTCAAACTCTGGTAGACATTCAATGCTTTCTCGTCTCACATCTTTATCTATTCAGTCTCTTAAAAAACTAGACGAGGAAGCGGACCAGTACGTTATTCAAACAGATCCGTTTTACACTGTGTCATATCTTATCCAACATTACACACAACACGTTCTCCGTCCACATATTGACACTCAGTCTGATCATGATAGACATTTTCTTAAAATTCATTTCATTAATAAAGGTATTGACTTCATCGATATACCCAGTATATTTCGTGATAGACGTGTCATTGATTCTGTGCCTAAGTATTTCCGAAACTCCGAAGTTCCTATTATCTGTTATAAATATAAAACACCTGTTAGAAATGTTTTCAATTACAATAAAATTGTTTCCGACCTAGATGTTCAAACAAATACCCCTTCTTACTGCGAATGTAAAAACTCGAAATTTTGCTATTCAGATGCCGGTCATGTCATCACTGGTAATTTTGATATTATTAAAGACAAGCGTATTCGTAATTTATTCTTTAAAGGACCAAAATACAGAATTCCTTCTACTATTGATTTTCATGCTTGTCGTGGTCATATTGCGGAATCCATCGAAACTTTTTGTGTTAAATGGTGTCGTCGTGAGAATGCTGATCCAAATGCATTAACGTCTTGGAAACGAAGTATTTTTAACATTGTCGATTCTCGTATAAAATTTTACCAAACAAATGAACACATACTTCCATCAAAACCCAAGTTTACTTTAAGACATCTGAAAAAGGAAATCCAAGAATTTCATTCTAAGTATGTCTTAGTTCCAGCAGACAGGGCGGCCAACAATATTATCATCATTTGACGCCTACATTATATTAATGTTTTACAAAACGAACTAAATAGCACTAAAGCTTATATATTGAGTCCTTCCGATGAACAAAATGTGGTCACTGATCACATCAGTGAAGTTTCTAATTTGAAAGTTCGTATAGATGATCAACATATTAAACTTCCTACTATGTACTGGATTCCTAAATTACATAAACAACCATATAAAGCTCGTTTCATCGCTAATTCAAGCTCTTGTACCACTACAAATATTTCAAAACTATTAACATCTTGCCTAACTGCTATAAAAGCCCACGTGAAAAGATATTGTGATAAAGTATACGAAAACTCTGGTAAACATTTATTTTGGTCGATCAAAAATTCTGGCGAAATCCTGGATAAGTTTAAAGTTAATAATTACAAAGTAACTTCAGTCAGTACATACGATTTTTCTACTCTGTATACCACTTTACCACATAATTTGATAAATGACAAGCTAACTGCCCTAATTCAAAAGACTTTTGCCAGGGAGAATGTTACATTTCTCGCCTGCAATTTCGATAAAGCTTTTTTTACTAGCTGTATTGTTAAACATTATACTATGTGGACCTGTGACGAAGTTTGTAAAGCCCTTTCCTTTTTATTGAACAACATTTATATAAGGTTTGGGAATGCAGTTTTCAGACAAGTAATCGGTATTCCCATGGGAACAAATTGTGCACCCCTTGTCGCAGATTTGTTTTTATATTGTTATGAAAGAGACTTTATGTTGAGTCTTTCTCCAGACACGCAGGCAGACATTATCACTGCTTTTAATAATACATCACGCTATCTGGATGATATTCTTAATATGGATAATCCGTTTTTTGGTCAATTGGTGGACACTATTTATCCCCGGGAACTCCAGTTAATTAAAACTAACAATTTGGATACTGGTGCTTCATTTTTAGATTTACATCTCTCTATTTATAACAATATTATACATACCAAAATTTATGACAAGAGGGATGATTTTAATTTTAGTATTGTAAATTTCCCCCATTTGGATGGGGATGTACCTCATGCTACATCTTATGGGGTATACATTTCTCAGTTAATTCGGTTTGCCAGAGCGTGTAGTTATGTTGAGGATTTCAATGAACGTAATCAATATATTACAAATAAACTTCTTCAACAGGGCTACCGTTATTACAAATTGCGTAAATATTTTGCTAAATTTTACTATCGTAATTCTGATTTGGTTTTGAAATTCAATAGTAATCTAAAGACTCTTCTGCGAGAAGGTATTTCAAAACCCGATTTTTATGGGGATGTGGTTTACAAACTTCGTAAGATTTTGGGTCATGGCAATTTTCCAACTGTATTTGCTAAAATTATAAAACGTTTTGTTAAAAGAGGTTACGACCCAACTGTTTTGAGACACACCGCATGTTTGGTGTTCAACCCATTTACAGTTGGACGCTATGCTTCCCTCTTTGATTGTGTCTGACGGAAGAGGGGGAGGACTCTGTGATGGGCAGTTTTTAAATCCCACTGGGACGAAACTGTTTTGATTTCTGTCCTCTGGCCTGTTTCGTCGGGCCCTTAAGGGTGTTTCTCTTGGTGCTCTGCCTTCTGCAAAGGCATTGAGTACATACGTTTTTTGGTTCTCAAGGTTTGCTTTTTATATATTTATACACGAGCATTTTTGTGTTTTACATACCATGCCTTTTGTTTCCATTGCGTGTGTTAGAGATTCACCTAGCAGGGATTACTTTTATTTACACTGTTCTGTGACTTTGGAACATGGTGGGGGTAAAAGTGAGGTTGGGTGCGCACCATAAACCGGTTTAAGCTCCCCAGTGGTGTTTTTGCCACTGACCGTTCCAAGGCGGTGCCCCACTGTGCTCCTTTAATTGTTCGTTTTGTCCTCGTGTGTTTGCTTTGTATGCTAATGTGTGTTGGTAGTGTATATGTGTGTGTGTACATGATTGTGTGTGTGTGTGTGTCGTGTGTGTGCGTGTGCGTGTGTGTGTGTGTGTTGGTGGTGTGCACTTCTGGGTGCTGTGGGGTTCGTTTTGGGGAGGCTGCGTTTTTGGTACGTGGCATTCCCTGTTTGATATTATTTTTGTTTTTTTTTGGTATTTGATGGCATCTACTTATATAATAATAAAGTTAATGTTTATAGAGATGGTATGCGCTCTTGGTATATACCGGCTATGGGTATTGGTATTTGATGGCATCTACTTATATAATAATAAAGTTAATGTTTATAGAGATGGTATTCGCTCTTGGTATACACCATCAGCGGGCATTGGTATTTGACAGCATCTGCTTATATATAACAAAGTTAATGTTTATAAAGATGGTATTCGCTCTTGGTATATACCATATAATATGGTATTCAGTAGGTGATGGTTGGCCACTTAGTTGGTATGTCCGACAACGATGCAAATATAATTCGTAGGTATACGTCAAAGAAATGGTATAGGATACCCTTCCCTAAAGTTGGTAGCTAGCACTTGGTGATTAGGAAATGGAACCAACTAAAGACTGGTATCTTACAACCAATATCAGGGACGCGATTGACGGTATCAGCAACGGAGCTATACCAAATTGGTATTCTATGCCAACCGGACTTCAATGGAAACTGCGCATGACAGAAGCTGGAGACGGAGGAGTGTTGCGGCGACTATACCATTTATTATGGTATTGTTAACCTGGCGGCGATTATACCAATTAATTATGGTATTCTAAACCTGGGCTTACCTCGTCGGTAGACGGATCAACCATACCAATTCGATGATTTCTTAGATGTGGATGGTATGAGTGAGCACACAACACTGAAGAATTACACTGGAACCAATATCATATAGTTCGCAGAATATGACGTCATCGGAGTCTGGCGTTCTTATCGGAAGATTACCGCATGATAAAAAAATGGCTGAACATAGCTTCCGTTTCGAATGTTTACAAGTTATTTACGTGATACTTGTAGTTAATACGATAGTTAATATGGGACTTTTGCATGTAATAAAGTTAAAATTATAAGTTATTTATGATGGATTATCGATTAGTAAGTATTCTGTGAAATTGAAGAATATATCACTGAATCAAATTTCGTGCCAAGGCATTTTGTGCTGGGTGGGGAACGAAAATCATCTTCAACACGTTTGTTTTATTGCTTACGAAGGTTCTACGTCTCCTTGGTGGTTCGATTGTAGAAATTAATGTAGGATGCCTTTGTTTACTTCCCTTTCTGTATGTTTTCTTAGTCAAACTGGTTATTTTAATGTTTCCAAGGCAGCCAAGCTACCAAAATAAAACTTTTTCAGTCGGTAAATGTTCTACTAGACTGTACATAGTCAGATAAGGGTTAGCATCAGTTCGTTACATTGCCCCCTTCCAAGTCTGGAAATTGGTCTCCAATGGTAGGATTATAAGTTTGACTTCAATACCAGTCATAAAGGTATGACATCAACAAAGTGGTTTTATATTAATAAACTAGAACTTTAATGAACAACAATTATATACCTGAAAGGTAATCTGGAACACATATTTGGAATGAAAAGAATAAAGTTTTATCCCGTAATACTAACAACAACTAAAACCCTTTAGCACATTCTCTAGTCCTGCAACACGGAATGGTGAACTATGATAAAAAAAAACAACAGTCTTTTGTTAAAAACACACAGTAAAAATTTCAAAACAGATGGCATTCCTCAACGTTATCTTTCCAAACCATGGAAACTTCTGTCACTCACGGGCGATATCCATCGGAACTATAAAAATTTGAACACATATGGCAATCATTGGCATTATCCATGCAAACTATATAAAACATTTGAACACATTTTGATCAACGGTATCCTTAAAACCAATACTTTGTAGGTAGCAACTAACTATTGGCTTAGTTTCTCCTGAATGGCATGAATGAGACCAAACAACTCGTAAAACACTGCTTCATAGTATAATGCATGTAGTGCTGCTGTATCCCTGGGAAGAATTCTTGTGTCCATCACAGCACCAAACCTGAGAAAATTGAGTATTAATTGGAAATGAGTTGGATCTCGATCAAAAAAAATATCGCCATGTGTATCTGCTACTCTGCATAAAAGCGAACCCTGATCCTTCTTTAAAGTTGCCCGACTGGTTACAAATAATGTACCACCTACATTTACTGTACATTTACTGTCATTTGATTCTTTGTATTGCTCATATGAATGAGATTTAGTGTTAATTACATTGGCATTTTCGTCTAGTGGAGTAGAAAGAACATCTTGGATAATTGGATCATTGATGGGTGATTTTGGTAGATCTATGGGATGTTCTTTCATAACCGAGTCTTCCGAAGAGGAGCTGGATTTACTGCTTTTGGAATCGCTGCCTGAAGAGGAGGAATCTGATGATAAATTTAAAAGGGGAGATATGATCTGTAAATTGTCACCGAAATACTCTTGTACCCGATCTTCCAACGACGGCTTCATTTTTTCTTTTCTTGCTCCCTGGACTGTTCTGCTTGTCTTTTATTTCTACTTACATTTGTACACTCTTCTCCAACCGTTCTACTACCTTGCTGACTTTCATGCGATCTTCCACTGCTTATGTCCCCCTTCCTACTTTCTTTCATTTTCTCTCCTGCGTCTGTCGAACCCTTTCTACCAAGCCTACCTTCCTTATCTTCCAACCCTTTTCGTACTTCTTCTTTTTTACTTTCTTTGCTAGCTTGCTCTTTTCTTTGCGATGTTTTCAGTGCATCTTTGCCTTCGTGTTTCCTTTGAGTCTGATCTTTTTCTTTCTGCAACTTCATCAAGTTCTCAGGTCTGTGTGACTGTTCTTCTTTACCTGTCCTTTCTTTCTTTCTTTGATTCTCTGGCCTATCACTTTCCTTGTCTTTTGAGTGTCTGGTATCAGCCTTGCTTTTGGTATCCCGATCGCTATCTTTACTTACATCTCGTTTCCAATCACACGTCCTTTCTTTAACTTTCACTGTCTCTCTTTTTCTGTCACTCTCTATTTCTGTTTCGCAGCGAGCCTTGTTACTGGAACCCCGATCGCTATCTTTACTTACATCTCGTTTCCCATCACACGTTCTTTCTTTAACTTTCACTGTCTCTCTTTTTCTGTCACTCTCTTTTTCTGTTTCGCAGCGTGCCTTGTTACTGGAACCCCGATCACTGTCTTTGCTTTCGTCTCGCTTCCCATCACACGTTCTGTCTTTCTCGTTCACTGTCTCTCTTTTTCTGTCTCTCTCTTTTTCCTTTTTTTCTCGCCTGGTATACAAACTGCACAGAGTGTCCCTTTTCCATTTATGAAACAAATCCTCGGCTTCTCTTCCTCTACGCCCGTCTGGGGATACAAATTCACTCTTGGGTTCATTACATCCATGTGCAGGGTTCCAACGTGTAAACAAACCGTTACACCCACCGCACTGATGTTTGAAGCCGGAATGTTTCTCTGTGGCATGCCGGCTGAACATGAAGTATCTGCTGAAGACTGCCGTCCTACAGATGTTGCAGACATACTGGAAATAGATATGAACATTTTGAGTTTGTTGCCACAGTTGTTGTTTGGTTTATTTCTTTTAGCCTGATTGTTATTTTATGTAAAGAAGTTACCACTGTTAATCTTTATAATAAACGAAATTGTGTAAGTGTCTCTCCTATTATCGCATATTAGATATAGCTTAGTTATAACAAATGTACATGCGAGTATGATCACTTGCTTGAAATAAGCCTTGATTGTAAATATAATTTGAAACTTGTTAAATACACTATAATTATTGTTATTCAATGATCATCTTCCTTAATCATATCCTCTATCTGTTTAATTTGTTTTCGATGAGACAGAGTACCAGCAAGTTTGAGTGCCGCGGTAGAGTTTTAAACGATCGTGATGGACGGTTTTCGGTTTAGATCGTGCGTTGCGCTGAATTTGGAAAATTACATCGTTGAGTTTCTTGACTACCGCATACGGACCTAACCAGTTCCGCGAAAGTTTTCGACATAAACCCGCTTTCGTTTGCATATTCGCTAGCCAAACCATATCTCCCGGTTTATAAGAATTTTGAACTGCTCGATGATCATATCTTCTCTTTTGCATATCACTTGAACGAATGAGCCGTTTCCTGGCGAGCTGATGGACTTTAACCAGTCGCTCTTCAAATTGTGTTACGAAATCTGAACGTGTTGTTCGTTCCTCTTGCACATCATCTCTAGCACCCAAAGCTAAATCTATTGGTAAAATAACCTCTCTCCCAAACATCAAGTAGCTTGGTGAAAAACCAGTTGACTCATGGATACTTGAATTATAGGCTAATACCATCAGTGGGACTAATTCATCCCAGTCTCTCTGGTTGTCTGTAACAAACTTTGATAGCATAGTCTGCAAAGTTCTATTGGCTCTCTCGACTAATCCGTCAGATTGTGGTCTGAAAGCAGTCGTTCGTGTCTTTTCAGCACCCAGTAGTTTACACATCTGCCTGAATAACTGTGACTGGAAATTTGTTCCTTGGTCAGTATGGATCTGTCTTGGAACCCCGAAGGTTGAGACAAAACGATCTATGAAGGCGTTTGCAATCGTACAGGCTTCTTGGTTGGGAATTGGAACTGCAACTATCCATTTTGTGAAATAATCGCAAATAACAAGTAAATAGCGATTTAGAGAATTGTCACCTCTGGGTAAGGGTCCCATTATATCTAGGGCCACCCGCTCCAAAGGTGCACCAACAACATACTTTTTCATATTTGCCTTAGGACGTTTGGCTGGACCATTCTTGGAGGCACATGCATCACACTGACTGCACCATCTGGTGACATCTTCCTTCATTTTGTACCAAAAGAATCGAAGGCGAATTCTTTCTAGTGTGCGTCTTACTCCCATGTGTCCAGCAGTTGGTGTGTTGTGCAGTTCATGTTGAACTTCACTTACAAGCGACCTAGGTACAACTATCTGATCAACTACGGGTTTTCCTTCGCATACCCAGGCATGGTATAATATATCATGGATCACCATGAGGGACTGACAGTGGAGCTACTTCTTGCCAGACGGGTTTTCTATTTTCAAGCTTCCATTTACGAAGCAAATTCAGAGCTTCATCCTTCATCTGTGCCTCTTTGATTATTTCTAAACTCAACACTGACTCAGAGGTCTCTGATCTGTCTTGGGATAAGAGTCCATGGCTCTCCTCTCCAGATTTTTTGCCCTTCGCGATAGCCACATATATTCCATCAGCTTGACTATCCCTTGGATTTTCCGATGACCTGTCAGACGTTGACACTTCTTCTATACCTCGGCTGGCCAAACCGCTGGACATAGAACATACAGTTACACCTGAAGTGTCATCTTGGTTGTCGTTCTTATCTGCTATACAACCGAAACCTTTAACCGACTGACTATCACTATACACTATGCTAGCGGCGGCATTCGTACAATTAACGGAGATCTCATGATCTACCTTTGTACTACGTGAATGCTCGCGGCCTTCTGACGATCCTAGCTCTGAGACAACTTTCTCAGACACATAATAACGATCCTCTGCTCTGCTACAATAGATGCACTTAAGATCTAGGCATGGTCGCCTAGAAAGGGCATCTGCATTCGAGTGCACTCGTCCAGCACGATGCTGGATACAAAAATCATATGCTGACAAGGTCTCTAACCATCTTGCCATCTGTCCTTCAGGACGCTTAAAGCTCATGAGCCATCTCAGGGCACCATGGTCACTTCGCACAGTGAATGGCTGCCCGTATAAATAATGATGAAAATGTTTGATAGCAGAAATTACTGCCAAAAGTTCTCGTCTAGTCACACAGTAACGCCTTTCTGGTTTCGATAAACACTTACTATAATAGGCGATTACTTTTGGGATACCATCTTGCACTTGTGAGATAACAGCTCCAAGACCAACTCCACTGGCATCACAGTCAAGGATATACCTTCCTTCACTCTTCGGATAAACCAAGATAGGAGACCGACACAAAACCGCTTTCAATGTTCTAAAAGCTTCGTCGCAGGTCGAGTGCCAAATAAAGTTGACTCCTTTTTCTGTTAGCCTATGTAGCGGTTTTGCAATTGTGGAAAACTGGAAAACAAATCTTCGGTAGTAGGAGCATAAACCAAGGAAACTGCGAACATCTCTTACACATTTTGGAATTGGCCAATTGACTATATCACTAATTTTCTTTGGATCGGTGGCTATACCAGCTTCAGAGATGACATATCCAAGGAATGTAACCTGTTGTTGAAACACTTTGCATTTCTCGGGACTTAATTTTAAGCTAGCTTGACCTATTTTTGTGAACACTTCATCAAGGGCTTGGATATGCTCTTCGAAAGACTTTGAAAAAACTATAATGTCGTCTAGATATACCAGACAGATTTTCCATGTTAACCCTGCTAAAACTGTTTCCATTAGTCTCTCAAAGGTCGCCGGGGCATTACATAATCCGAATGGCATAACTTTGAACTGCCACAGCCCGCTGCCTTGGATTGAAAAAGCTGTTTTACATCGATCTTCTTCAGACATCCCCACTTGCCAAAATCCCGATTTACAATCCAATACACTAAACCATGTAGATCCAGACAAAGCATCAAGGGTATCGTCAATTCTTGGTAACGGTTGGTTGTCTTTGATGGTTACTTCATTCAATTTTCTAAAGTCGCAGCAAAAACGTATTGACCCATTCGGTTTCGTGACCATTACAATAGGACTACACCAAGGGCTGCTCGATGGTTCTATAATGCCTTTCTCTGCCATACTTTGGATTTCTTGCTCAGCTGCATGACGTTTAGCCAACGGAATACGGTAAGGTGCCTGTTTGATAGGTTTGGAGTTTCCGGTAGTGATGGTATGCTGCACTAGATGGGTTTGTCCTAGATCGTCTTCGTTTCTTGAAAACACTTTTTCATGTTTGGTTAAGAGATGTTTAAGTTTTTCTTTTTGTAGACTGTTAAGCTTGTCTGCTTTTTGAAATATTTTATTCATATGGTTTGGGATACCATTGGTTGGTTTGTTGTTGGTATCAACCGACTGTACAGGAGTTATTTCAGGCTCTTGCACATACTCATATGTGGCTACAAAAGTGTTCTTGTAAATGGTATAAGATTTATCACTGAAATTGGCAACTCTAATAGGAAGATTTGGTTGTTCTAGGTCGACAACGGCCTTGGCCACAACGATACCACTTTTCTCGACGAATTTTGGATTAGCCTTAACTAAACCATAAGAGTTGGAACAGCAAAGATGTCCAATTAGTCTACCAGGTAAAATGATTTCTGAAGAAGCTGGTATAACCGTATTTTCTTGAACGGTAATTCTGCGGCAGTTTGAACCATCCCTTTGTAATTTTGTGAAACATGGTATTTTTTCACTGTCAATCACAATAAACTTTTTACTAAGAAAAATGTCACACCCTTTGTCACGTAAAAAGTCCATACCAACGATACCGTCATTCTTTATGTCAGCAATGTAAACTTCATGTTGATGTACTTTTGAACCAATTGTTATGCTGGCTTGAAATTTCCCATGAAACGGTGCAACATCTCCTGTTGCGGTTATCATTTTCAAATTAACTGATTCTATGAGATGATTGTCTTTTTGTAGCAATTTGTCAACTGTTGCATGCTTTAAAATTGTTATGTTACTACCAGTATCAATTAATAAATTTAATGGAAACCCTTGAACTTTAGCAGACACAAAGAAACCGTCATCTTTCGATGCCACATTTACATACTCGCATTGGTTTGATTTGGACCTGAGGGATTCGGTCGAGTGGTGGCCCATACATTCAACCTCTGATGGTTTCCCTGATTCTCAGCCGGGCGACCATAGCTTCTATTTGCGTAAGGTCTTGGATTTTGTCCACGGTGATTGTTTCGTTGGTTGGGACCCGGACGACCATTACGTTGGTATTCGTTATAAGGCTGTCGACCTCTCTGATCTGCGTTGGTTCTCTTTAACCTCTTTATTTCGTCATTCATTACATTTAACTGCGCTGTCAGTTGATCGAGTTGCTTGTTATCTCTCTTTGTCTCACTGGGTTCTACGGTCCGTACGTGATGTCGACCTCTGCTTCGATCAGCCACTTTATGGGCTTCGAGTCGAACGGCAATCTGTTCGGCCTCGCCAATACTCTTTGGACCTACTTCTTTTAATCTCAATCTTATGTCCGTGTCAGGTAGTGCGTCGATAAAATGTTCCAATGCTAACAGCTCTATAACCTGTGTAGATGCACTTGGATAAGCTTTCCTGGTTAGCTTACGAATTGAATGCGCCATTTCTGAAATACTCTCATTCTTTTCTTGTGATTTACTCTGCAACTTAGACCGGTATATCTCTGCTCGGTTCTGGGTGCCATAACGACTTTGTAAAGCTTCCACTAAACTATCAAAGTCTCTACGCTGATGCTCGGCCATATCATTCAACAAGGACAGACATGCTCCTTTCATACTACTGGCTAATACCAGTGACTTGGTATTGTAATTCCAACCATTGATCTCTGACACAATGTCAAAGTGAGTAAGATACTCTTCTAGATCTTCAGTACCATCGTAAGTTTGTGGTTTGGTTTTATAGGACTTAGAACCATCTGCTGGTAAAGTATCGGAGGAAAATACCACGCCAGGCATTCGGCTACCTGAACGACTCGATGTGTTGCGCACCGGTATATCTATAAGCCCCCTTCCAAGGCCTTCGCGCGGATTTGAATCAGCACTCATACCTGCTGGTCTGTGATTATTATTATTGTCAATAATTTGACTTTCTATCTGTTGAATTTTTGTTTCTAATTTGCCAAATGTATTCTGTACTGTATCATTTATGTCCTTTATATTTATTTTCATTGCATTTGTAAGTCTTTCTAAATGTCTATCTAACTTATTAGACAAGGTGTTAGCTCCGTCTCCAGCTTCCATATGATTCAGTTCATTGTCACCATTCTCACTATCACCGTCCGTACAACATTCATCATACGCGACATTAGAGTTACAGGCTTCTAAGTCCTGCTCAGCATTTCAGTCATCTTGATCAAGTACACGAAAATTGACTTCAGAGTCATCCATCTTAATATATTATCACCAGTCCACGGAATTTCTTGATTGAATGTTCACAGGATTTTATTTATTGAATCCCACCGCTGCCACCATTTTTGTTACGAATACCTATTCTCCTGTGATAAACGGATTATACGTAACAAAGGGTCCGTTCTGGCCTGGCTTGTGATAAAATACTAATTTTATGATGACCACATATAAAGGAGGCGAATAAAGTTTAAGATTTTATTTCAACTTTAACTTAACAAATAACTATGTAGGACAAGTTATTATGAAGTGTTATGCTTGTATATAGTAATTTGGTAGCGTTTAATAATAGATGTTACAGTTCTCTATAGTTATTCCTACTGCAGTAATTGTTCGTTTTACTAGTATACAGGTTCTATATTTCACATAAAGTTCGTGAGATTGTTTAAAGACAGTTTCAAAAGAGTCCACAAATATTCATGTAAGTATGTTGTAATGCACGATATTGGAAGCTGATACCAATATGTCGGTATTCGAAACAGGAGGGGTGCCCGGTAACCTGTTGCAGTGACCTGAATGTCTTTATTGTCATAGACCGACTGTGTGGTAACTTTCACTGTTAATATATGTTTGCTATTAGCTTAATCACGAGCAATACCATCCATTGGTATTGGTATTTGATACCACCTGTTTATATTATTGAACTGTTAATGTTTATAGAGATGGTATGCGCTCTTGGTATATACCGGCTATGGGTATTGGTATTTGATGGCATCTACTTATATAATAATAAAGTTAATGTTTATAGAGATGGTATGCGCTCTTGGTATATACCGGCTATGGGTATTGGTATTTGATGGCATCTACTTATATAATAATAAAGTTAATGTTTATAGAGATGGTATTCGCTCTTGGTATACACCATCAGCGGGCATTGGTATTTGACAGCATCTGCTTATATATAACAAAGTTAATGTTTATAAAGATGGTATTCGCTCTTGGTATATACCATATAATATGGTATTCAGTAGGTGATGGTTGGCCACTTAGTTGGTATGTCCGACAACGATGCAAATATAATTCGTAGGTATACGTCAAAGAAATGGTATAGGATACCCTTCCCTAAAGTTGGTAGCTAGCACTTGGTGATTAGGAAATGGAACCAACTAAAGACTGGTATCTTACAACCAATATCAGGGACGCGATTGACGGTATCAGCAACGGAGCTATACCAAATTGGTATTCTATGCCAACCGGACTTCAATGGAAACTGCGCATGACAGAAGCTGGAGACGGAGGAGTGTTGCGGCGACTATACCATTTATTATGGTATTCTTAACCTGGCGGCGATTATACCAATTAATTATGGTATTCTAAACCTGGGCTTACCTCGTCGGTAGACGGATCAACCATACCAATTCGATGATTTCTTAGATGTGGATGGTATGAGTGAGCACACAACACTGAAGAATTACACTGGAACCAATATCATATAGTTCGCAGAATATGACGTCATCGGAGTCTGGCGTTCTTATCGGAAGATTACCGCATGATAAAAAAATGGCTGAACATAGCTTCCGTTTCGAATGTTTACAAGTTATTTACGTGATACTTGTAGTTAATACGATAGTTAATATGGGACTTTTGCATGTAATAAAGTTAAAATTATAAGTTATTTATGATGGATTATCGATTAGTAAGTATTCTGTGAAATTGAAGAATATATCACTGAATCAAATTTCGTGCCAAGGCGTTTTGTGCTGGGTGGGGAACGAAAATCATCTTCAACACGTTTGTTTTATTGCTTACGAAGGTTCTACGTCTCCTTGGTGGTTCGATTGTAGAAATTAATGTAGGATGCCTTTGTTTACTTCCCTTTCTGTATGTTTTCTTAGTCAAACTGGTTATTTTAATGTTTCCAAGGCAGCCAAGCTACCAAAATAAAACTTTTTCAGTCGGTAAATTTTCTACTAGACTGTACATAGTCAGATAAGGGTTAGCATCAGTTCGTTACATTTTGCACTGACTCAGAGCGAATATTGTTTGTTAGTTTATACTAATTTATTTTAGCTCGATTGTGAAGAAAGCTCGAAGCTTATCGAGTCACTCTCGAGTCCGCTTCCTGGAAAAACCAGTACTAATGTCATATGAGGAGGTCCGGTCGTGACCCCAGTGGGGCTCGAACCAGCAACCTTTGGGATGAGCGGCAGACACCTGTTTGTTGAAGTGGGAAGTGCATCGCTTAAACAATTCAACAAGGAAACCCACACATAAATTCATTCATTTCTCCAAATGTGTGCAAGATCAAACTAAGCGCTGCCGCCATCACTTATGAACAAGCTGTACAACAACGAATGTGTTTGGAACATATCAGTCTGCACTTTGTGGCAACTTATCTTATAAACTAAATACATTTGGACGTGATGCAATTCCTAGATTAACTGTTTCTAATTCAAATCGTCAGAGAGATTGGAAATTCGTTGTGCTATTTTTACATATGCGTATGATAATGAAATATTTGATGTTCAACAGCTGTCGTGTTCGCTAGATTTCTTCAAAACAAAATCGTTTCAACTGGAGAATATTTGTGCTGACCTTTGCAGCTTACAACATGCACGTGGAAATTCTGTACAATCTATCGAAAATTCTACGCAACAAATTTCACAAAACTCTCTTCAAACGAAATGTGAAGCACTTGAAAAACAGAATTCGCTTCTTTCAGAAAAAGACCTGCTTGATAGAATGAACAAACAGTCAGAAATTGATTCGGACATGAAAGAAGAGAATGCTTTTTTGAAAGTCATTGAAAATTCCAACAGTGAACTAACGATGCACTTCAAGAAGTTAGAGCAAAAGTTACCATATCCACGAGAACAAATTGATCAAATATCTAATGCAAATCGAGCGCGTTTACTGTGTACTTTAGCAGATGAGGCTGAAAAGGCATTATGGATTTCGGAAACACTTACTCCTAAATATATTGAATTCACATTTTGGAGCTTTATTAAATTGACTCTGTCATTTTCCGACCAATAAACTATATTTCGATTCACACACATCAAAACTTAACTGTAGTTGTGATTAAATGCAGAGAAACCTACGATGAATTATGTGTGTGTTGTCAGCCATCACTAAGGGAATTCAACGACCCGATTGCTAATCCTGAAATCAATTAGATGGAAAGCCTTTAACTTAGACATATGTTTCGGTGGTGATATGAAATTCATTAAGCTGAGTCTCTTGCCAGAGTCCATGCAATTTCTCTTTATTTCAAATTGCTTTTTCGGAAGAAATATAAGTTTATGCAGAAGTTATCTTGGCGGCGCTATATACCAATGTATCCCACATATACCAAAAGAAGACTATCAAGCAGCATTTCACGATTGATTATGAACAACATGTAATTGTTTCGAAGTGGTCTTTGATAAGCATCTGGCAAGATTTTTGAAAAATACTTGCAGTGGAACTCAATGGTTAAAAAGGTTACAAAAATGTGTTTCTTTATTAATAATGGCTGGACATCACGATTCTTCTGCGCTATACAGAACGTGGCCCTACATCTGTGCTACAGTTGTGCTTTACAGTACCTGACCGCATATCTGTGCTACAGTACCTTTAGTACACCGAACCGCAAAAGGGACAACTATGTTGACCCATGGCCGGTGGGCTGCCAAAAACTTTGGTGCTGAAAAAAACTTACATGTCTTACATGTCTCGCGTGGTATAAGACAGGGATGTCCACTTTCAGCTTTGCTATTTATAATTGTTGCTGAAATTTTATCAATAAAAGTCAGATCATCTGAAGACATTATAGGCATATCAGTCAAATCTGGCCACAAGAATTCCAAAAAAAACACTGAATATTGCACAATTAGCAGACGATACATCACTGTTTCTTATAGATATGCATGAAATATCAGTAGCATTGGATATTATCGAAGAATTTGCTTGCTATTCAGGTTTAAAACTGAACATTAGGGACATATTTTGGAACAAATAAAACAGAATGCGAGAAACTGAATTGGGTCAATAAAATAGAAGTATGTCAAAACTTATTGAATAAATGGAACAATTTTTATTTAACTATCTATGGTAGGGTTAATGGTCATAAAAACGTTAGTTTTGCCAAAACTCGCATATTTAATGCAGTCAATACCAACACCAACATTTGCAATTGAAAGACTCAATTCTATGTTCTCCCGCTTCCTATGGAGCAATAAAAGAGACGAAATAAAACGGTCAGTATTAGTAGCAAATCAAGATAGTGGCGGAATAAATATGATTGATATCGCGTCACATATCAAAACACTTAAAATGAAATGGGTCAATCTGTTATGCAATAATGACGGTGCTAACTGGAAAATTATACCTAACTTACTCTTGAATCAATTTGGCAAAGACCATTTAATATTTAAAATTTCGATTCCTTCATTCGCTCCCAAAAGTGAAATTTAATGTGACACAATTCTACCGCAAAATTATTGACAATTTTATAGAGCTTAACAATATAGACAAATGCATATACCCAAAAAAGTTTTACGATATTAAAAAATAGATCATATGGGGAAACCAGTTATAAAATATAAAGCAAAATGTCTTATTCTAGAAAACTGGATTAATTCCGGTATAATATTTATAGAAGATTCAATTAACGAAGGAAAAAATAACCAAAATACAATACTCAATAAATTACAAAATAAAATAGATTGGATATCAGAGTATTCCAAGTTAGTCAATGCAATCCCAACAGTTGGAATAATATAATTAAATCGATTGAGCCACTTTTAAACGTACTTTTTACGTACTTTTAAAGTTTAGAAGTGTGCTCTAATCTACATACTATGACCAATACACAAATCAGAGACTATTTCTTGACGAAAAGAATGGAAAAGCCTTATATACACAGAAACTGGGAACAGACATTCAAAAAGAACATTCCATGGAAATCTGTTTATTTTCATTACTGATAATAGGATTAAACAGTTTAAATTAAAAATGATTCATAAAATAGTAGCAACAAACGAAATTTTATTCACATGGAAAAGTTTGATTCTCCCTGTTGCAATTACTGTAAGCATGTTGAAACCCCTTTTCATCTTCTTATATCATATCCATATGTACCTCCGGTATGGGACATCATTTCTAGATTTTTTTTGGAATACCGGAATATGCAAAAATATTAACTCCTTAGAGTTTATTGTTATTGGTTACAAACCAGAATATACAGCATATCAAGAAATAAATGTAATATTCAGCTATTTAGGTTTTAGTATCTACAAATTCTATATGTCGAGTGAGAGACGTCAAAAAGATAATAATATTATCAAGATAGTTTATGATGAATTACTGATTTTAGAAAAATACTATATTATGAAATATGAAAAATATTTGGTAATAGCAAAATTCTTAAAATATCTAAAGGAATCATGATATTCATCCAGGTAATTGGCATGACTAAAATATACACTACATATAATCTATTCATTTCGCTTTCGACTGAATAGGTTATTACCATTTAATGATGTACACTTGAAATGTACCGATAACTAACTGCTTATACCTTGAAACCCTTTTATACGTAAAACATATGCAAAAAAGGGTTTTCAAGAGGCCTTTCTAAGCTGTAAAATTATTTACGGAAATCTGTTATTGTCCTTGAACTCACTTTTTTGAAATTATGAATACCATATTGTATGTCAAATTATGTAATGCTATAATTGATATACTTTATATAATGTTACCGGTTAAAGAAAGAAAAAAATGAAACATATCTTTATGTATTTGAACTGAAATATTACTGTAAATATGTTGTTGTTTTAATTGAAAATAAACGGGCTACTGTATGTGGCTTCAAGGAGAAAAAAAATGCGTTTCGGTAAAGAGGAAATACTTTGAAGTTTCAAAAATAAAAATATTTTTGAAAAAACAGCTGCCCTTCAGAAATCAAACCCCATTGATACATTTTTGCGGGACCATCATAACAGGGTGCATCAGTCACTGTCTCACAGTGACTTTCAAGTCTGTTAAATTATAAATCATTTAAACGTTCCTTTTACAGCGCAGAGTGTGTTCAATCTAGAAAATAAAAAAGTTTATTTCTTAATTATCTTGAGAAATACAATCATGGAATCTGAGACTTTCATACTTCACTTATCTAATTATGTGAAAATGTTTGAAAACAAATGTTTGGATTTTGTGGTTCGTTCCAGTATTTATTGATGTGTATTAGCTGAATATCACACATCATTGAGAAATGCTGCATTGTTTGGGACTTTGGATGGATTCACAACAAGTAAATGTTACAGCTTCAATTTCTTAAAAACTGTCAGCCATGAGTAATATCATATTGCAATACCGGGTAACATAAAATTGAATTGTATTGTCTTATTCATTACAAGTTATGTCGTGTTTTGGTAATGATTTTAAGAAAACAACTATGATGATATTTAAAAGTGCTGTTAACTTATGCGGATATTAAAGTTTCAGGTATGCTCCACAGAAGATTTTCCCAACCACACACAGAATATGTTGTTGCGAGGGCAAAAATGGTATCAAATTTCCACATTTTAATGGAGACAATTCTTTCGACAACTACAAAAACGATAAAGAAAACAACATAAAAATGTTATTTCATTCAGAAAAAGCTTTTTAATTTACAACTGCCAATATGTTTGTCTGGTATTAGGGAGATTTTTAAAACGAGACACGCCAGAGATCTTCCTCTACTATAAGACCATGTACCACAGAATATACAAGACGTTACCTATAAATAGAAAGTTGAACCCTTTGTAATGTACTGTATAAATGAGATGATTGTTAATTAGACAGATATATTGTAATAAAGTGATCTGTTACAAAGAACATTTCCTATATTTAAGACGGTTTGGAAAATGTTTATGTAAGTGAAGTAGTGAATAGTTCTTTGCACACGCGTTTAAAAAATAGTGAACAGTTTTTATTGTACATCAGCTTCGGTCAAACGGATGTAAGTGAAGTAATATATAATTATTTGCACACATATTATGAAATGAATGAAAATCGCATACGAAAGTAAGATAAATAATGGGTTAACATCACTCTTCAATGTGTAGCTTATAATACAATTTGTAGTAATCAGTAGTTTACAATATATTCACTCCATTGCTGAGTGTAGCGTGAATGGTTGCATACATTGCCTTTACATGCATTTACTAACCATTACACTAGTGTTTTATGTTTACTGAATTCGCTTCTTTTTGATGCCAGGCATCAACATTTGACTTATCTCATCTGTTACATTTTCTTTTCTAACAAGAAATTTGAGTGTTGGTGTCATCAATTATAGTCGTTGCTTTTTAAAAATGTAAAATCTCTTTAAGATAAAAGTTGTAATATGTGGAACGTTTTTGCTCATGTTACAAAAAGTAGGAAGCTATCTCTCGAAAGGAGAAAAAAATGAATTGGGACTTGGCAATAACTTACCAAATTAAGACACCGTTCTAAGGCCCGTTGTGATACTTTTGTATCACAGTTTTCTTGTTGCTATTATATTTGGCTTTCTAACCGCATGTAATGACCAGCATCACCCTGAACACAATTGAAGGGGCCGTTAAGCATCAAGTTCATAAAGAATGGTGCAAATGGAATATGTAACTTGAAATATATTAAATGCTATTCAAATTTGAAACATAGAACCGAATTTAATCCTTGTATATCACAGTCATTTTATTGTATTTTTCACACTTATCACAGATAAACTTAATGAAACCAATTAGAACTAACCTGAATAAAATTAAATAAAGTTATGTTTGTGTTGTTCCTTTTCAAAATAATTATATTAGATCAATATCACCTTGATGAAATAAAACATCGCATTAACGAATTCGTACCCAATTCCATGCTCGACGTCATCGCCGATCGTTATATCCGACAACCGGTACGCTTAGTGTACGCCGTCTGGTCGTTTTCACTTTTGATAAGATTTCGTGTTTAACAAAAGTACATATTCACAAATTAGTGGTGTAAAGCTGACCATCATAAATCTAAGCGATATATACTGATAAACTATCATCGGGGCAGTCCCCAAAACATAACATTATGACGTGAAGTTATATGCTGCCCCTACACACCCGCTCGTAATATTAGGGGCTGCTACAAAAACTACATTAAAACAATAGCCATAATTAATGGGGACCGCTAAACAGGAATCTAGACTACCCCTATCATCTTACCTTATAAGTAGTTCATTTTTATCTAAAATTCTTCACAGCTTTCGTATTTTTCAATAGATTTTTTTCATGTATGGGGCAAAGAAAAGTTTCCGGGCTTTAGTTTCGAAGTGGCCCCTGTCACATTATAGAATCAGAGGCAAGTATGAAATCTGCTGACAAATTTGAAGACACAAATAGTTGCTTGGTCTTTATCTGTTATGTGGAGGTTGAGAGTGAATGTTTAGAAAACAAAGCTGTGTGGTAGTCCTTGACCTCAAGCAGGTTGTATGTTGCGAATGGCAGAAACTGCTGCCAATCTAGTTATGCATGCAATTTTGGCTGCAAGGGTGGAGAGGCCTGTAAAAATTTAAATCTTGCAAAACAATAAGGTGGAGTAGCACCAGGTTGAGTGTTTACTTTCAGAAGTAGAGAAGGTAACAAATCAAGAACAGCTGTGCTCGTGGTACTACCGTTGGCAAAAACAAGCCTTACACTGTCCTGTGACTTTGGAACATGGTGGGGGTAAGAGTGAGGTTGGGTGCGCACCATAAACCGGTTTAAGCTCCCCAGTGGTGTTTTTGCCACTGACCGTTCCAAGGCGGTGCCCCACTGTGTTCCTTTAATTGTTCGTTTTGTCCTCGTGCTTTGTATGCTAGTGTGTGTTGGTAGTGTACGTGTGTGTGTGTACATGATTGTGTGTATGTGTGTGTTGTGTGTTTGTGTGTGTTGGTGGTGTGCACTTCTGGGTGCTGTGGGGCTCGTTTTGGGGAGGCTGCGTTTTTGGTACGTGGCTTTCCCTGTTTGATATTATTTTTGTTTTTATCATAGTAAGTGGTGTTACCTGTCCCTATACATTTTCGGACTTGGTAGATTTTCGTTGACATTTCGGGTGTTTAGTCTGTATTCTATTATGTTAGCAGGTGTTTATATATAAGAACTGCTTATTGATATCTTATCTAAACCTCCTCTATTCTATCATCAGTGGCCTAGTGGCTTTCTAATTTTTCGGGCAAGGTTTAAATCCTGACGCCGTCACTTTATTTTTTTCTACTTTTTTTGTTCCCTTTCAGCTTTAAATTTGAACATTTTGAGGCTCGACTTGATCGGCTAAAATAACAAAAAAATAAATAAATGTGTCATATCCGAAATGTCTTTGTGAAATAGCTTGTCCGAAATATAGTACACTTACTGGTCCTACTTTTTCAACGTTTACAATGTTAACAGAATGAGCATTAAAAAAACCTTTCGCCTCTTAAAACTCTGTCAAAAACCATTTCAAATAAACATATTAGTTATAAATGATCAATACTTTTGTCATTTTCACTATATAAACAGTATACTTTGGTTTGGTTTGGTTTCATCTCAGGGGGCAGGCAACAGTTTTCTGGGTCTTCGGCAACAAGCTTACAACCAATCTCTCAATTCCTTCACACAACACCTGTACTGCTAACCTGAAAGAAACAAAATACAGCATCATGCAAATGTCAACTATCTCTTGAAAAATACCATAAACTCATTGGCATACACGAATCATGGATTATGTTGAATTGAAAGATAGCGCCATTTTTGGGGTCGGTCCGAGGCCAAATTGCTAGTTTTCAAAACATCACTGAAATTTCATGCCTCAATAATTGTCAGCCAGGAGCTGGTCAGTTTCAGACACCAGACTCCCTGATAAATGAGAAAAAAAACACCTAAAAAGAGGAATTTACTGTACTGGTTCTTTGCTATTTACAGTTGTCTGTATGTCACTGCAAAATGCATTCTGCTCACCACAGACTAGTGAAAAATCACCTACTTCCATTCTCATGCACCGGTTTTACACAGAGCTTTGTATTTCAGATTATATTTAAACACTCATTTAAGACAGTCAAAAGAGAAATATAGCAGTATTAATCATTCTCTACACACACTGCACCCTTAACTCTCAACAGTACCCTTTATACAGAAATTTGACCAGGGCCAATTCGAAACTAGGGCGCAAAACGGTTGTGTGCCTCCTTAAGAAGCAGAAAAAGTTTGCCGGATTAATGATTTGCATGTTTTCTGTATTTAATAGTTTAAATGCAATAAAAAGATTACAAATAACTGCTGTTCTACTGTTTTATGTGCCCAAGACATGCCTTCATGAATGTGTAACAAAAACTGCAATTTCAGTCTCACAGCAGTCAGTCAGGATTCACAGTAAATCACTATATTACAAACTGGTTCCAGCGCACTTTACCCCAATTTAGTTACTGTTTCCCTACTAAAATGTGACTAGCAATGCTGAGGATCTAAATTTGAATTATAATCACAAGTGTCTATTCAGATGCTGTCAAATGACAATGCAGATGATGAAGCGATTTCCTTCATTCTAGCGTCACCAAACCATGCCGAGCTGAAATCTGTCTGCATGGATTATGCCAAATATGAACTTTTAGATTAGAACTTTGTATGCAGTAACATTAACTAGACCAAGTTAACCTAAAAATGCACTAGTATAAGCAGCTTAGCACAGTTTATTTCAGCATAAATGGAGAATACAAAAGTTCGAATTGAGTCGGTAACCCTAAATCTCTAAAAGAATGTTACAGACGAAGTGCTCTAAAATTTTCATCATTTCTCAGCAGATCTGCATTTCTCAGCAGATCTGCATCTACTTGTGCTATTACCATAAAACGCCTGTACCGCAACTATTTGCAGAATGGCAGCTTTAACTGTGAAACAGTTTTCAGTTATCGCAGTTTCACTTTATTGTAGACTGTCATTGAATTACTCATACCGGTATTGTTATAATTCTGAAAATTATTATAGAAGTTCACAATACAGCAGTTCTCCTGGGTTAAATGTTAGCCAGCCATTGCAGAATTTACCTGCCATAATATCTGACCACTTAAATAATTCTTGCTGGCAAATTACTGCTACAAGCCTTCACCTTTGTATTTTGAAGATCTTCTATTTTTGAATTACCTCCCTTTTTCTATTGGCCACTGCTGCGAAATGAAAAGACAAAATTCATATTTAACTGCATTTTCATGCTCGCTACACACTGACAATATGCATAAATCAGTGCGCGCACTAGTCCCGAATTCTTACAAAATTCACACTTATGCCTTAAGGGGGCAGTCAACAGTTTTCTGGGTCCTCGGCAACAAGCTTACAACCAATCTCACGATTCCTTCACACAACACCTGTAACTGCTAACCTGAAAGAAACAAAATACAGCATCATGCAAATGTCAACTATCTCTTGAAAAATACCATAAAGTTTGCTGCCACACGATTCATGGATTATGTTATTTTTTGGGTCGGTCCGAGGCCAAATTGCTAGTTTTCAAAACATCACTGAAATTTCATGCCTCAATAATTGTCAACCAGGAGCTGGTCAGTTTCAGACACCAGACTCCCTGTTAAATAAGAAAAAACACCTAAAAAGAGGAATTTACTGTACTGGTTCTTTGCTATTTACAGTTTTCTGTATGTCACTGCAAAATGCATTCTGCCCACCACAGAATAGTGAAAAATCACCTACTTTCATTCTCATGCACTGGTTTTACACAGAGCCACAAAAAGCCAAACATTTGTATTTCAGATTATATTTTAACACTCATTTAAGACAGTCAAAAGAGAAATATAGCAGTATTAATCATTCTCTACACACACTGCACCCTTAACTCTCAACAGTACCCTTTATACAGAAATTTGACCAGGGCCAATTCGAAACTAGGGCGCAAAACGGTTGTGTTCCTCCTCAGCCTTCTCATGGCCGTTTCAACACTCCGGTATAGGCTAAACTTCTTCTCAGATAGAAACATTTAAAAACGCACAGGTATAAGTAAACCGAAATCGGCTGTGTTGGTATAACTAGATTTAGTTAAATCTTTTGGATGACTTTACAAAGTCATTCAGAATTTCAAGTATGACTCTGCGGTACTCTTTGTGTGGGTCGTCTTCTTGTTCGGTCAGCAACAGCTGTTCACTAAAGTCATTCACTCCGGTGTATAGGAAAATTTCTTGTTTGAATTTCTCCCGGAGACCCTTATATATTGTGCATTCTGATATATAGTGGACAACAGTCTCTGGTTTTCCACAGCTACAGATTGATGAATTTTCTATACCAAAATTATGGAGGTAGTCTTTCAGACAGTAACTTTTTATGGAGGTAGTCTTTCAGACAGTAACTTTCAGACAGTAACTTTTTTGGAGGTAGTCTTCAGACAGTAACTTTTGAGCTTCCACTGGGGTAGGTACTGTAGCTCCGGGACAGTATCACTTTCAAAAAACAAAGAAGCAAGAAGACAGTGAACTTCAACGCATGAATTACATTTACTACATTTGTTTCAGGTTTGTGATTACAGTGTTTGGGTTGTGGTTTTGAAAGTTGCGGAGTCGAGTGTTGTGTGAAAAGCTAAGAAAACTCCATACTGCCTCCAAAGTAGGTATTTACAGTAGGAAAATGGCGGAACATATGCATATTTGTAAGTAAACAAGACACAAGAAATTCCAGATTGCCTCAATCTCTCTTCGATGTTGATTCCATCTGGCATGAGTCTCGAGAGCGCTTAATCTAAATTGCAAGAATTTATTTCGCAATCGCGAATAAATAAATTAGAATAAATCAATAAATTATAGTATGTCAATCATTAACTTTTAATTTATTAATTTATTCAAAATTTCAAATCTCCAAAGATTCCTGTCAAAATGACACTTGCATTCCCGGCTAATTCTAGACAGACATGCTTTCGTACTTGGCAGCCATTACGTCACTACTGCAAGGTCAATGTCACTGGTTTCACTTTCATCAAATCACTAAATCTCAATACTTGACAATGAAAATGCATATATAGCATGTATTAATATTTTCAACCAAAACCATGCACTTGGATCTGCATTTTACCTCTAATTTGTAAATTTGACCCTGGCCAATTCGTCACTAACAGCCTGAAACCACATACTGCCTCCTTAATTTAGATACGTGACACGTCAATAGATGCGCGAGATTTACTGTTATCGAACACGGAAATCATTAAATGATAACGTGGCACACTATTAACACAGGAAATGGGTAGGAACAAGCGAAGTGGTAAAATACAAACAGCAAAACTGCGTCGAGATGTTGACACTACCGGTGATTCGCTTCATACGTAGTATTGTATCGGATCAAAAATCGGACGAGTGGTTCCGTTTAAAATTACAAAAATGGTTTAAAATGATAATTTGATGATATGTCTTTACATTGTAAAAACACAACAAAAATCACTCTATTACCCTTTAAACCAGTTTCGTTTTTTCCCGTTAATATAACGTCACGTCTATGTACCCCCTAGTTTCAGTCAAGTTCCTTTTCCATGCATTCCGATGGAATGCCTTTTTGACACAAGTCTCTCCAAGTTGATAGTATATTTGCTGCAAACAGGACATTCATGTACAAATGCAGCCTCTGGAATGACGAAATGAAATTCTAAAAGGTCTGAGAGAAATCTGAAAACGATTGCCTTTTTATGCCCCCGAAGGGTGGCATATTAAAATCGCACCGTCCGTCTGTCCGTCCGTCTGTGCGTCCCCACTTACAATTCGTGTCCGGACTGTAACTCTGTCATGCATTGAAGGATTTTAAAATAACTTGGCTCACATGTCTAGCACATCAAGACGACGTGTCGCATGCAAGACCCACATCCCTACCTCAAAGGTCAAGGTCACACTTGGAGTATGAAGGTTACGGAATCCTCTATATATGCACACATTCGTGTCGGGACTGTAACTTTGTCATGCATTTAAGGATTTTAAAATAACTTGGCACAAATGTCTAGCACATCAAGACGACGTGTCGCGTACAAGACCCACGTCCCTAGCTCAAAGGTCAAGGTCACACTTAGAGTTTGAAGGTAATGGATTCCTCTATATATGCATATATGCACACATTCGTGTCCGGACTGTAACTTTGTCATGCATTGAAGGATTTTAAAATAAGTTGGCACACATGTCTAGCACATCAAGATGACGTGTCGCGTGCAAGACCCACATCCCTACCACAAAGGTCAAGGTCACACTTAGAGTTTATAGGTAATGGAATCCTGTATATATGCATACATTTGTGTCCGGACTATAACTTTATCATGCTTTGAAGGATTTTAAAATAACTTGGCACAAATGTCTCGCACATCAAGCGGATGTGTCACGTGCAAGATCCAAGTCCCTACCTCAAAGGTCAAGGTCACACTTAGTGTTTAAAGTAATGGAAAACTGTATGCATGGTTACTCTGTCATACATGGAAGGATTTTAAAATTACATAGCACATTTATTGAGCACATGGAGAGGACACAGACTGTGAGGCACCTCTTTCGGGGGCATTCGTCACTTGTGAGGGACAGCTCTTGTTATATTCTATTTAAATTTTAGTTCAATGATCTTTACTATAATAAACCAAAGTCCTACTCTAACTAAAACGCTGTTTATTCTTATTTTGCGACAGACAAATCATAAATTGAAAAGAATTCTCTATGTTTACCAATCCTTACGATACAAAAATGGCGACCGAACTGCCTATTACTGAGCAGTGACGTAGGCTTGAACTGATGATGTGATTTAAACTAAATGGGACTATCGACTTTTTGGCGTTACAGCAGTGGATTCAACCTTTAAAATGGTTTTATGTAATAATGTAAAAGAGATATATGTAGAAGTAAGAACTAAGAACTAAACGGATTTGTGAACTTATTGACAAAAAAACAGAGAAATAATTACAGAAATTGTAATACTTAGCTATTTTCGTAATATTGGCGGCCTTTTGGGACGCCGTCTTGGATATCTCCACGGTAACAGCGTGTCTTAGCTCAGCAGTGCAATGACTTAGGAGTTGAAACAATTTTATTAAATCTTGTGAACTCATATAGTCACGATTGATACGTTTCTCATTTGGAATGTTACGAGGAAAAACACCGTGTCAGATGTCATTTCTCTTACAAAATTTGACCTTTGATGTTGAATTTTATCCTGAATTCTACATTTTAAATAGAAGTGTGTAAATTATTTTATAGAGATTTAAGTTAAAGTAAGAAAAATACAGGTTTAGTGGTCATACGTACAGAAAACTATTGCAAACATAATGGTATTTAGCTGTTTTCCTATTTTTGGCCGCCGCCATATTGGATTTCTAGCGATTCCAACCACTTTTGCATAAATGAAACTTGGTTCCATATTCTACAGACCTTAAAAACCATTTTTATATTTAAAACTAATTGTTTACTGACCTAGACGGTTAGGTGCATCTAACCCATTTCGTTTCCTAATAACTAGCTTAACGCAATGATTTTGATATGTCATGATGAAATATATTTACAGAGAAATGATGGAATTGAATTTTTTCATAAGCTTGCGGTTCTGATCGAAATATCCGACTGCAATAGAGCCTCGTTTCGGAGATGGATATTTTCACAACTTCAGTGCCAGACCCATTTTATCCGGCAAGCGTAATTTCACCAAAATTTCAGATATCAAGATATGCAAAACTCCTAAATCTTGTCAAACGATGAATATTTTTGTTACTGACCAGAGTGAGTACAACGACATCAACCCTTTGCCCCTATTGACAATTTATCGGTCGTACACAAACCATTATGGTTAGTTAATCGAAATGGTTTTCCACAAAGTAAAGATAAAGGAGCTGTTGAAGTTGATATCAAAGATTAAATCGCAATTGAAATTTGAACACTGTTTCATTATGCATGTATGCAATTGATAAAGATACTGAAGCTCGCTTATAAAAGTTGAGGAATAAAATTCACAGGTAAATATTTTTCAATTCGTTTGTTTCCGATGTTTCCAATAAGCAGAATAAACTATATTTTCACTCTTGCAACGATATCAAAATATACAGTTTCAGTGAAGGAAGAGAAATACATGAGAAAGTCAATTTCGGTATTAACAGAACCACTAACTTTAAAAAAGTTTATTTTGGCGAATAAATAAGCTAGACTCAAACATTTACGGATTGAAAAAAACCCACAAAACATTCGGAACTATTTAGCGGCCCTGTCCTTTCAGCGAAATGTGTTACGATGTCATAATACCAAAACTGTCTCTGTCGTGAATAAGAATAATTGAATATTTTTGACTGAATTCTTTCAATTATTTACGCTTTATTATCCTCGAAAGTCATAATTACGATTTTCGACAGATGAAGTTAAAATCTAAAAAAGGTATTGCTAGGTGGATTTTATCAAAACCTTATTATGCATCTTCAATCGCTATGATTAAAGAATTAAAATGGCTAACAGTAGAAGATCGACATCAATTTCATATTGGTGTAACGGCATACAAAGCTCTTCACAGAATTGCACCTGAATACATATGTGAATTTATTACTGTTTCTGATCACTGAATATACAATTTACGATCCAACACTCAAAGAGAAATATAACACGCGCAAGACCAAAAACAGAATACCAGAAACAAACCTTTCAAATCGTTGCTATGCAGACTTGGAATTCAATACCAGCAACCACCATAAATTAAGTCTCTTTAAATGCTTTTAAGTATCATTACAAACTATCTTTAATGATTAATTACAGCACATTATAATATGAGGGAAACTTCAACAACAACACGTGTTCTTCTTTATGATTTATTTAAGTTATATGTTCATCAACGTTTCGGCTGACGCCTTCATCAGGATAATACATATAATCATTTTTTTTTTTTGATTTTAAATTTTTTCTTTTTTTAGCACATTATAAAACATAGGTGTTTGCTCTTTATTTTATTGCCGATCTTAAGTTTGTTATGCATTTTGTATGATTAATATTGTTACTTTGTTATATATAGAAGGTTTCATTGTAAATATGTATGTACATTTTGCCTTTAATGTATATGCATAATGAGCTTTACTTTCTGAAAATAAAGACATTATTGCGCTATATTTAGGACGGGTTTGGAAAATGCTCATGGAGTTGCGTAACCACTTGTGCGTTTCTATTTTCGGCGAATGAGGAAACATTTGAAATAAAACCTCGAGATACAGTCTATTCTCATGTAGATAGATTTGTTAATAGTGATAAGATATCGAGACACAGACACTATTTTTACGTAATTTGACTGGTTATAGTGATAAGCTATAGCAGATAGTAAAATTTGAACTGAGTAATCGCGATACAGTCTACGAGAAAGGACGCGCGAAATGTTTATGTAAGTGAAGTAGTGAATAGTTCTTTGCAAAAATATTATGAAATTACAGATAATTGCCTCAGCAGGTAAGATTTAAAACGTCACTGTTCAATGTATAGCTTCAAAAATGTCAAACGATTGATGTTTTTATTTTTTTATTCAGGGTAAACTTCAACTGATCTAATACATCCCTGTAAACGTTTACAAAGTAGTGAATAGTTGTCATTGTTCGGCCAGTTCGTTCAAACGGGTTGTGTAAGTGAAGTAGTTGATAGCTCTTTGCACAACTATTGTGAAAATCGCCTAAAAAGTAAGACAAAGTATGGGTTACCATTATGGAAGATTAGTCATGTAAAAAGTACAACACGCTTACTCCCGAATGCTTTATATAAATGAAATGTGCATGCATGGATGTACACCTTTCCATGTGGCCTTATTGCATTTCTGTAAGACAGTTTTAAGTGAAAAATATGTAGTGCTAAATGTTAGGTATTAATATGCCAGTATATTAAGACCCAGGTGCTTACTACCAAATGATACATTGCAAATGAGAAGTGCAAGCATATATGTATGTATATGGAGAAAGCCATGTCGCATTTCTGTTGTAATTTGTTTTAATGAGAAGTGTATAGTGCTAAATGCTATATGCTTACTACCAAATGATGCATTACAAATAAGAAGTGCAAGTATATATGTTTATGAAATTTGTATGTTAATGGCAGTTGATTGCTGTTCTTAATGTTACTCATACGTAAACGCTAAGAGTTAAACGAACCGATCCCCAATAATTCAGCCGGTGTTGACATAAAAATCGACAGTCTCCCCCTCTGCGCGGTCGTCGCTAAATTTACACCAGTAGCGAGAGTCCACCAGTGAGTGTCATTCTCGTACGTCCAGAGCATTCGTTACATAATTTCATGAAGGTTGGCAAACCACTGATGCATGAGGATGGTGAGTGTAGGTTCCGCCCCTTTTTGGAGATTTGGCGTCCACAAGTTTTTACTATCTCGAGCCCCTGTGACCTTTACCTTTGACATAGAGACCCGAAACATAGACCATGCACAACTAGGGATTGTACTTATCTATCACCTCTGTGAAGTATCATTAAATTCTGACCAGGGATTTTAGAGATTTAGTGTCCTCAAGTTTCCGTCTACAGACGGACGGACGGATTGACAAGCCGAATCCAGTATACCCCCCTTACATTTTGTGTTCGGGGGTATAAAGAGGTATAGTACATTGAAAACCAATGTATGTAGGTGGTCAACTTATAAGGGTTAATGCCTGAATTAGAAACATGGAAAACCAGTGTAAGTAGGTGGTAAGTAGGTGGTCAAGTTAGGGTTATTGCCTTAGAAATAGGTATAATAGACGTAGAAAACCAGTGTAGGTAGGTGGTCAGCTATAAGGGGTTAAAGCCTTCGAAACAGGCATAGCACTTTGAAAACCAGTGTAGGTAGGTGGTCAAGTAAGGGTTCCAGTAACCGTGTTGTAATTTTCTCATATACAATCTTCCATAATTATTATAATATCATTGTTCAATATGTAGCTTTAAAATGTCATCAGATTTATGGTATTATTTTTTCGTTCATGTAAACGTCAAATTATTTAATACGTCTCTGTTAAACGTTTAGAAAGCAGTGAACAGTTCAATTTATTGTTTGGCAAGTATAAAACACCCGTATGGGTCAAACATACCGTTATCTTCCGGTAAAGTGGATCCATTATGTTACCATGACTCAAGTTTCAGATCAATTAGCCAAAAATCATACTACAGTATGTTTTTCAACGGAAGCATCATTGTACAGTCGCTGAACAGCAGATAATATATTTACTCGATTGCTAAGTACAGTGTGGATGGTTACATATATTGCCTAAGCATGCATTTACTAACAATAACACCGGTTTTTGATGTTTACTGAATTTACCCTGTTACACTTTCTTTTTCAACAAGAAAGTGGACTGTTGGTATTATAGTCTTTACTTTAAAAAATATATAATTTCTTTAAGATAAAAGTTGTAATATGTGGAACATTTTGCTCAAATTACAAAAAAAGTAGGAAGCCGTCTCTCGAAAGGAAAAGTAAAATAAAAAATGTATGGGGACTTCGCAATAACTTATGAAGTTAAGACACTGTTCTATGGCCGGTTGTGCTACTTTTGTATCACAGGTTTCTTGTTATGATTATTATTGTTAGGCTATTACATAGTAATCATTTAACTATGACGTAACACACAATTAAGTCCTGAAATGGATAGAAACAAGCGAAGTGGTAAAATACAAATAGCAAAAAATGCGTCGCGACATTTGAGATAGTCACTTCATATGTAGTGTGGTATCGGATCAAAAGTCGGACGTGTGGTGCTTAAAATTATAAAATGGTTTAAGATGATGGTTTCATGATATTTCTTTACATTGATGTATAAAAACAGCAAGGAAATCATACTTTAAATATATTTATTACCGTTTAAACCAGTTTCCGGCCTATTTCACGTAACGTCACGTATCTGAACCCCATATATTCAGTAAGGTTCATTTTCTATGCATTAAATCATTATTTGAATATGAAAATCACTGTCACTGACAACAATCAGTTCTCTTCAAGTTGATAGTATATCTGCTGCTAACAGGACATTCATGTACAAATCTAGCCTCTTGAATGACGAAATAAAATACCGACAGGTGTGAGGGAAATTTGAAAACGAATGCCCTTTTTATGCCCTGTTTAGATTTTATTTCAATGGCCTTTACAAAAATAAACAAAAGTCCTTCTCAAATTAAAACGCTGTTTATAGTTATTTTGTGTCACGCCAATCAGCCAAAAATCATAAACTGAAAATAAATGTCTTTGTTTTTCAATCCATACGATACAAAATGGCGGCCAATATATTAATGTTTCAATGACGTAGGCTTAAACTGATAATGTATTAAAACAAAATAGGACTATCGATTTTTGGCTTCGACTTTTAATAAGTTTATACTAATTCATTTATTCTCGATTGCGAAACAAGTTCTTACAACTTATATCAATCGCTCTTTTAAAATGGTGTTATGTAATAATGTAATGGATATCTCCAGGGTAACAGCGTGTCTAAGCTTAGCAGTGCATTGACTTAGAAGTGGATACAATTTTATTAAAGCTTGTGAAATCATTTAGCCACGATTGATACGCTTCTCATTTGGAATGTTACGAGGAAAAACACCGTGTCAGTTGTCATTTCTCTTACAAAATTTGACCTTTGATCTTGAATTTTATCTTGACCTCTACATTTTAAATTGTGTAAATCATTTTAGGGAGATTTAAGTTAAAGTAAGAAAAATACAGGTTTAGTGGTCATACGTACAGAAAACTATTGCAAATAAGTATTTACGCTTTATTATCCTCGAAAGTCATAATTATGATTTTCGACAGTTGGTGTTAAAATCTGATATATTAATAGCAAACTTTAGAGCTGTTTCAGGCAAACATAATCTATTTAAAGGCAGAGATGAATTGAGAATAAGATCATACGCAATAAAGAAAATGTCCATGGTTAAATAGTTTTCTGATAACTTTCAAGATTTATTCATTGTTGTTAGGTAACAAAATGTCATTTTGTCCATATTTAATATGGAAGCATGTTATAATAAGGTATTGGACTTGTAAGGCAAATATTACTTGATACATCTGTAGTGACAAATGCAAATAAGCAGAATAGCTTCCAAATAAGTGAAACTATTAATAATTTAAAACAAAACACAAACTGCTATTTCAATAGAAAGCAGAAGAAACATTTACAAATGAAGTACTTAACAGGATATTATCCCAAATAGAAAAAAAACCATAACATAAATGATTTTGTAGATATGCTTAGAGAAGTAGGAAAACAATTTGAATATCCTTTAAAGATAGGCCCTTCCAATGCTGGTCCAAGATGGTTTGACGAAGAATGTAAAGCCCCAAAACGTTTGTTTGAAATACTGTTCTTTAAGAATATATAGAAAATAAAGAAACGATGAAAAAACCTCAAAACCTATTTGAAGCGAAAAAGAGTTTTAAGGTTTTGAGTGACTCTAAATAATGTAGATAATGTTTTGCAACTTTCCTTTTGGTCAAAGCTGAAACAGATTACAATTGATTGACAGGTTACAAACAAAATAAGCACTGTAGAATGTGTACTTTTAATTATACCCCGATGTTGCAAATGACAACAATATAGGTAATATTGATACATGTATTTCAATAGGCGAACCAGATAACGAAACCGTATATTTGATTCAGAAATAACAGAGGATGAAGATAGAATTACAATAAAGCACCTTAAACAAGGGAAAAGCCTGGCCCTTATAACGTATTGCCAGCATTTGGTCCTTTTTAAGTTCGAGGGTAATGTGAAATGAAGCACAAATAATGGCTGTTAGAAAAACCTTCTCTGATTTATACCTTCATACAAGATGCAATACATAGCTGTTTATTATGTGATCTTTAAATAAACAATATCTCATTGGTCCAGAGCACAATCAGTGAAGCAAAATAAAGTACATATTTAATGATTTTTGGGTTTACCCCCAGTTAATATAATTTCTATATTTAGAACAGGCATTGTTTTGACTTTTACCAATCTTAATGTCTTGCATTGAACAGAGCGTTAACGGAACCGGAATCGAAACGATGGCGACGTCACTAAAATGACATAGGAACACAGACATCGCCCCGCACAATTTAAAGCATTGTATCCAAAGAAATATCCAAAACTTGCTTTTTGAGCATGAAATAAGCATTATGTATATAATAGAACGTTTATGGACTCGCTGATATTGAACATGCTGTGATATTCATCATAAGAGGGTAATATTGGCAACAGCTGAGATCAATTTTGATCTTTTCTGGTGAAAAATCCTTACAAGTTCATATTTGTATAAGATATAATTTTAATTTTAAGCAGGTTTTTGGAAAAAAACTGCATATTAGAATGGTGATGTTGTATGTCGGGCGGGCGGGATTCGGGCGGGCGTCAAACATTGGTTTCCGTTCAATAACTTTAGTTAGGAGTGACCAATTGCAATGAAACTTGGTGTGTAGGCAGCATGCGTGGTGACGCAGCTTGAGATTGCATTTGGGGTCACTAGGGTCAAGGTCACTGTTACTAAAAATAGAAAAATGGTTTCCGCTCAATAACTCAAGTTAGGAGTGACCAATTACAATGGAACTCAGTGTATAGGTAGCTTGTGTAGAGAAGGAGCTTGCGATTGCATTTGGGGTCACTAGGGTCAAGGTTAAGGGCACTGTTACTAAAGATAGAAAAATGGTTTCCGCTCAATAACTTGAGTTAGGAGTGACCAATTGTAATGAAACTTGGTGTGTAGGTAGCTTGCGTGGAGAGGATGCTTTAGGTCACTAGGATCAAGGTCACTAGGGTCAAGGTCACTGTAACTAAATATATATTTTTTATTAGTTTTTGAATTGTTTAAAGCAAAAAAAAATGTTGGGGTCAAGGTCACTAGGGTCAAGCTCAAGGTCACTGTTACTAAAAATATATTTTATTTTTTTTAGTTTTTAAATTCTTTGCAGAGGGGGGAGTCAAGGTGACATTTTTTTTTAATTCTACAATTTCTACAGGCGCCGTTAAACCTGCTTTGGCGGCATTGCTGTGTTTTCTTGTTAGTTTATTGACATAATACTGCAAGTACATAATTAAGGTACAATACGGAGGCCGTCAGACTCCGAACATAATAAAGGAAACGATTTTATGGGTACCGATAAACTGAAAGTGTACATCGTTTTCACGTCTGTGGGATGAAGTAAATAATTCCAATCATTGTTTTGTCTCGGCGAACCATAACACTAACTTTCTCCGCCTTTTGAAGAAAAAACAATGTGTAGGATAGGCTAAGGCTTAATTGTCAATTTTTAGTTTCTTAATCACAACTGTTTCGTGCGTCGGAAGTACTTTTTATAGATATGACTTTTATTTCTATGTTTTGTGCAAAAGTTCTTTCATCGCGGGAGTAAATTGGAAAAGCTAGAAGGAGCTACATCTATATCCGAAACTCCGTCTTCTTTTCCGAGTGCTTTAATCAAATTTAAGCATTCGGATTTACTATAGAATATAACATATGCATCTTAGAATATGTTTGAATATCTTTAAAAGTAATATATGCCCTAAACTGCGAGATTTGGGGCGTTTATAGATTTGAAAAACTAGAAACAACCTCAAAAATATGCATATACAAGATTTAAGTGCGCGAACAGACAACATTTACTAGTTCCATACCAGGAGATTTTGACTGGTATCCCTTCTATGTTACGACATATAAAATGTCGATTAAATACTGGCTTAAAATTCTTAAGATGACTAGTGAAGAATGTTATAACATGATGTTAAATGGTGGCACACATTGGCATCTAAATTGGGTAACTGCTGTTAAGAATTGTTTACTTAGTCAGGATTACAGTTTCTGTATGGTATAATTAGATATATCAGTATGTGCAACGAGCTTTTATTTTTGGAAATAGACTGGAATGGAATGTACCATTTGATTCAAATGCTAAGATAGTTTAAAGGTGATTTTGAGTTCGAAAAATATTTAGATGTACTAGGTTTTTTTTCGATATTTCTATGTAAAGTTTAGATTAGTGCGTATGATTTAGAAATTGAGAAAGTGGGATATCAGAACACCCCAAACAAATCAGAATACGTAAACTTAGTTGAAGATGAGTATCGTTTGTTATCGTACTGTGAATTTTTATAAAGTGTTATGCATTTTGCATTTACCAAAATATATCGTTTTCAGCCAAATCTCAATACGTTTTACGTTCATATTGAATACAGATTTGTTTCACAACTAATATATTATTCATATACACTACTGACATTTGTATGGGTATCCTTTCATGGAAGCAAGCAAATTTTGTCATTGTCATTGTTATAGAAAGACTCTTGTCAGTTTAGACAAAAAGTATCCCTGCAAAGTGTCCATATTACCTCATACGAATGGTTATGTGATTAAAGGGGCATTTCGTACAATTAGCGGTTAATTAACTCCAAATATTTGAATGTGTTTAAAGTACGCAAACATATAAATAAATGCATTTTTCAAGATGAAGACGTACCGAAAATGCCTCTTTTTTTTACATAAAATACAAATATAGAAGCATCTCATAACAAATCGTTGTCGGCCGAAAAAAAGTTAAACAAATGCAAAATTAAGGTTTCATTGAATTGCAAAATGTCCATCTTCGCTTATTTCATCAGTAAAAACTGTAACGTGTAGCTTCCAAATCAAACTGGTTTATTGCGTTTTAAGCCTTTAACCCATACTAATTTACGGTACGAATAATCTCCTTTTAAGCCAGTATGCCTACTTTGTTCAATCTGATGTTAGTGACATAATATTTTAATGTCTAATACCGTATATCAACATAATTTTCATGAATAAAAGCAATTTTGAAATATGAGGTTAGTTTAAACGGATACACGGTAACATCATACACTTTGTATCATTAATATAAATAACATGTATATTTTCCTGCACAAGCATTTTTGTCAATTCTTTAACTGCTCACTTGTTAGATCATTAAGTATAATAATTTCTAATTAATGCAAATTGTCTGTAATATTTTATTTTCCACATCATTTTCACGCGGATAAGCATGTGTATTAGTATCACTATTCGACCGGTAAATATTTATAAAGTGTTCATACCATTCCTGTTTAGCTATACTGTTAACCACATTATGTTTTATTGTGTGTTTCTTACGTTTCTCTAAAGTCTGTCCCACCTAATTTTGAGACCTCGATTGCTGAGCCATTTTACACAAATATTCGCTAACACATGTTTTTTCTTTTTATTTGATGTTGAAGTCAAAAATCGTATTTTTTATATATTTTTTTTTTTGTAGAGCGTAATGCAAACGTCATAACGTCACTGTTTCAATATGACAGCGCCCGCGTCAGGGGCTTACTCAAATTTAACAAAACGCTAATTACACTAGCAGACAAAGTGCTCAACATGCGTTTCATTTTTAATTTTAACTTAAATTTAAAGTACTGATTTAAAGCCCGATTAACGTATGTGTTGACTTATACAGGAGAGAAAAAACACAGAAACACTGCTTACATGCCACATTAAAGAATGCATGAGTCGCTATGTCTTTAGATGATTAATTTCATACCCTTATGGGAGAGATCGCGTTTGCAACTTCAACATAAAACGGGCTTTTTATTAGGTTTAAATTATTTTAAAACTTGAAGAAATTTCTTTTGTTTTAAGAAAGTCACAACCATTAGAAACACCACCAACAGTACAAAAACGGACTAGATCTACCGGCTTCTGCATATCCGAGTTATGTCTTATCAGTAAAAAATGTTGTGTAATACTTTCAATTAATGTCACGAACGTTTTGATACACCCCTTATAAATTCAAGAAAACGCACGGTGTTTCCCGAAAAATAGATCACAAAACAGGTATTTAATTTTCAAGAAACGTTCGAATTTTTTTAATGTAGGTCAAAGTTGAGGTCCCAAAGTGGATGGGACAGACTTAAGTGCCAATGGTAAACAAAGACGACAATGATAAGTATTGCTGTCATTTGCTCGTCACGAGGAGTTGGAAATAGAACATTGAGATGCATTTGAGATACTGTAAAACAGTTCTATTTATGTATAAATGTTTGTGTTAACACATCACATATCGGTGGAAGCCCTGAATGTATAACCAAGAATAGAAATGCTACAGAAATATTCTGTGATGTGACATCACATTTTCAATTCCCCAAGTGTGCAACGTTTGTGAGAGGCGGGAGTATGGAAAAACCGTAACTTGATATGCTTCGTCTTCTGAACATTTTTTCAAAGTGTTTTCAAAGAGGAAAAATGCTAGTTGTGAACTAATAGTAATTTGAATGAAATTCTGCATCACTTGTTGTTCTTTTTTGTCATTTTGTAGTTCAGTCTACGCTACAAGTGGAGTTCCAGAGTCAGCTACGATATAATGTCCAAGAAGCAATCTGAAAATCTGACAGATTCCTCATTTATGAGGTAATCAAACATGATTTTATCCACAAAAGTATTCTTCACGTAATACGGTTGTACAAATTGAGATCAAAATCATCATTTCAAGTTTTCTATTCTCTTTGCTATATTTATCCTTGTACAATCAAGAAGAGTCCGAACTTTTGGATTAATACCAGCAAGTCTGACTCCGATACAATCAGCAGCACTGGATAGTTATATTAAAGAAAACTTTAAGAATATAGTACATATACATAAATGTTCAGGTTTTTAGGTTCTCCAAAAAGATGGTGCAAACATTTAGAAGACTTGAGAAATGGCTACGTACAACGCGATCATAGTGGATATATTTTCAGTGAAAGTTTACTTCAAGGCCCAAATTTCAACACTTGTGTATATTTATATACTACATAATGTATAATTTATCTTTTTGCTTTCCCAAAAGGGTATTTTACGATATTTTGCTTACATGTATATATGGTATGAAAATATCAAGAAACGTCAGCAATTTCTTCAGGGTTATGACAAGCAATTCAGATGGAACGAAAGATGGGCAAAAGACCTCATCCAAAACAGTAAGAATATGATTTTTATAGAGTTAAGGGGGGTTCACTGCTGAAAATCAAAGTAACAAGAAATTTTATTGACACTGCTTTTTTTTATAGAGACTAACGTATTGCTAGTTAATTTCTGGGGAAATAATGATGGGTTGATGAATTAAATTTTTCGCAATATTAATCTTTAGTGATACACTATTAAAACTTAAAACAAGGTGCTAAATGCAGAATTAGCTAGAATTTTGGTATTGTGAACTTTTTTGTATGTGGTGTTATTTTCAGAAAAGGTACCAATTTTCCATCTTTCCAATATAATATGTCATACTTTAGGATGAAAAATTATGGATTGTGGTTTTCTATCATCATCTGAACAAATATTACGTTCCTTATTATTACCCCACCCACTTTACTAAAAAAATCTTTTTTTTTCAATTTTTGATAAATGATTTTTTTTTCATGCTAAAGCAAAAATAAAAAATTGGGGCCAATGTGCATATAAGAAAAAAATCAATAAAAACTGACAATGAATGTTCTTTTTTTGTTTTTGTTTTTTTATATTTCGACGAGTTTTGAGATATGACAAGGTTTTTGGATAGTTTGCCTACAGATTAAAGCCGTAGTTTTAGAAAGCAAAAATAAAAAATTGGGGCCAATGTGCATATAAGATAAAATTCAATAAAAACTGACAATAAATGTTCTTTTTTTGTTTTTGTTTTTTATATTTCGACGAGTTTTTAGATATGACAACATATGTCTGTAACAAAGAATTATAACAGGGACTTGTTATTACTGTATTTTTATATCCTAACAAATCTTGTTGTAATAAAGTTTGAATTAAGTAAATATCTGAAACATTTAATTAGAAATGGCTATTTTGTTGTACCCCTACCCCCATTTCAACATATGGCAAAATTTGTCAATTTATTCACAAAATGTGAGGTCAAAACATTTTTCTCAAAAGTGTTCATTTTTTGCACTTAAATATTCATATTGTGTCTAAGTTTACGGATTGTATGATTCTTATATCAAAGCATGAATAAAGCCCATTATGATCAAACGATGGTTTTCGTTGCCTTTTATCTAGAAATGTCTACATACAGATTTAGGATAAGATATTTCAGATTTCGAGTTTATTGTGTCAGTCTACTTTGACTAGTACGGCATAATGTAATCCGTAAATTATATCGTATTTTTTTAATTCTTACAAACATTTGCTGATGGGGTGCTTTTAATTTATTTTCTACCGGATATTCGCAATACTTACTTTTCTTAGTTTCAGTCTACAAGTACTAACGTTGATGCGAATGATTTGGAAAATACGATTGAAGCACACGAGAGCCATGTAAAGTATTATTTCTAAATCGTTTTGTAATATTAAATAATTTGAAGATTGACATTATAATGGAGTCATATTAAATGTTAGACTTCAAGATAAGGTATCAGTTACAATGAATAAATAAGTATTCATCAAAAAGATTCATTTTTGGGCAGGTTATATGTTTGCTGAATGTAAGATTTAAAAAGAATGTATAAGACTAGTTCTGGTCAATACATCAATATTCAGTTCTTATAGCAAATTGTATAACATTGATTCAAAAAGTTGTCAATATCTAGATCAGTAAATTGTGTAAACACAATCTACAGATGTACTGCTTTTTATGGTAAATTTCAACACTTAGAAAAAGAGTGAATGGGTGAATTAGACATACATGTTTGAAAATGTAAGTAAAGTTTTATTTGTAGTCTTTTGTGTCTTCTTCATTACACGTTCGAAGATCTAGGATACAATGCAGTAGTAATATGTAAATTTTATTTATTCTATTGATATTATTTAGTTTCTGATATTTCTTCAGGACGACCAACACAAATACGAAGAGAACAAAACATCAACATCCAATCATACCGCACTAGGTAAAACTCTTTTTATTGCATACCTGGAAGAGTAATATTTTTTTTATATATTGATTTATAGATCCAACGAAAAGTTAACACGCCCTTCCACTCTTATCAGCAGGTATTATCCTGATTTACATGTATATACAAAAAGTTCCTAGTTCCTATTTCGAAATTTCTAAAATTTAATTTCTCAGTAGACTAGGAACATGGCATCGTCCTGTCCCGAACGGTGTCTTACATTGTTTACGATGTTGCAATTTACAATTCTTGGCATTTTCTCGAATCACGACGTCGATTTTTCGGGCATGCTGAATTATCAGCTGTACAACGTTTTGCAATCTTAAAACTACCAAGAAAACAATAGAATATTCTTATGAGAAAGAGTATGACAAAAAATCTAAATTACGAAAGAAGACCATACATTTACTCGTTCTTAGCTCACATGAGCCAGTGGCTAAGGTTGAGCATTTAGGATCGATGAATGTCCGTCGTCAACAATTGCTTAAAGTGAATTCTTCTCATAAATTAGTTCAAAGAATAAAATCGAACTTGGCCAGACGTATCCTGGCATTAAGCCATCTTAAAAGGTATATAGGAAAATAAAAAAAACTCTTATCGTCAGAAACTGCAAGTTCCAGAGCTTAGATATTTGGTGAGTAGCATTGTCTCTATAGTAGAGCTCTGCCCATTTTGTTCAATATATGCCGCATGGATTTGAAGATTACATATAATTATTTAAAAATTCTTTTTATCAAAAACCGCAAGTCATATCTTAAATATTTTGTATTAGCATTGCCTAGTGGTCTTTACCTTAGTTTGTTCAAATCATATTCTAATTACACTATTGAACTGCATTGACCCAATATTACAAAATGTTTTCACACATATGGGCACAATGTCACTGTTCTGAACATAACAAGAGGGCCAAGATGGCCTTTTATCGCTCATCTGGCTACAATTGGCTATCAAGCAAAGTCAACAACAGCAGAAAGGGTCAATTTTGAATGGGTTCTGATTTGTTGAGTCTTCGTAGAGGTCTACTACATTCAAAATATCTAAGCTCCGGGCCTTGTGGTTCTATACAGGAGGAGTTTTGAAGTTTTGCCTATACATGCCTATAAGTTTAAAATCAAGTGACCTCCAGTCGGAGTCAATAGCAATCAAAGTTCTGCATTGAATACAATTCTGTGAACAACTTTGATAACACTTTATTCAAGGCCCATCCTTGCAAAGTTTCATTAACATTGGCCTGGTGATTTAAAAATAGATGTCGTTTAAAGGAAATGGTGGACAGACGGACGAGGTACGACGTGCGACGGAAGATGGGTAGTCCTTATATCTCACACTGGTACTTTGTGCCAGGTGAGCTAAAAGAAAGTTTATGCTCCAACCATTCGAAGGACCATTTCAACAAACTTGGAGATCTAGCAATGTGTAAGTTCATATCCGGGTCTCATGGGAGACCTAAGGTCATCATAGCTGTCTTGTTCTCGTTGAGGCATCTGCGACCGGTCCAATGTACTTGTAGATGTTACAGTTACGCATTCATTAACTGTTCATCAGACAATTGCACTTTATGTCATAGAGTACTGTCCAATATACGTTTTTCTATCACTTTAAAATTATTTATTGCTATACATAAATAGTATATCAAATATTGCAAGTTTACAAACATTTAGTGGCTGCCTCAATGTATGTTTTCTTTTGTTTTGCTTTGATTATTCTATTCTATAACATTGGCTTTTAGAACATACTTAACCTGTATAGAAAATTGAGAAAACAATCATTCTCTGAAAGAACATGGAAACACAAATATCATTTTTTGTGCAATAAAAACAAAGCTAATGAGACAATAATGGGTCCCGATTTGAGCAAATACTTCTGAGAAATATACCGTACACAAATCATTAATAGAGGAAGCGTTTCTTTAGTTTAAAAATAATGGAGGCCAATACTCATTAAGCGTTTATATTACGCAGTGTCAGAGTGCATGGTTTGTTTTCTTGCTTTTAATTAGCGTCATGTTTTTCAATACTTATGTGTAAGGAGAAACTAGTATTGGTTAGGTTACAAGAACCAGCTGGCTACTTGAACGATAAATTATGTTTTTACTTTTGCCCTATGAACCTTTTAAAAGTTTCGCTGTCCGTTTTGTTTGTCAATTGGCGCTTTTCTCATTATATGTTTACAACCAACTGCAGTAGTTTTAATCGTTTACTGGGCAATTTAACATTTCTGTCACATGTTGTCTCTATGGATGGGTTTCTTCTAGCGACAGGTAATATAGGGTTGATATATCAAAATCTACTAAAATGTCGTTCGTATCTTTTCTATGACAAGCGATTTGTTGAACATATAATCAAAATATTTTAGTGATTCCACCAACTTCTTTTAGAAATTGTTTACATGAGGAGAGGTACTGTTCTTTATAGTTTAACCTTGCTGTTACCTGGCCAGATTCAAGACATTGAAGCACGATTTAAAACTCCCCTCTAGTCGTGCAAAGCGGCATAGAATCTAGGTAATTTGGTAAAGATGATGACGTTTAAAATGCTGACAATTTACAGTGATTTAGATATGAGGTTCATTGACAACTTTCATATGGGAGTAAGATTGGAACAGCCAAATAAGGTAGTGCGGCATTTGGCGTTGCTTATTGCACAATTGCAATAATGTTCTACTCTTGCAAGTCATGTTAGAATCAGATGTACAAACCACAAATGCTTGGGGTCTGGACCTCATCCGCTAAGGCCTGACCCTCACCCCTGCTCACTGCAGTACCTTAAATACATCATACAACTGTGTGTAAGCTAACCAATAACAGATGCAATTCCTTATTCTACTTACTTACGGATCACATGTTTATGGTGACAATGTATATAAATACAAGATTTGAAACAACTCGATTTCCTCTATCACATCTCAGGTATACTATTTATGTCATTTCTAAAAATAGTACCGTTACGAAAACTATAGGCACCCGGCTATGCTCTTTCACGATCGTGTAAAAATGGAAACAGTCGTTTTATTGTGCGACACAAAAATATAAATCTGTTTTGAAATTTACCGCTATAGTACTCACACAAGACAAAACCCGCGCTGTTAACGTACGGGTACCGCGAACGCTATTTCATATAATGCAATGCTGGAAAACTATTCTTATAACTTCATGTATATACTGAATGTAATTTGTGCAGGTGACAGAAGTGTTTTTACTCGAAATTCTTATTTCAAACGTATTCATGTAGTTTGAAGTGGGATTTTATTCAGAAAATTGTTTTGCATTTGAAAAACCGGTTAGTTATTCATACTTACACACATGCCTTAAAAATTCGATTGGAGTTTTCAGTTGTTTCAAATCTTATATTTATATACGTTCAGTACAACATGGGACAAGTATAGATTGGGTGGCGATTCCATACCCCAAGTATCTGTGGTACAAACCTCGCCGAATTCGCTATTGCGAACCTTATCGTAATCCTAACATTACACTAAATTAGGAGTAATTGATAAATATTTAACAGATGTTGTCGTAAAAGGTGCACCTTTTTGTTATTGTTTATAGTCCCGGTCGACCCTAGGATTTCTCCTCGGGTGAAACTGCCAAGACTGATAAGTCGGATATAAATAGTTATATTGTTCCAAAAACGGAGTCTTTACAACCAGCTCAACGCTGATACACCTTACTATTATATTTCTATATTATGTTTATTGTAAGGCTTAGGGAATGCTCCCCGATCCCTACCACGTGTATGACGGGGCTCATAAACGGTGTGACCCCGATGACGGGTCCCCCAAAAGAAGGATAGTATGAAGACAAAATTCATCAGAATGGAATGGAATTTATTCCCATTACCCTTTTTTAAAAATTAAGTGTATTTATCATATTTTAAGTATCATCTTGTCTGTGCATGATGAGAAGTTTCAAAACTAAAATGTGAATATAATTAGCACACTCCAGTTGTATATTTTTTCATACAGTTGCATCTGTGGTATATATTCACTACGACAAAGATTACTGACTACAAACGCAATAATCATATATTCTCACAACACCATCTGCTTTGCAAAAGTATTAAATGACGCTAAGAATGTAAGTCCAAAATAATTTAGGCATTTTACTTGATATTTTACGCTGTGATATAGGTAATTGAATGATAAGTCTTGCTTGAACCATATGTAAATTATCTCATGTCATAATGTGAAATTATGTTGATATTCTACAAAAATAATTTACTAAATTGAAGTAAAATTTTACACAACAGCCATTTGGAGTAACTTGAATTGCGGTAAATTTTCCTTCTTAAATCCCTTTTTCCTGAATATGCGTCTACTTAAAGGGATCACCCATCTTTTCAAACGACTCCTCGTTTGTTGGAATATACATTGATTTTATTTATTTACTATTTAAAACATCTTTCCTGAACTCTATATATAATAATACTTTCCCAAGATTGAAACATGTTTTATTTAAAATATAAATGAAATAAAACACATTTTGTAAAGCGAATCATTTACAATTAAAATGTTTTCGATTGTGAGAAGACATATTATCTTAAAGGCGAGTAATACTGAAAAGACATTACCAGGCACATTTTACTTGGCTATCGTGAAAAATCAAGTATGTCTAGCTATGGTTTTTATTTTAAACTTTGATAGCAAAAACAACAAAAAAAAACAGTAGAAAATTATCTCTACTAGAATTGTTTTATAAGAAGAAATATGAATTTTTAGTGATTATTTCTGAAATTTCACCTGTTCTTTAATCTACTCTCTGAACTTATACTAATATATGGTGACAGTTATAAATTAAAGCGCTGAAGGCACTGAATTTGTGTGTGTCTCAAATCAAAGCTGGTTTGATGAGCTCTCACCAACTTAAAGCGGAAAATAAAACAAGTATGGAATGTTGCAGACTGAATTGTAGACTGAACTGCAAATTGTTTTGCAAAGCAAATGTCACGGATACCATAATTATTAACAAAATTCAGAAACAATTCTTGTTTCAAAAGCGGAAGCAAATTATTCTTTTATATTATTTAGCAGGTACTTTTGTAGTTTGATGACTGATAGTTATCTAGTGATACTGCTTGTTGACTGGCAAATGATTGGTTTTTCAATGGAAGTATGTGTTTTAAATTTTACTACCGGAAACTGAAAACACTTTCAATGTGATTTACTGGCAAGTTTTCAAAATGTTAAGAATTTACTTTCGCAGGCCCCTCTCATAAAATGAATGTGAAAACAGAGTACGACATACGACGGACAGTGAGTGATTTTTATAGCTCACTCTGGCACATCGTGCCAGGTGAGCTTAAAGCAGAGTACATGAATGGAAAGACTTGTTTCATCCAACCGCCATTAGGACACATTTAACATGCCAGCAATTAAACAATACATTTCACATTACTAAGGCCAAGAACTGTACCATGTGACACAGATTGCTCTTAAACCAGGTGCTAAATGAGGCAGGGTTTTACTGTATTAAAGGAATACTATTGAAGGAAAGACACAAATTTAAACAGTTCATTAGAAAATATATCTTTATTTAAAAATAAACTATGAAAATTGCATTGAGGTCATATTCTGTGAGCATATGTATACGATCAGAAAATAACAAGCCTTGATGTAAAAATGAGGTTGTACTAAAGGATTACAACAGTACGCACTAAATCTAAAATATATAGTATGTTTCAAGTACCAGTTGAAGTTACTGTTCATTATAACTATAAGTTCTGTTGCAAATGGCCTACTTGTATTCGATTATCTGACTTTTCAAGTGCAATGCTCATGACAGATAAGGAAAGACAGGTACTGATAACAATAGCTTTAAATGGGCACTCCATATATAACACAATTAGGTAGCCGAGTATAAGGGTTTTTAGCACTTATCTTCTGTGTTCTGTCTTCGATCAAACGTTTTTCACAAAGACTTCTTATGTGCCCTGTGTGTAACATGCAAAGAGGTTAGCCCAGCTGAAATAGCCAACTCAGTGTTACAAGATTGTAAAGGGGCAGTCTGCAACACTTTCACTCCGACATTTATGCTGGATTTATCATCTAGGAAAAGTTCTGCCTCTGGCCCAGATACACAAACTCTTTCAACAACAGCAGTTCTGGAAATATTGGGAAGCTGACTTTTCTGTGAATACAAATAAACATTTCAGAATTTACATTATCTGGAAAATAATATAAATTAGGTCACCAATAGAAATCAATTAAAGTCTTAATTAGATTTTATATTAATTTCAGTAAAATCTAGTACTTCGCAAGTTCAATTATTAAAAACTTTCAAATTCTCTATAAACAAGGGAAACTACAAATTATCTGTGATGAAAGTTAAAGAACATTATTCCAAGGTACTGTGTAGCCAGTTGGCAGCTATCTAGTGCTGTTTGATAAAGCATAATTAATGATTAAACCTATGTAAAAATAAGTGACCCCAGGGCGGGGTCAATTTTAACCCAGGGGTCATAATTTGAACAATCTTGTTAGAGTACAGATAGGTTATGCTACATGCTAAATATCTACGCTCTAGGCCTTGTGATTTCAGAGAAGAAGATTGTTAAATTTTTTCCGATATAAGCCTATGGAAAAACAAGTGAACCCCCGGGCAGAGTCAATTTTGATAGAGGTGCACTAGGTAATCCTACTTGCCAAATATCTAAGCCTTGGGCCTTCCTGTTCTTGAGAAGATTTTTAAAGTTTTTCTTTTCTGTTTCCATGGCAACCAAAGGTCTGCATAGAATGGAATTATTTGAACAACTAATGAACAGGAATCGGAACTATTTCAAAATTTAAACAGTAAAATCCCTGAAAGTGCTGCAGCAATAACTGTGGTGTATTGCAATACAGAGCTTTGCCAATACATACCGCGGTACAAAATCCTGTTCCGATATATTAAAGGAACTACTAATTTCATATTATAATAAATAAAAAAAAGGTCATGGTGAGCCATCTTTGCAACTCTTTGGTAAAAAACATATTCTGGAAAATATAACTTAACCATAAGTCGAGTTCGCTTTAACACTTACTAAATTCCTAAAATAGACTTGTCCATCTTTTAGTGCAGACCTTACCATTTAGTGTTTAAAGGGATTTTCAGTGAAAAAATACTGTCTGAATAGCGAATAGCGCAGATCATAATCAGACTGTGAAGAATGTGTAGACTGATCATGATCTACACTTGTAAAAAAGACAGAATTAATAGCAATAAGGTAAGAGTTTTAATAGGCTGTTTTGGGATTGTTTGTGGACAACTTGTGGTACTATATTTATGGTAGTTATTTGATTTTATTCTATTTGTTTAGCTTGTTTAATTTAAATGAATATATCGCAATATTAATTGGCTGTATACCGCAAAACCGGTTTGACCATAAGACTGCACAAAAAAAATTGATTTTCTAAAAGGCAAACTATGTGGTATGGGATATCATCATGACAGACGCAGGTTGCAGAAAGACAGAGGCAGATATAAGAGAATCAAAATACCAGACCCTAGCCCTTTTACAATTAGACCTCCTTTTACCATATATGGCCCAAAATGTGCACCTCAGTAGTACGCAACCATATTCATTTGTAACCTCTTCATAGTCTTCGGTAACTTTTAGTTTTAGTAACCTTTGTAAAATTGATAACTTCCATCTATATAATCTATTGTTTTCAGCTGTCACATTTTGGTACTGTACTCAAGAGGCTTTTGTTTTCATCCATTATCCTAGACTAACATTTTAATTACTTTAGTGACTACTAAACAAGTTACAGCCCGGACACGACAAAATGCAAGGACGGGTGCACGGACGGACGACCTTACAAATGGGCATTTGTTGGGTACTTTCCATTACCTCCTATTATAAGAAAGTAGCCAACAAGGCATTATATAAAGTATTAAAACTACCCAAAATGTGCCCCTTTTTTTGTTAGCTACCTGACGGAATGAATGATATAGTACCCAATATATGCCCATGTGCGGGCTCGGGCAGACAGACAGACAGACAGACAGACAGACGGTGCGATTTACACCATGAAAATCTTTACATTAAAACAAACAACACACTAAGCAAACACGAACCAATGAATGAACATACTTGCTTTTATTCTGTTTTTAATCCTACTAATATAGTCTTTTCTGAAAAACAGATTGTATATGTACATATTTGCAGTATAGGGATTTTAAGGTTTTTAGGTTTTGCACCTTTTTTCTCACACTCAGGACGTACCGGGTGGATTGAGTAGCTCTGAAAACCTGACAGTTCTTTCTTTTTAAAATCACCTTGATAGGGCTATAAATTATATAATGTTTCAGTATAACGTTAGCCATTTAAGTAAAAGGGAAAACATTTTGCGGCCGAAACTTTTGGCTTCGGATCAAAACAAAACCATCTCAAAAAATTTATTAAAGACCCACTTAAGGTTCATGTAAAGTGTTTGAAATAGTCCTCAATATAAATTTAGGATCCCCAACATGAATTTGGGCCTATAAATTTGTATACGTTACTAGCAAAATAGCCATATACATGAATTTCATACATCAAATTGTTCGAGAAAAAAATTAGTAAAGGCTTTCTGTAGTGACTGTTTGGTAAAGAAATGTTGTTTACCAATGGACATTTAATATGTAGAAAACACCACAACATTTTATTTCAAGTATCATTTCTCAAAATTGATTAAGGGGGGCGGTAGTTTAGAGGTTCAGGTATCTGCCGCTTATCCGGGAGGTTGCGGGTTCGAGCCCCACCAGGGTCACGACCGTACTTCCTCATATCACACCATGTAACGTTATACGGAGGAATTGACTAGTAAAGCACTTTTCAAAGTTCAAACACAATTTATTTGCTTTAATGAGCATACAAGTCTTCAACCCAGATTATACATAGACATTTTGTCATGAACGCAGTTTCTAACCTAACTTCTAACTGCCTTCATGATAAAATGAACATAGTTTATATAGCAAAGTGAAAGTCCTACAGCCTGTTCAGAATTACCCATATTTTTGTCAGTGTTCCCTGGATCGTGTAATAATGTTTGACAGGGCCGAAATATCCTGGTTGACCAGGTAACGTTTATTCATGATTTAGACCCTTTGGCTAATAAAGTTTTGACAGCTTGATAGGTACATAATTTTCTCCCAAAATTTTGGAATAAGTTTTACAAATTAAAACTATTAAATTAAAGTTATTTACATACAAATTGAAATTTATTCAAAAACTAATTTAGCAAAATAAAAAGCCAAAATAAAGCTGATTTAGCCGTTACATTACAACCAGAACTGGTTTTCTAGAAAGCCGACTCGAGAGTGACTCGATAAGCTTCAAGCTTTTTTCACAATCGAGTAAAAAATAACGCTTTGACGCGACGTCATAAGATGGAGCTTAAAGGCGTAACGTTAAAAAACGCTGTTTATACATTTGACGCTAGGAAATAACGTGAGAGTTTGCTCGTTCTCGATATCATATAATCTTTCTATTACTGGTTATAGTGATGACAACAAAACTTATTTAGTCGTTCTTGATAAATTACTAAATTATCAATTATATCCACGCTTAAATGTTTTCCGAGCAAATAATTTCAACATGTTCATAACAAACTATTACAATCTAATTGTAATTTTATCTGTTTTTGCCTTTTAAATGCCCCCATTGTTCTTTTTATTTGATATTATTAGATCTTTTTGACATGATGACTGCACTGAAAGATTTACAAAAATAACGTTGAACTATCGTCCAGTATTAACATTTAGGGGGAAAAAACCAACAGCCTGTTTATGTACATTGTCACATGATATATAGCAGTATGATATATAATCATGAGTCTATGTATACGTCCGCAAAACTATATATTGACCGAAACATTAGTCTAAAATTATTATATAGTATACCTCGTAAAAAGTAGTGAAAATATACGAAAATATCACAGAAATGATGTCTTGAAATCCGCGCATGTTCCAGGTCTCCACGTACTTCTGCGGACCCGGCACGTGATCGCTACCGGCCAATCAGGATTAAAGTATTTATGATAGGTATACGATATTCATTAATATGTTACCGAAATATACACCATGAGTCGTATTTATGTGATTTATTTCTAAAGTAAAGTGCATTTTAACGAATTTTTGAAAAATAAAAAAGCGATGTAGTGATTAACGTCAACACACGTGCGCTATGGGGCATTTTACTTAGACACGGACATTTTTTAATAACTCTGTAATATATTATATTGAGTGTTTTTATAAAAACACACATTTCTATATTCCTGAGAAAAGATATATTTTAATTCTTGTCACAAAAACGACACAATAGTCTTAAATTACAACCAGTCAGAATTTTAAGTTTATTTCAATTTTACTCTTTTCGCGCAGCGCGGGACATTTTCACTAGATACAGTCATATCTATTGTAAATACGTTTTTGGTATTGAAAAGAATTATCGAATAGATGCATATTCCGAATAAGTACAAAAAAATACTTTCTGTAATAAATATTATAGACGTGGGTTTAAAGATAACAAGTCCAGAGAAAAATATTTGTTTTTGCTTATGTTCACAAGTCTCGTTTTCCCTCAATCTCTACACATCCATGTTTCACATTTGAACTGCATCAAACATGTTTCTGTTGCCGTCAATTTTTTTACGTACATGGCGTCGGTAGGTCATACCAGACGTGCATTTCACGGAAAATTTAATGAAGCCTGACGTGTTTTTGTTGTTTATTTGACAGTGTATGTATGGAATTGTATGTTACATCTCTACAGTGGATTTTAGCTCAAATTTAGCTTTGATTTAAAACTGTAACACGCAAAAAAGCTTGATTTCTACTTTCAGAAGATGTATTGCATGATATAAAAACAAAAATAATATCAAACAGGGAATGCCACGTACCAAAAACGCAGCCTCCCCAAAACGAACCCCACATCACCCAGAAGTGCACACCACCAACACACACACATAAACATTGTAAAATAAAAATCGACAGTGATACTTCTTTAATAGAAATTATTGCGAAAATTCAATAAGCTCCAACTTATGACGTCGCGTCTTTGCATTTATTCACCTTTTGAAATATCTGGTCATGTTAGAATCACAATAACATCCTTTTCAGCGTTTTCATCGTCTAATAAACAATAATTTGTCGTACTGATGCGCAGTTATTAACCACTCAGGCATCAGGCATTCGAGGCTACTTACTGCGTATCAGAACTCCAAATAAATTGTAGTTGCTTATTTAAGAAATATTATGTATCCATGCTTGGTTTTCTTGTTTATTCAAAATAGTAGTTGCCTTTCAAACACTGGTACATTTTTGTATCTCAAAAACGAACATTGCGACCTGTGTTTTTATGCTTGATGAATGATTTTTGTGTGGCACGGTAACTGTTAAAATTAAGAAAGTCTTTGCGCAAGATATAACTCCAGGATATGTCTCTGTATGTTTTCTTCGAATTCCAAAGATTAGCTTTACAGAAATTCTAAAAGCAAACTGTTAAGGTATTTTCTTCTTAAAGGAGACGGTTTGATATTGTACATTTCGAAAAGCACATACATCAGCTCAACAACTACACATTTATTCATTTGTTATTCTTGTGATATTTACTTTTATAACAAATACTGCAATTTGCATTTACGATACAATATCACGACGATAGAAAATAACATAATAGTTTTATTTCATAAATTGTCGTACAAGAAAACGTTACCAAGCACTGTTCTTGTTATATATTTTTCAGGTACACGTGAAATATTGTTGCTTTTTTTTGCTGGACTTTGCTATTTTTTACCAGTGAAATTGAAAGACAGTGCTATCAGAATAAGCATTTTCCATTTGGCTGGCTTTATTACTTACGCAGTAAAGCTAGGATTCCTCACTAAACTGGTAAGTACTTGGTGCTAAAATACAGTACTAACAACAGCATATCTACAAAAGCAGTTCACATCTAAATGACCGTTAATGACTTTGAATTAAAGTCGTTTCTGTTTTCGGATATCAACTGGGTAAATGAAAAAAAAAATACACGATATAGACTCAATAGTCTGTGTATTTTTAAAAAGCAAACTGGAATGAATATCAACTCTTTGTTCTTTTTACTTTAAAACTATATTCATATTCATGTCGTTTATTCACGAAAATGGGTTGTCAGATTTTTTTTCTAATATTTTGTAATTTATAAAGTGACCAATGACGCAGGATGTAATAAACCAGTGGTTTATTTTGTGTATTCACCGGGTCAGTTCAACACTAGTGTAACAAATATGCTAATGAGCCGAATCACTTACATAAATACTCGGTGTCAAAACCAAAACTAACACGGCGTCATGGATTAGACGGTGAAGGGCTTGGCATCGCCAGTGAGTTGGTGGTCCGGGGATTTCCTGGCCCGTGATTAGATACTATACTTAGTCAAGTCAAGTCAAAAACCTTTATTTCACTCATATCATGCAAGTATACATGACAAAAAGAGGTAATATACGAGAGAAGTTTCATACATGAGGCTCATTCAAACATGAATAATATAATTCAAAATGTTCTTATCACAATGCAATACAAACAAACAGAACTCGTTTAATAATATTACAAGACTTGTATGTAATAGTCCTCGTGTGTTTGCTTTGTATGCTAGTGTGTGTTGGTAGTGTATATGTGTGTGTGTACATGATTGTGTGTGTGTGTCGTGTGTGGGTACGTGTGTGTGTGTGTGCACCTCTGGGTGCTGTGGGGCTCGTTTTGGGGAGGCTGCGTTTTTGGTACGTGGCATTCCCTGTTTGGTGTTGTTTTTGTTTTTTTGTTTGTATACTGACTTTATGTTGTTCGAGAAAAGGCTTAATTAGCGGCGACATAAAATGCATTTCACAAATTTGCAAAGATTTAAGTATTCAGTTTTGTTATTTGTATTCATCAATGCACTGAGTTTTACTGTATTTGGTCAGCGTAAATAACACCGTTTCAGGAATTGTTTTCTTTCATTATTAAATAAAGTACATTAAAAAATAAAATGGTATTCGTCTCCTAATTTTCCACAATTATTGCATAGTCTTTCGTTTACTGGAATTCTTGCCCAGTTACCGGTTTCAATTGGGAGGCGATGATTTCTTGTTCGAAAACGTATCATATAAAATCGGAGAGCTGATGGAGTAGAGGATAAATATTTCTCAATGCCAAATTCTGTTTTAAATATTTTATAAAATGAGCTTTTACTCGAATTTTCAATTGCAGAGTACCAATCGCCTAAAAAGAGGTCCTTAAGTTTTTGCCGAACTGTTAGTTTCAGCCATTTTGTATTAGGAAAAGTATGTGTGTCCCAAATATTGTTTAAACCACATTTAATAAAAATATTTTTAACATAATAAAACCACGGAAATTTATTCTTCAGCACAGAATTTTCATAATTGCTAATGATTGTTAACATACTTTGATGGACTGTTGAAGACAATTTTCGTGGTAGTTCATATTGATTTTGAGTACAAATTCTTGACCAAAATGCTATTATTCTTTCTTCGATGTCTAAAGTAATTGGAGTGCATTCTGTTTCACCGTATATCATGTAATTAGGAGTAGACCTTTTTGCTTTAAGTATATATTTCAAGAATTTTAATTGCACACGTTCAATAATATCTAAGTTTCTATACCCCCATATTTCACATCCGTATAATAGAATTGGTTTAATTGTTTTATTAAAAATTTCTATTTGTAAGTCAGTTGGAAGACTCAATCGATTTGCATTTCTTAACATACTAAACATTGCCCTAGTAGCTTGCGAAACAATATGTTGCTTTGCTTTATAAAATGAACCAGACCTACTGAAATAAATTCCTAAATATTTGTATTCAGTTACAATTTCTAAGGGTTCATTGTTAAGAGTGAAATTATATAAAGGCTGTCTACCTTTCGAGAAAACAACGATTTTTGATTTATCAATATTTACCGTGAGTTTCCAGTTATTGCAATATTGTTCATAAGTATTAAGCGCGTTCTGTAAATCTGCTTCACTATCCGCTAAAATTACAGTATCATCTGCATATAGCAGTATAGAAAGTTTTAAGTAGGTTTGCACATTTTCTATTTTGATTCCATTTAGTTCTCTGTTTTCGTGAAAGAAATTATGCAAGTCATTCAAAAACATTGAAAATAACAAGGGCGATAAATTTACCCTTGGCGAACGCCGATGTTACATGGGAAAAAGTTAGGCTTTTACGGTAACACATGATTTGATATTGTTATACATATTTTAATTAAGTTGAAACATTTACCATTTATATTAAGTCTAGAAATTTTTTCCCATAGTCCATTTCGCCATACAGTATCAAAGGCTTGTTTCAGATCAATAAATGCACAAAAGAGCTTTTTCTTAGAAGTATTTAAATATTGAATTAAATGTTGCAAAATAAACATATTGTCTTGTGTTGAAAACCCTTGCCGAAAACCGGCTTGACAACTGTCTAATAGATCATTCGATTCAACGTAATTTTTCAGTCTATTATTAATTACACAAGTAAAAAGCTTACCTAAACAGCTTAATAGAGTAATTGGTCGGTAATTTTCAGGCTTTGTGGGGTCGCCTTTATTTTTATATATCGGATTGATAATGCCTATAGTCAATGATTCTGGTACAATACCTATATTTAAAATGAGATTAAAAAGTTTACAATAAATATATTTCATGATTGAGAATGAGTATGTAATATGTTCATTAACAGTAGTCTACCATCTAAACACAATGCCAGGAAATACCTTGTCTAGAAATATTCCACTAAACTAGATAATGCAAATAAAAATCACATTATCATAATCAGCACAGGCAAATATCTGACATCCTTCACTCAAACTCCAAAAGAAAATCCTGTCTTTATGTATCTAGTGGCTTTCAAAACATTTCCAGTGCTCCCATTCATGGCGGAACGTTCCTTGTACATGTCGATTCCTCAAAGAAAACAGCCTCCCCAAGATGCAAGCGCTTAAAATGCATTGACAGTGATTTCGAATAAAAATAAAATTTATATGTATTGAGCGCTCTACAACTTTTACACACATATGCATAGTGATGTCATGACACAAATCATGAATTGTTAATTCTTGCACTACACATCATTGGAGCGTGAACACTGTTAATGAAATAAAGTAAATATGCATTGGACTCAATTTGTAAACAGCTAAAAGAGGTCATAGGCATTTTCTTTAATTGAATAAAAGATAAATATTGTATTACACAGGATACCTCAAAAGTCCGGCCGTTTTTCCTCCGCCCTTTTTTTCTCCATTGACACTAATGTTAATATTCCCCCGAAAATCCGGTCCCTCAATATTCCGAATTCCGGCAGATAGTTTTGGTCCAATTATGATATTGTGTATATTAAAATGACTCTCAATAATCCGGTCGTGATCTGATGTGCCGAAGGCGTGAAAACGATTTGTGGCGTTATCTTATTTGCACAGTCGGTCACAAAGAATAAGTGCGAATTTGTTTGTAAATTGACCCTAATGCCGAACAATACAATTTGTCTATCAAAACATGCTGGTAATTTGATTTTATCTCAAGATTGTTAGATTTATAAAAGTAATGACGGACTTCTTCAAGTGAAGGATCTAATTAAAGTGGTTGAAGTGCTGAACAGATCGAACATAAGTTTTACTGTTAATGGTCTGTATTCTGAAATTCACGACGTCTTATCGTAACGTCGCACCGGATGATGCTGACAATTAATTACAATGTACATGTATTCTAGTTATTTGTTTGTGAAGCAAACAAATTAACATACCGTTTTCCGAAGCCTAATCCTTAAGTACCAAATCTGGAAGTAGCTCCGGCACGTCAGTCAGCATATAATCCCAAATTATGATTCTTCATTTGAAACCATATGCATTGGCCATTGCAGACATGAAAGTTGTATTGTTTAAATATATAATGTTGTAAAGTCATGCAGCATCAGCTAAATTTTGTAAATATAACGAAAGTAAACTGTTTTCGAAAAAGAACCGCGGATGTATTTCATTTTACAATGATGCGTAAAAATAAGGGACGATTAACTATAAATATACACCCTATAGAAATAGTTCCGATTTCTTAACCCGCCGGTCATTTTTTAAACCTTGTGCGGAAACAAAACATATGTTTCAGAGTGTCTGTGACAACAAGATGTCTAACCCTGATCGTCATTTTAAAGAATGAAATATTTTGAACAGCCAGGAATATTTACGCGCATGTTTACACATTCTCTTTTTACGATTATATCCATCCATTCATAAATTTTATTCAATGCGCGGCAAGGGACGTAATTATAACTTTCCTTATTACTGATATGTTTATTCTGCGGACCTGGCGCGAGCTAGTCTGCGTTCCTACATGTATTGTTCCTACGCGTGGGCACCTTAAGAAAACGTTAATGTCGATGTTTAAACGATTTGTTATATTTCATAGGTGGTGATTGTTTTAAGTAGAAGACAATTTACCCTATATTCGACTGTAGACCTCGTTATCTTGAAACGCATCAAATGAGCTATTTTGTTAATACATATCAATGACTGCAGTAAAACATTTGAACATCGTTACTTCGAAAACATTTTGTTGAGTACAGTGAAACCCCCTGGTGTCTATGTGTACCGGGAATAGGAACAGAGACAATTCGATCCAAAATACGATTTATAACTGTTGCATTCTGTTCATATCTTATTACCAACTGGTATAGCCTTCACTAATGAAGATTACAGACTGAAATAGCCGTCACAACAAAACAAAGGACATATATTTTGAATACACAAACAAATCCAGCGTCTACAGCGCTTTGATTTTTAATTCTGTGAATGTTATTTTAATATTTTATGGGCTGTGACATGCAATTTTATGTTTAAAGATTTTTTTTTAAAATAAAGTCGATAGTGAACTTATTCATGTTTGCAATGAAGACTTTCGTTATTCATGAAACAGAGGAATGACCAAAGGTACGTAACTTACAAAATCTGATCCCCTGAAAATCCGGCCACGTCGGAAAACCGGCCGAATTTTCCCCGCCGAAGGCCGTCCGGAATTTCGAGGTTCTACTGTACTTTTTTTGCTAATGTTTATTTAGTAACATTAGACCCAGTTTTCCTTATAAAGAAATAGGTGTTTCGTCTTATGTTTTTAATCCTGTAACTTATTTGCCATGATATAAATAGCATCTTTCATTCGTGTTTGCACTGCAATAAATGTTTTAAACCCGTCATCTATAAACGATAAAACCTCCGCAGAGGGCCTGGTTTTTACGTTTTTAGATGACTCGTTTAATAGACTCAATTCAACACGAACACTCATGGAAGATCCTCTAAATGATGGTAAAGATTCGACCCTATGTTTAAAGCACGTTCTTTTAGATTTAAAAATCAATCTTCTGAACGTTTTTTTTTAAATAGAAATTAACGGTCAATTTTGCCGGTAATGCAGATTTATTTGATATACAAATGCTGTGACGATTATGGGTTTTTAATCATGATGTATAATACTTTTTCAACTTTTTTTAGACGTTTGATGTTGGATATTGCCGAGAAACATACGCCGTCACTGTATCAGAAGGTTATATAACCCTTAAACACACACTGTTAAAGGACTGGGATGCAAGTGAGTATATACAACTACGAGTTTTACGTTGGGTTTTGTATAGTTTCCTTTAATTATAATGTGTCCGGAATATTATTTGTTATTCTATATTTATTTTTTTTATATCCAATCTCGAACGTTTATTTGCAACACGTGACCGTACAATATATTACCATATTGGACGCACGTGCGTACAAAAAATCCTGTATTTTTTCCATATATGGACGGTTCAACAGTCCCTTGTTAAACTTACGATAAAGCCCGAAACGTGTGAAAATGATCCGAATGAAAATCGGGTGAAGTAGGCGCTCTATGTACAGAGATGTTTTTTAAGCGTCTTGAAATCAGGATTATTTGTCGTTTGCTTGTAAACACAAAAGGGTAAAAGTGCAAGTCATGGCAATGCTGTTAGATTTGGATATATTCACAAAATTAATTGCTGATATTATTGAAGAAACTACCAGGAACGGTCACCTTCCACCGATGGTCAACTCTTTACAACGGTCTCTTTGATTTTCCCAATGCATTTTCTTCGATAATTTACCTCCCACTAGCTGTCACCTCCAAACTCCGGCCAATTTAGAATAAAAAGATTATTTAGGGCCTCACATTGTTCTAATTAATATATATTTGCACTCGTACTAAGCTGGGAAAATACAGAAAAGACAGAAATACAATATTCAGTAAATAATTTTTAATTAAAACTAAAATAACATAGATATATAATAAAAAGGTTATTTAACATTGTACTGTACAATGATAAATAACCTAGTATTTTTTTTGACGTGTTATATGGGGATATATTACCCATATGACAGGTTAAAAAACAAATAACAATTTTATTACCCTTCCCTTTCTTAAAATTTGAAGAATTTGGTTCATTTTTAATTCATTTAACGGCTGAACGTAAGAAGACTGTTCTAAAACATTGACGTATTATACGCGAACACACTCACTTTTAGCGTGGGGTACAATGACGGGATATATCAAGTGTATATTGCCGGCTTGCCCGTTAATATCAGTATCTATTTGCCTGGCATTGACCAATCAAACGGCTGGAAATTAAGTGGAAGGGTAATAAAACGGTTTTAAAACGAAATTTCCAGCAGTTTATTTGGTTATTACTCTTCCACGAAATTTCCAGCCGTTTGATGGGTCAACGATACTCAAATAGATATTGGTATTAATGGGCAAGCCGGTAATATACACTTGACATTCTCCGTCATTGAACCCCGCGATAAACGCGAGAATGTCCGCGTACAATACGTCAGTGTATTGGTACATGCTTATTTGTGACGTGATTAAATGACGTCACAAAGTGACATTGGGGTATCATATGGGTATTTGACAGTCTTCTTACGTTCAGCCGTAGAAGGAAGTAACAAAATCGTTATTTGTTTTAACGTATCATACGGAAATATATAATCCGCCTAGACATAATATCACCATCGCCTATCGACTCGCGTCATATTAATCTAGGCGGGTAATATATCCCCATTTAACACGTCAAAAAAAAACAAATAACATATAATATACAAAAACAATGAGCAACGACAACTGACAAAGGTTTCAACACCGACAACATATTATTAAGTGTGCGCGTTCAGCTAACTATTACATACTTTCTATAAGGTTGCTATCGGTTCACCGACTGAATTGTTTTAGTAATAAAATAAAACTATTCGCTTTTAACTTTTTGAAATATTATATGATATCTTAAGAGTCTTATAGTCATATTTGTTTAACCACTCATTTGGCCTTGAATGTCTACCATTGTTTAATTTTCTTCTTCCTATGCGTAGTAAGGGTCTGGTAGCAATCCCTACCAGCCTTACAATACAAACATACAAAAAAGACTTATAATAAATATTACCTTTTATATCAAAGAGAAGTAATGGTGTAGTTTTTGAATTGTTTAATAATAACATGCTGTTATTGACTGAAACAATGAAAAAAACATTGAAAAGGAAAGTGCTTTATATCCAGACGTTTTAGTTTTACTTTAATGTTTGTTCTTTTCGTCTTATTAATATTTGATATGTATACTTTGGGCTTCAATCATTCGTCAGATCGTCATTATGAAGTCACATCAAATAGCATAATCCTTCACTTTTAATCACTATTTTGCAAGAAATGCAAAACTGAATGGCCGAAAACGAGTTTGTGAAATGCGAATATTATTCTGTCATTGTGCAATATTGTTCCGTCATGAAGCAATCCTTTCTAGATTCGTGAAAATAATTTATCGCTGAAACGCAATATTATTGAATCAAAAAGCATCAATACTGTCATTGGGTAATAAACTCCTTATGTTAATAAATATATAGTAAACGAAACGTTTAACGCACCACCCGCTCTTTTCCCTCTATATTTAATTATCCACTCTTCCAATATCTGCCAGCTTATTTTTAGCTGTCGATGCACGAAAGCTATATCATGTCTATATCATGTCTATATCATGAAGCAAATAGGTAGATACTTCCGTCACATTAATTTTAAATGATCGAGTGATACAAATTTCATAGGGAAGAGAATTTCATATTTACATAATTATTCTGATGTAATCATTTATCTAGCATTCCTTTCTGACTAGAGGCTTTTCTTCCATTTCCACATCCCTATACGCTTTCTAGCCTTTTTAAAAGCTAACCTTGCAATGTCTTCATGGGAACTGCTTGAAAATAATCCAAGTTTTACGGGCTAGCAATGGCAGTGTCAAAGGGGCTTAAAACACAGATGCGCAGATACAAATACATTTTATGTCTGTAGATGATTAATGGCAGCACTAATTACCAATTGTTAACAGTGCTCAGCAACGGCATATAAATACAACTTTCACCTGCTTATAACGATTACAAGGCATAACAGTAAACACTCAACAAAATTCCTAAACGGTCACTTCTATAGGTGTTCATGCCCCGCACGTGCAAATCCAATCACTTTCATCGCGAGCCGGCTAAAATCAATAATTCGCTACATTATCCGTTCAAATATCGGTTTGTGAAATTTTGTGTGAATGCATGCATTATTAGAAAAATTATAATATTATATAAACTGACCGATTAGGAATTTTGTTGAGTGTATGTAAGTGAATCAAACTAATGTAAAGAAATTTAGGTGAATCTAGGTGTAATTGTTCAGAACGAGAAGGTCTGCAATGAAATAACATAAATTTCAAAATGAAACTACAAATTCTTATGTCGAGCTCCTTAATTACGTTCCGTAAATATCCATACTTTTCCGTGATCTGCATATAATTATCTTCCGTAATCAGCACACGATGACATTAACAGCGGATTAATTTCTAAAACAAGAGTCCGTGAAAAAAAACTGTGTAATCGAGCCCGTAAGCTATGGACTTTTCTGCAATCGTTTGAAAATGTCTATACTGTTTTATTTGTAACATGATCAATCGTATGCTACATTCAAACAACAGCTTTATGTGGTCTAAATTGCACTACTTTCTCGTATCGCACTTTTTCAGGTGTTATTAGCACATATTACAGTTACAGTTACAGTATTACGGTTTTTGAAATGTGCTATGATTACTATGGCCTTTGGGCTAACAGCCCCAGGCCAAAAATAACCTGGCAGATATTGGAAGGGTTGGTAATTAAATAAAGAAGGGAATAGGCGGGTGGTGCGTTAGACGTTTCGTTTAGTTTATAAAATTATCATGAATCAATATTGGTTGTTGTTTTGTTTCATTCCTCCACACATTAATAGAATCAAGTAACAGCTTAAAGTCTAAGTATTCGTTCCTATGTGTAAGTCAGTTTAATTCAAAGTCCTTTACATTTCATATTTATAGTCCCGCTATTCTATTGTTACTCCCATTTACTAACCTATGTTAAGAACTCACCAATGTCGTGTTGAGCGATGACCAGGTAAGTTAAATGCATCGATGCACTTGCGTTTTGACCATCAATATAATGCAACATTAGTTGACATAGTAAAATATATCTTAGATAGTTTATATTGTTTTCGGGTTAGTACAGTTTCTTAATTCATAAACAGTTACAGAAGTAAATAAAATTATTAGTATCTTTATTTACATTAGCATAAGATGTGATAGTTTGGATATGATGCTAGTGACGGAATGTAATTTTTATTAAAAGAGGTTACGACCCAACTGTTTTGAGACACACCGCATGTTTGGTGTTCAACCCGTTTACAGTTGGACGCTATGCTTCCCTCTTTGATTGTGTCTGACGGAAGAGGGGGAGGACTCTGTGATGGGCAGTTTTTAAATCCCACTGGGACGAAACTGTTTTGATTTCTGTCCTCTGGCCTGTTTCGTCAGGCCCTTAAGGGTGTTTCTCTTGGTGCTCTGCCTTCTGCAAAGGCATTGAGTACATACGTTTTTTGGTTCTCAAGGTTTGCTTTTTATATATTTATACACGAGCTTTTTTGTGTTTTACATACCATGCCTTTTGTTTCCATTGCGTGTGTTAGAGATTCACCTAGCAGGGATTACTTTTATTTACACTGTCCTGTGACTTTGGAACATGGTGGGGGTAAGAGTGAGGTTGGGTGCGCACCATAAACCGGTTTAAGCTCCCCAGTGGTGTTTTTGCCACTGACCGTTCCAAGGCGGTGCCCCACTGTGTTCCTTTAATTGTTCGTTTTGTCCTCGTGTGTTTGCTTTGTATGCTAGTGTGTGCTGGTAGTGTATGTGTGTGTGTGTACATGATTGTGTGTGTGTGTGGGGGGGGGGGGGTTGGTGGTGTGCACTTCTGGGTGCTGTGGGGCTCGTTTTGGAGATGCTGTGTTTTTGGTACGTGGCATTCCCTGTTTGATATTATTTTTGTTTTTACATATTTTAGACACTGTTATTGTTGAAAACAGGGGAAACAACCATCTATGACAGTGCTATTTTTTAATAAAATCCAACTCCATTCAGAGGAAGAAATAGCTCAGTAGTTACAGTAGAAGAATGTTAGCTGGGATTTCCTTTATTGGGCTGGTTCGAATCACACGAAATGAAGTATATTTATGTATGACATTTCTTTTTTCGGCAAGGCCGTATTAAGCTTGCTTTTGACCGGAAGTTTGGAACTCTTCAACCGCCAATGAAATGACAAGTAGAATGTATAACATTTTTTTGAAATGAGAAATTTACGCTGTAAGGCACCTTCTAATTAGATAATACCGAATGAGAATAGTCAATAAAATACTTATGCGTTTTCAGGTTTTCTTGAATGGGTTAATAAGTTAAGTACGCAAATAATTCATATCTATCAACATCATTTGTTGTTTCCTCGAAATAAATGTTAATTATAAGTGTAGAAATTAACAATGTATACTTTCTCGGCCAGTGAATAACGGTCAATAATTCGAGTAGAATACTTATAAGAAAAACAAGGGAAAGTGCAAGGGTTCGAATCCCGGTCAAGGTTCTTTTTTCCCTCACCTTGTAACATTTGGCGCTTCCGACTGGATAAAATTTTTACTATAAAAATCTAGCTAACAATTGCTTTCATATACTAAAAATTGCACCAACTATCTTTTTAAAGGAAGTTCTTGTGTACTTGTATAATGGAAGTTTATAGTAAGTGTAAAGTATAATCACGCATTCTGAAAGCATGTTTAATTTATTTGCAACTTGATACTAGTTCAAGACAGTAGTACATTACAAAATCGTGCAAAATATATTTTAATGATTTCTGCACATTTGACATTCCTTTCTAGTTGATATCTTAGAGATGACTTCAGAAAATGCATGCTCGCAAATGGATGATTTGAAACATTACAGTGAAGATACATCATCTGTTGTAAAAAACTGTGGGGAATCACGTGACTTTGTTTTGATATACTTCCTTGACAATGGCGGATGATAAACACCGGTAAGTGCGTGATTTCCGTACGTTTTCATTTATATTACTTTCCACACATATTAATGATATAAGAGACATATCCTATACCGTGGCCATTAAAATTCAGCGTACTCGGGTTACTTTCCGTCTGCTGAAGTATGCACATATTGTTGGGAATGCATTCAAATGTAATCGTTGAAAAGAATTCTTGCGGGCTAAACCTCACGGAAAGACTAGTATTTTACCAAATAAATGCATCAAAACTTATTATGTGACATGTTTTTAAAATAAATAGATAGAAAATATTATTGTAACCTTGTTTCGGTGTGCGTATATTTCATTTTCTTGAAACTTTAGGAATTATCACAATTTTTATTAAAAGCTAGATTACACGTGATACATTTTTTAGGCTAGATTACACGGGACGGGTAGGCTATACACGGATGGAACTGCGTTGTACTTTTTTCGACATTATTTGCATTATAATCCTGTGTAACATATGTGTTTTAAGACTCGGAGTTATTTTCTGTATGTCATGCATCTATTTGATCTATATTTAATATTTTGTAAGCCATTCGTAATTGTTTATGCAGTTCAACTTCCAGGTAATCATAATGTTAATTGCAGCTATAAATTTCTTTTCTTGGTCAATAAATAGCATCAGTATCATTATTGAACAATTGACTCTTTATATTTAGGAAATCATCGATAGGTACCTTTGTACTCGCAATAACATATCAAATTATGGTATACATAGAGGATAATTGTTGGTTTCGGTGTAAGATCATGTTATAATTTCACCGAGTGAGCACCAAAAGTGATATAGAGAATAACAGGTTACTGTCTTTTATTCTTTTTATCATGCCACTATTATGATTTTTAATCATTATTTTACATTTTTATTTTAATTCGGGGCGCTAATTTCTGAAAGTACGGTAACCACTTTGTACAAGAGGGTTATACGCCAAAAAAGTAGTCCGAGGGTTTTTACCAATAATTTTATAACACAACACAATTTTTGGTACAATTTGCTTTAACAATTTATTTGCTGTGTATTATCATAGATATTCAGCAAAGTCAATTAAACAATACCAACAATAAATACCATCAGTGCTGATCTGGCGTAGGAACATATTACCATTTCAAACAAATTTAAATGGCCGCCGGTTGAAACAGACATCAACTGGAAAAATTTAACGGAGTTTAACAGGATAGCAAGTAGGATTTTAAAGCTAATAAGGAGATTAATAAAAAAAGAACAATGTTTTACAAACTGTTAGTCAGATATTAACACTTAAAACGCTATAATAGTCAAACAACATAACGGATTCGGACGAAGGAGTCACAACACACGTGTTTCACCTGTTCAGACAACGGAAATATTCAACACTGTTCAATTGCCACTGCTACTGTCTTGATTGTTCCTTGGAGGCATGCTGTACATATTAAAATTCTGTATGTGGACAGTAGCACCAAAAAACATTGACTGCACATGACCTGGAGCATTTCCAGCCTGAGCGAAATGGGTGGGGTAATTAACAGCTGGAACATGGACTACCTGGGTGTTTGGAGCAGAGACTGGAGGTTCGATATGTTTGGATGGCATTACAGGCAGTGGAGTCTCGGGCATGTCGCTCTGCATTGGAACAGAAGTACCATTGTCAAGGTAAGAGGCACTTGTACATGTTGCAGATTTGTTTGCATTATTTGATCTCACTGAAGTGGTAGATCTGCTTAAAATATTAGAGCAAGTTTTTTGCTTTTTCAAAGAAATGTTGCTGTAATTAATTATGCTTTGTACACATTCATGCCCAGTGATCTGCATGATATAAGTAGGTGCCTGGTTAGAATCCCTGAGCTTTTGTATTGTGTGTTTTCTGGCAGAATGGTTGGTAAGGTGCCGTGTAATGCCTGATTTTACAGTCATTGTTTTCATTAGAGTGCCAATTTTTTTAATTCCAACCCGCTGTTGTAAGAACCACTGGTCATACTCGCTTGGTGGGGTTGTTCTTGGTGCCAAATAAAATGGGTCCGAATCCCGACTGAATCCATGCGGACGCTTAGCCGCGTAGTATCTGTAGGCAGATACTGGATCCCGCTCATCTCCGGTAGACCACATACGTGGAGGCACCTTTCTAGAACCACCACTGTCTCCGGTGCTTGTTTTAGTCTGGCGCTCTTTAAATTCCAGATACTCAGTGCCCTCCGCATCAATCTTTATTTGTACATCGCCCCAACTGAAAACAATGTTTTTCTACATGTACAATTTTTCATATAGATATTTACATGTAAATTTATGTTTTTTTTTTTAAATTTTGTTAAAGTTTGCAACTAAAATTATACTTTGTATTTCAATTTCAGGTTGTGAAACAGTGAATCTCAGCCACATGAAATTTAATTGTGAATGGCATTCTGAACAGAGATTTTGAGATAAGTGATTTTCAAATAAAAAAGCTTTTTACGAGTTTTAAATCTTTGGGTTTAATAGTCTGACTGATTAACTGTCTTTTAATTAATAGATATGACATTTAAAGTTACCATAAGTGATAGTGCTCTTCTACACTTCTCATGCCGAAATGTATGGTAAATGTTAACCACAAGGTGTTGATGATGGACTGTGGTGACGAAAGACCTAGTTGGCCGGTGTCATAAAGCCTGTCAATCTCTTCATCTGTTATTGATTGGGCAGCATTTTCTTTGTTGCCTTTACCTGATTTTTTTAGATTTTTTGTTTTTGCCTGAAATTTATATACTAATCATTTTCTTGTTTGAAAAATAACTGATTTATATAATTATTATTTGTAGAAAATTTAAAAATCATTGATAAACAAAAATTAATATGGGAAAAAATAATTTTTTAATTAATAAGCAAAACAAATCGGGGGAAATTAAATATCTAGTTTATAATGATGAAATACATGTATCTTGAAGCGTCAATTTTTTGCTTGATTTATTAAATTTCAAAAAGATTATTAAATAGACTTAATAAATTGTAATTACCGATTTAGTCTGATTTGTTAGGGGAAATCCTTGTCTTGAACTTTTGGCAATGGTAAATTGGTAACCATTTTCCTGGAGAACTCTGTCAAATGTTGATATATACCCTCTTAAACTACTCGGCTCATAGTCTGTTCCATCTTCTTTCTTAATGGAGAGAAGGAACATTGCAAGAAGCTCATCCAGCTCAGTCATTGGGATGGTATGGAACTCTCGTGTTTCATTTTTCAGTTTGAGAAAAGTTTTAAGCCTGTTTATATGTTGATTAGTTTTGCGTTTTGTGTGCTGATTTTTTTCCGATTCGTTAAAAGCCTTTACCGAGTCCATATCAACCATCATAAAGCCTTTGTTGATATTTTCAGAGGCAACATCAGTAAAGACAGGCACAGCACTGTGATTTTCATCAATTTGAGGAGATTGAACAGATGCTGCTTGAGAACATTCAGTAGCAGTTTCAGGAATTTGAAGACATTCAGGTGAAACAGGAGTCTTCGAATACTCGGACACCTGAGAATCAGTCAATAACTTTGTGACGTTGAATTGTTTTTCTTCATCAAATTCCTCATCAAAGATTGATGGATCAATACCAGTATTGGCTTCAAATTCATTCTTGTCATTAATTTCTTCAATGTTCATCATTTGAACTTCCAACAAATCATCCCAATGCACATTGAACGTTGCCATAAAGTTGAAGGAACAGTGCTTTTTACTGGATTTGCCAAATTAAGATTAAACAGTGCTTATTTTGATTAATTATCTTTGTGAAACTTGAGACTGATGTAAATATTATTCATGTTTTTTTCCTGTCCTTACTCTGATTTTGTCACTAAGAAGTAATCTCTATTTATTTATTATTATTAATGTTGTTGTTGTTGTTTTAGATGTCTAAGAGCAGAAGATGTTTTTTTAAAGATGCAAGCATCTTAATAAGTGATTGTGTAATTATAAAGTTATTAGTGATCCTTTAATAACAATTAAATCATTTAAAAATTATTGTTTATTATATGTAACATTTTTTTTACAAATAAATATGTTTTATTTAGGCTGTTTTATTTCATTATTTTTGTAATGCTTTAAGCTGTATTACATTGTAAAAGTAGTCCGGCAAAAAGTGGGAGGAGCTTGAAAAATCTGATGTCCTCTGACTTTTCCATAGGTTTAAACAAGGAGAAGTGTTCTCAGGTCACTGACTGAGAAAGGTTGCTGTTCTCAGACAGGCTTTATCAGGCAGTTGTCATAGTAATGGCATGATAAATTTTCACGAGTGGCGCAGCCACGAGTGAAAATAACAGTTTTTGGTGTTCACGAGTGAAATTAACGTGATATTACACCGATACCAACAATTTTTCTGTTTATTTTATGGTTAAAACTCTACTTTTATTGAGTTTGTTTCTACAAAATATCGAAAATCGCGGGAAACGTCACCAGAAACATAGCGCAAATGACGTCATTTAAACGACGTCATCGTCGCATGGTTTCCAGCATTAATTACGCTCGGTATACTTTTTGACGTAAATCCGGGTTAAAAATTGCAAAACAGTGAAAAATAAAAATGGTAATCCACTGTTTCAAAACTGTGGATTATCACTTTTATTTCACTGAGAAAACTCTATAATTCACTGAAAAACATAAAATAAACACATATCATTTTAGATAAGTATTTTCGGCGCAGCCGTATTAAGCTCGCTTTTAACAGGAAATTGGTAACTTTTTAATTGTCAATGAAATAACAAGTGGGATGTATTTTTTTTTTAAATTGAGAAATGTACTCTGTAAGGCATCCTTTAATTGGATAATACCGATTAAAAGGGGTCAATAAAATTTTCAGTCTTTCTTGAATGGTTTTATAATTTTAATACATAAATAGTTCATATGTATTAATGTAATATGTTGTTACAGCAAAACTAATGTCAGTTATAAGTGTATAGTAATTATACATCTTCGACCAGTGAATAAAATATAAACAAGAGCTGTCTCATGACAGCACGCTCGACTATTCGAAAGCTTGTCGGTAAAATGTTTTTTTTTGTGTAAGAACAGGTGTATTGTGTAATTGTCTATAAGAATTAAGGTCAAAGATATGAAACTTGTTCAAAGACCTATGTAAATGTACATTACATGCAAAGCTGTAAGCCAACTGGGGGGAGAAGGGGGGGGGAATAATTTCAAAGAAATACATGACCTTGTATATTTGATCATGAATAACTTTGTAACGTTTCAAAATTGATATGTTTAAAATTAAAAAAGCATGACCGCTGCATAATTATTCTATGACATTTAAAAGTAAGCCATTTCGAGTATTTCTAATAATAGTCTGGTAAAAACTGTGACAAAATTCTAAGTTAAAAAGGGGCATAAATATGTCAAAAATCAAAAACATTGGTGAAGATGTTGATAATAAACATTCATTTTAAGTTTTAAGTCAATACGTTTGATAGTATTCAAGATATTTGACTTCATAAAAATCTTTAACTAAAATTCTAAGTTAAAAAGGGGCATAATCTAACAAAAATCAAAACAGAGTTATGAGGATTGTTTCTTCAGGTAAAGATGTTGAGGATGGACACATAATTTGAGTTTCAAGTCAATACCTTTGAAAGTATTCAAAATATTTGCCTTTATAAAATCTTTTACCAAAAATTCTAAGTTAAAAAGGGGCATAAATCTGTCAAAAATCAAAACAGAGTTATGGGGATTGTTTCCTCTGGTGTAAATGTTGATGGTAAACATATAGTTTGAGTTTAAAGTCAATACCTTTGATAGTTTTCAAGGTATTTGACTTTATAAAAAAATTTAACCAAAAATTCTAAGTTAAAAAGGGGCATAAATCTGTCAAAAATCAAAACAGAGTTATGGGGATTGTTTCCTCTGGTGTAAATGTTGATGGTAAATATATAGTTTGAGTTTCAAGTCAATACCTTTGATAGTTTTCAAGGTATTTGACTTTATAATTTTTTTTCCAAAAATTCGAAGTTAAAAAGGGGCATAAATCTGTCAAAAATCAAAACAGAGTTATGGGGATTATTTCCTCAGGTGAAGATGTTGATGGTAGACACATACTTTGAGTTTCAAGTCAATACCTTTGATAGTATTAAAGATTTTTGAATTTATAAAAAACTTTAACCAAAAATTCTAAGTTAAAAAGGGGCATAAATCTGTCAAAAATCAAAACAGAGTTATGGGGATTGTTTCCTCATGTGTAGATGTTGATGGTAAAGATATAGTTTGAGTTTCAAGTCAATACCTTTGATAGTATTCAAGATATTTGACTTTATGAAAAACTTTAACCAACGCAGACGCCGACGCCGACGCCGACGCCGACACCGACGCCGACGCCGACGCTGGGGCGAGTGCAATAGCTTCCTTATTCTTCGAATAGTCGAGCTAAAAATGATCTTATATGATATGTTTGTATAAGTAATTTGATATTGATGACTCCTATTATTATAGGAAAAATTGTGATAATTCCTTAAATTTCAAGAAAATGAAAAATGCGCACACCGAAATAATATGTTCTATCTATTTATGTTAAAAAGCATGTCACATAATAAGTTTTGATGCATTTATTTGGTAAAATACTAGTCTTCCCGTAAAGTTTAGCTCGCCAGAATTCTTTCCACAATTACTTTTAAATGCATTCCCAGCAATCTGTGCATACTTCAGCAGACGGAAAGGAACCAAAGTACGCGGAATTTTAATGGCCAGGGTATAGGATATGTCTCTAATATCATAAATGTGTGTGGAAAGTAATATAAATGAAAACGTAAGAAAATCAGGTACTTACCGGTGTTTATCATCCGCCATTGTCCGTGAAGTATATCACAACAAAGTCACGTGATTCCAAACAGTGATTTTTCTTATTTCATATCGCACATTTATTCGGAATTAATTTGTGTGAAAAGCATCGGTCAATAAAATTTGTCTTTTTACAATGATTAAAATATGATTCTGTACTTTTCAATTAGGTAAGCCGTGAGGAGAGGAATGCCAGAATTCTACAGGCACCGAATACATCGGCTATAGATCTGGTTTTAAACTATACTGTTTCACAGGCAACAATTTTCAGCATGCTGAAGGAAAAACAGAGTACTGACCGGAAACCATGTGATAGAGTGACGATGGCCGACTTTGATAAATGCGTTGTTCGTCGTACCATACAAGAACTCCTAGTCTATCAGAAACGGCTTCCAACTCTAACGAACTTGAGACAATTTCTAAAGGAGGAAAATCAATTACGAGGCAGTCCGGGAACATCTTCGCAGAACATTATATGAACTTGGCTTTGCATGGAAGAAGACTCAGAGTAACCGTACCGTTTTAACGGAGAGGTCTGGTGTTTGTGCGATAAGAATACAATATCTGCGCCAAGTAAAGAAGTTCCGCGAGGCTGACAGACCAATTGTTTACACTGATGGAACTTACAACAACTCTGGACATTCAGTACCGATAACTTGGCAGGCGAAAGATGTATCTCTGAAGGCACCATTGAGCAAAGGGGACAGGCTGATAATACATGAGGGATCAGAAACAGGATTCTGTGAAGGTTTTCAAGACAAAGACGGAGATAATCGAGATGAGATGAATGCTGACAATTTTTTCAAGTGGGTACATCAGAAGCTTCTGTTCAATAAACCGGCAAGATCGGTGCTTTTTATTGACAACGCATCTGACCACAACATACAGATCGACAAATGTTCTACTCAATCGACACGTAAAGCTGACATTCAAGCTTGGCTGCGGGACCATGGAATCTATTTTGACCATAGAATGTTGAAGCCAGAACTGCTGCAGTTTTGCTAGATGTAAAAGCCAGTCCGTAGGTTTGTGTTAGACACTGTTCTTCAAGAACACGGGCATGGTTGCTTAAGACTACTACCTTACCATACAGATTTAAATGCGATCCAGCTTATATGGTCACAGCTTTAGGGATGTGTTGCCAGAAACAACACGATCTTCAAAATGGCAGACGTACATACACTAAAAGAAGAGACGATTGCTTCCATTACATCAGACAACTGGGCTGCCTGTTGCCAACATGTCAGACAGATAGAAGCTAGTTTCTGGAGCAATGCTATTGCCATTGAGGAGGAGATGGAACGGCTCGTGATTTGTTTTACTTCCAGTGATGAAGGAGCTGATACAGCTAGCGAAACGGAAGACAACGCAGACACTGCTGATGAAATATAACCTCTTGTTATTTTTACATGTATTGTAATATACTACTTGTATATAGACATGGAATATTTAGTATCAAAATGTAAGAAAATGAAAATGAATAAATCAAAATACGATATAAAAAATAACAATACAAAAACAAGATATATAAATTTGTATTAAAATCTCATTTCGAAGGATAAGGTAGATTTCAAATAATATATGATAAATTGTGTATGATAGTATAACGCTTAACGTTCTGTATTAACGTATCGGTATTTACGATAAGTAGATATAAAAATCTGCCATATTGTGTTCGATGTATAGTGATAACTAAATGATAATCAATTTGTATTGCTCAACCTACAGGTATAAATGGTCTCGTTGTGTTTACTATCAGCTTATCCTAACTGACGTATACAAGTCTTCAGGTGTCAATATCGTTTGTTGTTGTACAAAAACGCGCACTTCGAGATGCCGTTCGGACATCGCGCAAGGATTTCACATTCTGACGTCAACGTCTTAACAGTATCCTGAAATGCGCATTTTTTTACTAGTAAATGCACGATATTAGTGCCTGAAGTTTCATACTTTCTGTAACGCTAGATGAGGATAACATTGCTAAATATGAAAAGTATTAACGCCTTATAATTTAATGATATCGCCCAATGTAATGATAATAAAGCGTTTGCGCCAGAAATTATTGTAAGAAGCCCTGAAAACACTGCTTCTTGTCAGAATAATATCGCACAATGAAAGAATAATTAGCAATTAGTAATAGCGGCGTATGTGCGTTTCCGAAGATAGTACCTCCTGTATATTTGCTGTATTAGTAATTTATTTCTTTTTAGAGTTGAACTCGCTCCTAATGACATTAACCATTCCATAAAAAATCTAATACAGTTTGCTCAATTTTGTACTAAATCTGTATGAAATTACTCTAGTTCGGATTTCAAAATTAAGAAGCGAAAAGATGTTACGTTTTGGTTAAATATGGAAGGCCGATGGGTCATGCTTATTGCTGAATGCTTTTTGCTAAATGATTTTTGGCATGCTACTCGGTAATTGTTTTTTGATAATTACCTTTTGCTAAATGCGTGTTGGCCGGTGGATCATGTAAATTGCTAACTGCTTTTTGCTAACTGATTTTTATGGAAGGCCTGGACGCATGCTTTTTGCTACATGCGTAAGGCTAATTGCTAAATGCGATATGCTATTTGCGAAATGCGATATGCATTTTGCTAAAGGCGCCATGCTCATTGCGAAATGCGATATGCTTTTTGCGAAATGCTTTATGCTTTTTGCGAAATACAGTACTATTTATAGTAACATTTTGTTAAATTCTATATGCTTTTTGCTTAATGCGATATGCTTTTTGCGAAATGCGACATGCCCATTGCGAAATGCTTTTTGCTTAATGATTCACGCGATACTATTTATAGTAACATTTTGTGAAATGCAAAAAGCTTTTTGCTAAATACAAATGCAAGTTCTTGCCAAATCTTTTCGAAATTGATTTCGCAAAATGCTTCTTAAAAATTCTTTTTGCTAACTCTAACCCTAACCATACAAGAAGAATAAATAACATAAATAATAAATAATAGTAATATACATATAAGAAGAAATTAATATGAATAACTTTCAAGATTTAATATTGGACTATAATTTGGTCAAAAATATAAATTTTCAGGCATCTCTATGGCAGCCTAAAATCTATATCTTTTAGAGTGTAGCATGTCGCATTTAGCATAAAGCATTAGCAAAGATTTGGCAGGAAGCATATCACAGTTCGCAAAAAGCATAAAGCATTTAGCAAAGACTTGTCAAGAAGCATATCGCATTTTGCAAAATGCATTTCGCATTTCACAAAATGTTATTATAAATAGAATCGTGTGAAGCATTAAACAAAAAGCAAGCCGCAAAAAGCATGTCGCATTTTGCAAAAAGCATGTCGCATTTAGCAAAAAGCATTACGCATTTAGCAAAAAGCATTGCGCGCAAGCCTTCCATAGATTTTTGGCCGGTAATTGCTAATTGCGTTTTGCTGATTGCTTTTTGCTAACTGCATTTTGTTAAATGCTTTTTGGATGGTAATTGCTAAGTGCTTTTTGCAAAATGCTTTTTGCTTATTGCTCTTTGCTTACTGCTTTTTGCTAATGCTTCTAGCTTACTGCGTTTTGCTAAATGCTTTTAGGTCGCTGGATCTTGCTAATTGCTTTTTGCTAAATGCTTTTTGACCGATACTAAAGTAATTGTTAATTGCGTTTTGCTGTATGCGTGTTGGCTGGTGGATCATGTTAATTGGTAACTGCATTTTGCTAAATGTTGATTGCTAAATGCTAATTGCTATTTTTCAAATGCTTTTTGGTTAATGCTTTTCTTTAGGGCAAAAAACCATAAGCAAAAGGCAATCAGCAAAATATAATTAGCAGAAAGCAATAAGCAAAAAGCATTTTGCATAAAGCAATCAGCAAAAGGCAATAAGCATTTAGCAAAAAGCAATTAGCAAATAGCTAAGCAACTAGCAAAAACGCTTCTTTGATTTTGAAAGTTTTATAAAGCTCTGACACAGTTCTAAGATGGTTTTTATATGAACGCGAGTTTTTTATTATGTCAACATAATAACGCTTAGGAGAATATCACGGTGTTTTAGATGTGTATTCGCTCTCGTGTTGCAATAAAGTGAGATGACATAATGTTAACCTCATAGTCAAGAAACATGCAGAAGAATTAAAAATGTTCCTATTGTAACCTTTCTTTACTAAATTATAATATGCACCACTAGACATCATACTGAAGCTGCCTGCAAAGTTTCATGAAAGTCCAGCTCTTTTATTTTTTAGAAGAAGCGCGGACATTATCGTACTGAATATCGAGATTTAACCTTAAATCCAGGATGTCATTTAAAGACGACAAACGTTTTCAAAGTCCCATAGCACATACAAAACTCATTGAAGCGGAAAATCCTGACGATATGCACAAGTACACTGGGTACTTATTTTATCTACCAAGTTTCTGTAAAATCCATCCAGGCATGTATGAAGGCAGACAGGCAGCATTATATCAATATATGTCCGATCAAAAGTTAGTCCTATATCAAAAAGTTGTGGAGAATTCTTGTATTCGTAAATATTGTGAAAGTATGCGACTTGAAAATTTAAGTATACGAGTTTTGTGATAAAATGAGCAGTAAAAAATATTGCTAGTATGAAAAGCTAGAGCATATTTATTTCAAGTGACATCATCTATCTACATAATGGATGAAGTTAAGTTTTTATTTTATTTTATAGGTTATGAGACGTTACCCTATCCACCGGCCATTGGCAAATTTGCAACATATTCGACAGACGACTTGAAGAGTAGGATCAACTTTGCCGTTGAAAACGGAAGTATTTTTTATATTGTTTAGCGTAAATGGAAAAAGGAATATTAAATTTGAGCTCTCATTGACAATACAGGGTCGGTTTTTAGGTTTAGAACGTAATGGAATTGACTTAAAACAAGTGGATGAGGTATTGTCATAAAATGGGTATGAGTACTAATTGTGTGAAGTTTTATCAAAATCAGTCCATGCATGTGGAAGATACAGACCGGAAACAGTATTGCAGACGGATAGACGGACAGAACAGAACAAACTTATAGTTCACTAACTGGTAGGGGACTACTAAAGGATGATAAAATAATAGGCAAGGTAGCATTATGGTTCTTGGCCAATGCGCTTCATCTCAATGTCTCCTTTGTATGAATGTGAATAGCTGTATACAAGGTAATGTTTTATAAAGGGATATAACTAAAAATTGGAAAGGAACATTTATGGTTCTTTAATATCACAAATCCACTTAAATAATGTCCTCTATCATTGTTCGCAGTTTGAATAAATCCCCTTCAGTATTGTCGTCGTTGCACGCTAAGAAAAAAGGAAGATAATTCAAATAAATCTAGTAATAGTTCTTGCTCTTTGCACTTTCTCTTAATGGCTTCTGCCTTTGTATGTAGTTTGAATAATTCCCATTCCACACTTACTGACTTATGCCCCGAACAAAAACAAAGAAGTAATTCACTAATTCTGTTGCCGTAGCACTCTGACAAAAACAAAATGATGTGCGTAATCCTCTATCCACATGCCAAGGTTCGTGATGCAATTTTAATACCTTTTGAGATATTACAGGACCAAGGTTGTATGTGGTACTTTTACTCCTTCCGTTGCCATAGCCTCCGCCATTTTTGTCTGATGAAAGGGTATAATTTCTAAATTTCCCATTATACACAAACTAAGTTTCACTTGACTGTCATCTGTTGTTCTCAAGATATCGCATGATCCAGTTTTTTTGCACGGACGAACGGAATCCGGACGGAATAACGGACAAACGGACGGACAGTAAACCTATGAACTGTCAGGGACTAATAAAATGTGCATGTCCTGCCAAAAGCGTCGATGTAAATGAAGTTAACACTAACTAAACAAATTAAATAAATTCAATTGCGTTTTTCTCTTATGTTTTGATGTTGTATTCTCGATTTAACATTACGTTGTTTTTGTGTTTACGGGTAACATGTGATTGTCCTCGTTCATTTCCCTTGTTTGCGTTTGCTTTGTATGTGGTCTCTACAGGTCTAGATGGAAATGGTGTATACTGTCGTATGTGAATGTTCCAATTCTTTAGAATACACGTATTAAAAAAATCAGAAAACGTTCGAAAATTAAAACTTTTCTGATGTCAATATACGTGACTATACGCTCTTTTTAAACTTTGAGTACTGATATATTTTCAGATTTATAACGCCCATATTGAGGCAACAGGGTATTTTAAAAGGCTGCCCAATGACAAAATCACAATAGATATTACATATTTGGACACAATTGAAAAGATGGCAAACGCATCTGCTTCCAGTTTACTTTACGGTAAAGCATTGTGTTCTATCTTTATGAATATGCAGATAATTAACATCTACTTACTATAAAGATAAAATTGTCTTTCTGATTCCTTATGATAAATTTAGAAGCACTGAAGCTAAACTCTTAAGACTTAATATAGCAACAGTGAAATTGAATGGTCTTAAATGGTCTTATGCTTAGTCCAATGCCGAGATTTTTGAACTACTGAATGGTTTTAGAATTAAAGATTTATATTTCCGTCTAACATGACTGATAATGGTACGATAGTTAAATTCTTAAGAAGTTCTTAAAACAATAATTATAGAAACAAACAACTGATTACACAATAGGACGGCAATTATGACAGCCAATGTCTTTGACGGCGAAGTATACTTATTTTGCATGTTTTTTTTTTATCTTTGACAGCATGCACTCGTGTTTATTACACCAATATTGTCACTGTTTTCCTTTCCAAAAATGGGCCTAGCTCGCATCTTATTTTCTCTTCAAGTGTTTGATGAGACAACCTTTGGAACGGAATAAAATATTGAGTCGGTCATTGGCAAATTAAGCTCGTCCCTGACCGTGTTGATTCCAAACTTACTCCCAAGCATATTATTTTCTTTCAACTTCTGGGAGGCAACAATATGTACTGCTGAAGAATATAAAGGCTCTTGTCATTAAGTTTTACTTACTTAAAGCATGCAGTATGGTATTCGATTGTATGCAGCGACCTGGCAACACAAATCACACGCGTCAGACCTTGTGACGTCACTGTCGATAGACTGACCAATGAAATGAGAACATTGAAAGTTGACTCGAACGATAGAACAACGAAGCGTGAAGTATGAATTATGAAATGTTAAGTACGAAATGTAAAATGTGAAGTGTAAAATATAAAATCTGAAATGTGAAGCATGAACTATGAAGTTGGAAGTGTGATCTGTGAAGTATTTGGTATGGAATGTGAACTATGAATCTAAGCATGTTATAAAGGCACCTACATTTATGTAAACTTCATAACACTAATGGTATTGAAGATGAGTTTCATTTTGTTTTAATTTGGCCAATCTACTTACAGTTTAGAAAGCGTTTCATTATGCCATATTTCTGCAAAAGACCCAGTGTTCATAGATTTATCGAAGTGATACAATTGTCAAACAAGTCTATTATTCTTATTTCATTTTTTTTTTGTTTTCTTAAGAAATTAGTTGATTACCCAACAGTGAAAAAGATTTTTCTATAGCAAAAAGCATTTACTTCAATATTTTACATTTGTTTTCTTAGGCATATTTAGCAATGTTTCATACCTATGCAGAAACTTTAGAGAATTATGTGAAACTTGAAATGTTTTATCAAAATTAAATGTTTTGTTTAGGAAAGATATAAAAGAAAATGCATTTTTCTCATATTTTAAATCGGCACTCCCTACATCAAGCAGATTATACTCTCGATACATAGATTATGTGTGCAATTAACGTAAAATAATAAATAAATACAATTTCAAAGAAGAACCTATAGCAAAAAAATGCCTTATTTTACCACAATTAATCAATATAGAGGCTTTCTGTAATAAATCGCATCCATCCATTAATTGTACAACAACTCTACATAGATTATTGAATGGTTTACGGTACTGCAGTAAATTTTAAACCGCTGATTTTATCGAAAATGACTGGGAATGCATAGCTGAAACTTTTAAGTTAAGTTATAATACTTCCAAAGATTCTATTATTTATGTTTTGGAGGTTATTTAGTTTGACATTAGTTATAGGGAATGTCCCTTTAACTTACTTAAACAATTTATTTACATAGCAAGCTTTACATAACTCTACACATGGTGCATGACTCAACACCATTATGGTATAACATTGACAATGTACTAACCACCATATATGTTAAATGTACATGGATGCTATTGAAAAGCATAAATAAACTTAATAATTTTCTTCATGTGTAGTTGTTTTTCAAATAAGAAGTTTTTAACCTTTTTAAACATGTACACCATCATTTATCAAATTTTACCTTCTGTAAATGTAGCTATGCAGTAGCTGATCTAGTCTATCATTGGCTAAGACCCCTACTGTGAATACGCAGGCCTCTCTGGACCCCGTAGCCACACATTATACACTCCTGTTCAATTGTCTTTAATAATTAGTAAGATGCACCATGTCAACTTCTATGAAACATTGTTTCGATAATTATTATACTTAATTTTTTTAAATACTTAGATGACCAAAAATGTCTAAAAGAAATGTACTACATGTTCGTTCAACCTCCATTTAAGATCCTTGGGAGTATTATCAACCAGATAAATATGAACTTTTTGTATTTCTTTTAAACTTTCACGAATGTTAAGTTAAGGTAGAACACCCCTAATAAAAACCTCCACTTGAAACTCTTCAATTTTAATTAGCTAGCCTAGGTTGTTAAGCATTAGACTGAAGATCTTTTGAGGTTTTTGGGGGCGTAGGTTCGAATCCAGCCGGAACCAAAAATTTTTTTAAGCTTTTTCTTCTTTGTTTTCATTATTTTGCACTTTTCTTCATATGTTTATATTGTTTTTAGACTAAAAAGAAATTAAATATTTTTTTACGAATTAGTATTAGCTTATTTGAAGATTTTATTACTTGCAGACACGTCTAAAATCGTCGATGGAGATTTTCAAAATCAAATAATTTTAAATAGAGACGGTCAAACATTGTGAATTTTTGGCATGCTGTTCCCAAAATGTTATACATAATTTTAAATATGCAAAAAGACATGCCCCATTTCTAGAAAATGTTGATTTTTCCTAAAAACTTTGATGTTCAAAATTGAACATGGCCAAAAAAGTACATGAAAATTGTAATACTGTCTGATTATTTCTTAAAAGTTTAATAAAACTTGTTGATTATATAGTAAATGGTGTGTAATTTCTGAAAGAAAACATAGTTCTTGTTACTCTGATACCAAATCTGTATCAAAATTTTGAATAATAAATGAAATACATGTATTTTCTTATCTCTTGTGTGATGTCATTTTATAAATAATTCCAAAATGGGGGTAGAGTTATTCAAATTCCTTTAACTTTTTTCATTCACGGTGAAATTCTTTTAAAATTTGTTTTTAAATCCAGGAAAGGATACAGATTAAGAAAATATTAAGCCTTTAATGATTTGAATTGGTGCCCATTAGGGGTCTACTACCTTAATATGTTTGTATGATGATGACCTGTATTTAGATCAAATCAATAAATGTACGTTCTGTTCTGTTCTGTTGCAAAATAGAGACAGTCATTTTAATTGTGTTTGGCGCCTTAGTTTAAAGCTGTTACTTCAGTCTATAATTTCTCAACTCTTTAAAATAAATTTAAAAAAGAAATTGGGACTTTTTTGTTCAACTAATATTTTCTATTGTGTTAAGTTTTATTCTAAATCCACAATGGGCAAACATTTTAAAGTGCTGTTTGAAGTGCTGTTAGTTGGATACTTCGTTTTTATGCCCCCGAAGGGTGGCATATTAAAATCGCACCGTCCGTCCGTCTGTCCGTCCGTCTGTCCGTCCGTCCGTCTGTGCGTCCCCACTTACAATTCGTGTCCGGACTGTAACTCTGTCATGCATTGAAGGATTTTAGAATAACTTGGCACACATGTCCAGCACATCAAGACGATGTGTTGCGTGCAAGACCTACATCCCTACCTCAAAGGTCAAGGTCACACTTGGAGTATGAAGGTTATGGAATCCTCTATATATGCACACATTCGTGTCCGGACTGTAACTTTGTCATGCATTGAAGGATTTTAAAATAACTTGGCACAAATGTCTAGCACATCAAGACGACGTGTCGCGTACAACACCCACGTCCCTAGCTCAAAGGTCAAGGTCACACTTAGAGTTTGAAGGTAATGGATTCCTCTATATATGCATATATGCACACATTCGTGTCCGGACTGTAACTTTGTCATGCATTGAAGGATTTTAAAATAATTTGGCACAAATGTCTAGCACATCAAGACGACGTGTCGCGTACAAGATCCACGTCCCTAGCTCAAAGGTCAAAGTCAAACTTAGAGTTTGAAGGTAACGGATTCCTCTATATATATATGCACACATTCGTGTCCGGACTGTAACTTTGTCATGCATTGAAGGATTTTAAAATAACTTGGCACAAATGTCTAGCACATCAAGACGACGTGTCGCGTGCAAGATCCACGTCCCTAGCTTAAAGGTCAAGGTCACACTTAGAGTTTGAAGGTAATGGATTCCTCTATATATGCATATATGCACACATTCGTGTCCGGACTGTAACTTTGTCATGCATAGAAGGATTTTAAAATAATTTGGCACACATGTCTAGCACATCAAGATGACGTGTCGCGTGCAAGACCCACATCCCTACCACAAAGGTCAAGGTCACACTTAGAGTTTATAGGTAATGGAATCCTGTATATATGCATACATTTGTGTCCGGACTATAACTTTATCATGCTTTGAAAGATTTTAAAATAACTTGGCACAAATGTCTAGCACATCAAGCGGATGTGTCGCGTGCAAGGCCCAAGTCCCTAGCTCAAAGGTCAAGGTCACACTTAGTGTTTAAAGTAATGGAAAACTGTATGCATGGTTACTCTGTCATGCATGGAAGGATTTTAAAATTACATAGCACATTTATTGAGCACATGGAGAGGAAATAGACTGTGAGACACCTCTTTCGGGGGCATTCGTCACTTGTGAGGGACAGCTCTTGTTTTAAATGGCTTTATTTGTTTAAGTACTTGATTTAACTTGTTATTTTGTTTATGTTTTCATAATTTTACGTTGTGATATAGATATGAAGGGGCGAATCATACAATACCTTGTACAAATCGAGTTTTAGACCTGGAGCCCATGATTTGTAAATGCATATACATTGTATGTTATCAGTTTACAAAATGGCGTCACCTGTTCCCGTACTATTTATAGACCTGTAAAATGATATACCATACAGTACTGGAAATGCAAATTATGTTCCGGTACAAAGACACTATTTAACCGCGAAATGTTTGTTCAATGAAAATTGCATTTTTATAATATGCATTTCATGTATATTTTACATGTAACATTTTTTCTTTGGCTCTAACCAGACTTGACACTATCAACTGTAACTATCTTGCCAACTCTACAACGTAAGGTTGTAGTTGGAACACCATGCGATTTAGTAGCCGTATACCCTGAGTCACCCTTCTCTTTCATAATTGTATAAACATTTGTCATGCTTGTGGGGGAATGCTGACGTAAGATTGCATTTTTACAAGAAGGCTGAAGCTGAAAACTAAATTGAAATATGCAAAAATAAATGCATGTAATAAGGGATAGTACCCAACAGAACACCCATTTATGACAAGAAACAGTGCGGTATGGTAGTGGTTTTTACTTGACAGGAAGTAGTCATAAGGTAGCACTCCACACTTATTTTAGCCCTCGGCTTTGTTCGAGCGACACCAACAAAGTAGGCCTATCACATATGAACAACCTGTGAACCTGAAAATAGAAAAAGTGTTTCACTGTGAACACATTGCCAGTGTGAACGTATTAATACAATTCGGTAGTCTGAACTGCCTTTCTTTCCTGAAAATTTTAGTTCCTATTTATATCGTCGGAGGCCAGAATTCACGGCAGTCTGAGACCATTCTAGCCCTATTTTCCGAACCTGTACAAAATTACCTGCAAATATTTCACACTAGGTGACACCGTTTCTGGCTTGCAGACTATCTCGATAAGTAAACAAACACATTGAACAAGGTGCTTAAGCACGAAAATATTTTGCTATCAGTAAAAGTATGTACCCCCCCCCCCCCCTGTAAAAAGCTTGATTTTCTAAGCTGTAGAGCTGATTTTCACTTGTTTACAAAATGTCACCATCTGCGCATGCCATCTCTGCACTGGCTTTCCAGATCAATGTTTTCGCATTTGCAAACATGCAAACTAAAACTCAAACAACAAAATCTGGCACCTAAATTTGATTTAAAGTTCACAGGGCTGTTTAATTTCCTTATATCTCTAAACTTTATAGAATTACCCCTGACCAATTCGAAATTGTGGCTAAAAAGTGTGGAGTGCCACCAAATTTAGGTCATCATTGATGCATACGGACTGTAAATAATACCTTGAATTTCATAAAATATTGGCATGTTATTGAATGGAATAAACAGTTGTAAGTAGAAATATGTTATTTTACATCAGTTTGTGTGTTTCTTATAATAAATTTACATTGATGCGCACCATACTTGTCATTTTCTTCCGAGTGCAACTCCGGTTTTTGTTTACTATTGAAGCGGGCTTTCTTAATTCGAAAACGCGCCAGAGCCTCGTTATAGCGCAAAACGGAAACTAGCTCGGGAATAGGTGACGCTCGAGAACAGGGTAACAGAGTTACATACATAAAATCAAGTCTTGTTATAACCGTTTATGTACTAGACACATTTGAACTTTCAATTTGTTTAGTAATCTTCTTTACTTTCAGAAAATTGTCTGATTGAACCGTTACATGGATTGTCCAATTATACCGACGATGATGGTGAAATATTGTATAAATATAATATCGCAAAAGATCTAGCAAGCAAAAAATGCTTCATTTGCTTTGTACACGTAAGTACATGTTTGTATATTAAAAGGAAACTTACTTTTCCAATTGATAAATGGACATGTTTTATTAAGATGTATTTTGAAATAATCACACGACAAGTGATAGTGCATCATTAATTTCTTTACCAAACATAATGGTTATCGAGTAAAGCTTAGGACCCCATGTAACGCTGATTAGGGTAAAGATTCATGAACTTTATCCAACGGCTACGCAAATTTAAAATTTGTAGGCAGTAATTTGGGAACAGGACTTCGCGGGAGATGATCTCCAATAAATGATTTTTTTCACTAGACAATACCAAGCTTTGACAAGCTAGTGACAAGGCTTGAAGCTCCGTGCCAAACAGAAAGCTGGAGAGGGAAGGTAGGAAACAGGCAGCGAACAGATTCTTTGAGAATTATGAAGATGTGAGTAATATCTGTATCAGCAGAAATCCCCAGAGAGAGGAAGAGTACAGATGAAGGTCTCACCCTGAATGAGCTAGACAAAGTCCCGGAACAGCTCAAAACCATGAAATTACCAGGTCCCGATGGCGACACAAATATGATACTTATCCATCTTAGATGCCTATAAATGAATACTCCTCTTAAGATTCACAACTTTAGCTGAAGAAAAATAAGCTACCACAAATTTGGAGACAGGCGACAAAAGTACTCATACTCCAGTAAGGGAATGCAATCAAGTTATCGCCCAATCAGTTACGCCAGTGTGGTTGGGAAAACTATGGATAACATCGCGAATCAAGAGACCTCTCAAATTCTGGCTGAACAGACAACCCTGTTCCACGGTAGACCAGATTACACACCTCGCCCAGGGATATCGAAGACAAATTTTAGGAAAAAGTTACACTTGATGTGCAGGGAGCGTCCGACAAAGTCTGGACTGGCGATCTCCTTGTAAAATTACTACGGAATTGGATCGGAGGCGCAATGTGAATCAAGTCATTTTGATGTAGCAGAAAGACTAGAGACAGTGTTGATGGAATACAAACTCATGAGTCATTACAACGGCATGATGTCCCTCAATGAGGTGTATTGTCACCCACTCTCTTTCTTATTTTCATAAATGATTTTGTGTCTCTTCTTCCCGAATAGTATGCATCAGCTGCTACTTTAGGGATGCAGCAAGCTGCCGTCATGCTGCTTTCAGCATGGTCAGAAGATTAGTTTGCAAAGGTAAACAAAGTACGGCTCTAAATACACTGTTACCTAATGTTGTGTACCGTCAAGGTTACACAAATTTCACAGAAGTAGAAGAGGCTACATATTTAAGTGTAATCTATGACCGTTAAATAGAAGCCCCATATAGCAAAATCTGAAATTAGAGACCGCCCAACACTGATTATTTCGGACAACCAATAGCACTTCTGTACAAGTCGAATCCGCCAGAACCGCTTAGGTCTGACGTGTTAAATCACTTTATCTGCTATACATTACCTGGTTTCCAACCAGATGATGAAAGTGAAAATATAACAAAATTCTATGACACAAGCCATGATCTCGGAAAGCTATCCATCAGAGACACGGACCTATGTGTACACAGACAGCTCTATCAAAGTGGCTATAAAAGATGGCGGTGCTGGTATTTCCACTGTACCAGCTACAAGACCGAAGCCAAAGCGATCATACACTCATCGAAAAACTACTAAATACTTAAAAAAGGACTGCCATCAGATTGTCATTTCGACAGACACTCTTACTGTGGTGGAAACTTTAGCTAATGACAAATTGCAGTCCTTTGCAGAGGAACTTAACAGACTCAGTGAGAAGCAGAAAGTGTGTCTTTCGTGGGTAGTCACTCACTAGAGAGAGAGAGAGAGACTTGGCCTTTAGGCCAATCTACAACAGATGAAAGCAGCTATTGAAATTCACGGTTACATACTTTTATAAATAAAATTCTGAAAGCTAAATATAGCTATCAAAATAAACGACAAACGTAAATCCATGTTTTCAATTGTGCTTTACTTTATATTTTATCATGAGTGGCTGTATTTCCTATATAAACCTAATTATAGGAAAAAGCCTGTATTTTATTTTACGAATAAGTATAGCGCACTTCTCCACGGACGTCGTGCGGGAAATGGTGTAACGATGTTACATATGGAAAAAAGCGCGTCCAATCGCATTTCGCGTTTTAAAGTTACAATGATGTACTGCTATGCGTTGAATAAAGTTCGGGAAGTCAGTGTTAGAATCAAAACAATAAATGTGTACCAATATTATATCGTTGAGTAAAACATAGGCAGTCGTTCGTATGCGACAAATTAAATCACTCGTTGCTACGCATCCGAACTTTATTTTATTGGACGATAAAATACAGGGAGAAATCATTATTTCTGAATTGTCTTCATTATTTAAATATGATTAAATGAAACAGTTGCCTTTCACATGAATAAATGGGTATGAGTGATATTGTGTTTTTAATTCCATTAAGATCACTAGTGTTCTTTACATTAAACACTTCCATTTAAAACTTGTTTTCGTTGCTATATTTATTCAGCTTTATGCATGTATTCTGAAAATAATTAGCTTTATTCTTAAGCAGCAAAAGCAGGCCAAAGATTAGCATTCTTGTGTCACTAATTAATTAAATAAGCAACCTCTATTTTATATGGATTCAAACTATTTACAAAGAGAACAAGACTTTTACTTTTACTGAAAACGTTCAATGTTCACATAACAATTATGAAGATTGAGAGAATGTGCAAAATGTAAAAATAAGATGTCTCAACTGATTAAAACGTAATTATTCTTTTCCTAAAGATTTTAGTCCTCAGCGCGAACATGCAGAAATGTCCCTTTTTCGTAAGTCAACGTTTTCTTAAATGTCACCATCGCTCTTTATCATATACAGTAAAAGCGACGTTTACGATATATTTAACATCTGTGTTTCTTCAAGACTTAAGAGACTAGTCCTTGTGAACAAGTGGGATGCACAGCATATAATGCCTTATATTAATAACAAATATAAATTGTGGACTATATAGAGGATAATTGTTGGTTTCGGTGTAAGATCATGTTATAATTTCACCGAGTGAGCACCAAAAGTGATATTTTCACGAGTGGCGCAGCCACGAGTGAAAATAACAACTTTTGGTGTTCACGAGTGAAATTAACGTGATGTTACACCGATACCAACAATTTTTCTGTTTATTTTATGGTTAAAACTCTACTTTTATTGAGTTTGTTTCTACAAAATATCGAAAATCGCGGGAAACGTCACCAGAAACATAGCGCAAATGACGTCATTTAAACGACGTCATCGTCGCATGGTTTCCAGCATTAATTACGCTCGGTATACTTTTTGACGTAAATCAGGGTAAAAGAGCGCAAAACAGTGAAAAATAAAAATGGTAATCCACTGTTTCAAAACTGTGGATTATCACTTTTATTTCACTGAGAAAACTCTATAATTCACTGAAAAACATAAAATAAAGAAGCATCCTTGTCATAACTTTATTTGTATAAAATTGGATGCACCTGTAACTTTGTACCTAAACCATAGGCATTACCGGTAGCAGAAGCTCTGCTGTAACATAGTGTTTAGCTGGATTAATACATATACATGTATACTTGCTTAATTTATATTTATTTATTTACTCTCGGTTACGAAACACGTGTTTTATAAATTTCAATGATTTCTTTTGAGACTCACTCAAGCTGGGACCAACCACGAAGAAAGAGAGTAGCAATGTGGAATTATCTCTGTCTTGCCTAAAGACACTACAACTACGTCGCACTGTCGGAGAACCCGTGAAATAGAGGTTAATTGTTGGTTTCGGTGTAAAACGTTATAATTTCTCAGAATGGGCACCAAAAGTGATATTTTCACTCGTTGCACATCTACGAGTGGAAAATAACTACTTTTAGTGTTCATAAGTGAAATTATCGTGATGTTATATCGACATCAACGTTTTTTTTCTGTTTATTAGGATGTTGGCCTTAAACATCAACTTTCAACTACATTCTCTGAGAGTTAACAGAGATACAAAGGAGGCAAGATGTCTATATATAAATGGTACGGTAAGTATATTACAGAGCTCACATGTCCTGAAACATAAGGTAAAATGGTTCTGAAGACACTTCGCGTGTTACCGGTATATTAACATCCTCTTGATGAGGACTTGTCCAAGTGCTGAACGTGTAACTTTAGCTTTGCAAAAAATACTTGTATCCTCCCGTTGACAATCTAAGTAATGGTATGTTTTAATAGTGTTTTAAATTTTATTAGGTGTTTCAGTTTAGTTGCCTCGGCTGTAAACGTGTCTTTGTCTTTGTATGAAATTTATAACACGAATTGATATTTTCCTGATTGAAACAAGACACCATCAAGGTTAGACTATTAATCAAACAAAATGAACTACTCAATATGACATAATTGGCTATCAATTCTTTTCTTAATTGGATTGTGTAAAAGTTTCTATTAAAAGAAGGCTCGTACTTTTTGGCGTTCACTGTCTTCAAATTGGAAAAACGTAAATTTTGGAAAGGCCGTAAGGCCCAAAGGCCAATGGACATTTTACATTTCAAACACCTCTAAAATGTGCTGATAACAACTGTAAAACAGCGCTATTAGAAAAAAGTGCAAGATAGACCAGATCAAGCTACTGTTTGTATGTATAATATGATAAGTCCATGCTACAAAAACAGAACAAACAGTTTGCACAACTGAAAAATAGTTCATAGCTTACGGGCCCGATTACACAGTTTCTTCACGGACTCTGGTTTTAGAAATTACTGCGCTGTAAACGTTACCTTGCCATGATTACGGTAGATACGCATACATATATCACGGATATTTACAAAACGGACGTAGCTCGAGTTTGTAGTTTTGCTTACAATTTTTTTATCTTAGTTCACTAAATACATGTACCTTATTTACGAACGATGACATCTTTATACACCTGAACATTATTTTCTTTAAAAAAGATAGAATTAATGTTTAGTTTAATCATATTTTATTAAATTTGCCTCAACTCAATATGTACAAAACTACAATACCTATACATAGTTAAATCAGCATATCAGTGTATGTTTATACAATATTATTTCCTGAACGAATACAATGCATTTATAATACAAAAGAACATTACTATATCGTTGACTGAAGGACTTTCGATATGCCGTTGTTGAGCACTGCAACAAGTTGGTAAATAGCACTGCCGTAATTACATCAACTTAATAACAACACACACACACGCACACGCACATACGCACGCACGCACGCACACACACTGCAAAATTTTAACACTTCAGTTAAAAACTTTATCTACAAATTCTTATTTAACAAAGTATGTTATATGTTTACACTTGAAAACTTAATTGGTTACACACAATACTTGAAGAAGATAAGGTAGCTAAACATAAGGGGGGTTTTGTCAAAGGCTTTAGCATATGCTTGCAGGTATCATTCACTGACAGCAAGCATAGTGGTCAAGTTGTTGTTCAGTTACAGACAAAAACAGATGCAATCAAATGTGCTCAGATGAACTATACGACAACAGGTTTGTTCACGAAATATGTAAACTTCATATTAAAGAAAAGAAGATAGTATTACAATGTAATTGCTATTTATATAATCGAATTACCACAGAAACGAAAACTGGTAATAATTAGAAAACAGGTTTCAAAATTGCGGGTCTAAAATTTCGTGTACATACTCAGAGCAAAATTGAATCAAAAGACAAATCTTAATCTGACTTTTTGCATATTAAGATAGACAGCTTGCCACTGCATTCTTAATTGAATATGTTATTGTAGCCGTTTTCCATTTCGTCACTGTGACTTAATTCCGCATGTATATGTATTGATGCTGTCAATATCAAGTGGGACTTATGGCTGTCTTGTAAATAAATTTTCAAACTTTATAGCATACTTAACGAAATTAACTGTCAATCATCGATAATTCCACCCGCATATTGGGGTGTTCATTGGGATTTCCACTGATTTTATCTAGCGGTTGACCGATCATACGATACGGTTAATCGATCATTAGTTGATAATAGTCTGTTGATATGGAATGCTAATTATTATGAAAAACTGAAACAAACTAAACCTGTCACTAAAACCGCTTTATCAACTGAACAAGTTAGTAGTAACAGAATGCCTTGCAAAAAGCTAAGATAGAGATATGGTTCTTTTCTGCAATTTGTCAAGTTAGTTATGGTTCTTGTACACTGCACTAAGTTGTATTGAATTCCAACCAGTATATTTCAAGTTATGCTCCGGACAAGGAAAAGTAGCTAAGGGCAATAACTCTGTAACTACTAAAGATAGAATTATGGTTCTTGTACTTCACTGCACTTCCTCTCATTGTGCTTGACCATTGTATGAAGTTGTATTGAATTCCAACCAGTTGTTTTCAAGTTATGCTCCAGACAAAGAAAGGTAACAAAGGGCAATAACTCTGTTTTTAGTGAAGATGGAGTTATGATTCTTGAGCACTGCACTTTCTTTCAATATGCTTGGCCATTGTATAAAGTCGTATTGAATTCCAACCAGTAGTTTTCAAGTTATGCTTCGGACAAGGAAAATGCAACGGACCACCCGACCGACCACCCGACCGCCCGCCCGATCAACCACCGGGTGACTCCTCTATACCCCCCTAAACTTTGTTTACTACATACACCTATACAGATTTAAAATGTTTTGAGATGTTTATGTGAAAAATACAAGCATATTTGGTATAAACAAGCTCACAAATCAGAGGAGATATAGAATTTAGCTCGAGATTTTAGTAAAAGCGTTAGACTTGTTACACTTGGTAGTTTTCATTTAGCAGTTGCATTATTCAATTCAGGTTTCGAAATATTTAACTAGCGACCAGCGGCGAGAACTGCCACCGACTAAACCTTAATTACAAAATTATTCATAAAACAATTAAAAAACACTGTGTTCTGATAAAATAAAGCAGAAGCGATGATATCTATTGTCTGCCAATATATCCCGTATGGTGCCTTATATATTTTCAAATAATCACGTAACTGGCTAGAAAGACACGTAAAAACTAGTTATATGGATAAAGCTGGACATATACGTGTTCTTTTTGGCTGTTTTCTTAGTGGCGGAGCTTGTATGTACATTTTATTTGATTGGATGAAACAAGACGGCTTGTTGCGGCAAGTTAAAACAGCGCAATTATGTAATGTGTCAATAAATGTTAATTTATGCGATTTATGACACTCTGTTTGTTCAAAATATCGACCAACTTTTAACAGGGATAACTTTAGTAATTGGACACCAATTTACACCCGGTTTAAAACCGTATAAGGGATTTTTCATTTTCTGTATTTTATTTCTCAGAATCTCAGATTACGGAACATACGTTAGTAAAAAAAGATGAAAAGAATTTTCATGTTAAATAACTTTTTTTTCGTAAAAATATTAAACATCTGAGACACAGTTCCCTAGATATATGTACATGTATATATAACTTGTACTGGCAATTTTACTCCGAAAAAATTTGATATAAATGTTTAAAACTTTTGTTTTCCTTTTGTAATAATTGTTCCACAAAGTGTAATAAACAAAAACAAAAAGTATATTTGTCATATTTACATAGTGACTTGAGACAAAACTAAAAAATGCTTTATTTTGTTTAAAGGCGTAATTTTGTTATGTTGCCGCTATTGTCCCGCATAACCTCAAGTCACTAGAAGACAGTGGATTTTAAACTGTCTTATCTTTAGTAACATTGTAAAACATGAAACAAAATGCACTTCAATGTATGTTTTTAACTGCAGACGCCGAGTTATGTGCACACTACAGTAAAGGACATGAAACTTTCGTCAAGTTTACAGCTATTACTACTGCATGTGTTGATGGCATAATGTTTTTCTTTGGATGTGTATTGGTAAACAGTTGTATATTGTATGTACTGGTTGCTTGAACAAAACAGTGTTTCTAGCGTTTAATGAGTGACCGGACATACACATATTCTGCAGCCTATCCTATCCTTAACTTTACATGAACAGAGTCAAGTTTCGTAATTATAATTAATCTTACTAACATTTTAACACTTATAGACATTGAAATAAATTCAATGAAAACATGAAGGCACTGTAGTAAACACTATACGGTTTTAGACCAATGCTGCATGGCTCATTGACGATTAAATGAATAGTTGCCATGAATTATTATGCTTTTTTTAAAATACATATTGACTTTTATATTTAATGCAATGATACAAGTTGTTGTTACTAATATATATATATTATTATGAACGTTTCGTTATTGCAGATCGTACTAATGAGCTGTCGCAAATGCTGTTTTAAGGATTGTAAATACAAACCCACATTTCGCGATCTGCTATGGTGGCATATTGTGTCCGTTGGAGGGGATATATTGACGGTGACAGGCCTTTTCAAATTTACAAAAATGGTAAAGAATTACCTTTTAAACATATTACTGAAATGAACTTATGCATTGGTGTATCACATTGCATTTTACTTGAAAATACGGTTTGAAATTCACCTACAGTTCCAATGCAGACATTTTAATGAAGCCTTTGTTATTGTAGCTTGAAAGTGATCTTAATTCTCAGGAGTATTCTCTTTACCTATGGGACGACAACGTTCTTTGGATTGGCTCAGGGTGCCTGTTGACATGGTTTTCTTTTCTTCGATTTATCAGAATACACCATAAATTTTCTGTAAGTTCTCCTAAATTATGTTTGATATCATCATTTAATTTTAAACTTACTGTGTTTAGTGCCATTTACTATTCATGGTGTCACACGGTGCTTTCCATCAGTCTGTCTACATGTTTGACTGTATTGTAGACATAAACTTTCTCTGTGCTCTTCTACTCGGCTTATGGTTGAATTACAATGCAATAACTTACAATAACTAGTCACGTGTACTGTTGCATATTAATCTATAGTTTTATAGTACGGCTTTTTATACAATAAAATGAATGAAGTGAATTGTGAATTTCTTTGTGATAACGCAAAGTGTAGTTTTAATTACAGCTGTTATTCAAGACAATTCGGACGGCAGCGACTGACATCATATTTTTCTTAGTTTGCGTTGGAATTATTTTCGTTGGATTCTGGTCATGCACATACATAGTTCTTGGGCCGTACCATGTAAAGGTAAAACAATACAATTTAGGTATTGTGTTGCATTATCATTATTGTTTGAAGTTTGTTGTACAAATGAACATGTTTTTACAATACTATTTTAGAATCTGATTTTAGGTTTTCATTAGCTCACTTGGTACAAAGTGCAAGGGTGAGCTGTTGTTACCGCTCACTGTCCAGCGTCCGTCATGCCACTATTTTTTTTAAAACTTAACAAAATCAATTAATTAATTTCATCATTTCAACATGCTCACATATAGTATACATAGAGGACATTTGTCTGTTTTGAGTGGATATGGAATATATCTCACCGAGAAGTGATACAATTGTAATAGTTTCACGAGCGCGAACCGCTAGTTAGAATGTGAAAATTGTTTCACTTTGAGTTGAGATATATTCCATATGCACTCAAAACAAACAAATGTGCTTTTTATTTTATGCCGGGAAAATCATTTTTCATGTGCAAATATTGTTTAATTGTATTGCATTAAAATTCGATGAGTCGATCAATTATTACATTTCCATAAAAGAATATAACTACATATCGGCTTTATATGGTACACAGCTGACTAAACCCGTAATGATGTGAAGTCAGTTAAACTCGTTATTTTCAATCTTTTAGGGAAGCAATAGCATGACTATCGACTTATTTGCAGACGATTCAACATTATATGAAGCTGGTTATAGTTTAACAAACATTGAATGCCAGCTCAAAAACTAGAACTGCCACTGTTATGGCCTGAATACCCCCGCATACCGCTTTGAAGTCAAGGCCCCTGTGACCTTGACCTTTGACCCGGTGACCTCAAAATCAATAGGGGTCATCTACTAGTCATGACTAACCTCCATGCCAAATATGAAGACTGTGGGTCAAAGGAATCTTAAGTTATTGGGCGGACAAGCTTTTTGAAGTCAAGGCCCCTGTGACCTTGACCTTTGACCCGGTGACCTCAAAATCAATAGGGGTCATCTACTAGTCATGACTAACCTCCATGCCAAATATGAAGACTGTGGGTCAAAGGAATCTTAAGTTATTGGGCGGACAAGCTTTTTGAAGTCAAGGCCCCGGTGACCTTGACCTTTGACCCGGTGACCTCAAAATCAATAGGGGTCATCTACTAGTCATGACTAACCTCCACGCCAAATATGAAGACTGTGGGTCAAAGGAATCTTAAGTTATTGGGCGGACAAGTTTTTTGAAGTCAAGGCCCCTGTGACCTTGACCTTTGACCCGGTGACCTCAAAATCAAAAGGGGTCCTCTACTAGTCATGACTAACCTCCATGCCAAATATGAAGACTGTGGGTCAAAGGAATCTTAAGTTATTGGGCGGACAAGGAAAAACCGACGGACGGCCGGACGGCCGGACGGACAAGCTGATTCCAGTATACCCCCCTTACAACTTCGTTGTGCGGGGGTATAATAATCTTAAATCAAAATGCATGGTTATCGGCACAATGTAAAAACAAAGAAAGCTGCAAAGCTACATCTAACAATAAATAGAATCACCTTAGATAATGTATGTTTACAAAAGTTGCTTGGGATTCTTATCGATAGTTACCTAAAGTGGCATTCACAAATTGACTTTGTTTGTAAAAAACTAAACTACAAAGTTTCGCTTTTAAAGAATATGATATTTTACCTCACAGATGAGATGAAACTGATGTTCTATAATGCATATATACTTCCAGTTCTTGGTTAGTTACTGTTGCCATATTTGGGGAAAAGACAATTACAAATACGTTAATAAAATAAACATCTTACAAAGAAGAATAGCAAGGATAATACTGAAAAAAAACAAAACGATCACCATCCTGTGGGTTAATTCAAGAACTTAAATGGTTAACGTTTACAGACAGATGTAAATATCACTCCGCTGTACTTGTTTACAAAACTTTAAATGGAATGACCCTCTCATATATGACAGATCTGCTAACATTTTCAACGAATGAACATTACACGCTTCGATCTACTTAAAAAATAATTGAGTGTTAAATACAGTTACTACCGAGAACTAATCATTTCAAAGATTCATTTTCTTATTATAGCATGACAAATTGGAATGAAATACCAAATAATATAAGAAGTGCAAAGAAGCTTACATCTTTGAAAGTAAACTGTAAATCCTATTTTTTTTAGATAAATCCCAGCTATAATTTTGCTGGCAGCAAAATGCACTATCGAATTTTAGTTGAGTGTCTGTCGGTGAATGTATTAATGAAGTATAATTTCTGAAATATTTGTTAAATTAAATAATTCAACATTATAAACTATGCATGTATGTGATTGTGTAAATCTGATACGTCATTTTTTTTAGATTTGTTTATAGAAGGCCGCATTGTAAATACAATGTTGTTATGGATTTTTTGTAAAATATCATAATGACTTATCTTCTGAAAATAAAGATATTATTATTATCATTATTATTATTATTATTATTATTATTATTATTATTGTTATCATCATTATTATTATAAGACATAGAAATAAAGTAAAACTAAAACATATATTAAACGACATTCTAACACAAGCGGCTGCTCTTCCTATATAAACATATATCTAAGTAACAGGAAACAAAAAGTTAAGGTAAACAATTCTTATTCAGAAACGTTACCCATCCACTCCGGTGTTCCACAGGGTTCGATCCTTGGTCCTTTATTATTCCTTATTTATATAAATGACATAGCTTTATCCTCACAGACAATTAACATTGACCTATATGCAGACGATTCGACTATGTATAAATCAGACTGCAGCATACATAATATCGAAGCTAATCTCCAAGAAAATTTAAATGAAATTACTAGATGGTGCAAACTAAACAATATGTCTTTACACCCAGGTAAATCAAAATGTATGCTTATGTCAACAAATACAAAATAATGAATGCCCAAGAATTGCATTTGTCGATAGAAAATATTTCTCTTGAAAATGTTAAAGTGCACAAAGTTCTTGGTGTTTTAATTGACAATACTTTGTCATGGAAAAATCAAATATCCAAGGTATGCAGTAAACTAAATTCTAAAATAGCACTGTTAAAACGAATACTTTTTTACTTGTCTGATGATATGAAGAAGATGTATTATAATGCATACATATTGCCATGTTTTGACTACTGGTGTACAGTTTGGGGCAAGGGGATAAGTTCAAAATCAGATGTTAACAAGATTCTAAAGATTCAAAAAAGGGCTGCGAGGATTATCTTAAATAAGTCGGTTTTAACGTGTTCCTTGGATATGTTTCGTGAATTAAACTGGCTTACGTTTGAACACAGATGTGCATATCATATGGGTTTGCTTATTTTTAAATGTAAAAAGCAGCTCTTACCAATTTATATGTCCGAATTAATAACATTTTCAAGTAATAGTACTTACAGACTCCGTTCTTCAGAACGAAATGAACTCATTCAGTTGAAACCACGTACAAATTATTTAAAAGATACATTTAGCTACAGCAGCAATGAAGTGTGGAAAAAGATACCCACTGAAATAAGAAACTGTACAACAGTCATATCTTTTAAACGGAACTATAAGAAATTCCTATTCCAACTTCAAAATCCAAATTAAACTGATATTACTGTAATTTTGCGGCCGGATATATAATGAATGCTGATGTTTAAAAACTTTTTACTATTGTGTTTAACTGTTTAACTGAAACATGTGTGACTGATTAGGATTTTTCCACTGTATAAATGTATCCATCATTAGTTAAAAGATGAGTGTTTGTCGGGTTCATTTATGTCATTTACGTTTTGTTTCATAATGCCATTTTCATTTCAGGACTGTTTCTTTTTTCTTTTCTTTTTTGAAGGCCACATTGAAAATAAGTTAATGTTTCGCATGTCTTAATGTGTTAACCTTCAGTAAATAAAGATATTATTATTATTATTATTATTATTATAGGGAAAAGCCTGTATTTTATTTTACGATAAAATACAGCACGTTTTTCCAAGAACGACGTACCCTAAATGACGTAACGACGTGACGTATGTAAGCAAGCGAGTCAAATCGTATCTCGTGTTTTAAGGTTACAATGGTGTACTTCTACGCGTTAAATAAGGTCGGGATTTTTTTCAAACAAAATAACGTATTAGAATCGAAATAATTAAGTGGTCCCTATATTTTATGGTTGAAAAAAATACAGTCGGTCATTTAGATGCGAAAAATTAAATCACTCGTGCTACGCACTCGTGATTTAATTACTATGCATCCAAATTTCTGACTATATTTTATTCAACGATGAAATACAGGAAGGCATTTATTATTTCTTAAATATATACTCGTTAACCTTCGCCAACATTACATTCGGGTGTGTCTTTTTTATTTCAATATCTAATCGAACAAATGCTTTTCACCAACTCAAGTTCACACCGTAGATACAGAGGCAAGATGTCTTACTTGTATTCAAGAGTCTATGGGTTCGAATCCTGCCCAGATAATTTTTAAGATTTATTAAGGATGGCTATTTTTTAATATGTGTGACTGTTTTATACGCCGTTTGTTAGATTTTATTATTTTTTTATGTATTAAATAGAGTGCTGTTGGCAAGAATAATTATGTTATTTCGGATTTGTATCATGGCACGTCGATTGACAGTTATCGCGCCATACAATATCGTGTGACGTAACAAAATTGTTTGGTAGCGACTTCAATCTTTTTTACTGAAAGAAAATCAATACATGCACTTGTTTGCTTTTTAACGTGTGCTGTAGCCTACAAAATCATATACCGGAGCAAATGTATCTATCTTTAATTTTGTTTTTGACCGGTCGATGGAGACTTTTCCAAATTATTCTTGTAATCCAAAAAGCAGTTATATCTAGGCAATAAAAAAGATATGAAAAGTGTTCTCTTTTCAGATAAGTCATGTTCTCTATTGCAGATAGATCACAGTCTAAGCTCCGCCGCCACACAAAGTACAAATTTTCCGAAAAAAAGTACAGTGTTTCCATGATACAATATTTATTATTGTGGGGTATTTTTCAGTTTTATACATGCAGGACAAGGGGGAAAGATAATTCATATAGTCATTAAAATCTTCAAAAACCCGTGCTCAACGAGGGCAATACTGATACGTTTAATGAAACGAAATGATTTTAAGAAAGTACGAAAAATTCAAGCAAGGCTCAAACCTACATACGCTTGATTCGTAGTCAAATGCCTGGTCCACAACGCCATTTCGGGATGCGAAAAAAAAATTGGTACAGGTCGAAACTGATCTAAAATTATTCATGTTATTATTTGTTGATGACACAGCCTTTTGAATCGGTTGGGAGTTTTTGCTTTATGTTGAAGTGTAATACAAAAAGTGCTTTGTTGTCGTCCGGAACATATATGTACTAAAACACCTTTGTATGAGGATAATAATACAGACGAGTAAAACACATTGCCAACAACAGTTACAAAAACGTCACACAAATTGATAGATTCGTACAACAAACAGTTCATTTAGGATATTGTGACAGTGACGCGGCAAAAATCCAATGTTTTTGTGTAAATTCATATCCAATGTGTTTGTGTAAATTCATTGGGTAATGTAATGATTATATATCTTCTTGCACGCTTGATCCAACTTTTTACAATGGTCGTAAACATTTGTGTATGCATATAGATCTATTTACATCACTATCACATTATCTTAAATAAACAGATAAAATGTCGTCGCCATTAATTATTGTGACAATCATTTTGTGTTGCGGTGAAGTACAACCAATCTCGTCCATTTTATCATTTATGTTAGCAACGAGCCAATATTTATTTTTTCATCTGCGTATGATTTACTTTCGGAATAATAAAAGATTAAGTAGAGCAATTCACATGCAGATGACATCACACTAAGAAATACATCATCATCTCAGAAGTGTCCTATGTGTGTACAAAACGTGTACATGCAGAGCGCAAACTGTTACTTATATGTATATAATTTACCTTTCAAGAGTGGCCTGTCTTGTAATCTTCCATGCCTGCAAGCGCACACTCGCTTTCCAAATAGTTTTAATTATTTAAAAAAAAAATACTAAGGAGGATTTCAGTTTTCTCTACAAATACATCTTTTTTCGATGATGATAGGACACATTCCACTGTATTTCTTATCCCGCTTCAACAGGGGTGGATTCCCCGTGCGATTACATATATCAAAACAAACACAAGAGATTAAGCCGATGCTATATTTTCTATAGGTTCAACACAGTGCATACGAATTAAAAAAGGTATAATTCTACCACAACCAGCAAGAAATGTTCTAGGAATCATGTTTGCTAAGCAGACGTAAATCAGACACATGTACTTGTATTGCTATAAAAGTGTCTTCTTACAATCGTTAGGAGTATACCTTATACACAAACGCAACCAATTTATCTTCGCCTCGGACAAATTGGTTGCGCTTGTGTATAAAGTATACCTCTTACTGTTGTAAGAAGACATCTTTACAGCAAATGTATCTATTACATAGCGATGAGTTTTGACACGCATTTCTTCAAATTTAATACGTCTGGTGGAATTGTCGGAATTTTAAGCATCCGTTTGCAAAAGGTAATTGTACAAATATGCGGATTCAAGTGATCCCGACGCGTTTGTAATGAAAGGAATTCGAAATAAACGAAAAAGTACCTGAAATAAGCGCCGAATTTTCGAGCTTCACAAAAGATATTTAATTTAATTTATATGATAAAGTTATTGATTGTGTATACAAACCTTTTTTTTACATCTTTTTTATAAGAATGCCGATGTCATATATAACACTCCTGCCATACATGGTTTACATACTTTTCTCATGACAGTTTAAGATAGTATATTTTGTATAATATGTATGTTACTCATAATATCTACGTATATGTGATATTGTAACCACACCATTCTGTTTAGTGGCATTGGAATAATAAAATGTTTACGCCATGATTGAATAAATTTTGAATCTCTTGAATCTAGATTGTTTACGTCAATCGCTTGTATCATTTTCATCCGAAAATTACCGATCGCTTACGAAATATTCATGAGTGCCAATTTAATTGTGTTGCACAATGAGTAAAAATGTAACTTCTAGTTTACTTCAATAACTTAAAAAATATTGTAAGTTAAGTATAGATATGAAAATATCACAAAGTTCATCTTATAATACAGCGTCAGCACTGAAGCTTGTTCAAATACTCAATATGTGGAGTGGATTTATACTTTCGCGTCATGTTAATTTTGCCGATAAACCAACAAAATCTGAAGAGATTTTTGGGATGATGACACTTGGCAGGGATGTTACTGGCATGAAACTCTACCAAAGTTGTTCAGTAAATTCTCTTGTATGCAGAATTGTGGTTGCTATGGAAGTGAATATAATCAATTGTGATGCCTTATATTTTAAACAAACGTGTTTTGGGTCATTTTAACAGGCGGGTAATTTATCAAACAATCGTTCCTGGGAAGAACCGGTACTAGATTTTCTTTTTGAAAATTAAACTTTTATGTTATATTCACATTAACGAGAATTGATTTTCAGATGTATACTGTGCGCCAAAAAAAAGCGCCGGATGGCAATTTGTTATCAATATTGACTGTTTCAATTAAAGAAAATGGTGTATAAGTCGTGAACATGTTTAACAACCAAGTACTGTTTTAGTCTGAAATAACATGTTCCGATAGGTTTTGCATCAATCATAAATGTTTGTGTGGGGTATATGGTTAAATGAAAAAGTTCCCATATTTACGGAATGCCGCTTAAGTCATTCAAAACTTGTCAGAAAAATGGGTTCATTTCATAAATTTGATGCTAAAAATAGTGGTTTCATTTACAAAAAGGGGAATGTAGCCAAGTTTTAACAAAATTACAAAATTAATAGACTACAATCTTAAAAACTAGTTTTCGTTTTGGTAATGACACACATTATCACTGTTAAGTAATATTTCTTAGGCTATCTAAATTAGTTTGTTAACCTTTTCGAAAAATAACACATTTAAAATTTAATTGCAAATATTGATTTTTTTTAATTTTGCACTTTTAGAATTTGTTTGTGTCATTTTTAAGAAAAATGCACCACAAGACCATAGTCAATGGGAAGGACAATTAGAATCTATGCAACCGTTTTTCCCAATAATTTGTTAAATTAGAATATTTGAATTCAAGAATGTTGCGTTTTTAAATGTACTAAGCATATAACGTAGATATGTGTTGTGTGGTCTTCTATCAAGTGTCTTAAAGCATTGCCCTGGTGTTGAAATCGGCCCTCCTCGATGGGTCACTTGTTTTGATATTGAATGGTCTAAGGAAATACTTAAACATATTATTGCCCAAGACCTAGAGGTCGAGAGCTAATATAGTTGTTGTCCAAAACCGTAAGACGTAAAGCTTACTGATTAATATATAGCATCGTTTGATTGTATTGTACCAAGATTGTCCACATTCATTCTTGCTTTTCAAGCTAAAATGATGAATTTGGACCAGCTGTGAAGTATTGCAAGTAGATTTCAACGCTTTCCTGAAATGACCTTGACCTTTCAACACATTTTCTGCCTTTTAGGCTACAGCAACGAAATTACAATGTGCAAACAAATTTTAGTATCTAACCTCGATGACACTGACTGTGGCATTTTGACATACTTTCTTGTTTAAGAAACTACAGTCATGGAGTTTGGACCATGTGTATAGTTTTGTAAACAGGTTCTAGTGTTTTTCTCGGATCTTATCAATGATGACCTTGAATAAGAATGTGTTTTACCTGCGTTCAAACAACACGTCTTGAAAACTTAGCAATCGCTGTACTTTTGCTTCGATTTCTGTAACCTTACAGTTGCAATAGTACTCAGGCGAGCGATATAGCATACCTACATTATAACATATAACGTCATGAATCTACACATTTAATCCAATTTTCCTCTTTACAATTTCAGTTTCGACAAAAGTCAACCGCTGCTGAAACATTGTTTTCAATAATCAACGGAGATGAGATATTTGCAACACTTTCAATACTGCAAGACTCTTTTGCCGGCAACGTCTCTAGTATCAGATCGTTTACAGCAGTTATCATCTCGATCTATGTTACACTGTTCACTGTTCTGGTGTTTAATCTTTTGATCGCGTTGTTCAACAGCGCGTATGAAGTTGTCCAGGTATGATGATTTCTCTCCCATGGTGAATTTATGTATATTTTAATTAAACACTACAGCCATTACTTTACTGAAAAGAAGGTAAAGACGGAATACGAGAACCACATGTTATAGATTGAATTATCAAACTAGTTTAATGATAAGAAGAACTTTGATATATTGATATTACTATTTACCAAAGTCTCATCCATGTACAATACATGATAAACTTCATATATTAAACATTAAACAAGTAAATGGTCAAATGAGAATTATAAGAGATTATTGTCGCATTGTCATTTATATGTAAACAATTCAATAACCAAGACAGTTATTTTATTTGTTAAAACTAGTCACTGTTTATAACAATAAAGCAAGGCTGATTAATAGGATGGCGGGACGGATGGCGGGACGGATGGATGGCGGGACGGATGGCGGGACGGATGGATGAATGGTTAGCTATGTGGATGGTAAGATAGGTGTTTAGATGGTTGGGGAGATAGGATAAAAATTAATTTGATGGAAGATGAGTTGTGATTGGATGTGATGGAATAGGATGCGTGAGAAGGATGGGTCATTTTGGGTGAATGTATTAATTAAGTATATAACTTACGAAATAATGGATGACATAGGGATTGCTAATAAAAATACATAATACTTTGACACTTTCAACACTGCAATTGGACATTAACATAATAGAGTACACGACAATTTACTAAGTACATGTAACGTTAAAGCAATTAAATTAAATATCTATTTGGTGAAATGTAAAAAGCAATAACAAGATAACATGCAATAGGAACTGTGACCAATATAATTACCCACATGATGATTGCAGCAAGTAGTACGGGTCGTACCGATTATAGCCTCTTTAGAGGATGGTGGACCCAATAAGCACAATTACAAAAGCAGCAAGTAGTAGTATTCTCAATGGGGCCAATGGAGAAGTATTTGAATAAACCATCATTTTTTAAAATATAACAATGTGTGTGTGTTGGTGGTGTGCACTTCTGGGTGATGTGGGGCTCGTTTTGGGTGTGTGTGTGTGTTGGTGGTGTGCACTTCTGGGTGCTGTGGGGCTCGTTTTGGGGAGGCTGCGTTTTTGGTACGTGGCATTCCCTGTTTGATATTATTTTTGTTTTTTTAACAGCAGAGATGTTTTTAAACAGTATATGTTATTTCTTAAATAACATCCGTTCCAGCGGTGTTCATCGTTTAATAAACAATGATTTAGAGTACTGATACACAGTAATTAGCCGTTTATAACTGCGCGTCAGACCGACAAATAATTGTTTATAAGACGATAACAACGCTGAAAAGCATGCCATGTCGATTCTAACATGACCAGATATTACAAAAGGTGAATAAATGCAAAGCGTTATTTTCTACGCGAATACTCATTTAACGTGATGTGGCATAATATGACGTCATGTTTACGGCATATCGGTTCCCACGTTGCTTATGGTTGAATATAACATAATTTTTTCTATATTTTGTATATAAAGACTAAATCATGAGTCATGTTAGAATTGTTTTTAACGAGGTACACCTGGATATTACCTGCTTACATTGATACTAATCAGATCGTAAGCAAGGGTGATGTATTGTCGAGGCTGGTATTGTATCCACAAAGACAACGTCAAAAACAAACAATTATTCATTTCATTTTATTTATTTACCTGCTGGCCGCATTCAGATACCCGTATGGTTCCGCATTGCCACTAAATGACGTCACTAAATGACGTCGGAAATCAGCACGTATCGATAGAAGATTTTCGACGAAAGCACTTGTTTTGTTAAAGAAGTGTAAAACATGATTATTCGGGTTGTATGGATTGAAGATGAGTAACTGAATCGCAACTTATATTTTTAGTGAATTTTAGATTAACAGACAGACAGACAGACAAGTTTATTTCTTCCAAGAGGCTAAGAAGCCTATGTGGACACAAAATATACATAGTCATTGGGACAAACAGTGAAATACATACATTTACATATATATACATATAAATATCGTATGCCTGTCACAAATACTTAATCCTGATTGGCCGATAGCGCTCACGTGCCGGGTCTGCAAAAGTATGTGTAGACCTGGGAAATGATGTGTAGACCTGCACGGATTTCAAGACGTCATTTCTGTAATATTTTCGTGTAATTTTCACTACTTTTTATGAGGTATACGATATAATAATTTTAGACTAATGTTTCGGTCAATATATAGTTTTGCGGACCTGTAAAAGAATGATATTAACCTCGGACTTTGTCTTCGGTCAGTATCACTTTTAACAGGTCCGCAAAACTATATATTGACCTCAAAATTAGTCTATAATTGTATAGTGTAGCTTGTACATGTGTTTATGAAACAGCATGTCCTCTTCTGCGAGAAGGTATTTCAAAACCCGATTTTTATGGGGATGTGGTTTACAAACTTCGTAAGATTTTGGGTCATGGCAATTTTCCAACTGTATTTGCTAAAATTATAAAACGTTTTGTTAAAAGAGGTTACGACCCAACTGTTTTGAGACACACCGCATGTTTGGTGTTCAACCCGTTTACAGTTGGACGCTATGCTTCCTTCTTTGATTGTGTCTGACGGAAGAGGGGGAGGACTCTGTGATGGGCAGTTTTTAAATCCCACTGGGACGAAACTGTTTTGATTTCTGTCCTCTGGCCTGTTTCGTCGGGCCCTTAAGGGTGTTTCTCTTGGTGCTCTGCCTTCTGCAAAGGCATTGAGTACATACGTTTTTTGGTTCTCAAGGTTTGCTTTTTATATATTCATACACGAGCATTTTTGTGTTTTACATACCATGCCTTTTGTTTCCATTGCGTGTGTTAGAGATTCACCTAGCAGGGATTACTTTTATTTACACTGTCCTGTGACTTTGGAACATGGTGGGGGTAAGAGTGAGGTTGGGTGCGCACCATAAACCGGTTTAAGCTCCCCAGTGGTGTTTTTGCCACTGACCGTTCCAAGGCGGTGCCCCACTGTGTTCCGTTAATTGTTCGTTTTGTCCTCGTGTGTTTGCTTTGTATGCTAGTGTATGTTGGTAGTGTATGTGTGTGTGTGTACATGATTGTGTGTGTTGTGTGTGTGTGTTGGTGGTGTGCACTTCTGGGTGCTATGGGGCTTGTTTTGGGGAGGCTGCGTTTTTGGTATGTGGCATTCCCTGTTTGATATTATTTTTGTTTTTATTGAGTAATCTTTTAATGAGTGTTGATATTTTTAAAACCTAGAAAGGAAATGATAACTTAACACCTTTCCATAGATTAATATAAGCTGTCTACTTGGGGCATCAAAATTAGCAGTGAATCCACTGTTATAATGTTGGTGAATATAAAGGAGACACAACTGTTTTCTAAGCTTTAATCTATAGGAATGAATATTCTATGTACAACAAACATACAAATGAGAGAGTGGTCAGTGGGCGGTACTTATCAGTAGATCTGACAGCAGTGATTCGCTAGTGGACTAGCCAATAATGTAACATCCACTATCGATTGTTATTGTGCTAAATATCAATAAACTTTCTCATATTTTCTCGAGTTATGTTTGGGACAAGCATGATAAAAATGATGAAATAAATTCAAAATAAAGATAAAGCAGAATGGCTGTTTTTTTTTAAATTTCACTTCTCATTAATTGTAAAAACTATCCTTGTGTGAAATTACTTGAATATTTTTCGAGTTATGATCGGGACATGCATGTCGAAAACTGATTAACAAAAACAATCAAACGGGGAACAATGCAAGTTTAAGGTTTAAAGACGTTACCTGTCTTTTTGTGTCCTCCTTCATGTATTACAATGGCAGCTATTTCCCTTGAATATCGATTATAGTTCAGGCGGGCAAGCAGCATATTATAGTACAAAAGGAAGACATTAAGAGGAACGAAACAAACTAGAGAAATTGTTCTTGTGCATTAAATTTTCTCTGAATGACCTCCATTATTATTTGAATTCGAAATAACAACTTAAATCCCCTAATTTCCAATCCATTCCTCTTGTGATTGTAAATGTGTATTGTTGAAATATTGAACTGAATAAATATGTTTAAACTAAATCCCATAGATGTTTTCATCTGCACGAGTTAAATGAAATATGATATTTGTAAATTATTCAAATCGTTGATAAGATAGGGTTTTGATGTGGTGCTTACATAGCATTAAATGTTGACGTCTTTGTCTACATTTGTAATTTGTTGATGTTAATGTTACTTATTCTTTTCTTTATTACAGAAACGAGACAAAAAACCGAAAACGAAGGAAAGGCTGACTGACATCTTGCGTATAAAACTTGAACAACAAAAACCGAAAGGAAACTGTGATAAACTTTTGTTTTATCTATGCAAGTCTTTAGTATTAAGTAAAATATATTCTGAAACAAAACCAGATGTCAAACACGATCAAGCAATACAGTGTGACCTAATTAACAACCAATCACAAGAATAATACATACAATTTTTATCGTACAAAATGTATAAATTTTGTAAAACAAGTATGACATGTACGAGCTTACAAACCGAATTTTTGTCATTCACTGACATAACTATTCTATAGTTCTCGATTTTAAATCATTAGTACCAGTGAAGCAATAATCCCATTTATTTCAAGTGTGTTGTTTCAGTGTTTGTTTTCCCTTTACTTCCTTGTATTGACATTTTCTGTTTTACGCTGTTTAATTTCTATGTCAAACAAAATCTATGCGTCTATTGCAATATTCATGCACGGAATACTCAAATATTTACAACTGTCTTGGTTAATAACATCACGTTCACTTATGACGTTACGTCCGGTTTCAGTATTAACTTCCGGTAAATCCAATAACGATCTACGGGAAAATGTATTTCATCTACGGGAAAATGTATTTCATCTACTGAAAAAGGCCAGTAGGCCGAAATATTTTATGACATTTGGATTGTTAAACTGTTACTATTGGACTGAGCAAAAGGTTTGTAAACACGAAACAAAATAGTTAATATGGCTGAAATAGCTGCGTGCTAAATGGAATCCAGTTAAAACAATCTCTGTACACTATTCTGTTTATTTAGGAACTCATCTATGTAAAGGAGGTATAGCCAAGTGGACATGATCCCTCATTTACGTTTGCCTTGCAGAAACCAACACTAGCAGACGATTTAGCCATTGACTTTCCGAATAAGCCTTTCTTCAACAATGCATGAGTACGGTAAATTTGGGGCCGAAATGCCCTCAAAATCAAAGCTTTTTGTACTTGGTGTGCCCGCCCCGATCCTCATCGTTCTCTGTAAATATTAAGACAACGAGACTTATTTCCACTCTTAGCAATCAACACTCGAACAATGTTCTAAATTTAAATGTTCGTGTTGCAGATGCTATATCGGGACGCTGTATATTCGTCACAATTTCAATTCTGTAAATTGAAAAGAAAACCAGGGGAGTCTTGTCCAGCATCGTCCAAAAAGTCATATTTCCAATTTGCTTACATGAAAACGAATTCTGGCATGATATGTCCCCATCAAATACCCTTACACACGAAAGGTTTATTCGATTAGCAGCTAAGCAAATACAGAAGTTACCATCTGTAACCAAACCCGATATGGCACTATCACTCATCAGTTAGGGCTCATTTGAAACATCGATTGAGGAACGGTAACTTAGTTTCTTACCAAAGCATAACACTATGCCTAAGTATTGCCTGTCAAAGAAGATATTTGAATTCAGGTTACATTTATACATGATAAGAGGAGCAAAAGGTCAATTTTGTTATATTCCAGAAATTTTATATGTCAAGTTGCCGGAAAATACGGTCTTTTTTATTTTGATTGTTCATAAGTCCCGGCCGACCATGGGATTCTTCCCTGGGTGAACTTGCCAAGACACCTAAAAGGCGCACGTTGAAGAGACACATATGCAGATACAAGGGAATCCGGGTACTAAATCCCAACTCTTTTACAAATAGACCCCTTGGTTCTTGTACATACCCAGTTTATAGCACCGATACACGTTAGACTACCTCTGGGTTTCTTACCAGTTCATCTCTAGACGGGTGGGAAACACTGAGAAGCGTTTCTGAAAAATATGGTCTCTTCCATTATGTAAGTAGGAACAGTATGGTCTCTTCCCTTACATAAGTAACTATATTAAAGGGGCATTCTTCTCTGGAAAATTGGAATGGAAGCATAGTGTACGCCAGATAAGATATAAACTGGCAATAAAGAGTGATGTCTGATTGTGATGTTTTAAGTTTTAGTTAAGTCGAATCTAGTTTATCGCCGGCAAATTCGTCTGATATCTGTAATTGTAAGCATTTTACGTATCATGAAACACGTGTTAACAACGTGCATTTCTTTTTACCTTACACAAATGGCTTTCCTTTCTTCCATATTTAAGGTAGTACACCCCTGATAAAAACATCCTTTTTAAACTCCTAAATTTTAATGAGCTAGCCTAAGTTGTTAAGCATTGGACTGAAGATCTTTTGAGGTTTTTGGGGGCGTAGGTTCGAATCCAGCCGAATTTTTTTACTTTTTCTTCTTTGTTTTCATTATTTTGCACTTTTCTTCATATGTTTATATTGTTTTTAGACTAAAAAGAAATTAAATATTGTTTTACTAATTAATTTTAGCTTATCTGAAGATTTTATTACTTGTAGACACGTCTAAAATTGTCGATGGAGATTTTCAAAATCAAATTATTTTAAATAGAGACGGTAAAACATTGTAAATATTTGGCATGCTGTTCCCAAAATGTTATAAATAATTTTTAATATACAAAAAGACATGGCCCATTTCTAGAAAATGTTGATTTTTCCTAAAAACTTTGATGTTCAAAATTGAACATGGCAATGAAAGTACATGAAAATTGTAATACATATGTACTATCTGATTATTTCATAAAAGTTTTATAAAACTTCTTGATTATATAGTAAATGGTGTGTAATTTCTGAAAGAAAACATAGTTCTTGTTACTCTGATACCAAATCTGTACCAAACTTTTGAATAATAAATGAAATACATATATTTTCTTATCTCTTGTGTGGTGTCATTTTATAGATAATTCCAAAATGGGGGTAGGGTTATTCAAATTCCTATAACTTTTATTAACGGTAATATTCTTGTAAAAATTGTTTTTAAATCCAGGAAATGATACAGATTAAGAAAATATTAAGCCTATAATGATTTGAATAGGTGCCCATTAGGGGTCTACTACCTTAATATATGTTATGACTACATTATTCCAGTATTGTAATAATTCTAACCAGAAAACTTTGCCCGGTATATCCTTGACCTATACAGATAACCTACCCTCGGTACAGATGCCAAATAGTCTATTCATGAAATTAAAGCAACATAATTATGTTTCCGATGCTTTTATACCCAGGGACCTGCTTGTATTTCGTTTCGACAAGTCTGCATCCTTCTGGATTACAGTTCGCCGTGTACAGCTTGTAATATTTTTCTATATTTAAAATATGTCACTTAATTTAGATATATTTCAAGTATTTATGTGTTTGACAATAATGTTAATTTATGTAATTAGTGCGTATTAATATACCTTCAATATAGTTTATAAATGTTTCATACAAACATTACACTATGTATATATTGTCAGTTTTTATTTTTATCTGTTTTTTTTTTCTTTATTGTTTAAATAACCACTGAATAGTGAAAATAATTAGAATATATTCAAATGTATTATGGGCGTATTTAGTTGTCAGTAAAATGCGTTGATTCTTTAGACTGTCTTCTTCATATAATCTAGAATAAACTGAAAGTAATCAATTTGTTGTCACTTGTATTTTATTAATAAATGGTTTAGCAAGTTTCCTGCTTGTAAAACATTCCTAACTTAAGTGGAATCAGACATAGAAATGAACTTGTTATTTACCTACCTCCATAATTATACAGATGCTAACTATAACGCAACCGGGAACGTTTGGCAGGTGAAATGACCCAAATCACCAAACCCGATACTTAGATCCCGCCGAATTAATCTAGAAAATCAATTCTAATATTTGATACCTGTGCCACTCGACCACGATTCCTGAGAATATATAAATTAGTAGAAACCACTCGGTAAGATTACGCACCCCCTCCATGTAAAAATCCCTAATTTCGGTCATGTTGACGACATTTGTCCAAGAAACGTTTCATTGTTGGCGTGACATATTTAAAAGGAATGGTACTTCTGGGTACAAACAATGCGTGAGTCTGGTTGTGTGTGATTGTATATGGTTTTAATTTTCTTATTGTTCATTGAAACGAAAATAAATATTGCAGCAAAGAATAATCTGAAATACGAGTAACTTACACTAACTTCCTCCATACATTGGAGTTACAGTAACTCCCAACTTTTAAGAGGAGCGGTCCTACTTTGGTGAGCTTTCCTTCAGGAGGGATGGGGACGGGGAAGTGAAGACAAAGTTTTGTTTTTGTTGTTATTTTTAGGTGGGAGTTAAACAAATTCTAGTTTTGAAAACAATTTTACATGACAGTGTTATAAAAATAAAGATGACTGCATTCTATTTGTCATTCTTGTATATACCCCTGTTTCAGAATGTACATAGATTGCAGAAATAACTAGAAGTCTGTTCAAGTACACAGATGCCTCACACATTGCATTATAAAATTCATCTATGAAAGAATAAGTTCTTCCAAATATTCATCTACAGTTGAACACAGAAATGTTTTAATATACTAGCAAATAACAACCTTTATAAATGGAGTTGATTTTAATAGAAGGAAATTTCACCAAAGTTACAGGTCTTATTTTTCAGTATGTAGGGTTTAAATACATTTGTGTTTTCAACCCTAGATATTTTTATACTAAATGATCCTTAAGAAAAACAAAACTTGACAGTGACCATTTTTAAGAGGATTATTGTCATTGGTTAGTTAAAATCATTTGGCAAAATTGGGAGCATCTGTGTACTTTGAGAGATTTCTAGTTGTTATGGTAAACTTTGCATATGCTTGGAAATAGGGGTATACACAAGAATGTAAAATAAACTTCCGACGTTTCTATTCAGAAACATTTTATTTTGTTACCCAAAATAAAGAATACTTATTAATTTATCTTAACACAAACATTATGCTTTTATTGACTTTCAAAGCAAAATTGCAGGTAGCAAACGAGCTATCAACAACTTTGCTACATTAAATTAAATGATGTTTACAACCAATTACCATTTTAACATTCAGAATTTCTTGACTTTATGCACTTCAATCAGAGTGACAACCATGTTACAGAGAGTATCTTGTAGATGCAACTGCTAACATCAATCCATAGTACGTCAAATTGCAATTCAACCCCGACGCTCCGTAAATCCAACAAGCGAATAAAAAGTGCAATCCGAGAGTCCATAAAAGTCAAGGCAAAAGCAGTGCAGTGCCATACAAGGCAAGGCAATTTATGGTAGAGTCAGGGTAGGAAAGTACTAGGGCAAACCCTTTACTATCCAGTCAACACGATGACTGGAAACCCGCTTGATACTCTTAGGAAAAAATGTAAAGTTCTTTCGCCTGTTCACCTCCCGGTCCACAGAGTTTTTTCCCGCTAAATCCTTTGTTAGCGACACAATAAGAAATACGTTTTCTTTTAATTAGATATAACTGGCTTAATTACAAAACTCTACTTTCAACGCTATGATTCAGTTAACAAGTGCATGCATGCGTTATATGCCACAACCGAACCACCAAACTACTCAAGCGATTTGATTGGGTGAGCTCCGCTCTGAAATCACCGCCTTCACAAGATACCACAGCATGTTAACAATTCTATTAGAATCACTATTTTGAATTAAAAACTTTTTATATTTGATATCTTGACTGATAAATATTTTATAAAAGTAACCTTACTGCAAAAGCAGTACAAAAACTAACGCTAAAATTCAAATATTGAATACTTTTAGAAATTTTAACAAAATCTTGAATCGGTTTGTAATGGCGGTGATTAAGAAGTAATCACTGCGAGAAGTTTGCTGGACCACGTCGTAGTATCTACCTGTGATAACTACACATGGCCAGGTACACGCTACAACTTCTTGAGAGTTTTAAAAGAAAGATAACACTGCAAGTTTAAGTCATCAATGGACACTATCTGAACAGCAAAATGCAATTAAATGATAAAAGTGAATATGAGCAGTACTTAAATCAATTGGCGATGAAACATCAATAATTTCCGCAGCAAAAATTCTTTATTTGCACTGATCTGCATCCAAAAGTAGAAAAATCAAGAAGAAACCTTCTCAAAATAATTATACAATGATAATTTATGTAGGGGGCGAATCAAGTAATTTTTTACTCTGTTAAATGATAGTAAACAAACAATTATCTGATGTTGCGATGTGCTCGGAAAGTTTACTACTATGTTATTACATACATCTGAGGTTGTTTGTGTACGTTACACTACGCCAATTTTGAATTATGTCTCTCGTGCCGTTGGACACTCTTTGATAAATACGAACAATGACTTTCATACTTTGCTGTAGACAATACTTGAGAATTCAGACCGACTATACTTTGTATCATGTACAATATGAGTTAGGTTTATACACATTTCAGAGAAATCACTCTTTCAAATACTGAAAAACCTGTGCGTTTTAAACAAAACTGAAATTGATAGCAAATGCTGTGGTATGATTATAAACTGTATTTGTAATGGCTGGTAATGGCGAAATAAACAAATAGATAAAGGATGTGGCATGTGGGCGAATAATTCTAACTCATTTGTCGGCGATGTCAACAACTCACTGTCTGTTAAAAAGGTAAACCAGCGTTTGGATAATATACCGGTATACCACGGTTATAGACTGTTCCACACCAAGAAAATGCAGATGTCATTTTGTCGAATGAAATAAAACTATATAAAACATTTTGATTCTTAAAATAATTTCCATTATAAGCATTGACTCAAACTCTATTGAACAATACCAGCAACTATTATTATTCATCGTTTTCAGCAATTTTGAAAGTACAAAATACAAACATAACAAGTTCGTTTAGTGTAAAGTATTTTTTGCTGCGTATACCACAGGCTTCATTGACGCCTCCTCTCTAACTGAACGAGACGATTTCAATATGTTGCGAGTTAAACAGATATGATAAAATTCTGAAATCGTTTTAATCGATGTTTGGTAAATGTTTGCTGAACATATTTTAACTTTCAATCTATGGTATTTTACTATAGTTATGCCTTGGTCACATATCCGTACCATGTCCGTACGTCTTATGAAATCGTACGATTCTACAAACTTTTAAAATCCGTACGGTATAAGTACAATCGTAGTTCTGGTCACATGCCTACGTGTCCCGCACGATCTTTTGGAGGACGCAATCGTAGGGTATCCGTACGGTCATCACAAGTCGTACAGGGCTATCGCGAGCTGCTCCCGACTTCGAAAATTACTACGAGCTCGGCGAGAACTCGGGGAGCTCAGTGATAAATTTTCACCGAGTCCCACAGATCTCTACGAGCTCAAAAATTCCGTACGATGCTCACAGGAGACAACGATGTCTGTATGGACTGTTCAAAAGTTCGTCCAAAAACCTACTCGTACGGAGATCGTATCGTTAATGTGACCAGGGTCTAAATCGGAGTATTTTAGTATGATTGATATATTTGAGGAAAGAGGGCGGTTTTTCGATTATTAAAGAAGCTCATTTCGGTTATTCCAATCTACTCACGCGGAGAAAGCACTTTTGCATGAAACGTAGAAATAATAAATACTTCCGTCGCACGAAACTATTATAATTAAGAAACGAATGTTTTTCCCATTTTGACAGTTAAGCCTAAGAATATTATATACCTTGTTTTTCTTTAAATCAATAAAAGTTAACGTTGCACTTTTTCTGAAAACGCTTACATTTTTTCCCCTTTATTTTTGCATTGTAAAATAGAAACGTGAGTTGTCTATATGCTGTACACCTGTATACATTTGTTGTTTAAAAGGCCAAGTAAAATTAGCAGTAACGGTCACAGTGTTTTGATTCCTAGAGATAAAACATTGAATGAAAGCTTACATCATCACTCCATGTCAAAACTTTGTACAGTCTTGTAGTTTATCGGTACGCATTTTAAAACGTTTACAGTCTGACGTTCTCTGCATTTTATCATATGTAGTTCTAATATTAGCTGATTAAACTATCAATAAGTTTATACATGTATATATACAGCTAGTTATGATATGTTGAAAGGTGTCACAAAAAGAGTGAATTCTAACAGCAACTATTTGTGCTTTAATATTGTACAAACCGACCGAAAGCAAATAAATACCACTTTCGCACGTCGATGTCACAATATAAATATTTAAGAAGTAAAACAATAAATCATGTCATTAAAATCCCATTTTGAACATTCACAGACCCACGGGTCCTAGTTTTCTTTTTTTGACATGTATTGCGTTATCGCAAAACAAAAAATAAATGGCGTCTATCTCTTGGACTAATAACTGTGTCTTACATTTCCATAATCAAAGTATAGTTAAATGAAGATTATGATTCTATTGCTTGAAGTGCATTGTCGAAAAGTGAAGCATTCTGTTACGTGCTGGGCGAAATAATTCACGAGAGTGTGAAAATTGTAAAACAAGACGCTTTTGAATAAACTGAATTAATAAGTAGTTCTGTTTTGAATTCATTCTTGGAATTGTTTATCTGAGGAAGCACCTGTTTATACGGTACGGTGGAATGGTGTGTGCTTTGACGCCATATTCAAGTGATTTTATGCCTTTACACGATAGGACAGGTTTGTACCCATTCACATTTATCATTAAAATAATGAGAGTTTTTTACGCCAATCTATGACCGTTTATTTTCTGAGCGGAAAAGTTTTCAGTTATAATTGAGAGCATGAGCCCTTGAATACGTGACATGGTTATCATATCTACCGTCATTTACATAACTTGATTTTGACTGCTTAGTCAATTTAATTGCAAAGGCTTCATACACAAAACTTACAATGTTAAAACACGATATTATCAAAGCGCTGTGAGCGCTGAAGGCCGGGGGGCTATAGATTAACTCCCCTAAAAACAACCTTTGAATTTCGTGATTTACGCTGAACCTTGCCTAAAGCGCGAGTCGAAATGTGCATAGGGCGAAATTTAGTATATGACACAGAATTAATGATTCACAAATATATGGGTGGCAGGGAAATTTGTTTTATTATAAAACGTACGTTAAATGAAAAATAATCACATGGTCAACAATATCAATTGTTTGAGAGAACAATAAAAATAATTCAATCTGCGCTTTGTTCAACTTCAAGCGATATCTGATGATGTGGATCGAAAATTATTGTGTACCAAGGACAAGACCTTGAAACAGAAATAAACAAAGCAATACCAACAATGAAATATAACTACAGTACTGTACGTACAATGTGTATAACATAGTAAACCAAAAATGATTCTTGGTTATCTTGTAATCGGTAAGACCGTTCACTGGGCCTTGACATGCAGCGTCCTCGATAAATGGCGGGTGATTTTGATCACGTGAGTTCCTTCTCGGGAATGTACGTAAATTGTATCTTTTTTTCAAAAGAAATTTATTTTTAGGTAAATATATAAAAAAAATATGTAATCGTTCGTAAATAAGAAAGTTGTCAATGAAATAACATCAGAAATTTGAAAATCAAACTACAAACTCTTATATCGAATTCCGTACGTTTCCGTAAATTTCCGTAAATATCCGTACTTTTCCGTGATATGCATATTATTATCTTCCGTAATCAGCTAACAGCGCAGTAATTTCTAAAACAAAAAAAAATGTGATATGCAGCCCGTAAGCTATAGACCTTTCTGCAATCGTTTGAAGTTGTAATCGTTCGTAAATAAGAAAGTTGTCAATGAAATAACATCAGAAATTTGAAAATCAAACTACAAACTCTTATATCGAATTCCGTACGTTTCCGTAAATTTCCGTAAATATCCGTACTTTTCCGTGATATGCATATGATTATCTTCCGTAATCAGCTAACAGCGCAGTAATTTCTAAAACAAAAAAAATTGTGATATGCAGCCCGTAAGCTATAGACCTTTCTGCAATCGTTTGAAGTTGTGTGTACTGTTTTTATTTGTACTATGTTTTTATCGTATGCAACATTAAAACAAAAGATAATAATAATTATAATAATAATGATAACTTTATTTTACGAAGGTCACATAAAAGGTACATTATGAATCATAATCATTCAAAACATAACTTATTTTCATATGTCCTTCAGAACAAGAAAAGAAAAGAGAAAAGGAAACATAACATACATACATTTAAGGTAGTTCCACACCTTACGGCTGAATATTTCAACCTCCTTAGAAAACGGTCATATTTTGCATATGCAGTCTACGATGTATGTACTTTAATGTGATGCTATTTGATAAGAACACGCTTACGCGACGTTGACGTCATGACGTCGTCAAGCAGTCTACCAAATTTATGTGGGCGCTTATATACAAACGTTCGTACCTGTGGTATTTATGAACAGATTTTGAAGATTCAAGTTTCATTTTTTATGTTACAAGTATACACAAATTTTGGTTGCATGTTTATTACATAATGAGTGCATTTATAGTCAGTATGCCGACTATTGCGACAATTTTGACGTAAATAACGTCGTATTTTGGAAGGTACTCTTGATATATTTTGCCGTTTTGCGAAAAATTTTGTCCGGTGACCCCACCTGAAATTTTGATATATTGCCACCACATAGTAGTTTATTCAAATTATCAAATAAAATCGATAGGTAATCGAAGTCAATTTTTTGCAAAAGGTTGTAGAAGAGAAAATATTATTATACTTTGTTATATATGACGTACAATAAAGATGAGATACGATCAATGTTCACAGTGCAAAACAATCAAATTGTTGTCACAGTTTTACTTGTAAAAAGGCGCAAAAGTATTATGCACGACGTTAAGTGAATTCACATACCGTTCCGGAAGTTAATTTATTTAAACATGATGGCTTTCCGAAAGAGAAGCCGTTCCGTATAACCTTTAAAGAGTGAGTCCAAACTAGTGCCTGTCCAAAGTGAAGTCGATGCTTCCGGTGATTGTAAAAATAATCAATCTTCCTGGAGGAACGCGCGTCGAATAATAGAGCTTGGGTATTTCGCGGATCAGAATATGCGAGAACTGTAATTCGTCGGTACATTTGGCAGACCAAAAATGGGCTAGCATCATTCTTTGATGTCAAGTGCCGGCAATACAGTTTCACTACAGCAGTCACAAGCGGCAAGCGGCATAAAGTAACCCAAGACGGTAGTTGTCGCTGCTTCGATATCAATACAAAGATGGCAGCAGGTAAACACATTTTTTTTCACCTGTTTATAAAAAAGCATGTTTTCCAGATATATACTTTGAAATTTAGACTTCAGAATATCTTTTTAGAATTCACAGTAAAAGGGTAGCGCATTTTATCAATTTTCCTTCTTTTATGCAAAGCGGTAAAAAGCGATTTCAAGCTATTCGTTCTTTCTCCATAACACATACATGTGAAACAAAAGTATTGCTAGTATATGACATAACATGTACTACGACGACCACATCCTCAGGCATGCCTATGTCTTAAGTTTAAACTACATGTTATACAAATGAAGATAATATAATTTGGGTTGAAACTACCCGACTCCGTTTTACATATGTATAACCGTTATCATTTGTGCGCAGTAGATAAGTTCACTGAGCTGCGTGGTCGTTTGGGTGAGATAACAAACTTGTAATAACTAAACCTCCCGCTGGTTAATTTTATCCCTGAGTTCGAGCCCCACTATTGCCATTTTGTCCATGGAAAATGCCGCAAATAGTGATATTAGACATCGCTGTCGCTTCGGTACTATTTGGACTATTAGGAAAAGATATTTTCAGCCATGCTGAACGCTGGTGTTGGTGAAACCCAGATTTCAAACATTTTGACGGAGCTCAACATATCTCAGCCTAGTGCAACAACAATAAAGAAGCGCGAACGTGAAATTGGATCTACTATTGAGAAAGTTGCTCAATAGTCTTGTTCTGATGTTCTAACGGAGGAAAAGGCTGTCTTTATGAAGTAAGCATACTAATTCGCGTTGATGTCAATACTATAAAGGAAATGATCAAGGCATTGGCAGTCATTTATAACCTGTCACGCTCCGATAGGCGGTTACTTTTTTGTATTTTAGGACATATTAACGCCAGTGTCAACCGTATTCCGGTCATTTCTATAGACTGGCAGTTTATCTAACCCTCGTTTATTGGAAGAACGAGAACTCAATCTCTATCCTCCGTAAGAAACTGCCAACTTTCACATATCAAAAGACATGGTATGAGCAGGACTCAAACCTACGACCCTCAATCTATGAGAGGTAACAGTGATTTCAAGTCAGCGGCTCTAACCACTTGATCACGGAGGAACACGAGAAATTACTTAGAATACAATCTTATTGTTTCGTGTTGCCTCCACGTTTACATTATAATCAGCAGCGCTAGTTGATAAGTCTGACACCCGTAAAGGGTCTCCCCATGCATGTTAGTTAATGACATACATATTTTAAAACGGTGAATATCACATCATAGCCAATGCCTTACAAGTACATAAGTGTATATTATTTCATGCTAACTAATGAAATACTCCATGATGTATCAGTTGAATAAAAAGTGATGATTTAGATATCATATTAGTCACAGTGATAGTGATATAGGTCTGCCATAACTTCTTTTGGTGATGAATATAAATGATTCTGTGATAATAGGATAATAGCGTCGAGCTCATGATATTAATATTAAATTGTATCACTTATATAAAAGGAGTTTTTAAATTAGTATTTATTTCTCAATACAACAGTTACACCTATTAGTCATTATAGAAGTGGCATGAACTTCGTTTTGTATTTTTATATATTTCTTTTCAATACACTAAACACTTGCAGACAGACAGAGCAAGTAGGGGCAGTGTCTTGCCTAAGGAAAGAAACGTCGTATCACTGGTGGGGATCGAACCCGGGACCCTCTGATCCTGATTATACGATCAATATAATATCTGTGTCTATTAACTACATGTATGCATAAAGTATTGGCATTGTCACGCATTTTGGGGATTTTTACATGATATTTGAACAAAAACGAAACGATGTATAGAATTTGGGGTTGCAAATAAATCTTGCAAGGATTTGCAAATCAACTAAAACAAGTCTCTTACACGAAGTCATGACTGTAGGAAATGTAAATGAAGGATGTATGTACATGTGCAAGGTAATTTATAAAAAAAATTATGGTAAACTAACGAGGTTGTAAACAAACTGTCTCAGAATATTTATTAACCAATTCGTTCCTAGTGTCTACTAAAACATACAATGTAGTTTCAAGCAGCTACGTTCCGAAGCAGACGACACTTTGGTTGTCGTCTGGTCAGAATTTAGTTCGTCAGTCTGTTGGATCACCATTACGAATAATGCCTTTGTTTAGATAAACAGAAAGGCATAAATTGGAAATCAAATGATCCCATTTTAAAAATACATGTATATGTATAAACGGATTAATTGCTGTCGGCGCAACACTCATGATCAGTAAACTTACTAACCGTAAAATATTATTTCTTTCAATTATCTATTTTTTAGGTAAATGAACAGCATAATGTGAGCCCAGGAAAGTATACGCTCGATATGTTTATAGGGTTGGGTGGAAAGCGTGAACGCCGGCGGACAAAACAAGAAACTGGACAATTCAAGAAACGACGCCTTCAGTTGAAGGAAAAAAAACGGCAAGGCCAGGAATTTCGCGAGAACCTTGTGTTTAAGGCGTTGCCTCCGGAACGGGAAGTCCTGTGTTCGAATCGCATCCGGTGTGCCATTGAGTAATGACACTTATGTCACACGTGCCTCAGCCCGTCTAGCTGCAAATGGGTACCTACGATGACATTTTTTAAATGCCTAGATGTTTTTAAGTACATTCCCTGTGGCTAATGTTTCCTCTCATGATCAGCAATAACATATTAACATAAGATCAGTGTTGCTTTAATATAAAACTTGTATTATTAAATAGATTTATGACTTTAAAAATGTTTTTTTGTTTGTTTAGACAGCGTCCGGTTGTAAAGAAATAAACCATTGCCTGATATTGCAGTTGAAATAACGACGTTAACGTTACATATTGACGCACAAAAATAACGCATAACCGTAACTAAATTTCAAAATTAAAAAAATCTACTTTGATGACCTATTGATTTTTTTTGATATTTTGAACCATCTACACTATGGTAGTAATATATTTGAAAAATAAGATTGGGTCACCGGACAAACTTTTTCGTAAAACGGCAAAACGTGTTCAGAGGTAGCTGATAAATAATACGTTATTTATGTCAAAATTGGCGCAATATCATTCGAATTACCAATAAATATATTCAATATTTCAAAAATATGCAATAAAAAGTTAGGCTTAAATGTTTCTGGAGAAATAAAACTTTAATCTTCAAAATACGTTCATAAATACCAGAGAAACGAACGTTTGTATGAAAGCGCCTAAAGAAAATGGGTAGACTGCTTGACGATGTCATGACGTCAGCGTCTCGTGAGCGTGTTCCTATCAAATAGCAACACATTAAAGTACATACATCGTAGACTGCCTATGCAAAATATGACCGTTTTCTGAGGAGGCTGAAAAATTCAGACGTAAGGTGTGGACCTACCTTAAACCACACATACACCACAAATCATACACACTAAATTAATTATACTAATATTAATAACATATTAGATACGTTTATATTAGAAACATCATTCTCTCTACGACAGACACTCAAATGCAAATAATATTATGAATTATATAATTAATCTAATGTCATTACTTACAGATTGATCTGGTCTGTCTTGCACTACTTTCCCAAAGCGCATGTTTACAGTTGTTATTCGCACATAGCACAGTTAAACTGTCTGCAGTGTTTGAAATGTGGTATGCTAACTAAGACCTAGGGGACTCTCAGTCCCCAGGCCAAAAATTAGCCGTTTGTAAAAATTACTTCAGTCTTACAATATTTGGTTTCACATAGTAGTATGTATAAAACATTTCACGAAGCTGTGTATGTGCTGTATATCTGGCAACCATACCTGAAACAGAGGTAACAGGGGTGTTAAATAATTGACATATGGTTAAAGGGTTTTAGTACTGACACGAAGGGTTTTAAATGTTTTAAATGTTTACCGGTTAGGGTTTCCTGGTTTAAAACGAAACTTACATTATACTTAGTTTATACTAATTTATTTTAGGTCGATTGTGAAACAAGTTATACAACTTATATTAATCACTCTCGACACCTCATTCCTGATGGTATCCATCGCCGTGAGGGTATGAGAGAAGAGAAGCCAGTTTCCCTTTTAATGCTGAGAGCCAAGCAAGGGAGCTACTGGTACCATTTTTACGTCTTTAGTATGACGCACCCACGACCTCCCGCACTCGAAGCGGACGCTCTACCACTAGGCTATCGAGGCGGTTTTCAACTTTATCCCTCGAAAGCGGACCTCCTACATTATACTTAAATACAGTGGTTAGTTTAATAACTTAAAAAGACATGTCATTAAATGGTCGTTTATTATCATGTGTGCTAAAGGCAATAAAACCCAACTTACACAGTAAGGATGTAAGGATGTACAAAGTAGAATCTAATTTTGTTCCAGATGGACCCAGTTGTCCGAAACTTTAATTGACAATTTCTTGCATTCAAGAGAATTAGGAGTAATACAGATCACGAATTTCGAGGGATAAAGTTGAATCCAAAGATCTCCACAATGCTTTTTTTTTAAATCATTGAATACGCATAATAATAGACCAGTGTAATTTAGAACTTACCAACCAGTAGCATCGAACAGGTACAAACTACAATGATATGTAACTACAATAAGCACGAAAACATGATTTTTGATAGTCTTAAATATCTTTGCCGACAGTCCTCCATATATCTTTTTATCTTCTATAAAACTAATGTTTGATGATATTATTGACATGAAACTTTAAAGAAAAAAATCACAAATAAATTTATGTTAATGTTGGGTATCGACCCTTTGTCGCCTCTGCAGTAAAATATTACCCGGCGTCACGGAATCATGTGTTTGCAATAAACATTTATAAATGCACATATCTTGAGTGTTTTATCAATACGGTTAATGTATTTCAGTCATGTTCTTTATTTATCATAAACATTTCCATTTACAGTTCCATTTATATCAATTATGAAATAAATATCCCGTATTCGGAATCATGAACAGAAATTAAGTCTGTTTTAGCAACAGGAATTAAGTCACGTTTAGCAGTCGATTACAGGATGGTCTAACGTGACTTAAATTGCGTAAATATTTTGCTAAATTTTACTATCGTAATTCTGATTTGGTTTTGAAATTCAATAGTAATCTAAAGACTCTTCTGCGAGAAGGTATTTCAAAACCCGATTTTTATGGGGATGTGGTTTACAAACTTCGTAAGATTTTGGGTCATGGCAATTTTCCAACTGTATTTGCTAAAATTATAAAACGTTTTGTTAAAAGAGGTTACGACCCTACTGTTTTGAGACACACCGCATGTTTGGTGTTCAACCCGTTTACAGTTGGACGCTATGCTTCCCTCTTTGATTGTGTCTGACGGAAGAGGGGGAGGACTCTGTGATGGGCAGTTTTTAAATCCCACTGGGACGAAACTGTTTTGATTTGTGTCCTCTGGCCTGTTTCGTCGGGCCCTTAAGGGTGTTTCTCTTGGTGCTCTGCCTTCTGCAAATGCATTGAGTACATACGTTTTTTGGTTCTCAAGGTTTGCTTTTTTTATATATTTATACACGAGCATTTTTGTGTTTTACATACCATGCCTTTTGTTTCCATTGCGTGTGTTAGATATTATTTTTGTTTTTAGAGATTCACCTAGCAGGGATTACTTTTATTTACACTGTCCTGTGACTTTGGAACATGGTGGGGGTAAGAGTGAGGTTGGGTGCGCACCATAAACCGGTTTAAGCTCCCCAGTGGTGTTTTTGCCACTGACCGTTCCAAGGCGGTGCCCCACTGTGTTCCGTTAATTGTTCGTTTTGTCCTCGTGTGTTTGCTTTGTATGCTTGTGTGTGTTGGTAGTGTATGTTTGTGTGTGTACATGATTGTGTGTGTGTGTGTGTGTGTGTGTGTGTTGTGTGTGTGTGCGTGCGTGCGTGCGTGCGTGCGTGCGTGCGTGCGTGCGTGCGTGTGTGTGTGTGTGTTGATGGTGTGCACTTCTGGGTGCTGTGGGGCTCGTTTTGGGGTGGCTGCGTTTTTGGTACGTGGTATTCCCTGTTTGATATTATTTTTGGTTTTAATGCAGAATACAGTTATCTATGACATCATTTATTGTGAATATAATATTTTCGTCGCCCTCCACATTTAAACATGTACAAAAAAGGTTGTTCTGTTCTTTCGAGTATAATGTTGATAAAGTAATTATAATGGTATCATACAGGCAAGAGAGTAGTATTGGGTATTAAAATCCAGTACAGTTTCCAAATATGTTTGATCATTTTTCTCAGATAAAGAGTCCCATACCGGTAATATAATCAGTTCACGGACTATAATTTTTACGGTATTCCATCCGTCCGTCATCCTGTCCCAGTGCACATTTCGTTCAATCCGTGTTCATTTATTCTAGATGTAGGGTAAGGATGGTGTACGGTGGTCATTTACATACTTTTACTTTAGAACTAAGCATTAACCGAAAATACAATTGCTACACCTACAAGGGATTGAAACAAATATGTTTACAATAATGAATTAGCGGATAGGGTATATATTGAACTAAGTTATATATACTAGTACTTTAAAACAATGTTGAAGTGTATCTTTCTTTTACATTTTGTTGCAACTACAAAAGAAAGTGTTGTCATTGAAAACAATTACTAAGCTATATTTATACCATGTACGTTTGATTTAAAATGCAATATTGTGAATGTTTGTTCAATAATGGTCAGATTCGTCCGAAAGACGCTTTTTGGTAATGCAAGAGCTACTGGTAATTTCACTTTTAAAAATGTCATGGACATTCATCGAAATCAAAATAATGCTTATCTAATTATATTGTCTCTACGGCAGGCCTACTATTAACTAAGTTTTGATATTTAAACGACTATGCAAGAGCATTATAATTGAAGGACAATAGCTTCATTGGCATGTTGTACCGAATCTAACGAGTTGCAACCAATTGTTCATACAAAGTAATGGAATGTTCTCGAAGTGCTGGTAGCAAAGAAAATCCACGGAATCCTAGCCAGTTCGTGAGGCTACAGGAAAATCTCGAAGGACCAAATAATTTAGCATATTACATAAAGGAATGTACGAAAAGATGCAATATGGCTCTTTTGTTTGGTTTGGCAAGTTTGCTTTTTAGTCTTTTTTGTGTTGATATTTTCCGCTTCTTTGATCGCCTGACACAGGATTAACTTTATACTGTTTCACAAACTGCCTTTCTTATTTTTGAACTCAAAATGTGATACTAAGAACTAAACATTCATAACCTATACACAAGTGACTTTGTCGACGAAAGGAAACATGTTTTCCTAAGAAGTCGATTAACTTTATCGTTAAAGATTCTATTGCTTTGCGATTGACTGCTTATTGTTATCTAAAAGGCTTTAAAAGAGAACAAGATTTGAACTGCTTATAAAATATACTGGTAAATATATAAAGGTTTGTCCTATAGATGCATTTGAAATCATTACTAAGGCATTCGACCTTAGTAATAAAATAATCTCATTTATTCATTCCGTATCACTAAATCACTAAAATGTAAATTAGATTGCCAACGATATTATGCAAGAACACCGCGTCTGTGTAGCTATGGAAAATTTAGTTCTATATTTTGAAACTGCACACTGAAGTTCGCGAATATGAATACAGATTAGGATAAGATGGGTGTTTTAAGGTAACAAAGTTAAAAGGTTAGTAAACAAGTACAAGTGCCTGGATACTAACAGTTGTGGAAATTGGTGAGTTTAGAAATATAATTATTTAATTAAGTTTTTAATAATTTTATAGCTGTTTTGAGATCAAGCGAATACTTGATAAAGTTTTTATTCATCGAGTTAGTATTTAACGCAATGTCAAGGAAAAACGCACTGTGCCATTTTCCATAAAAGTCTTCTTGTAACAATTACACAAAACTATGCAAAACAACAAGTTTATTGCATAAACATACAAATATGCTTATAGTAACCGAGAATACAATATTAATCAGCAACATATGACATCAATTATCAAACGTTATAACTGCCTATTAATATAAGCAATCTAATTTGTAGGCTTTCACGATGCATTTTATTTTGTTTTGATTTTCGTTTTTTGCGCCCGTGTCAACCGTATTTCAATCATTTTGACAGGCGGGATAATCTAATCATCTTTCTTGGTAAGAATCACTTCTAGACTTTAATTCTCCGTAATAAACTGCCAACTTTGTCATGGAAACAGACAAGGTCGGTAGCAGTGTATGAACAAATTATTCTCACCAAGAAGAGGTTACAGTGATTTCAAGCCACCCACTCGAATTATCATTTTCTTTTGATATTGTATTTTGAATTGTATCAAATTCTAATATGCCTATGCTATATTTCTATAGTCAATTCGAGTGCATTAATATGATTAAAGCACTCGGAAAAGAAGGCGGAGTTTCGGACAAGGAAGTAGCTCCTTCCGACTTTTCTAATTTACTCCCGCGCAGAAAATAAAATATAGAAAGAGAAATAATATCTATATAAATACATTAGTGGCATGAAATACAATGTAGCTGTGTTTTAGAACCTAAATATTATTTTTGATTGCGTCAAGTAAGCCAAAGAATACCTTCACCTTGTTTTCCTTTAAAAAAGCCAAGAAAATTCAGGATTAACCGTCATACAGAGTTTTGATTCCGGGAGACAAAACAATGAATGAAAACGTTTACGTCATTACAGTGACGTCATTACTCCACGTTGAAACGTTGTACAGTTCAGATTAACGGTTGTCTGCTTTGTTAGGTTCTGAATCTGACGTCGTCTGCATAATGTCGCAGTCAGGTATTGTTTTTATATTTTATGTATAAGATGATTAAACTAAAATAAGTTTGTATAATATAGTTATGTATGATATCTTGACTGGTTGCCCGAATAGGGGAGTGAATTCCAACAGCCACTATTTATGCTATTTTACACATAACCGCCGAACTGAAAAAGGTCGGTAGTAGTTACGATAGTTTTCATAAATTCGGCTTATAAGAATCGAAATAATCTATGTCTTGGAGTGCTTTATCGAAATTGAAGCATTTCCCGTCGGTAATGTGCCTGCGTAATAATTCACTCGGGCTTCGCCCTCGTGAATTATTCCGCCAGGCACATCACCTCCGGGGAATGCTTCAATTTCGATAAAGCACTCCAAGCCGTAGATTATTTCTTAAAGAACTTACACAATTTGAAAATTATGTAGACTACATGTATTAGCAAACATAAATGTATTTCCCCACTGAACATTATAATTGGTATATTTGTTGCTTACAATTTTCACTTTATGTAACTACATACAATAGTTTTCCATGAAAATTAAATGTTTGCATGTATCTAAAATTATCATTCAATTTTCACATATCTGTTGTTTCTGTGAGTAAGGTGTTATGAGAAAGGTAAATTTTAATGTGTAATTACCTTCCTGGACCATATTATCAATTTATCTTTAAGAATTGATATAAAAAATATAAGAAAGCACCAACATTTTCTTAAAAAAAATGGCCAGCAATGTCGAAAGAACAAAAAAACAAAAATAATATCAAACAGGGAATGCCACGTACCAAAAACGCAGCCTCCCCAAAACGAACCCCACAGCACCCAGAAGTGCACACCACCAACACACACACACACACACACACACACGCACACGACACACACACACAATCATGTACACACACACATATACACTACCAACACACACTAGCATACAAAGCAAACACACGAGGACAAAACGAACAATTAAAGGAACACAAGACTTATTGAAGGACAAACTATCATCATAACTTTCCTCACAGACATAGCACTGCCTCAGACCTACTTCAATCTCCATCTCAGATCCGTCACTTAGTTCGGGGATATCGACACTACTATCAGATGAAGAATCGTAATTTTTATTTTTCTTCTGTCTGTACAGTTTCTCAATCTTCTTCACCCGTTTCTGATCTATTTTAAGTTGCTTCTGTTCTTCTCTTTCTTTCTTTTTTGCTTCTTTCTCAGCTAGTTTCGTCTGTCTATCCTGCTCTTTTTGACGCTTTTTAGTTCTCGCAGTCGTTTACGTTCTTGTTTGTTGGCTTTCTCTTTCTCCTTCCTCTTTCGTTTATCCTCTAACATCTGTCGAAATTTATCTCCAGTTATTGCTTTTGGAATGCTTTTTCTTCTAATCATTTTTTACCGGTGTTTTTTGCGACTGGTGTCGTCAATACTAGGTCGAAGGCGGACCATCACATATGCTAGAAGAGTTTTGACATGCAGCTGTCAGGGTGTCATTGCTGGATACATCAGTCATTGGTTCAAAGGTAGAAGTGGACTCAACGTCGGGATTAGTGACATTAGGTGAAAGAGACACAGCATCGCCAGTTTCATTAACACCAGGTTCGGTCGATTCTACAGCCTCCCTTGGCGTGGTGTCAATCTTTTGTAACACTGTTACAGTTGGCTGTACTTCTGTTGACGTCTGAGATTTAAATACTACACTCGGATCCATTTTGCAAGTACCAAGAACCTTTTATGGATTTAGAGGAAAAAGTCCGGCGTCACGGAACCCATTGACAGCAACGCTTACACAAGTTGATTTGTCCCATGCCTTCTGAAATACACCTGCAAATGTGCGCTTAGTAACATGTTCACTAATGTTTTGAAACTGAAAGTCTCGTACAGCCTGTTTCCATGCATCTTTAAGCACGCTGAATAATCGCAAGTCACATGGTTGCATAATATGAGACGCGTGTTCCAACAAACAGTATAGTTGTATGCCATTATCTCTACAGATGTCACTAACTTGAAGTGACATATTGGTCGAATGGCCATCAACAAATAGCATGACTGGTTTGCGAACACCTTGCTTATTTATGGACGGCACAAACACATCTCTTAACCATGTGATGAATAATTCAGAATCCATCCATCCATTTTCTGTGCGTCCCATCACAGCGTCAGGAAATTCTTCAAGTGGGTTGTATGAGAAACGTTGTCCGGGATAGATTATAAGAAGTTTGAGAAAGTGACCAGTGGCGCCCATACATGCCAACACAGTTATTTGCGTTTTGTCTGAGGACGTAAAATTGTACAAAGTAGGTATGCCTTTTTTTGCAATAACCTTACCAGACTTGGGGCACAGTGAAAACCCTGACTCGTCCGCATTTTACAAACGACTGGGGTCTTGCAAAAGCGTGGGGTCCTTCACCTCATTCAGTACGTATTCCTCGTAGTCCTTGAACCACTTGTCTACTTTAGACTGGGTGATGGTGGCACGTTCTTTTCCAAGTTGTTGGGGTATACGCTCCGTTACTTCCGGGTGCCTTTTAACAAAAGCATACCACCAGTCTTTTCCTGGCCTGTTATCTTTAAATGGGTTAGGTCTGCCGTCGGCTTCAATTATCCGCTTTACGGTGCCAAGCCCTTCCTGCCTAGTCCTACTATAACCAATTCGTGACATGAGCAATACCCAATCAACCAAACGTTGTTCCTCGGCGTTGGTTAGGATGGTCTTCGATCGTGGTGTCATGGGGGTTCTACCGGTTACTTTGTCAAACAGAGTACCCCTAGGAATAGAAAACGCCCGAGATGCGGCTCTCAAAGACATAGCGTTGGAATTGTCTGCAAGGACGGCTTGCTGTAGTGAAGCAATGTCATGCCTTTTCTGCACTCTTTTAAGAGACCCTACTTGTTTGCTCATACTGAAAAAGAAAAGAAAGGATTTTCGAAATCTGTAAAGATAAAACAATCAGATTAAAAATTGTGCAATTCAAAAACGTACACCTCGGGCGATTTGAACATGCAGTTTGCACTGAAGTTATGCGCGTAAACCACATTACCACTAATAGATAATGGATGCATGTTTGATAAATAATTAGATCTATATAATGATAAAAATGATTTTAGTGTATAAATCTAGATATGGCCGAGTTGAAACGAACATGTCAAATTTTGTCGGGTCAACCCGGCCACCTAACAATAATATGTTTACGCATTGAAATGGCATGCAGCAAACATCTATCACATGAAAGAAATATGACGGTTTTTCATGTACAAACATTTATACACTGAAAATGGTACTGCCTAACATACGTATAATCTTAGCTCTCACACATGGTTAAGATAAGAAAACGGTAATTACCTGACTGCTTTTCTGTGATGCGATTGTAATGCCTTCGTATAGGTTTCGACTGTGTTTTCATGAAATATTTGAAAACATGCGCTCAAAAACTTTGTGTTCTACGTCATCAAAATATGACGTAATAAGCACAAACTGTCGATATCAGGCACTGCCGAGTATTACCGACGGCCGAGTACACCCGATGTCACTCTATGACAGTTTCGAATGATTAAGTACCGCTCGCCTTTCTTTGCTAACGAGTAGAAAACAATCGAGGGTGTCCGGTGATTCTTCTTAAAAACTTGCAAACCTTTTACAGAAAGAGATGTGCATGGTAGCGGGGCTTATTCTCAAGACTCTTAAGTCAATGAGAAGATACACTGATTTCAAGTCAGCAAATCTATCCACTTGACCACAGAGGAATCTCATTGTTCGTAACATTGATCGACGTTGCTGTTACAACATAATATGAAGAGTGCTACAGTACAGCACAGGCGAAACCCCACGCATATGCGTCCATGCGGCATGTAAATAAGAGTCTGAAAGCATGGAGATGCGGCGGGAAATCAAACGCGTGACGCGACATTGCAAATTGTATGCGGCATTCAATTGCCGCATCTGAAAGACAAAATAGCAATCAAGCGCATTCAAGCGCGACAACGAGTCCCGCCGAGTGATGCCGCGTGACGCGACGTTATGGGGCATGTCATTTTCTATACAGGTAAAAGCGATGAAATAAAAAATATGTACTATATTGCATTGTACATATGTATGAAACTGTGTTTTTCAATAATGATGTACACTGTATTCCATATTGTAACCAATAAAATTTCAATCTTAAATGATTTTAGTAATTACATGTGTATACCAGTTAGTTTTAGTAACCATAAAGAACATGTTTGTAGAAACGTGTTTTAGAACTGTGAGATGAAAAAGAAATACCCATACGATTATTTTGAATGAATTATCTTAATGCAGAGATCGACAAATACTACATTGAATGACAGTGTACGACCAAGAAGACAAATGTTAAGAATAATATTAAAGCATCGTGATCACTTTAACTGTTGATAATTGAAAAAAAAGATGCTTAAAAGAATCACGACAGAACTAAGTATTTACTGTAAGTTAACGCTGAAATACATGAGAATGGGATTTACTTATCCACTTCTTAATGGACATGGTGGATTTATTTTGACGCAAGTAAGCAGAAATAAGTGTAAATACAGAATGGGGATGAAAAAAATAATAAAAAGCTTTTTCTCAAATTATACTTTAAAACTGCTATAAATGGATAGAAAATGATCTAACTAAGAAAAAGAATACCCACAACCCCATGTTTATTTTTCAAAATAGTTTTACAATCATTTTTTCGTATGTATGTGATGTGCTTGTTGCTTTTAGTTTACGTAAAAATAGCCCGGCAGCGATGAGAGATCAGCAGTTAAGTATAAGGTTATTTTTCACCGGTATTGGGCGGAAATTTGTACCTCAAATCTTTATGTACATGTATAATATATGCGGTAATGACACTTTATATATATAAAGTATATCCTATATCTTTCTCTCTTTCTCTCTCTCTCTCTCTCTCTCTCTCTCTCTCTCTATTTATTCGTGTCTCGAGAGTGATAAATGTACTCTTTTAAACTAAAGTACGTTTGGCAACCTAGAAAATATAAATAGGTATAGATTTAAATTACAAATACTTAGTATTGATTTCATCGGCGAATGATCAAGCGACGGAAATCAGTTCAGATTTGTGTTGTCATGAAACGTTGATATGTACATGTTTATCACTAATAGAGAATGATAACACACGGACATAATCATTTTCCAGTTTCTAAATTTATAGTGAGGCGGGATGATTGCCAGAAGTATGTGACGTACAAATGCATTACGAGTAATCATCACTGTTTCATAAAATATACATGTAGATATCCTCTACTGTCCAACCTAGGGAGACCACTGCTGACCATGGATTCTAAGTAATGAAAAACAAACACTTAGAACATATATTGACTTCCTTTTCACATAACAATGTCGGCATTGACACATCGCTATCGTTCTCATCATGAGGTGTTCTTACTGCTTGAATCAATGTTGCATCTAACTTCGCGGTAAGAGCCACTGACTTGAGCCTACATAAATTGAGCCTAGTACCGACGGTGTGAGAAAACATAGTACCGGTATACAGTAAACTCTCCGGGATCTATTAAATGTGTTCCTTATATCATTGAGTTCCTTATATCCATATATCGACGTTCCTTATATATATCGAACTAAAATACATATCGAACAAGTATGTTTATAGTCAAATCCCAACCATCAACTTACAGTTGCTTTTGATTGTTCTACCACCTTTGGAACAGTTATAAATATCTATAACGGTTATCCTTTTCTATATCGGTATGTAAAATAATTGCAAAGATTAATAAAGCATAAAAAAGACGGTTCATGTTTTCATTGGCAATACTGAAACAAAAAGTTTTTGTATTTGATACAATTGAATGAAGCCGATTTTCGCTTAATTGTCATAACTTGAATATTTAACATGTTTTTTTTCTCCCAAAGTGAGATTTCACCCGGTCTGCATGCTTTTAAAGAAACGCTCATAATTGTTTACTAAAAATATTATCACTTTAACATTTTACTTAGCAATTGTGTTGGTATTCTCTTTTAACTAGTTTATCAAAAGGTTATACATGTGAAATGTAGAAGACTATATCCGAAGTTTCCTTATAAACGGAGTACGATATAACCGCATCTTTTTACATTAAACAAAAAAGGAAAAATCGGGCCCAAACTGTTCGTTATATCCGAAGTTACGTTATATCCGGAGTCGCTATATACGGATTTTACTGTAATAAGGTTAACTGCCCGTCTGTTAGAACGACCAAAATACGGCTGGAACGGATGTACTTTCCTTCTTGAATTGTAATTCAGTTCAAATAAAATTTAACTGTTTTGAAACCACGAGGTGTTAATGTTACGTGTGTGTATCACAATGTTTGATGTTACGTCACTAAATTTTACTTTCAACAGTGCGATCTTTTAAAACAATCATCTTAATTATTTTCATAAAACATCAAACACCTACAGTACAAAAGCCGGTTGTGATCCCGGTTCATAGCTCTTAGGTAGTTGGTAAAATGTTGGTGTCTAACTCCGAGTGTAGGAATCGACATGCATGTACGTACAGAAACCGGTTGTGCCCCCGGTTCGAGCTCTCACAATGTAGGGGTTGATAAGTGGACGTACAGTATTTAGGCTGTTACTTGTATGTTTGTGAAGTTTAGTTCTTACATTTATCTACTGATTATGAGGATGCAGTCAGCGCCGAGAGATTGTTGTTTTGATAAAGTAACAATTTTAATGCTAGCAGCAATTGTTCTGCAAGAATTTTCAATCAGTGCAGATCATGACCAGTTCTGCACCGTACGAAATTCACTAAATTGAAAGCTGGAAATATCAACTTTAGAAAGTTAATGTAGTACCGTACATTTAAAAGAGTTGATGCCGATTTGTTGTACATTCAGACGGCAAATAATTGTCAGTTCTTATATTTATAACAAACATATTGTTTTTGTCGCAAAGTATGACGATCAGTTTCTACAAATAAACTTATTCAGGAAATAGGATGGTTACCTTTAAGTGACAGGCGTAATCTTCAAAAAGTTGTTATTATGCATAAACATAAAAATAGTTTATTACCAGAGCAGTTCTATTTTAAAGGCACGATAATTGTAAATATGTATCACACTCGTTTAAGAAATGGTTGCAGTAACTTAAATACAGACTTGTTTAATAACCTCTTAAGAGATAATGCAATAAATTATGTCTAAACTAATGATTTATTCGGAAAAAAAATTCAACAGTAGTAAAAGGGGATGGTAGTGTTTTCGTCGACCTCCCGTTTCGTCACCAAGAGTTTTGTGTACAAAAGAGGTTGTGGTTTCGTCACTCTTATTTAATTGTATATTTAATTGTTAGTTTGACATAAATGGGATCAAACAAACCAATTAACGTTGTCGTTACACGTAATTATAGGATGCATCGGGGTATTATGAACACCTTTTTTCATTCAAATTAAGTAATTAGTTGACTATTATCAGTCACATAAATCAATTTTCATTTAAGAATGGATTGGGTGAAGGGAGTTTTAGTGTCAAAATATACAAAACAAGTTATATTTATAAAACTTTTATTCAGAAAATGACAAAAATAACATACTAATCAAACTATACATAACAAACATACACTACAGCCATTATATCGATAAGAAAAATGACAAATAGTTATTTAAATCTTAATTCGATGAGTCAAATACATTGTTTATTTTTTATTAATAATTATTAAAATCTAAAATCAAATTTAAACAGATAAATCAAATACGTTTTTTAATCAAATTTTGTGCAGTAAATGAAAATGGTATTCTCATTTAACTGTGTGAACTTTGATTTATTATTTGAGTAATTACCTTTAAAGACAATTGAACAGGAATGTGGGGTACTCACCACAGGGGTCCAGTCAGCCATGCGAATTCACAGCGAATTCACAGTAGATGTCAATAAATATGACTGGTCACTGGTAGACTTGCAGCTGTTTATCATATTCAGCTACTGTATAACTTCCTTACATTATGTACAGATAATGTAGGAAAGGGATGTTAGTTATACATAAATTTTAAGACCTTCATAAGATGTTATTATTCTATTTTATCAGTTACCTTTTAGGTATGAAATTCCCAGTCAAATTAGATTATAAAAAAAATCAACACTTACAGTTATTATATCAAAATTATTTTCTTACATGACAGAAACATGAACTATTTTTTTTACTTTTTGATTACTGAAAAATAACTGTAATTTCAAAGTTAGATTGAGTAATGTTTTAAACACTCAAACAATACCAGTTATCACTAAGATTAGATGTTTCACTTGATACATAAGAGAAATTTAGTTTTAGCTTATTTTACAGTTAGAAGAAGCGTTCAGTTGCACTTATAATTTACAAAGAAATAAATAGTCAGAAGGATTCTTTATACATCAAAAATGCATTCAGGCCACACCACAGGAAGGTGCTTAATTACTTGAGCATATTAACTTTCTCAGTATAACTTTAAAATCACAGTTTACTGCATTTATCTAAAATATTTTTCATATCCTGCAATAAAAGTAAAATGTCATTATTATATAAAACAGTTTATATAAAGAGGATATATAGAGAGGATTAAAACTGATAAGGGGCAATAAAACGATTAAGATATTTGACCTCCTGCGGTTTGGGGGGGGGGGGGTCACTTATGAAGGACATTTTAATTGTCTTTAAGTAGGTGTGAAATCGTATTGTTATATTTATCTTATACAAAACCTTGGTGACGAACTGGCAACATAAATCCTTAGTGACGAAACGGGGGGTCGACGAAACCACTGTAATTCGTAAAAGGAAGTCATATCGCGGAAATAAAGTGAATACAAAATGCTACATAATCGTCTAGAAAAATCTTTTTGAAAAAGCATCAAAATATGTTTTTACTATTTCTCTAATGTAAATTCGTTATCTTATTACATTTTTTGTGTATTCCTGTGCGAGTGACATTGACATTATATAGACGGAAGCTTTACCCAACAGTTGAGTGGATAAAATAAATCATAAACTGGCGCGCACATGCAACAAAAAGATATGCTGATGAAGTAGTGATTTAGACGAAAAAAACATGCGATTTCTTACCAAATCTTCCGTCTTAAAAAATCCCCTGCTTCTGACTTGAAGCTCCTGATCAACGTCATAGCGAACCAGAAAGTACATGTCCTTTTTAGAAGCTTGACGTGAAGCCATCACATTCACACAAAGTAACACTTATTAGTATATAAATATAATAATGCAAAGTTGACACTAAAATAAATCTGTCTTAACTACTTCGACAGTAAATTGCCAATGATATCTGTTTTAACCGATTATCTTACTTTATGGTTCATTAAAATGAAAAACATGATGACAGTACTGTAGACAATCGCAATCATCACCATTTGTTAATATAAGCAATAAGTGTCTACTCATTTAAGATGTGACACTAATTATCCCCAACTTCAAGGCAAGCGTCGGAATCAATTTTGTTTAATTACATACATCAAAACGACGACAAATTATTGATAAGCAATAATATTATAATTATTGCGACAAACAACGATATCTGTAATAAAAAGTTTAGAATAAAAGAACAAAGTCATGAAAATGTTACAACTTTTAATTATATACAATAATTATTTTTTTAAACATACTCGAAAGATAGTAAACTGCAGTAACTCATGCAAAAATTCTATAAAATTATATCTTATAAAACCTTTTATAGAATTACATGTGTACATTTTGTACATTGTGCAAAAGGCATTAATTTTTAAAGGAAATATTAATCCTTTACGCCGTGTCACGCGGCATGGTACTTGTCGCATATCGCAAACGACACGCGGCATATAGATGCCGCATATACAATCATATGCCGCGTGATGCGACATGGTTTTATTGCTCCCGCGTTGTAAAACCTCCCGCGCTATAGCGCGGCAAAAACGGGATCCGCCTGTGCTGTACTGTACATGTATATAAGTTTGGTATAATAATAATAATAATAATAATAATAATTCAAACGTGATATTAAAACAAATCAGACAGATATTAAAAGTAATCATGTGTAACTCTGCTTCACTAAAATTCCAATCCTCACAATAATCCATGGTTGCTGTGCGTTCAGTGCTTTGATTAAATGTGTTATTTCTGTACAATGTGTCAATGTGCCATTATGTGTGTAGCTAATCCACATTTCTTTAGGTGTGGAGAGTGGATCGATTAACATTTCGTTTTGAGGTGGCTTTGAATTTAAAACAAAAATAATCGAATTTTGTTCTATGTATTTTAAACAATTGCTGATACACAGCCAAATGTACCTCGGTTGTATGTACGGGCTTAGCTATAAAATGAGCCAAAATTAACGAAAACATATTCATAGAAATCTTACGGAATTTAACTTCATTCAGTAAGTACATTCCCATATAACTGTTATACGTTTCAGACAATCGAAATTGAAGATTTACAGGACCGAAATCCAACTAACATATATACAGCACCAGGATCAGAGCATGAGGTAAGTTACATTCCCTTTCTCTTTGATAATGTTTTTAGGTTGTTTGAATCTTTGTATCACCTGTATGGCAAGAAAAAAACAAAAATAATATCAAACAGGGAATGCCACGTACCAAAAACGCAGCCTCCCCAAAACGAGCCCCACATCACCCAGAAGTGCACACCACCAACACACACACACACACACACACACGCACACACACACGACACACACACACACAATCATGTACACACACACATATACACTACCAACACACACTAGCATACAAAGCAAACACACGAGGACAAAACGAACAATTAAAGGAACACAGTGGGGCACCGCCTTGGAACGGTCAGTGGCAAAAACACCACTGGGGAGCTTAAACCGGTTTATGGTGCGCACCCAACCTCACTCTTACCCCCACCATGTTCCAAAGTCACAGGACAGTGTAAATAAAAGTAATCCCTGCTAGGTGAATCTCTAACACACGCAATGGAAACAAAAGGCATGGTATGTAAAACACAAAAATGCTCGTGTATAAATATATAAAAAGCAAACCTTGAGAACCAAAAAACGTATGTACTCAATGCCTTTGCAGAAGGCAGAGCACCAAGAGAAACACCCTTAAGGGCCCGACGAAACAGGCCAGAGGACAGAAATCAAAACAGTTTCGTCCCAGTGGGATTTAAAAACTGCCCATCACAGAGTCCTCCCCCTCTTCCGTCAGACACAATCAAAGAGGAAAGCATAGCGTCCAACTGTAAACGGGTTGAACACCAAACATGCGGTGTGTCTCAAAACAGTTGGGTCGTAACCTCTTTTAATAAAACGTTTTATAATTTTAGCAAATACAGTTGGAAAATTGCCATGACCCAAAATCTTACGAAGTTTGTAAACCACATCCCCATAAAAATCGGGTTTTGAAATACCTTCTCGCAGAAGAGTCTTTAGATTACTATTGAATTTCAAAACCAAATCAGAATTACGATAGTAAAATTTAGCAAAATATTTACGCAATTTGTAATAACGGTAGCCCTGTTGAAGAAGTTTATTTGTAATATATTGATTACGTTCATTGAAATCCTCAATATAACTGCACGCTCTGGCAAACCGAATTAACTGAGAAATGTATACCCCATAAGATGTAGCATGAGGTACATCCCCATCCAAATGGGGGAAATTTACAATACTAAAATTAAAATCATCCCTCTTGTCATAAATTTTGGTATGTATAATATTGTTATAAATAGAGAGATGTAAATCTAAAAATGAAGCACCAGTATCCAAATTGTTAGTTTTAATTAACTGGAGTTCCCGGGGATAAATAGTGTCCACCAATTGACCAAAAAACGGGTTATCCATATTAAGAATATCATCCAGATAGCGTGATGTATTATTAAAAGCAGTGATAATGTCTGCCTGCGTGTCTGGAGAAAGACTCAACATAAAGTCTGACTAATCAATGTTAATTTTCACTCGATAGCTACAAAGGTGTTCCCAAAGAGCACACCAAACCCAAGCAGGGTTATGAAACAACTGTTTTGTTAAAGGTACGATACAAAGACCATCTGGATCGATATTTTTTATTTTAGCAACTTTTCATAGTTTAGGTTAAAAGGGAAATTGCGTTTTCCTTTGACCATTATATACCGAACGCTAAAAGACATTTTCTATCCACACCTTATTTTCAATATTTCGTGCGTTATTTTGTTTGTTCATGTCAGCGAATAACTTGCGAAAAATTGAATGATGGACATGGAATTCAAGAGTATGCGTTCACGGAAAATCAATTGTTACTGGGACATGGAAAAGCCTTGATGCGCTTTTTAAATGTAGATAACGTGTCAACTTTTTATGTCACTTTTTACTAAGTTTAGGTCATTTCCTATTTAAAAGTGTGCAAAAATATCAATATTTGCTTATGTACATTTTTTCACAATTTAGCTACAAATTCGAAGGAGAAAACAAAATCAAAACACAAATTCATTTCTTCCGGAAGCTCAGACTACCTGATTTTACTGCATCTATATATATTGTGAGAACTAGCGTGGATGTTTAAGACATTCCCTTTCAACACTATTTCATAAAGTGACAGTTACACCTTACTATCAAATGAAATCAATTGGCGCCGGGGTCACAGAAGAGTGAAAACAACTATTTCAGGTTAAACATGTATATTAAACGTCTGAAAAAGAGAAAAAAAATATAGTGATGTTTTTACATTTTACAAACGTAAACATTAGCTGAATATAACATTATTATTAAAGTCACAGGATCACATTTACAAGTAGCTCACAAGTAGCTCTCATTTTATCAAGAAAGATGTCTTACTGGCAATAATGACTTTAATTTGTACCAAACACATCGCTAACTTCGCTTTTTAAATGGAAAAGTACATATTAGAAACATAGAGCAGTATTTTTTCACTGATGTTGCACAAAATAAGAAATGCTTTCTGGCAACTCTTTGTCTTGAAAAAACATCTTGAATACTGAAGAAACGCATATGTCAACATTGTTTGAGAGTGAATAGAACATGGTTCAATCATTAGCATATCAATAAATAAATGTTACTTTATCAGGGAATTCAAAGAGCTCCTGCTGGGACTTAAACAAACAAAAGGGTCTTCGTTCTTTAAACTTGTTTAAAATATCATGAAAATCATATGATTATCTTTGAATAGTTATAGAAATTACTTTCAGAAGTAATAGTTATAGGAGTAATATTTGATATTACACGCTACATGTCACTACATGTCAGCAATAAGTGAATGTGTATGTGTTGTTTAATAACGAAACTAAAAATGAAAAACTGGCAACATTTTGTGCGTTTTACTATTGTCAAATGACAGTTATGGTTTAAATTTAAAACAGACCAAATAAATGAAAACAAAAAAACAAAAATAATATCAAACAGGGAATGCCACGTACCAAAAACGCAGCCTCCCCAAAACGAGCCCCACAGCACCCAGAAGTGCACACCACCAACACACACACACACACACACACACACACACACACACACACACACACACACACACACACACACACACACACACACACACACACACACACACACTCATGTACACACACACACATACACTACCAACACACACTAGCATACAAAGCAAACGCACGAGGACAAAACGAACCATTAAAGGAACACAGTGGGGCACCGCCTTGGAACGGTCAGTGGCAAAAACACCACTGGGGAGCTTAAACCGGTTTATGGTGCGCACCCAACCTCAATCTTACCCCCACCATGTTCCAAAGTCACAGGACAGTGTAAATAAAAGTAATCCCTGCTAGGTGAATCTCTAACACACGCAATGGAAACAAAAGGCATGGTATGTAAAACACAAAAATGCTCGTGTATAAATATATAAAAAGCAAACCTTGAGAACAAAAAAACGTATGTACTCAATGCCTTTGCAGAAGGCAGAGCACCAATAGAAACACCCTTAAGGGCCCGACGAAACAGGCCAGAGGACAGAAATCAAAACAGTTTCGTCCCAGTGGGATTTAAAAACTGCCCATCACAGAGTCCTCCCCCTCTTCCGTCAGACACAATCAAAGAGGGAAGCATAGCGTCCAACTGTAAACGGGTTGAACACCAAACATGCGGTGTGTCTCAAAACAGTTGGGTCGTAACCTCTTTTAATAAAACGTTTTATAATTTTAGCAAATACAGTTGGAAAATTGCCATGACCCAAAATCTTACGAAGTTTGTAAACCACATCCCCATAAAAATCGGGTTTTGAAATACCTTCTCGCAGAAGAGTCTTTAGATTACTATTGAATTTCAAAACCAAATCAGAATTACGATAGTAAAATTTAGCAAAATATTTACGCAATTTGTAATAACGGTAGCCCTGTTGAAGAAGTTTATTTGTAATATATTGATTACGTTCATTGAAATCCTCAACATGACTACACGCTCTGGCAAACCGAATTAACTGAGAAATGTATACCCCATAAGATGTAGCATGAGGTACATCCCCATCCAAATGGGGGAAATTTCAGAAAAAAGGGGAAAATCATTAAAAAGGAGAAATGTTATATTTTATTATGCCGTTTATGTTTATGAATTAACTTAACTACATGTAGTTTAAATTCCACCACGAGTTAATTACAGTGCCCCTACATAAACATGTATATAGTAAATCAGAGGTGTGTATTAGCCTTAAGACTGGTAATCCAGTGATCGCAGGTTCGAACCCCGCTCCACTATTAACATAACTAATGGGCTTCCAGATGAGACCTAAAACTGAGGTCCGGTGTATCGGTGCTGCACATCGAGCATGTCAAAGAACTAGGGGCTGTCTCTGGAACGGGACGTGTTCTGTATAATAATAGTAATAATAATAATAATAATGATAATAATAATAACCTCTTTATTTTCAGAAGGTGTCTCATTAAGACAACACATATATTAAGTACAGTACATTAATAGGTGGTAAATTTTATTTACAATGAGGCCTATTTAAAACAGTTTTCAAAACAAATTCAAACAATTATAAACAACACAATATGAATTAGACTATTGTAATATGCATACTAATATACAGATGACATTAAAATGTGGAAGACATAAAAGATCCTATTTCACTTACAATATAAAGTAGGTTGCAAAAAGTAGTCACAATTTGCCAGTCTTAGAACCTTTAGTCATACACGAGGCTTTGACAGGGTTTATTGCACTATCCTCCGAAAATTAAAACAACTTAGACTCTTGGGGCGTTGGTAAACGGTACGAACGATAAAACTCTTAATTACACACACATGGAAACTTATTAAATTTATAAATTTTATAGGAACGCGAAACCACTTCAACTAATTCTACCGCGGCTGTATATAATCTAATCAACTTGTTTTAAAAAAAAAGACTTCTTATTAAAAATGTTATAAACGGTAAAATGTTAAAAGCTTTAGAGATACAGACCGATATATTATACAATTCTATAGTATGAAAGGAACGCGTGTCCGTGAAACAGAGATAGGGCAAGCAATATCCAGATAAAAGAAAGATAATGAACGATTAAGGATCATAAAACTAACACACTTTTACCCCATTCCAGTTTAAAGATCACTTGAAACATTGTCAATTTGTAATATAGATTTAAATGTTTATATCTATTTATCCCATATCATGAAATGTGTATTTGTTTTACCTATAAATGTTAATGCAACATGTAATTCAATTCCATTTACGAGTACATGTACTGTGTGAAGAATACGAGTGAAGACAGTCAAGTAAGTTATTTGAGTGATATGATGTGAACAATAATTGACAATATACATTGAATAAGTTATGTCACCTGGTAACAGGCATATCTGTCCTGATAACACCGCCCCTACCCCTCTTACTCCACCATCTCCAGGCGCGATCTTGTCACAAGGCTTTTGATTAATTTCATAACTATTATAACACTTTTTGTACCAGTTCTATAATTATGCATTCAGCGTAAGTGTACTTAAATTTTTCATTTATATGTTTAATAAAATTTTATTTTGATACGAATCCATGCCCTTGTAATTTTCGTGAAAAATAGTTATTGACGTCGATCAGGCTTAAAAAAATATAACTTTAGAGTATTAGTTTCGGCGTTAAAATAAAATCTTACGTAAAATGCTGAGTACTGCCGAAGCGGTAAATTCTTATTTAAACTTAACAGTTAGTTGAATGAAACTTAAAAAGGGCTGCAAAGATATCCATTAATATATATAACGTTAATATAATCTAAAATGTAAAATGAAATATCGAGACATTATTATAGTGACTTTTTCATTATATTAGCAAAAATGTGAAAATTTGAACCAAAATGCAATATTTGCTTTATCGTAGAATAACCAGAGTTTGGAGTTTTTATGCGCAAGAATATATCACGAAGGCCGAAGGTTACTCTACCATAAACCAAAAAAACAAAAATAATATCAAACAGGGAAAGCCACGTACCAAAAACGCAGCCTCCCCAAAACGAGCCCCACAGCACCCAGAAGTGCACACCACCAACACACACACACACAACACACACATACACACAATCATGTACACACACACGTACACTAACTTGGATACTTATTATTTCGATTCTAACACGACTTATTTGAAACAACATTTAGGAAAATGAGAGAACTTTTTTTTATCGAACGTAATTTACACTTGCGTCTTACGCACCTACATTTTGCCGTTAAAGTTACCTCCCGCGAACACTGTAAAGATGCTATTTTGATGTGACTTTCATTCATGAAAGATGTCAACGCGGTGTTTCAGAGTGTTCATCAAATACTTTAATAATCTAATTATTAAGTCAATGTAACAGGAATTCTCAGGGTACGCAATTACGATTCAAGTTACGAAAATCTTTAGTTACGGGTATAGATAAATGCCGTCACAGTTTCTCTTAATTAATGACGTCACTGTGTAAACAACAACAATAACAACAAAACAGTAAATAAAGTCAGTGTAAATGGTATCGTTACATTAATGAAGTTAACTGGACGTGTGTCGTCCTTCGGATCCCCCGTTTTGCCCCAAGTCATCCACCGTATGACATGTAAGATCCTCTATATGTCGGGTAAATTGAACAGCTAAAACACGATGCGCGTACAGCGGCGTTCAATGTCGGCTTAATGCAGAATAACTCAAATAGATTTTGTTCTACATGTTTGTAGGTAATTCGCTGGTTGTGTTAGAATTGCACTTAACATGGCATTGTTATGGGTTTTCACTATAATTTAATGCCCGTAAAAACGGAAAGTGTGTCATTTTTGCAAGAATGCTTGACAATTTTGCACTGATGGTGACTCATTCTTGTCTGTGTCATCTACTCAATATATACGTATACTATTTCAGCGTGTATATTGCTCCAACTCGTTTAATTGGCAAGTATTGTATTTGTTCATGTCCTTATTTTTCATCGCAAATTCCTTTAATTCTTTATTTCTTTTTTTTCAGGTTTTCATTTTCTTCTTTGATCTTTTCAATTTCGACTTGTCTGTCACTTTCATAATTTTTCAGTTCCGTTACTTCCGCTTCAGAATCCTTTTGTTTTGACTTTACTGTTCTAAGTTGATCATAGCCTTTGTCCATCTCAGCCTTAATTTCTCCACTAATATCAGACTTCAGTGTTTGAAACTTCTCGCTAAAGAAGTCTTCTGTAACCAGGTTTTGTAATCTTTTGTCTAGGGTATTTTCAATATATTCCTTGGAGACTAGTCCATTTATTTTCTTGTCTAGAGAGGACACTATTTTCATTAAGTCTTTTAAATTAGGTTCTGTTTCTTCTTTTGGAATTTGTGACATCATGGTATCGATTTTGGTTTGTTTTCCGCATTTTTCTGCTTTGTTTTCATTTTTATCACTTTTCTAAATGTCTAACTTAAATTATTACCCTCCTCAGTCATGGAAGAAAAATCAGAGTGGACATGTATACTGACTTGTCAAGGTCATGGTTAACCTAAATTTACAAACAGCTTAGTATTATCTCTCTGGAGATCTTTAAAAAATATAAGAACAGCACATTGACCATAATTTTGCGTGTTACATGTCTTTTCCTTTTCACCTGTTAACCCACGTGTCTCAGCACGTGGATTTGTTTGATTACATATGGATATCTACGTTTACTATATTTAAGTACAAACTAATTGGCTAATATTGTAAGTCAGAGCGCCATAAATAGAAACCGACGTCAACTTGATTTGCATATGTGTATTTGATTGGCTGCTATTGTTTTCGATTTTGAGCTAAGCGATATGTCACAGTGTCTGTTTTGTTAATGACAGAAGCGGTCAAACCAGGAAATGAATGTCTGTTAGCGATTAATATTTTGTCTTTCTCCTCCTTATTGAGTTTTATCAATAATTACAATGAAATACAATAAATCGGAGAATGGTGTAAATATACTCACATGATATTTTCTGCATACGGAAAATTGCAACTCAAATAATGGGCGGTTGTGTTTGTTTGCGCTATATATATATATATATAAAATATTGACCTTTTACTTAATTGACTGCTGGAGAGAACAGAATATGGAAGAAAAACAATATACATGGTTTAAGAAAAGCCCCATTAAGAAATCTAGACTAGATTTTTTTTCTAATTTCAAGTGCACTTTTCACAGAACTAAATGACGTATTAATTAAGCCGGGTTATAGAACTGATCATGGAATGATATTACTGAATATTGAGTTCGGCAAATTTAAGAAAGGGAGGTCTTTTTGGAAATTTAATAACTCGTTACTAAAAGATATACAATATGTGCAACAAATAAAAACACTCATAGAGCAAATTAAAACGCAGTATGCTTTAGAACGGCAGGAAAGTATCAGCAATGAACTTGTAATATTCTGTATTAACGATAAATCATTCTTTGTAACTCTTTTAATGGAAATCAGGGGAAAAACTATTTCTCACTTATCATTGAAAAAGACACAGGAAAATAAAAGACAAGATGAATTAGAAAAGGATATAAATTTTCTTGAAAAACAATCAAATATTAATTATAATATATTGGAGTCTAATAGGTCAGAACTCACAGACCTAAAAGTAAAGAAAATGCAAGGGGTATTTATAAGGACCATGGCAAAATGGGTATCGGAAGGGAAAAAACCATCACGATATTTCTGTAAATTAGAAAACAGAAATTATGTATAAAAAATAATGAATTCTTTACATTCAATGTCAGGAACATTGTTATCAAACCAGAAAGACATTCTGAATGAAGTAGTTAACCATTATAAAAATTTATATACAGTCAGACAGACAGAGAACATAGAAATTGAAAATAATTTACAGGAGAATGAATGGAATACCAAAACTAAATGATGAGGAAATCAGTCTTTAGAAGGTCATTTGAGTTATGGTGAGATATTAATCCTCACCAGGAAGCAGTGGTTTCACAACAGTTCAAATTATTTTGGGTAGACATAGGTCATTTTCTTGTGAGGTCAGTTAACTATGCTTTTGATACAGGTGAATTATCTTCTACGCTAAAACAAGGGGTCATAACTTGTATCCCTAAAGGAGATAAAGATAAGCGATATATATAAAATTGGCGACCAATTTCATTACTAAATGTTTCTTATAAAATCGCCTCAGCAAGTATAGCGCACCGTCTAAAATCAGTTTTACACAAAATAATTAGTGAAGACCAAACTTGATACATAGGAGATAATATAAGACTGATATATGATGTAATGCGTTACACAGAAGTAAATAAGTTGCCAGGAATATTGTTACTGATTGATTTGGCTACAGCTTTTGACTCTCTTTCATGGTCCTTTATGTATAAAGTCCTATGATCTTTTAAATTTGGGGAAAATTTTATTAACTAGATAAAGTTATTTTACAATGATATACAGTCCGGTGTACCTGTCAATGGCCATCTTTCGGACTGGTTTAGTATATAACGTGGCTGTCGTCAGGGAGATCCTCTATCACCTTATTTATTTATACTATGTGCAGAAATCCTAGCTATTTTGATAAAACAAAACCAAAATAGCAAGGGAATAAAATTGAATAATATAGAGTTTTTATTGTCTCAATATGCAGATGATACCACACTTTTATTGGATGGAAGTGAAATATCTCTAAGAAACACAATGAGAACACTAGAGTTTTATGCTAAAATTACAGGATTTAATATAAATGCTGACAAGACAAAAGCAATTTGGATTGGTTCTATGAAAAATAGTGAGTTAAGGTTATGTAAAGAAATGGGTCTTCTTTGGGAACAGAACAGTTTTAAGTTACTTGGTGTAAATTTTACCATGAACCTAAATGATATTGTGAAAGCAAATTATAATTCGAAAACAGAAGAAATAAAAAGGTTATTCATACAGTGGTCAAGAAGAATGATTACCCCCATTGGTAAGAATGTTGTTATTAAAACGTTGGCATTACCAAAGATAAACTATCTTATCATGAGTTTGCATAATCCCAGTTTCGTAATTAAACTCCCCTTTGTTGTAACAAAAGATCCAAAATTACAATGGTTTCAGTTCAAAATAAACCACAGAAAAATTGGAACAAACTATTTGTTGGAAAAAATGGGGATAAAAAATGATAAAAGATGTTCTTTTTGCCACTCACACACAGAAACCATTAGACATTTGTTTTTTGATTGTCAAATATCATATTCCTTCTGGGAGGAGGTTAAAAGATGGATAAATACAAAGTTACAAATGTTGACACAAGTTGGTCATTGATAGACATTATATTAGGTACTGAAAATTTTAAGATAGCAACTTTAAATATTATCCTGGTTGCTAAATATAGCATATATCTGTGTAAAATGAGAAACACCATTCCAAATTTACAACTGGTCATTAATCTAGCTAGGTCTCTTATGAAAACAGAAGTGAACAGAGCACAGAAGCTTCAGAATAGGAACAAGTTTGATAAAACATGGAATGAATATATGCCATTTCTTGATAATGATGCTTGAGTATGTCAGCGGGTCTGGGGGGTTTCAAGTGGCTGCACTGTCTTGTTTTTTTTTCTTTCTATGTTTTTGGAGAAATTACACGTTAGACTGAGGATATCTCCTACATGACTTGTACCTTTTTATTATTATAGTTTTTCTGTTTTTGTTAACACAAGTTGTATTTATGAGAAGGTCAACGAAAACTTAACTCGTTTATAATGTATGAACATGCTAACCAGAGTAGTCTCCCATGCACATAATGTTACAACTTACTTCCTGTATTATCAAGTATTAAACCTTGCTTTTCGTTCTATTTCTGCAAGGAAAATTCCTTAAGACTGGTTAAAATGAAGTATAGATAAACAAATTCTTAGAGAAATATTCCCTACTTGTAAATGTAACCTTACCTTTTTCGTTACTTTTGTTTTCCGTCGGTAAGGATTTAGGATACGTGATAAATTTTAGTTTTTTAATAATCTAGTGGGAAATATGTATTTTTTTTTTAATTAATGTGACTTATTGATGTTCTGTACATGACAGAAATTCTGTTGATCTCGTTAGTCGAGTTTTTAAATGCTAAAGTATCTATATTAAATACTTCACTTCTCTATAACTACACATTAATGAACAATTGTTAAAACCAATATATAAAATAAATGGGGTTACCATGAATGAAGGGGCCTGAAAAAGAAGAAATTTTTTTTTGCAAGAATGCAGAGATATAAACATTTTACCTTACAGCAAAATCACAAAAGGGAACACCGTGGTTTCGGCGCAACCGTTTTAGATCGCATTTAACCGGAAGAATGGAATTTTCAACCGCCAGTGAAATGACGAGTAGAATGTATACAAAAATATTGAAATGAGAAATTTACGCTGTAAGGCACCTTCTAATTGGATAATACAGGGTGCATAGAATTACAGAAAACGATCGAATAAGACAGAAAAATGGATCGAAAAACAGTTTTTTCAAAAGATAATGTATAATTTACAATTTAAGTTTTAAATAAATGAAATGTGTTAATGGTAAAAAGTCAATCTGTACTAGCGATATAATATTAGCTCTAGGAAAACAAGTTGTTTTCGGTCGGCAGTATATGTTTAGGGTTTTTATTTGTTTTTGTTTGGTCATTTTACTTGACTTGTAATACGATATTTACTTCTTCATTATTCCACGGACCTATATAGTGAGAATGAAAATAGGCAATAAAATACTCTTGCGATTTTAGTCCTTCTTGAATGGGTTAATAATTTAAGTACGTATAATTAATACCTATCAACATAATATGCTGTTACTTCCAAAACATTAATGTTAATTACAAGTGTAGAGAGTTTATACTTATACTTATAAGAAAAACAAGGATTAAGTTTGTTTTCCTAATACACATGTCGCGATAGATATTTATTACTATTAGAACAAAAAAACAAAAATAATATCAAACACGGAATGCCACGTACCAAAAACGTATCTGACATACAGACATATCTGCTAAGTGGCCTTAGCTCAGTCGGGTAAGCATTAGGTTTAATGACTCTCCAAGGGAAGGTTCGAATCCCGGTCAATGGCTTGATTTTTTGGGGGGTTTTTTTGCCTCACCTTGTGACATTTGGCGCTTTCCGACTGAATGAAAATATTTTTTACTCTGAAACTCTAGCTAACAATCGTTCCATATGCAAACAAATGCGCGGACTATCTTTTATAAAGGTAGTTCTTGTTTAAGTTTCTATTTATTTTGCTATGGTGGCTAGTAGTGTGTTGCTATGAACAAATTGAACGTTATTAATTTCGACTACTATAAGTAGATGATAAACTGTTTTTTTTAGCGTCTTGAGTATTGGACACAAATTTAATATTTACATTTATGTTTTATTACATTACAGCGCATTGTGGAGTACTGCACTTCCCGTTCAATGACTCAGACATAAAGTATGTTTAAAGTAATCTACAACTAGTACATTGGTCTAAAATACATTTACTATTGATTGAAAAGTATATAGTGTCATGACATCTTTTGCACAAGTTCGCTAAAGAGTTCTACAATTGATTTGATATGGAGAGATCTAGACCTCACAAAATATTTGTATTCATTTTTCAAATAGATTTGGCGTTCCATATAATAGCGGATTTAACTGCCAACTATTTCACTTCAAATTCATTCTTGATTATTCTAACTACTTATAAGTCTTATAGAAACGGGGATTTCCAAGAGTGCGAAATTTAAGACATTTTACCGTTTATAATTTGACATACCGGTAGATTTAAATCCTATCTTAGTTTAAGAGTCTGGGTATGTACACACTGTAAAGTCGCTGAGGAAGGGGTAAGAAACATGTTACTTAACAACGATAACTGTAGTAAAATGAATATACTTTAAATATCAAATATCGTTTACACAGTTACACGAGTAGAGATTATATTAAGAGGTAATGTACAGTGGTCGGCACTTTGGATATCTTTTCTTATACAGGTGAATAAATTTCTTTTTTCCAATTTTTAAAAGTATGCATAAGCGTTTGTGTTATAACACGTAAAATAAGTTATAAACTTATTTTAGTTTTCTTAATTAAAACTATGGTTTGTTGAATGTCTAGCTGGACGTAACCGATTAAAATGTAAAAATGCAGCTGTTGAGTAACATCTAAAAACAGTCACTATTAGTACTACGCGTTATTTGACCGAGAAATTAAGAGATATAAGACAGCGCATTGGACTTCCTTTGTATTAAACTAACTATATAAATGTGTAAACAGTCGGGTAGATTTAATGAGAATATAGGTAAGACAGGGGCTTCGTAGGTCAGAAAGAAAATTGAGACGTTGTCTGTGAGGACGGGTCTGTATCACATGGAGCTAGGGAACATAGCAGTGCATTTGTTAACAAATACAGTCAAGATTTACATGATGTTAATAAACAACAGGTTGAGCTATTGTTGTGTTTTGCGTCAAATCAGTATGCGAAATCAGCAAGCCTGTGGTTTTGATTCTATACTAGTGCATCAGTTGTGAATAATGACACAGTGTTATCATATGCCCTTATAATATAAAAATAATTATACAAATATATTTAAAGTCCTTGTAGGACTTTGCATGTAAAATCACATAAGCTTTTATATTACCGTTCACATCTTACCTATGGCAATACCATAAACATATATTAATTATGTCAGATCTTGCACTGTTTTGACCCTGCCGAAAAAATACCCGTGTAACCCTGGTATTAATTCGTCTGCTATGCGTATGTGTCGTCCATGTTGTATTGTCCGTAGTCACCTAACTGTATCGTGTCTTATTTACCTAACTGTAACCATGTCCGTACCTAACTGTATTATGTCGTCTGTATATACCTAACTGAGTATTATTTCTATAGGATGTCAGCGTGAGTTGAGAGGTCGTATGAATGTGCTCACTAAAACTCCTCGTGAATGACCCCAGTTCTATTCCCGCCTTTCCATTCTTTATCCTAGACACTTCTTCTTCTATTGCCTTAGGTATAAGATGTGCTTCAGAGTATCATCATACAGAAATACTGTAAGCGAATAGATATCTACGTATTTAGTATCTAAATACTTCAAGGAGTTGATCCTGGTAATATTTTAGATTGTTTTCATATTCCTTAATTGTGATAATTTGGTATAATCTAAATTAGTGAATTTCATGTAATTTGGAATTGTATAACGAATATTGAACTATTTGTAATTATTCCTTCTTATTTGTTTTAGGCTTTTTTCCCCTCTCTGTAATAAATACAGCAAATGCAATAATACATTGAGTTAGTGTTTCTTATACACCACAACCCCCGGTTACACCCGTATGTGTAAATCTTAATACGAACTTGTCGTATCTTGACAAGAAAGATGTCTTACCGGCTTAACTGACTGTAATTTGTGCTAAACTATTTTTAACGTTGCTTGTTTACCCAGAAGTACACGCTATAAATATATTGTCCATTATTGTTTTCAATGACATTACAAAAAATATAAAACGATGCCCGACAACTTTTTTTCGCGAAAAAGTGACAAAAAATTTAAGAAATATTTATGTCAGCATTGTTTATACTAAGTAGAACACGAAACTAATATTATTCTGTCCGGAAATGTGTAATAAACAGTAAAGTTCTATTAGTAAGACCACCCGATATTAAGACCGTCCTCAACATTTAGACCAGACATTTTATAATAAACTTTTCAGTTTCATAATAAAAATAGATTAATTACACTTTTGAGCACAAAATAATTTCCATATATCAAATTTACAGTGTATGTGGCAACTTAAATGACATACCAGGACTAGTTGATAAAATTCCAGATATGGCTGACTCTGCTGTTTAATCGACAATATAATGTAATAAAATAAACAAGAGAAGTTTGAAAATGATAATCATATTAGCGTCAAATTAGTAATTTTTTATCCTTAAGTCTTTTAAAAGACTTGAACCTAAGAGTGGCTTTCCCAAGGAAGAGCATCAATTTAAGTCTTAAGATGTTTTACGTTAAATAAAAATAATCTGCCCTATTAATTTAATCACTCAATCATATTGAAATTTATATAACAGAAGAATCTACCCAGTGTCTTCATAAATACGAGGCTTGAAAGGTTTTGTGCACAAATAGCTAAACATAAACTGGCAAATATAGGAAGGGTTGATTGCAGTTCAAAATTTTATTCAAAAGTTGGACTAAACTCTAACTGTTTGATTATAATTCACATAGCTATGATAATTCAGAAAAACGAACATATGGTGAACTTAAGCGGATTTACATATTTGAAACCATATCGTAATCACTGGGGGACACCAAATCGTAGCTTTATGCAACTTTCAATTTCTGATGTCACGATGTAAACAAGATTTTCAAAAGTACATTGTAGAAGCATATTTTATAATGTTACCAAGCAATTTATGTTTTATGCTTGATGAATAACACAGATAGGGGATCCAAGGTAAACGCATTTTATTGTTTCAGATAGATGTTAACAATTATAGTCATTAGTGTCCTACAGCGACAATAAACATCAGCAACATGTTGCCTCTAAAGTGTTCACAATTCGTTACATAGATTTGGCCTGGCTACATGGGGTTTTATTCAATATGTATCAGTTTTAACTTTCTGTCGACCTGGATAAAGAACATGGCATTTAGAGTCTCCACAATATCATTTTTACAATATGACCTTTAGTAACTGTGTTTTTAATTCCCGGGTGATTAATTTCAAGTGCAACGCAGGAAGAGAAATATGATGAGTGATCGACATGTAAAGTGTATTGTGTGTGTTTTCACAAAATACCCATGACGAATTTTACATCAATACATTTATACACATAATACCTCTATCAAATATCAACACAATGGTGTTCAAGTATACATGCATCGACTGAAATGCCGAATTTTACGGTTTCTGTCTTTTCGACATATTAAGCAGTCGTTGACTCCTAAAATATATAGTGAAAACGTATTAGTTACTGCTCAAGTGAAGAAAAGGTTTACGTTTATCCCAACAGATTCTTCACAGAAGAACATATATCCTGTATCAAACACGGGTCTAATTATGTATGTCCAGGTAAAGCAACCAATACAAAATACGGGACGGGTAACTTGTGCGGTTTTTATATACAGAAAAGTATAGACACCTGTACTTGAAAACACCTGCAATCACCTTTAATTTCAAAACCTATTTTCATTAAAAATTTTATGTATGTCACGGTATTAAATTTCACACATTGTTTGATCATTGCACCGTTTGTGAGTTAAACATCCGAAATTTTACAGATTGTTTTGCCATACCTCAGACAAATCCTGCAGATCGTATCTGATAACAAGTCACATGCACATGCCATCGTACACAATTATACTACCAAACACTTTACTTCTCATGATTAAATTCGTATGGAAAGTGTTTGAAAAGAAAACAGGATACTTGTAGTGTATATCCCGAAAAACTGTACGTACACGAGCTTTTAATATTTATTATACTTTATTGTAACTTTAACGTTCTGTTCGAGTTTTGAAAATTTTATAGGAGAATGAAAATCTCTTCCTTATTTTAGACAATATCATACAATACTTTCCTTAAACCTTCACTTACACTATTTGATACAGTTGGCAATACTTTTATTAAATACTAGTAATCTAAGAAAATACTTTTACAGCAGATTGGAAGGAACTTTTTTACATATGATTATGCAAAAAAATGTCAATTGCACAAGTTTCGCGTTCAGCCCGAGATGTGCTCATACTGACACAGGACAACAGTGGTGTAGGCTTATCTCGTTGCGGTGTCTAAATACAAATGTATGTACTTTAGTAACCCAAATATGGGTGTTTGGTATATACGTCTGTGACCCAAACGTAGGTTGTACATGTACAATATTACGATCGACATACCTTTGATATAAGACTTGTCATCAACAATTTCCTTATTCTTGTTCGACAGTAGCCCGCATGATGTTTGTGAAAATATTCAACTGATTCTGGGCAGCTGTCGGATCCTCTCACGACCAAAAGTTAGGCTGTTCTTTTTGTTAAAGTATTCAACTTAACAGAAGTTCTGGGAAGCGGTCGTATCTGCTCATTATCAAAGATAGACTATTCTTGCGTCCGCTCAAGACCCAAAGCAAGGCTATACTCGCGTCCGCCCACGACCAAACAATTTGAAATTTCGGTAAAAAGACATGTCTCGGGAAGCGCGTGATCAGATATGTTCTGATGTCTTTCTCATTATTGACTTACGGATTTCAAAGTCTATGTCAATCATTGTGTTAACGGATAATATGTTTTAAAAGTGATAATTGATTCAACTCAAGGTAATTAAGTTTAATCATTCACAAGTTGTTGTTTGTTAAATTCGATGGTCTTTGACAAAAGAGTCTTTACAATGTTACCTACCAAAAGCATAAACCCGCAACAACAACAAAAAGCTGAGCATACCGCTAAACAATCCTTATAAGTAACAGAAACCTCTGGCCGACAGTCAATTTCCGTTCATTAGGTTAAAATCATCTTCAACTGATATTTTCTGGGCAAGATTATAAGGGTATTGCTTTGTCATTCATGATTAACCGTTGCTAGGCTTTTAGTTCTTATTTGCTGCCAAAAATGTTGCTGAATTATTTTCCACAAATATAACCCCATAGCTTTTTATGATTAAATTGTAAATGTGTTTATCAGACACTTATTTATTATGTTAATTGAAGAAATAAGTAGCGTCTTATATTTGTGTATAGAATGGTCTTACAGTACAATTCAAATTGTAGATTGCTGAGATTTTTTTATATAAATGTGCAATAATGAAGTTATACCTTACATAACGCAAGCTCTATTTAAGAAGTGAACTTTATCTCTGCGTTGATAAGTGGTTTATATGAATGAAAGTGATAAATGTCTTTAGAAACTGATTAGTTCGTGTAGTAGGAGGGTTTGTTAATCGTTCATATTATATATATATTACATAATTCGTTTAATCATTTAAACGAACTGTTTTGATGGTCTTGTAAAAATGACCACATCACAAACAACAAATATGCCTACGCATTGTAAATATTTCCAATGATAATTTTGTTTACACTATCAGGTGTAGCAGTGTGCCTTTATGAGGTTCTGATTATATCTAGTCCACATTGTTTATGTTGGGAGAGCAGGTCGAGTCAAAACGTCTGGTTTTGAATCGAGTAAAAAACAAAAAATAACCACGGGCTCTCAATAATTTAATGTATCCTGTTTTACTAGATCGTAATTGTGACCTGTTATTTCATTGGCTTATATCGTTTGCCTTGAATACTTGAATGATTATGAGTTCAAATTAAACTACATATAAACGTAAACAAAACTTAGCCCAATGAATCAGATTTCAAGTGCATATAAATGTTACAGAATGTAATAGTCTGTAATGTCATCCTTTTATGTAAATTCACCTTAACAGAAATGTTTTACATTTCAGTTGATCGACATGGATGTTTCACAGGAACGAAGTAATTTCTGTACATCACCAGGATGAGAACATGAAGTAAGTTCCATTTCCCTTTTCGTTGATATTGTATTTGGGTTGTATGAATGTTTTTATACCTTACTTTGCAAGAAAGACTGGTTTATGTTACATTTCCCCTTACAGCTAAAAAGGTGTTCCAAAGAGAAAATAGGATCCAAGCAGGGTTAAGGAAACAACTGTTTTGTTAAAAGTACAATGCTTAGACCCGGATAGGTATTCTTCTTTTTTAGCAAGTATTATCTTATTGTATTTATTAATTGGCTAAAGCATGCTATATATTTCAGACTTTGACAATAATGAATTCTCATTTTGAAAAAATGCAGAGATATAAGCATTAAACTTTTGAATGCTTCAGCAAAATCAGGGAACTCAGGTTTTCTTTTAATTTTCTGTATAATATTTGAAAAATATTTACTACAGTGGCTAGAAATTTGAAAAAAAATATGTATTCTCCTTCGTTCCCTTTAATATTGTATTTTTAGGCCATGAGATACGATAGTATTACTTAAGTATTACTTTAAAAGCTGGGAAAAAGTCATATTTGCCAAGAAATTGCATGAAATCATGTCAAAAAGCACAACATTGATTTGTAAACATTGCATCGAAGCACAGAATCTTCTCAATAACTTTTTTACCTTTACAGTTGTCAGACTAATCGTACGTGCCGAATGAAGACAAAAAATCATTCACAAAGAATCCATTTCTGGTGTTTGGTTTTCATCCCAACAATCCGCTCACTTGCGGTTCGAAGCATAAAAAGTTACGTCCTCCCCCCTGCTTTTTTTAAATCTTCCGTTTTCCATGCATTTGTAGCCATTCTGGTTCGGTTCGTGATCCCTTGTATGGGAAAATAGCTCTGTCCCAAGTCGACCCCGTGGGTATAAAATCTATGACCCTCGAGTTCGGCTCGGAATCACATCTATAGGTTCGAAACTGTACATGTGATTTCATTATATTACAAAATTGCTTGATAACAGCTACTTTTTATTTTTATTTCACGTCTTTAACACGAACGTCTTTCAAGAGTTTCCTTATTTTGAAGACTTATTTATAAACATTTATAGCTCAGGAACAACAAATGAACTGCTCTAGCCCCTCGTTGCGTGCTATTCCTAGAGCAGGCACTTGGTCTTGCTAGATACTGGACTTCGGTCTTGCAGCTGGCGGGGCTCTGGCAAACTACGAAGGGGAATAGCACTATCAAGGGCTGCTTATGTTCCACACGACGATGGAATGACATTGATAAGCCCCGCGTGGCGGTGACGTAATGCGGTTTCTTGGACACCTTGCAAAATCCTTCCTAACCGCTTCTGTGCTAGAAAAAGGGACAGATGTTTATTTTCAGAACTTCGTTCTCTAGTTGTGCACCAGACTTCCCTGAGGCTAAGGTCACTAACACTTAGGTCGAATTGGCCGCGTTAGTAACCTACTTTTGGATTTGGAATTAGCGTAATGTCAGGAAATATCACAACCGAGTACATTCTAGCAACGTTACTGCTATGTGTGTTCTGTGAAATGCGGGCCGGCACCTCTACTATTGTATATTGTAGCGAGGCAGGAGATAAGTTCCCGTCTGTCCACAACGCCTAACACTGAGACCGCCTCTGCCGTTGTAGGTATTTAGATGTACGAACGCCGGTAACATCATTGGATATATCTGCCAGGAACATACGTAGTAATAACCTTCCGGTCATTCTCTGACTTACAATGAGTGGGCATTGCAGTCATGTGAATTTCTCCTATTCCTGTTCAAATTTTACTTTAAAAGCATCATTGGACAATAAAGAATTGGGCCATGCTAAAAGAAAGGTGGTGTAAGCAACAAATATTTTCGAGTTGGTATACAAATATACCTCCACGTTTTAGTTGACAGTTCCAAACTGTCCATCAACCGTCCGTCCGTCCGCCCGCCCGTATTCCATTCATCCATTCATCCATCCATCCATCTTTCTTTCTATCTTTTGATACTGCCTCATGCCTCTTACGAGTATTACGGGCAGTGTACACGCCGGGTGATAATAAAAGTAAAAAAGAGATAACGGCAAGACAGTTGTTCCGGTTAATTCAATCAAAATTGTTAAAATTGTTAAAGAAAAAGACGTATCGAGATTTTCAAAAGTAAACACATAATCTTAGAATATGTCATAAACACATGATGATTGGCAAGCAATGTTTTTTAAAATTTCTAGCGACCATTGCAAAATAATATACAAAGGTATATCACGGTGGGGAATCACATGATCAAAATAATCTCTAAACAAAAGTAAATAGCATGAAAAATGTTATAAGATAATGAAAGCTGTTCAGCTGTGATTATAAAAAGTAGCCTATCTTATGACAGCATTAACGTATTCTAGAACTACTCAGGTCTCTATAACAATCACCTTTTGGATTGTGCTGAACACTTCAAAAATAATTTAGTTTAGTGTACTGAAGTGTTTATTACAATCGGAAGAAGACTATGATTGAGACCTATGTAGTTCTAGAATACAGTAATGTCGCCATAAGATACATTTTATATTTAAAACTAAACAACTTTCATTATATTTTAACATTTTCATAGATTTACTTTTGTTTAGAGATTATTTTGATCACGTGATTCCCCACCGTGTATATGGAAACAACTTGAAAAGACCGGGGTGGTATTTTTGCATTTTTGCTGAAAACAGTCAAAAGTTAAATGTTTATATCTCTGTAAGCCCTTTATTCTTACAAGTCTTTCTTATATACATGTAACATGTTTTAGTAAATTATTAGAAACATCATGAAAATACGTCATGAAATATTATACCTACAAAGGGCTTAGTATAGGGCCTTTAAAAAGAGTAAAATAATAAAAGGTTTACAACAACTGCTCTATGATTGATAAGTGGGCTTGGCACTTGCAGTGGATCTTTTTAAAGACTGAACATCAAAAGAATTAAAATCTACAAAATATGTTAGATAGAACATGTTCCGAAACTTGTAATAAAGGGTTTAATTTTAACGTTCTTTATTTTAGAAATTTGAAGTTTGTTACAAAACAACTTTTCCTTAGATAATAAAATGAACAAAAGATATGCTAACTCTTTGATTTATATAGCTTTTTGTTATTTTCATTTACTCATTTCGATGTCTTTACTTCACATGCGAATCGATCATGTAAATGAAACTATTCTCATATACACCATTTAAGGTAACTTGTCCAAAACAAAATGGCCACCAGTGAAAAAATGATGTTATTACTAAAATGTAGTCTGGTGGTCTTTTGACATAATACACAAACAAATTACTGTTATATAAGCTTTTAGAACCTGTTTTAGTGTGTTTTGTTGCAAATATTGTTAAAACATGTCATTTCAGTTCTTGGGTTACTTACATGAAAAATATCCAATTTTTGTGCAAGTTTCCTGACAAAGTCAAATGATGAAATTATTCAAACTGGCACTTATTTACTAGTTCAATGTCTCCTCCAGATGCCCGACCATAGAAATAGTTGAAAAGTTTCTTCAATCTTACAAATCAACAGTTTATTACACATCACTAAATTGTGAAGTTCACATGCTTGAGTTATGGTTTAAGGTAGAGCAGTATTGTTTTTAGTGGGTTGGACAAGTTACCTTAACTCCCTATCATAGTTATAAGGGCCCATCTTTGTAACTTCAAGGTCCCATTGAATAAACTCCGAATAAAACATTTATGGATAACACAACAGCTGAGATAATTACTGAGTCCATCAGACCCTGCCTCAGCATCATTTCATGGAATATTCGGGGTATGAAAGCAGAATCATACACAAAATGCAATGAGTTACAAAATTTTCTTATAGATAAAAAAGACCCAATAGATGTAATTTGCTTACAGGAAACTCATTTGGCTGAAAAACATAATCCTTTCAAATTTAAGGATTATCAAAAACCCGTTATGTTCTATAATAAAGAAACCCCCAACTCAGGTGGGTTATGCATATATGTCCGTAATGGTCTATCATACATAACCAAGGAAACTGATTATAACTGTATTAACCAAAATATTGCAATAGAAATCATTGGCAAAGATAATAATGTTTCGGTCTATAATTACTATACAAATAGTAAAGAAAACAACAACAAAGATATTTTTAGAAACACATTCAAAAATCTAGGACAATCAAATGTAATAGTAGGAGACTTCAATTTAAAACATCCACTTTGGAACCCATAAAATGACTTTATCTGCGATGCTGGGGCAGAGGATCTGATAGACTTTATGAACAAGTCAGATCTTAATTGTTTAAACGATGGACAATGCACCCGTCTCGCCGAGCAGGCAAACCAAACAGATTCAGCCCTGGATCTGTCAATAGTATCCGCAGGTCTGCACCCTAGGGCAACGTTCCTTGTAGTTGACAACTGCTTCAATAGTGATCATCTTCCTATAATAGCAATAATAGAAACTCCAATAAAATTTGAAAATGTAATGATAACTGAAAAATGGCTGATAGACAAAGCATCCGCCGCCCAGTGGATGGAATTTCATCATTTATGCATGATAGAATGAAGTTACAAGATCAAAAATCAATCAGTTGAAGAAAATTTCAGAGAGTTCCAAGAAAATCTCAATAGCATTTTAGAAAGAACAATACCAAAATCAAAACCAAAATTATCAAAACCAGAGTCAAAAAGTATGGTGGACACAGGAATCCCACGAAGCCATAAGACGCAGAGAAATTAAACGTAAAATTCATAAAAGGGAAAACACTCCCATAACACTCATTCTTTTCAAGATGGCCCGAGCAAGAGCACAAAGGGTAGTTAAAAAAGCAAAGCAGGACAGTTGGCGCAACTTCTGCTCAACTATCACGTGCAGTACATCCTCTTTTGTTAACAAAGTTAAGGCAGTGTACCGAAAAATAACCCAGTCTTTAAGATAGGACAACAAATTATTACAGAACTAAAAGAAAAAGCTAACGCATTAGTCAAACATTATGCTGAAGCTAGCAGTAATAAAGGATATACTATAGATTTTCTACTAAACAAAAGTAAAATGACTAAAACAGTAGATGAGAATATCAATGTTAGGAATAATGACAATTCTCAAGAATATAACCAAGAATTCACTCTATTTGAACTTAATAAAGCTTTGTCGAACTGCAAGGACGGGGCACCGGGAGAAGACCTAATTCATTACAAAATACTCAAAAACTTACCACAGGAAAGCATGAACACATTACTTCAAATCTTTAATGGGTTGAAGGCACCACGCCAGAAAATTGGAACCACGCAGTAATCATACCATTACTAAAACCTAATAAAGACAAAAACGACCCAGCTTTTTGGTTCTGAAGGTTTGTTTTTTTTTTATATATTTATACACGAGCATTTTTGTGTTTTACATATCATGCCTTTTGTTTCCATTGCGTGTGTTAGAGATTCACCTAGCAGGGATTACTTTTATTTACACTGTCCTGTGACTTTGGAACATGGTGGGGGTAAGAGTGAGGTTGGGTGCGCACCATAAACCGGTTTAAGCTCCCCAGTGGTGTTTTTGCCACTGACCGTTCCAAGGCGGTGCCCCACTGTGTTCCGTTAATTGTTCGTTTTGTCCTCGTGTGTTTGCTTTGTGTGCTTGTGTGTGTTGGTAGTGTATGTTTGTGTGTGTACATGATTGTGTGTGTGTGTGTGTTGTGTGCGTGCGTGCGTGCGTGCGTGTGTGTGTGTGTTGGTGGTGTGCACTTCTGGGTGCTGTGGGGCTCGTTTTGGGGAGGCTGCGTTTTTGGTACGTGGCATTCCCTGTTTGATATTATTTTTGTTTTTTTGTTTTCATACAGACCGATATTTTTAACTTCAACATTTACAAAACTAATGCAAAACATGATCAAACCGAGAGTGTGCACATATTTAGAAAACAACAATCTTATGTCCAAATACAAGTCCGGATGCAGGTCGCATCACTCATGCGATGATAACATCACTAGATTAGAGTCCGATTGCAAGAAAGCACAGGCAGAACACAAATATCTTATAGCTATATTTTTAGATCTGAGTAACGCATTTGATAAAATGTGGAACGGAGGAGCACTCGTGCAACTCCAAAATTCTGACATACAAGGGCGCATGATAAAATGGTTAAAGTGCTTTTTACAAAACAGACATATTAAGGTAAAATATCATGGAACTCTCTTAGAGGTAGTGGAAACAGTAAATGGATGCTCCCAGGGAGCGGTATTGTCCCCCATAATTTTCAGTTTGATGATGAATACATTTAAAACACAAATTAAAGAACTAAATACTCAAAACCCAGATGTAAATGCTCAAATATCCCAATTTGTGGATGATTCAGCAACATGGCTAATCTCATACCAAGCCAAGTTTTATTAATACACAGGCAGGCCGTAAAACCTCCGGAAAGAGCCACCAACTTTCCGAAATTAACATGTTGTGGAACAAACCTCACATATAATGAGCATGCAGAATTTCTAGGGATGTATTTTGACAAAACTGTATCATGAAAAATGCACATAGAATACATAATTATCGAAAAGATGTCTTAGAGACTTAAATATCATAAGAGCAGTAAAAGAAAAATCGTGAAGCACAGACAAAAATGCCTTCTCAATATCTATAAGGCCCTCGTCTTTAGAAAAATTAACTAGCATAGTTTATGCCTCCGCTAAAGATTCTCAACTAAAAAAAATCAAAGAATACAAAACAAGGTACTAAAAACCATTATAGGATGTCCGAGGCACACCCCGACCCTCCCTTTACATACCGTGGCTGTTAAAAATGGACATGGACACCCCCCCCCCTGCCCCCTCCCCCCGTATATCAAGCTGAGTCATGTATCAAATTGTTTTTAATAGATTGAAGTTTATGACACTGCCTGCATAAACTGGAATCGTTGGTCAAGATATTTTTTTTGTTTAAAACATAGAAATGTATAAATATATACTAAATATACGATTTATGATGCTTTTCCATGAATTGCAGGGAAATTTCTGGAAAAATTGACAATTTTAACCTTAAAAGTGGACACTTTTAGGGTTTGGAGAGGTAGTTTTTATTTTTGAATAGCAGTTCATTTCTTTCCAATTTGATACATGTATGTGACAAGAAATAAAATACGACTTTTGGCTGAACAACCTAGTTAAATAACAGCAGTAAAATAAATAACAAAATTTGAATGCACAAGCATTTAAAAGTGGGTTGGGTAATTTCACATGTATTTTCGCTCTAAATATACATTGTTTATTTGAAACTTTTATTAATTTTACTTTCAAAATGTTTACTTCTAATTAATAGTTTCTAGCTTATATGTACTATTAAGCAAATGTTAATTTGCAGATTATTTATGAAATACAACTCGGTTCCAAAATGGGCGCCACTTACACTAAAATATTGTCAAACTTAAGGGTACTGGCATTTATATATTCTTAACCAGATTATGTGCACAACTGTTTTTAAAAAGAGACATTCATTCATTTGACCTGAAATTCGACAAAAACTTTTTACTAAAAACTACAGTTTTTTTACAACACGGTCGGGTTATGGAAAGCAAACACCAATATAACCTTGTTTTGCAAAGAATAGCCGAACAATCGAAACAGTGAAAACTGGTAATTGTTTAAGCTTCATATCTCATACTGTTTCATAATACAAGTTATAATTGTTTTAGCAACATTTTGTCTGCTTTTTTTATAAAATGTGGAAATCAATAAAATTTAGGTAGGACTAAATCTATGAGAAACATTTAACCATATCACCTGTACAAGTTTAAAAGTTGGAAAATTCAAATAGTAACAATGTAAGACACAGATAATTGTATACATATATATATATCATGAATGAAAGGTACACTATAAGAACAATTTAGTATACTTAGTATCTGTCTCCGCGGCCGAGTGATTAAGATCCCTGACTTGTAATCACAAAACCTCTCACTGATTGAGGGCCATGATTTCGAACCTTTTTACCAACCACGACTCTTTATGTGTGGAGTCTGTTTTCGTTGGCATTAGTCATTTGTATGGTGATGCTTGCTTGAAAGACCTTATGATGGAGTCTGATATTTTTGTGCAAGATTGACAGCAGAACATACTTTGTGTGTAAGATATTTTGATAGAGCCATGCGTTAAATTTTTATTTTTGATGAGGTACTCAATCGCGATTCTTTTTTTAATTTCAGAACTGCCCGGATGCAAAATCAAAATATTTGTCTGCTCTCTAACTTGAGAAATTCAAAGCTATAAATCTCCCTCTGAGGTTCAGCAGAAGGCTGTGCTAGAAATGGTAGAAGTAATTGAAAGTTCCCTTCTTTCTATCATTGATGAATTCAGAACTGCAAGAAGGTCTGTCTCTCCTTTGTTTAGATTTTGGGACGACTATCTCTCATCCTCTCACACTTTTCTTTGCGACATCAAGGCATGGATTGTGGGAAGCTTCTTGTCTGCTGCAAATTAAACAGTGAACTTAAGATTCATGCCATACCTAGTCTTTCAAATGAACCAACTCTCGAATGAGTTGGTAGATGCATTTGAGAAATGTTCGATTGTATCCAAACTGACGCAGGGCTCATTTTGTGGTGTTGTTAATGGTGGTTTGACTACTAGTATGTGTTAGAAGTTACTGAAAACGAAGCTTTAAAATCACCTGGCAGAATAATTGTTTTCAACATACTGACAGTGCTTTGGTACACTGGTTTCTGTCTCGACTTCTGATAGCAAGAGATGCGTCTTCATACTCTTGTAGTTTTGATACTGGCCTCAATGTTTGACAACAAACATTGCACTAATACGCTTTTTAATAAAACACATACCATGAAGCAGTACATGAAGTGCTTAAGATGTTTGATGAGAATTTCGTAGACCCATATTTCTATTTCTAGTCCTCCAACACAAACTGCTTAACTTTGCACCTGGAAATGAAATTTCGCTGGAGGGTGAAAGCAGTCCTCTGTCATGTCGTGATTACCACACAAAAATGTTGTTTGATTTTGACACGAGCGACGGATTCCAATAGAAAACAAAAAAAGATTTCAAGAGAGTTTTTGACCCGCTACCAGTTGCAAAACCGAAAACAATCAAAAGTTCAAACCGTTCTGCTGATATAAACACAAAGATGGTCAGTTTAAATGGTGAAGAAATGTATTTGAGAGTATTGCTATTTTTGCCTTCAAACGTTACTTTCCTTGAAAATGAACCAGTTTCACTATGTTTGTTTTCGGATACATGTACTTGAGATATGATGTCAACTAAAAGCAAAAAAACAAAAATAATATCAAACAGGGAATGCCACGTACCAAAAACGCAGCCTCCCCAAAACGAGCCCCACAGCACCCAGAAGTGCACACCACCAACACACACACACACACACACACGCACACACACACGACATACACACACAATCATGTACAAACACACATATACACTACCAACACACACTAGCATACAAAGCAAACACATACAAAGCAAAAACTGACTTAGGCGAGAAATTGAAGAAAATTGTATATCCTGATATTGCTCATCAAAGTATGTCTGGCCCTGCCTGTGTTGTGTATGATGATTTGACAGTTATTTAGATGCTGCAGCCTTCTAATGAGCAAAATCTTACGTACAAACAGATCACTGCTGGATTCTGGAATTGCGCTCTTAAAAACAGTCTACAAATTACACAAGTACATGTCTTTTACCAGTATTTTACAAATTGTTTAACACTCCAGACACGCCAGAAACGTAGTTACAGTACTTCCACTGCCCCTTTTGTTATATACATGCTGATAGCAGACTGGGAGAGAGTCGTGGTTAGTTGTTAAAGCAAAAGTGAAAATTGCCAGGATAAGAAATCGTTTTTGTCTCTGGTAGTCTGAGTGAAAACCACTTTATTTGCTTAATAACGTTGCAATCTCGATAAATGTTAGTGCTATGACACAAAACTAGATAACTTACTATGTAAAGGTTCCTCCGAATGCTTAAAGAGGCATAAGCAGTTTAATGATGCGGTCCGCTTTTCGTAAAGGACGGTACTTTCTTGTCTAAAAAATTGGGAAGGTCACCGAGTTTAAGGATTTCCAGGAATAAATACCATAAAGCTTGGCAGAATCTTTAGAACTATTCTAGCAATGGACTCTCGCTTTAAAATTTTGTACTGTATAAAATACAAAATGTTTCACACGTTGCAATTTCTTTTTATTTCATAGACATATTAATGCATGACTTATGGTATTAGTTATGTATTACGTATACTTTATTCTTAACCTTGTTTCATTTGAAATATGTAAGAGGATATTTGTGAGGAGTGCATATGTTGGCTTTGCTTTGTTTCATTTCTGTAGGCATAGGCCATTAAAACTGTTTAATGGAGACAATTAAGCCTAGGGGAATGGATTGTTTTTGAATTTTATAAGGTTTTACTGGTCTCACATATTATTTCGCATACTAAAATTAATGGATTAGAATGCCATATAAGGGACTAAGCTTTCGTGAGCTAACATTTTAATTTATGAGTTAGTTTGCTATATTATGGGGTTAGTGTGCAGATTTTGTGTGAAAGTATCAGAAAAGGATTTTCCTACTATAAGGGGTATTCCTACTATTTATTCGAGTTTATATGGTTAGGATCTAAGCAGCGAAGTTACATTAACAAGTCAGCAAATTCAGGGGAAAGAATTACATCAACTTTGGATTGGTTGTAAAATATCGTTATGCATTCTACCATAAGATAGAATTATTTCTTTTTAGAAAATTGAAAATTTGTGTTGTTAACAAAATGGAGTGCAGTTAAATCCCAAAACTACAGAAATATATTATCACCTAGGCTGCTGAAATTAAAGACAATTAAATAGGAATGTTAGTATGTGACAACATGGGTCAAGACAGACCTGTTTATCCGCAGGAGGGGTCTTAGCCAATAATAGACTAGCTTCTGTTTTTCAAAATCAGCTACTGTATAGCTTCTGTTACTATTCACAGTAGGTAAAAGTTGATAAATGATAGTTTACATGGTTAAAAGACAAAAGTTAAGAAAATCATAAAATTTAACTTATGCTTTCAATAGAGTCTACGCATATTTAACATAAATTGTAGGTAGTATACTCACAATGTCATACCATAAAAGTAGGGATGTCAACGATTAACCGGTTAACCGACCGAACGAACGATTAACCGGTTACGAAATCGGTAACCGGTTATCAAAAAAAAGTATATGATAAAAAGAGAAACATTTGCAATAAAATGAATAAATGTATTGAAAAAAATCTTGTTTGTTTATTTCTGTCACCGGCGTTAAACACGTTAACGCGGTGCGTGGAAATAGAGAGGTGTGATAAGTGTCAATATGTTAATTGGACACGATCATGACAACATAGTTTGTTTTGACAAGGCATATCTTTGTTGACTTAAGAATAATTGTTAATCTGTGATACGAAAGAAAAGTGCGAATGTTTGAAGCAATTCTCAGTTTACGCTACCTAACCAATTAAACTAAAATTTCTCGAGTAGTAACAATTATTATGATTAAGGATCGAAGGCATCTAAGATTAGCGTTTGATGTTGATATGTTATTGTTTAAGCACAATTAGCATAAACGTATTCGTAAAATTTATTTTAAATCATTATTATACTAAACGAAGAAAGGAGACATTTAAAACTTTTTTGTTTAAAAATAGAAATAATCTCAGTAATAAAATGAGTTTGTTACAATCATTTCGTTTTTGGCTTATTGTGCAAGTGCGGTGCACGGCAGTTCGTCGAAAGACATTTCGCCGACTACGACATTTTGCCGAATAAGGTCTAATACAACAGTTCGTCGAAGACAATATTACTAAGTGCAAGTGTTGCTACTGTTTTATGTCTTTGTAAATAATAAGGATAAGCATTACACAGATGTATTTGATATAGTTTCGTTTTTTTTTTCTTGTTTTCCTGGTGTTTTTAAGATTAAAACAGTTTTATACCATCGTGTAGTCGCTTGGTTCAATTTCAACTTTATTTCAGTAATATTTAGGCAAACAGTTTACAAGAGACCGTTTTTAACACTATTTCAGTCATGTAAAAATAGTTCATGATGCTTTTAATCCCCTTCAACACAGGCAGGCTGCAATCTAAGGATTAAGTCGTTCATGCATTATACGATGCCGTAGTAACGGTGTCACGATATAATACCCAAGAGTAAAAGTTCCTATCTCAACATCCGACGATTTTATCATTTCAAACGGTTAACCGGTAGGAAGATTTTTCGGTTAACCGGTTAGTGAAATAACCGGTTATTGACATCCCTACATAAAAGTAAGCATTTTCTCTTTCAAATTGAGTAAAGTGTTTAGTTGTGTAAAGTTTGTTGCCTAAACGCATTACTCAAGTAAGTTACTTTTGCTCAAGTCTGATAATTGTACATTTTTTTTTCACAAACAGTTGTTCATTTTAGTCATAGAGGCATATTTTACTTTATTAAAACAATAGAGATAGATAGTTTTGGTCAGAGTAAAAGCAATAAAGAAAATCTGCATTTTATTTTATATCTGTCTTATACAAATTATTTATTTTTGATGAAACTTATCACCTTTCACATAATTGTCTAAAGAAATAATTCGTTTTCTGCAAATGAATTGCGTTCCATGTTTCCATGTTTCAATCATTGCTAAATTTGCCTACGAAATCACATGTAAAATATTGAAGTAAGCGTTTCACTGATATAATGAACTAATTTCTAAAAAACAAACAAATGAAATGAGCAGTAAACCAATTATCTTTACACGTCAATAAAATAATGGTCCGTTTATTGAACTGAATTTCCAGTTTAAAAAATACATAATCAGACAGTCTCTTATCAGATATAGGGACATATAACTATTACGGGATTAGACCGGCTGTCAGCTTCGTAAGATTCAATTATTTACAATTAATATCAGTTTTTGGCCTTGGGGCTGTAAGCTTCATTTCAAAAACCGTAGACAATTTGACTGTAAAGTGTTCTGGTAACAACTGTAAAACTGCGCTATAGGAAAGTAGTGCAAGACAGACGAGATCAAGCTGCTGTATGAATGTAGCATACGATAAAACATAAATATATACGCATGTATGAAGTATCAAATTATCAATAGACTAATTTATAAATACGGTGTACAAAATATTTATTGGCTAAAAATATAAATATGGTGGTAAAAAAATATTGGCTAAATATATATATGGTAAATAGTAATATTTATCTACTTAAAATATAAATATGGTGCAGAAAAATAATAGATATGGCGTAGATCCATAAAAAAAATATATGATCAATAATGAACGTGCTTGGGTACTGCGTCAAGTGTATGTTAACGATTATTTCATTGGAAATGACAATTCAATTGAACAGGACCTACAGTATCTACAGTATCTACAGTTTACTACAGGTACCACAGTATACAACAGTACCTATACTACATATACAGTGTACAAGAGATAAAACAGTATCCTGTTGAAAATAAAAAAACGGTCCCAGGGCACGCTGTAATTTGAAATTGCAAATCTTTAAACGGCTTTTTCTCTTGAAGTAATGGCAGGAATGTCATTGGTTATAACCTGTAGTTTCTGTAGTATAATGTAGGTAGTAGGTACCATAGTATTATAAGTTTAAAGTAGGTACTGTAGTATATGTAGAATAACGTAGGTACTGAAATATCTTATGTAGTTGTTTTGTTTGTAGGGATGCAACGAGTACCAAATCTGATATTCGAGTACTCGGTCCTTCATCCGATCGAATACCCGAGTACTCGGAAAACAGTCATTCGTATGATCTTCATACCGGTATGATATATCAATGACTATTTTGACTTTGTCTTGAACCGTTTGAAAATACAGTTTCGACTTAGGTATATGTCTAAATTTGACCTATAATTTCACAGACAAGTGTACATATTACTATGGTATTTTGAAGAGAGACTTTGAAAGACCTTTAAATTCTACTGTACATATATGATTTAGGAAAGGATTTAGGAGTTACATTTTTATTTTGCCGAATCGTAATAATTATATTTTCTCCACACACGTGTTTAGCTACCGGCATAATTAGCTTATTAAGTTATTAATACTTCTAATTACAAGTCCCGCATAAACAGTAGCTGGAACAAACGCAAAGGCCACAAAATGTACCTAAATTTAAATAAACTATGAAAACTACAACCTAATATCATCTTCGATGAACCGTACATCTATATTGTTTTGTTAAGATTATAAGCGCCTTACAATCATAGCAATATAATTATGCATGTCAACTATTTGCCATCCCCAGTGGTTTTTTTCCATTTTAACAGGCGGGCAGTCAACCATAAATCGGACCTGGGTATAAGCAGTACTCGACTGCTCTTCTCAGTAAAATACTGCAAAATACCTTATCTAATGAGACATGGTCCGAAGCATGGCGTGATTCAATGGCAATCAATCTATGAGAGGTTTCAGTGATTTCAAGTCAGCGTCTCTAATCACTCGGCCACGGAGGCGGACTAGTATCTGTAGTATACTGTAGGTACCGTTGTACTGTAAAAACTCGATTATATGTATTGTATAATGTAGGTACTGTATTATCTGAAGTATACTGAGTTAACTGTTGAATTGAATTGTCATTTCCAATGAAATTAGCGTTAACAAACGCTTGCCGCAGTATCCAAGCATGTTTAATATTGAACATATATTATTATTCTATAGGTCTGCTCCATATATTTTTTAGGCCATATATTTTATTATACACCATATTTACACCATATTAATATTTTTATTTTTTATAAATATTTTAAGCCAATACTTTTTTGCTTGACTTTTTGAAGAAAAGGGGAGCTATCCTACGTGTCACACTTTAGTTCAGTTTTTCGTACCACCCCAAATTATTTAAATACCATTACAGGTATTGCTTTGAAACTTAATATACTTGTTAACCATTATAACCTCCATCGACAGACAAGAGTACATAACTCTGTCAAGGTTTTTGTCAGAATTATGGCCCTTTTTCGACTTAGAAAATACATTAAGCTTGGTTAAGTTCTTCGTACTAACCCACTTTATTTAAAAATCGTAACAGATATTGCTTTGAAACTTACCATACTCATGTACCATCATTACTTCCATTCACAGACAAGAGTACTTAACTTTGAAAATATTTTGTCAAGGATTAAAAAAAAGATTAAGGTCCTTTACATACTAAGAAGCTCGGTTAAGTTTTTCGTGCCAGTCCACTTTTTAACAGAACTGTTTGAGATATTACTTTGAAAGTTGCAATACTTGTTTACCATCATGATCCCCAATTATAGGCAGGGGAAGGTAACTCTGTCAAGGAATTTGGTTAATTATGACCCTTTTCGACTTAGAAAGTCAGTTAAAATGCTCATTCTTGTCCACTTGTTGACTTTACCATTTGAGATAATACTTTGAAAGTTGGAGAACTTATGTACCATCAAGACACCTATCTGTAAGCAAGAGAAGATAACTCTGTGAAAATGTTTCTTGATTTGTACTTAAAAATCCTAGTTAAAGTCTTGTGTGCAACTGGCACTGTCATGCACACATATCGCTCTTGTTATACATGATATTCAAATTTAAGCCGATGAATATTTTATACACAATATCTTCAATTTAGTCCATTAATAGTTTTATAAACCATAAATGTATATTAATTGTTTTACCATAACTATTTTTAATACCCCGTATATATATTTGTAGTCCATAAATAATTTTAGCAAACATGAATATTTTTAAATTATTAAATGAATATATTACACTTAGAGAACAAATATTTTCTTTTTTAGTCGATAAATATTTCTATTGAATACATTTTTTTGCATTTAAAGAACAAATATTTAAACGTTTCTAACACCATATTAAAACCCAAAAAATATACACAAATACTTGCAAACTTTGAGGGGTTCTTTTTTCAGTGTTTCTAGCTGGGGTTGGGCAACAAAAACGTCATATCTTTTTTATTGAACGGTGAAATATCTTCAAATTCCGTACTTTAGCCAGTTAACAGATGTAGATGGTGAAAATATTAAGATACTCAAGGTTTGAAGTAGTTCCCATTAAGTAATATCAGTCTTCAATAGGATAGAGCATCAAGGTGTTTGCAGGCTTGGATATATGTTAATATCAATATTTATGGTATAAAGGTTTTTGACAAATCATAAATGTTGACAAAACTTCTGTTATCAATTATGTATCCATCAATGTTTAAGTGAAATTTACATTTTGTGATAAGTTTGAGGAAACATTTTCATTCAACAGCCATCTTGAATTCCTTTTTTAAGCACTCACGCTAAAGTTAATTCACCACTTGAGGTGAATCAGATTTGATTAAATTTTCGTTAAAGTCACAGGACCACAATAACAAGTAGCTTTAACTTTACCCAGAAAGATGTCATACTGGCAGAATGAGCTTTGTTTGTACCAAAAACATTCATAAAATTACGTTTTGATAAAAAATAGAAATATAGTGCAGTATTTTTCTTTCCATTGATATTGCAAAAAGTAAGAAAGGCTTTATGACAACAATTTCTCATGACGAAACGATTTAAATACAAAAGAAATGCATATATCAACATTGCTTTAGAGTTCTATACTGTTTCTGTCGGTAAATTTAGTTTTACTATGTTAGTTAATTCAAAAAGATCCTAGGACTTTAAAACTAAACATTTTTCAAAATTTAAATGCCTACTTTTTATAGAACAATATTTTGACAAGAAAATTTAACAAAGCATATTAATAACGCCTTGTTAAAGGGGCAACTCTCGCTGGGAAAGAGTTTCCAAAAAAGCTTCTTAGCTTACTACTCGATCTTTTGTCTTTGTAATGTATATTGTACTTACATGATATTTGATAAATAAAATATTGTTTAAACTAACTCTCGCTGGTATACCAGCTAGTATTTGTTGTGTGCAGCTGTAACTTGATACATCTAGACTACTTGTCAATTAAACTGGAGGTTGGTAAAAATAGCACTAGAGTGAATGAATCACAATAGCAAGCAGAGGAGTTTAGCTCTTGAGCTGACTAGGGGCTTCTTTATGTTTCTTATAAGTACTACATTTCACACATAACTCACAGTGTCAAATTTTGCACAAGGCCTGATTTTGTGTATTCCGTACAATATAAATACATTGTGGTAAAATGAATATGTCAGCACCCAATTAAGATAGAGTCACAAAATTAATTGGTAATTAAATGCCATCAGCATGCAGGTCTGGTTTGTGTATTTTTGAAGGACACAAATTCCAGACATGAAACTGATACATGAGTCAGAAAAAGGAGGGAAATTGTCACAACAGTTCAAAACACAGTACAATTTATATGCATGTACATGTAGTTGATGAAGAATAAAGTTTATATTTAAAGCATTGCAGAAAAAGTGCATAAGAAAAAGACATGTATTGTTTATATCAAAAGAGAGTAAATGGAGCTATTTGTGTTAGTTTTGATGTTCTTGACACGGATTTGAAAATTCATAGTGATAAATTGTAGACCATCAAGGAAAAAAATAAAATGGAGACATCATTAAAGTCAATAGTAAAATCAATCTAAAGCCTCATTCTTGGATAATAATGGATCATAATATATAATGAGCCAGGATAATATTAACTGATCCTGCAGGTGCGATCCTTGCAGTGGTTTAGTAGGAGGATTCTTCGTCTAAGTCACATAAACATTTTTTAGTTTATACCAACACTGTTTATGTTTTGCATTATGTATCTGCATACCCACAGGCTTGACTAAGAAATGGAAGAGTACCTGAACCAGGAAATAGTTGTCACGGGTCAGGATTGACAAGATCTGGCGCAATTTTACAATTTGACAAAAAAACAAAAATAATATCAAACAGGGAATGCCACGTACCAAAAACGCAGCCTCCCCAAAACGAGCCCCACAGCACCCAGAAGTGCACACACACACACACACACACACACACACACACACACACACACACACACACACACACACACACACACACACACACACACACACACACACACACACACACACACACACACACACACACACACACACACACACACACACACACACACACACACACACACACACACACACACACACACACACACACACACACACACACACACACACACACACACACACACACACACACACACACACACACACACACACACACACACACACACACACACACACACACACTACCAACACACACTAGCATACAAAGCAAACACACGAGGACAAAACGAACAATTAAAGGAACACAGTGGGGCACCGCCTTGGAACGGTCAGTGGCAAAAACACCACTGGGGAGCTTAAACCGGGGCTCGTTTTGGGGAGGCTGCGTTTTTGGTACGTGGCATTCCCTGTTTGATATTATTTTTGTTTTTATGGTGCGCACCCAACCTCACTCTTACCCCCACCATGTTCCAAAGTCACAGGACTTTGCTGTTTGCTTACAGATATTCACCACATGAAAGCTTAGGGTTCATGCCATTTGAGCTCATATATGTTAGATCAGTTCGGGGTCCTATGACAATTCTTAGAGAGTTATGGACAAAGGACATCCCTGATTCTGAGGTAAAGACGACATAACAAATTTATTTTCACCTATGTAATTGTGTCAAAAACGTTTTAATGTTTCATTGAAAATTAAGATTTAACTATATGTTTGACCAACAAATATTTAACAAAAAATATTCAACAGAAGAATTAACACGCTTTCTGTAACAATAATTTCTTTCTTAAATAGTTAACGAAAGCTTTGAACAACTTGGCCATATTGTGCAATAAAATAGGGTTAACTATTTAATGGTTTTGACATTCCAACCGAACATATGGTTTAAATAGCTGCACACCATTTTAACAACTCCGCTTTACGCCGTCACGTAACAGTCGCAAATTTAAATGACGTAACCAATCCGAAACGACATTATACCGATAGTATCTATTAAGTGCTTCAAAGTCGATATGTTAAGAGCAACATTTGACGACGTTTTCGTATATTAAGGATAAAACGTTTTGACAATGATTTAACATGGACCTCTCTTTTTTTCAAGGGGTCGGACAATTTAAAGTCAGCCGGGAGTGAACAAAAGGGTATGTTTGCAATATCAAATAATACATGTACTCTATATTCATTAATAAGGTTGTACTCATTTCAAAACGTTAATGAACGACTTAATCGATGATTGCAATACTGGTAGTCTTAAATTTGTGGTCTCTTCTTTCTTAAAATAATATCAAAAATGAGGACTTTCAGTTTTTCAAAGTCACCAAGGTTATCGGAATCCTAAAATACTTTTCCTGTTTCATTTGTGATTTTAAATTTTGAACATTTTTCTCAATACTGTTAAAGTATTGATTTGCACTGAAACTTGATAGTTTTGCTTGCAAAAGATGATTTGTATGATTCCTCCTGTAATAATCTTTATCTATTTTGCAGGCAGAACAACGAAATGTTCTTCATGTTTGTCTGCATGTTGTAGTCTACCATGTTGTTTAGGATCTTTATTGTTTTCTCCACTGAAATTGAAGGAAGATGCCTGTTGGATATCCTTTCTGAATCTAATTGTTTTCAGTATACACATGGCAAAAATCGGAGTCCTTACCACGCTCGTAAGTATTTGAAACTTTATTTTCATAGTATGGCTTAATCATATATAAATTTGGCAACTCAGTCTGGAATTTATAATTCTGTCTGTAAAGAAAACCTTTATAAAATTTATTAGGAAGGCATATAGTACGACATTTTATACAGGTCAGTATTTTTGTGTAACAGTGATAATGATACCATTTGTTGACGTTTTTAGCTTACCTGAGCACGAAGTGCTTAAGGGTGAGCTATTGTGATCGTCTGGTGTCTGTCTGTCTGTCTTTCTGTCTGTCCGTCCGTCCGTCCGTCCGTCCGTCCGTCTGAACTATACCTTATGTACACAATAGAAGCTGCATTTTTCACTGGATCATCATGAAACGTAGTCAGTATGATTGCCTGAATAAAAATATAGAGGCATTTTTCATTGGATTTTCATGAAACTTGTGGTCAGTATGATTGCCTTAATAATATCTAGGTCGAGTATGAATATGGGTCATCTGGGTCAAAAACTAGCCCCCCCGGTCAATTCATAAAAAACCTTGTGTATGCAATAGAGGTTGCATTCTACATTGTATTTTCATGAAACCTGGCCAGTATGATATCTTGATGAAATCTATGTCGAGTTCAAATATGGGTCAACAACTAAGTCACGGGGTTAAATCATAGAAAAACCTTAGTTAATGTTAAGAGCATATGTACGTTTCAATAAATGTATTCGCTGTAGAAAAGAAACAACCTAATATTCTCAGAAGACCTACAAAAGCATACATGTACTTTCGCAGATTTACGTTTCATTTTCAGATCTTTCGTATCGGCAACTGTCGTGCAGAAGTTTATGAAATAGTGTATAACAGATATATTGCTCTCCATCATACATTACTTGAAAACTGGGATTCAGGCTTGTATTTCTGTTTTACAAAATTTAACAATCAGACATACAGACACACATACACACAGATAGACACACATACAGACACACTGGCAGACACACACACAGAAAAACACACACAAAAACAAACATAGACAGACACACACACGTGCATAAAATGTACATTAACATTGTTATAAAGCAAATAATATATCACAGTAAAACAAACAACATTAAAAAGTGACACGAAATAAATTATAAAAATACTGATAATGATGATAATTGCAATTATTATCAATGAGAACATGATATATAATATAGTTTTCAAAACTTGTATTGTTAATACTATAAGTACACTGTATTTAATAACTAGTATTTGGTAATATTACAAGTAAACTGAAATTAATTACTGGTATTATCAACATTATAATTTTACCGTATTCAAACGTTGCTATTGTTAATGTAATCAGAATACTGTAATTAGAAATGATATGGTAAATGTCACTAGGAAATAACTGGTATTGTTAATATTATAAGAGTACTGTACTTAGTTTATTTGTAAATTTTCTCTTGATAGGGCTATACATCACACAATGCAAATGTATAAAAAGTCTATGGTGGCATATGTTGTTATGGGCTTGTGGCCTCAAGGCAAATAAAATGTTTGAGTTTGAGTTTGAGTCTGAGTAATAAACAATGCTGAACAAATTATACTCCCAGGATAACACAAAACAGATACAAAGTTTCCCTTATTTTCATTGCGGTCTTCAATAAACAAAGTGACGTGACATAAAGACGCATGGTATCAGAACATATTAATGAAAATAAAATTTATGTGATACTAAAAACAAAGGGATCACAGTGAGGAAAGGTAATACATAAATAAAAACTTAATTACAGATCTGACTAAATATTTACTAAATATCTAAAAGTAAGTTTTGTCTAACAGCACCTTTAAAATATGCAAACTTGGTATAGTTCCTTACTTATGGTGGTAGTTTGTTTCAAAGGCTACATTCTATATGAATGAAAGATTTCATGCCAAATTATTTTGACCTGAGGTAGAATAAAACAACCGCTGTCGCTAAATCTGGTCTTGTAATTATTGATGGAGTTTGGCGAAGTTACTCAATATCTAAAAGTTAGTGTTGCTTAACAACACCTTAAAATCAGCAAGTTTGGTATGCTTCATAACAAATGATGGTAGTTTGTTCAAAAAGCTACATCCTATAAAATTGAAAGATTTGGTGCCAAAGCTTTTGACCCACTTATTCTTACAAAACCAGGTTAAGTGACAAAGATTGTTTTAATCGTTGTCACTAAACCTGGTCTTGTAATACTGGATGGAGTCTGGTGTAACTATATGCTCAAATGACTTTTTCCTGTTTTTTATTCAAAGTAAAATTGCATAAAAATAAGACTTCAGCGTGTCACTTTTATAACTTCCTACATATGCTATTGTTTCACAGTTTTCATTTATACGAGTTTCAAGTATCGTAGATGAAAGTTGAACTTCCGGCTATTCACAAAATATAGAAACAAACAAACCCATTTGGTTTATGTTGCTATGTGAGCCATGTAAACTTACACGAGCTATATAAGCTTACACACCTGCCATAAAAATATTCTGAAAATCTTTCAAAAAGGAAGTTAAGTTAATATTTGCATACCTAACTTTAAACAGATCACTTAAGCATCCCTGGGATATAGAAAAAATCGAAATAAAGAACAATTTTTAAATTCAAAACAACAGTTTAAATCCGAAACAAACACCTTACACTAGTGTTTTACTGAGTGACTGCTTTGAATATCAGTATGAGTTGCATATTGACTATATGACTTTTTTTCAGTGATACTGTGTTTAGAACAAACATAATTTCACAGAAGTGCATGAGCGCAGTAATTTCAACATTAAGAGCCAAAGTATTAGAATTTCTTATTAACATAACTTGTCCTTAAAAGCAAAAATTCCCATACTTTAAAGATTTCAAAATGTTGTTTTTTTGTGGCCAAAAAAGGGTAACCTTGTTTATTTGCTCCCTCGATAATCAAATATGCATACATGTTTGAATATATACAATGCACAATTTCATAAATTCAATTCATTAAGTACAGTAATTAAATTATAAATTGTAGGATACCAGTATCGATTTTCGAGAGAAACGTAGAAAGACTCACTCACACTTGAACTCACCCTTACGCACACACGCACGCACACGCACACACAAACAAACACACATAAGCATTTTGCCAGCTATTTGTAGAATTCTATTAATATAAAAGAATCTTTTTTTTTTTAATGTTGCCAACATATCTAAAATCTGCAAATATGACGATACATGTGAAGTTCCAAATGACGATAAGTAGACAACACAACAAGAGTGTCAAAATGGACACTGTTTTTCCAGAAAAAGGAGTTATATATCTAGCCACATGTTCATAAAGAAATAAGAAAAATGGTGAGGTAGAAAGCAAAAAAAGGAGAGGACATTATGTGGGATTTTGTGGGAAGATATTTTACTACATGAATCCTTTACACATATATTCGTTTAATTTTAAACACCAATAATTTTGACGATATGGAGATAAAAATGAAGATATTATGAAAGAGACAGTTGTAGATGCTTAGAAAAATCAAGTATTATGTATAAAATATTGTATATTGCCGAACTCACAAAGCGAATGGTGTCAATTTTAATCCTAAATGTTTTCCCTGGATTGCATACGTAAATTAAGGTATTCTGAAGATGTATATAATTGATTTGGAGAATTTGTCTAAAGCTGTGAAAGGAGATCTTTAAGATTGATGTCAGGACGTAAAAGAAGTCATTGCACCCAAATAACAAATCATAGATGTTTCGATACCATCTAGATTCGGTCTTGAGGAAAAAGGAGCGTCGTCTAGGAATACTAAGTGATATGTTTGAATTAGTTTTATGGATAGATCTGACAGAAGTCTGAAATATCAAATGTAATATCATTTCATAACACTTTGCAAAAACAAAACAATTCTGTAGGAACCAATACATCAGCTCCTGTAGATACGCCTGCGTGTAAGCGTTGAGATATTATTTTTTTTAACTTTTGTCAGTTTTTGATCAACTGTCAAATAATAATGTAATAACTTACAAACATCAATTAAAATCACTTTCTGTTTGGTGTTTTTTATCTCACTATTCTTTATGAAAATAAATGGCGTCGTTTGAATATTGTCTCATCAAATTGTAACTGTTTCATAGTTTACGTAAACAATAAATTCATTGATATTACAAAACTACAGTGGAATGGTGCTGCCAGGAAATATACAAAGCAAGTATTTTTGGATTTGTTCGACTGTTTTATATAACATTAGAAAGTTATGCTGACTTAATTGCAGTTTGTCTGACCTTGACATGCTTCTCCGGAGGTGCTCTATCAGAGTATATGTCCTCTACTTAACGGTTTACAGATATATCAATAGTGGTTCTAAATGCTTGTTTCTAGAAAAGTGGTCATTTTATGTAAGCAATGGCATGGCCGAAGAAATATGTCAAAAACCAACAAACAGATAGTCATGGTATTTACCGATACGATTTCTGGTTACAATTATTCATAAATTATACAGGTGAAGTATGTGTATGGGTGCTGTTGCTCCGTGAATTTGCCAATGAAATCTATGAAACTAGACAATAAATTAATAGACTTTTTGTTTTACAGGTTACGAAACTTTGCCTTATCCTCCGGCTCATGGCCCGTTTGCAGTATACACTGTCGACGATCTCCGAAGTGGAATTAACTATACAGTGTCACAAGTAAGAAATCTCTTTACAAGAATAACCGTTTCAACGGGAGACATTTTCTGCATAAATGTGCGTTATAACTCGTACTATTTTGCATGAAACTTGATCTTCAGTTAATCTGAGATCAGATGTGCAAACAAATACCTGGATTTGGGCAGTCAGTGTTAGTCACGGTAACTATCCCGCGTGACTCTTTCGGCTAGTAGGTGTGGGTTGCAGACATGTCAACAAAGTCTGATTCAGATAACATTGTGCATGATATATTTTTTTATAAAGCATAGATTTTAATCAAAGGCAGATGAAAGCCCTGCCATATGGAAAATGCAACCACTGGTAATCAATATAAGTAGACTAAATTCGTATTTTGTTTTAAAAGTGCACCGCGTTTTTCGAGCAAATTATTGACCATGATCTATAAATTGTTTATAAATGTACTAAATTTAGTTCAGTCATATGGTTTAATGAGCGGTGAACGTATATTTACATAATGTTACAGCTGTTAAAAATGGGTCAAGAAAAATCGCGTGTTTCACAATATTTTCTAAAAAATATATTAAAACGCTATGTGAGGGTCACGAAACAACATGCTATGCGTGGGACACAACCTGTGAATCCCAAGAACTTTTACGATTAAAAGTTGTTTAAAAAAACTCAAATAACGTAGACGATTAAATAACATGAAAAAAGACACATCATTATTATCAAATTGACGGCCTAAAAGTTTTTTAAATACTATCATTACATTTAGTTCAAGAGATAGACCCCGTTTATCAACAATCATTGTCCAAATGTATAGATAATGTCATATGATAGCTAGTTGTCTGAAGTTTATGAAAACCAACTTCTTAAAAAACTACTCCTTCACAAACGCTTAGAATCCAAGATGGCCGCCAAGATCTGAGAAAATACCATATTGTTTATGAGGGGTATACTTCTTTAAGAATTTTTGTTTCATTTTATGTTTCATTCTTTCTCATAATGGAAAATAGGTACAGATACTTAAATTCAAAGTATGACCGCCATCTTACATCATAAACCGCGAAAGTATGAATCTTTACTAAATAGCAACTGCAATTGAATAGCATCAAAATAGCATTCTAGCAAGCCAATAGTTTACCTCTAAAACATCCTAGAATAAAGATAAAGATACATATTTCTTCAACAAATAAATATTATGGAGATACATAAAAACCACGTCCTTCTCCGACGAAAAATGTTAACCAACAAACTCTCACGAGAACTGCGAGACATTCACTCCAAACAGAACCACGTGCCAATCAGGTGAACTAAAACTCAGTGCAAATCAAAAGGTACCAAGCGGGGGATTAAAAACCTCGGGTAACAAGTGGGAGAAAACTATGTCTTAAATGGATTAATTAAATTGACCAAAATGTGACTCTACTACATTCCACCAGGAATGCCAAAATGTAACCGTGAAAAGTACATCGCCCCGAGCTTGATTCGGACTCGGGTCGTCAAGTACCCTAAGCAGACACTCTACCACGTCGCCATAATAGCTAGCAGTCCCGTATTATACCTCTACTACACTTATTGATGTATTTGCTGAAGAATTTGACTTTATCCAGCAAGAACTAGGTGAAAAATCGGTATTGTTTTCAGGAAACATTATCTTTACTTCTACACTCTAACAGATTAGGAGACTTGTACGGATCTGTGCAAGATGAAAAATCACCCCACAGTTATATATCAGCAGGTATCTTAATATTAGTGACCCCTTGACCAATTAACAGAGATACAGTGGCAGTAGTAATTTATAGCATCTGTGCTATTTACCAAAGAATAAGAAACACATAAATGTTGCATTTATTGAGAATTTGTTGAGGACGGTTTATTATTACATTGATACTCTAATTTTCTTTACTGTCTTGTATATAGAAAAGTATTTTCAAACAATTATAATACATGTATTGAGTATATACTTTCTTATGTCTTTACGTACACAAAGTTCAACTAAATTAACAAAATAGATAAAAACGAAACATTCACCAACAGCTTTTAAGGTTCTTGTAGTTGCTTTTTCAAATGAATGCATTTTGTCTGCCATTCATTTGTAACTTTTGTTAGCATGCATCAGCTCACTAGACAATTAAAATGCAAAATAAACCACAACAAAGTTTATACTAGGCACATTAAATACAGACAGCTTTGCAGTAAAATGTTTTTAAAATTGCAATAGTTATCTAGGATTCTCCTCTATAAATTGTTCCAATCTAAAACAAAAATGAAAAAAATTGTTTGTTCTATGTGATGCATCATTTACCACTGTTACAATTGTCACTGAATTCTATAGAAAAGTCGTGACAATATATATGCTGACATCTAAGATATTTACAATCAGTCAGTTAACATAAAATGCATAAGAATTTGTCTTTTGTTCTATAAGTAATTTTCATTGAAGCAAAACTTACATGTAAATATGTATGTCTCGTAGACCATGAGATTTTCGCCAATGCAGTCTATTTATACAAAACAGATGAAAATAACAATTTTCAGCTTAAACTTTTGAAAAATTAAATTGGCATTGTAAATAAACTAGATTCAAAACAGACTGATCGACCTACTAAATTAAATATATTTTTCACAAACATCAAATTTAATGTAAAACAGACTGCATTTTCTGTCTTGAAAGGAAATATTATACCTGTTGTTAAATGTTACCCAATAATGTGAAAATTAATTGCTTCATATTTTCTTGTAGTTTCTTGTGGTTAGAGGAATGTGAAAAAATATTAAAATGCAACTCAATAAATATTTTTCTCTGAACAAAGTGTAACGGATGTTAATATCTTAAAAGTAAGTCATTGTAGTTTCAAATATGAAATACATGTGCAAGAAAAGAAAAGATCCTATGGCCAAGCTAACCAGCATTTAAAAATCATTGGCCATTTAGAACCATTTCTCCGAAAATGAGATAAGTAATGTGTTGTGTTTTTCTAACTTTATTCCATATTTTTGTCATATATTTGTATTACAGCTGTTGTCTTTATGCCAACTATAATATATTGCAGTATAGGTGGGTTGGTATGGTTCTTGCATTTTAAGTCACAATTGCTATTTATATATCGTTTCAGCGCTAATTCGATTAAAATGTTTACAATAATATTAGAGAACCTTCTTTATATTTCTAAATCTTATCTTAGGGTGCCCATGTCCCTAAAATATACAAATAATTTCCTAAACAGTTATATGCCATTGTTTTAACTTTGCATTTAAGTGCTTTATTGTCAAAAAGTGATTCAAATAGTAAACAAGTTAAATGTTGATACGCCGCAAATTTGTGTTTTTTAAACACATGAGAAAAGAACATCCAGAACAACGTGACTATTCGGTGTTTGACTTTTTCGTTAAATAGTGTTACAGCTATCACCAGGAAACACTTTCAGAGAAGGAAATAAAGCAGATCAATTCAATTATCGACCTATATCAATTTTACCAACAGTATCAAAAATATTTGAACGCCATATTTCTAAACAATTACATACATTCTTCAGTAAGACAGATATTTTACATACAACACAATCTGGTTTCAGACAACAGCACTCTTGTCATACTGCCCTTACACGACTAGTAGACACTTGGCTGAAAGACATTGACTGTGGAAAGTATGTGGGGACAGTGTTTCTTGACTTGAGAAAGGCTTTTGATCTTGTTGATCACCAAATATTATTGCATAAATTAAAACTGTACCATTTCTCTGAAAGAACAATTAAACTTTTCGAGTCATATCTAAGTAACAGGAAACAAAAAGTTAAGTTAAACAATTCTTATTCAGAAACGTTACCCATCCACTCCGGTGTTCCACAGGGTTCGATCCTTGGTCCTTTATTATTCCTTATTTATATAAATGACATAGCTTTATCCACACAGACACTAAACATTGACCTATATGCAGACGATTCGACTATGTATAAATCAGACTGCAGCATACATAATATCGAAGCTAATCTCCAAGAAAATTTAAATGAAATTACTAAATGGTGCAAACTAAACAATATGTCTTTACACCCAGGTAAATCAAAGTGTATGCTTATCTCAACAAAATACAAAATAATGAATGCCCAAGAATTGCATTTGTCGATAGAAAATATTTCTCTTGAAAATGTTAAAGTGCACAAAGTTCTTGGTGTTTTAATTGACAATACTTTGTCATGGACAAATCAAATATTCAAGGTATGCAGTAAACTAAATTCTAAAATAGCACTGTTAAAACGAATACTTTTTTACTTGTCTGATGATATGAAGAAGATGTATTATAATGCATACATATTGCCATGTTTTGACTACTGTTGTACAGTTTGGGGCAAGGGGATAAGTTCAAAATCAGATGTTAACAAAATTCTAAAGATTCAAAAAAGGGCTGCGAGGATTATCTTAAGTAAGCCGGTTTTAACGTGTTCCTTGGATATGTTTCGTGAATTAAACTGGCTTACGTTTGAACACAGATGTGCATATCATATGGGTTTGCTTATTTTTAAATGTAAAAAGCAGCTCTTACCGATTTATATGTCAGAATTAATAACATTTTCAAGTAATAGTACTTACAGACTCCGTTCTTCAGAACGAAATGAACTCATTCAATTGAAACCACGTACAAATTATTTAAAAGATACATTTAGCTACAGCAGCAATACCCACTGAAATAAGAAACTGTACAACAGTCATATCTTTTAAACGGAACTATAAGAAATTCCTATTCCAACTTCAAAATCCAAATTAAACTGATATTACTGTAATTTTACTGTAATTTTGCGGCCGGATATATAATGAATGCTGATGTTTAAAAACTTTTTACTATTGTGTTTAACTGTTTAACTGAAACATGTGTGACTGATTAGGAATTTTTCCACTGTATAAATGCATCCATCATTAGTTAAAAGATGAGTGTTGTCGGGTTCATTTACGTCATTTGTGTTTTGTTTCATAATGCCATTTTTATTTCAGGATTGTTTCTTTTTTCTTTTCTTTTTTGAAGGCCACATTGAAAATAAGTTAATGTTTCGCATGTCTTAATGTGTTAACCTTCAGTAAATAAAGATATTATTATTATTATTATTATTATTATGCGAATCCATCCACACCAAAATGTCTTTGTACGAAGCCAAACAGACATTTTATCAGTACAGTAATTTTATTGAAAGCCTAATGTTATATCAAGCAGCACTTTCGACATGATTTGAAATAACCGAATAATAGTTGTATTCGAATATGATTATTTTTCAAAATCAACATTTTCAAATGCAAAGTAAGCAGAATACATATTGAAAGATTTTGTTTATTGATGATATGTATGTATTGATAATTGTTTGATTGTTGCACATTCAAAGCAAGCTTGTGTTTGGGCCTCTTACTTTGCCATAAGACAGTATGACCATAAGAATGGTTATAACGAGCTTCTTAGATGTGAGTTTTACTAACTTACAAGTATTAACTTATAATATATGCATTGAGTAGTTCCAATGACTGGTATGTTTCATTTAAGTAGCTGAATTATGGAGTGATTAAAGTAGTGTCAACGTTGTAGCTGTTTGGATTATATGCAATAGATGTAAAATATTTCTGTGACGTTTATTGTACGTTTGTGTAATGTGTGTGCCTTCTAGTTCTGATGTTACATTGGTTTTGCCTACAATGTATAACGAACATAAATGCTGAAAGCGTCTAAGAATGAAACGCATTTTATATCGTATTCAAACAAAACATTGCGCCCACTTTAAATGCAACTGTTTAAAAATGATTTAGTTGTTTACTAAAAATAAAATCTTTAATAAAATTTTCAAGCATGAAGCTATGACTCGGAACGTGTATGCTACGACGACATTGCCTAGCAATACATATTAAAACAAAAAGGACGCCTTAGACCTCTTCTGAAGACGCCTAACAGAATGAAAATGATTGCTAAAAAACAGACATTGAACCATACGGGCACATTATTTATTACAACACTGACTAAGCATTTAGAGATTTTTTACAAACTCCGTAAATGGACATGGTAGATTTATTTTCTCACCGTTTAAATCGCATTTTCACACAAGTAAGAAGGAATTAGTGCAAATACAGGATGGGGATGAAAAATAAATCAACCCTTTCTCGAATTTTACTTCAAAACTGCTGTAGATGGATAGAATAATTAATGATCTAACTAAGAAAATGAATACCAACAACCCTATGTTTATTTCAAAAATAACAATTTTACAGTCATTTTTCGATTTTTATGTCTGCTTACAATTAACGTAAAAATAGTCCGGCAGCGATGTGAGATAAGCGATGTGAGATAAGTTTATCTCACATGGGTAAATGCGCGGAAATATGTATCTCATAGGTGAGAAAAGAACGTGTAGTGCCACTTGAGAGTTGCAACAACCATAATATGCATTAAAATGTGTTTGCGCAGTTCTGTTCTGTATGTTATTGACTTGCATGTAGTTAGATCGGACGTCAAAGTAAATGAAATAAAATGTAAATAGAATGGTGTTTATGCACAATACATACAAAAATGTGCATGGGAGTAAATAAGAAATCAATCAATAATCATTATGATAATATTTGTCTGGCCAACATTATGTAATTGCGTTGGAAAATGATTCTGCTGCAGGCGAAACTATAAAAACGTTGAAGAAAGTGACACATTGGGTAAAGCGGTCAATTCAGATCATTTGTATATCGTTACAGCGTGAATTCGATTAAATTGAGTTGAAATAATGTAATAGAACTTTCATATTTCTAAATCTTATGTTAGGGTGCCAATGGCCCTAAAATAAACAAATTTTATCCTTAGCATTTATATCACCTTGTTTTAAACTTAACATATAAGTGTTCTGCAGTCAGCGACAAAAAAGTGCAGTAGTAATTGAACACGAAAGGTCCTCAGGGACTGGACTATTTGGGTTTATAGTTACATTTATTTGTCGCTGACTGCAGAGCACTTACGTGTAAATTTAAAGAAGGGGAAATAACTGGTCAGGATATAATTTGTATATTTTAGGAAGATAGGCACCCTGAGAGAAGATTTAAAAATATATAAAAAGCTTTTCTAACATTATTTTAAACAAATCAACTTAACTGATTCGGATTAACGCTGTAACGATTTCAAAATAGCTTTTGTGACTGAAAAAATTATGGAAGAACTGTACCTCATCCACTAAATAAGCTATTTTGGGACCCGGTGTAAAATTAGGGTCTCAAAATACTGCAATATATTATATTTGGCATCAAGGTGTAATTCAAATATACACTCAGTTCCAAAAGAAAGTGTGCACTTCTTAATGTTAAATATTTCAATATTTAGCAGACGTATCGGATTCAGTTTTCGCACACTATATCTCATGTGTATTTGTCATCGATCGATTGCAAAATCTTAAATGTTCGCCATATTGTACGTAAACAGATCTCAATTTTGGTACCAAATATATAGGCTTTCAGAAAAGTAGTCGATGAAAAATCATAGAAAACAAAATGCACTCTTTCTCTTGTAATTGAGTATATGACAAAAATATGGAAAAGGGTAAGAAAAACACAATTCTTGATTATTTCATATTCGGGGATCATATTACCCAACCAATTTTAACGGCTTACATTTTTTAAAAAAAGGTAATAGAACCGGTTTTGACCTCTTCAGTATACTTGGTTTAAGGCAAGTGCATCAGTTTGTATAATATTTACGATGTTATGATAAAATATAAATGAAGTTTTACTTGAAATTACAGAGTTGTGTCTTAGAATGCATCCATTTTGTCGCCTATTTTTCGCTGGATGAAGAAATGAATGGATGAATGTTACTAAAATAGGAAAATAAGTACAAAAATCATTCTATTTATTATGTATTCTTATGCATTTTCTAGCATTATAAAGAATAAAACATGTAAATAAAATGTAAAGCGTGGAACAAAGTTGGCAATACACAATTTTTGATTTTTAATTTTTGGGGGTCATATTACCTAACCAACTTTTAAAGACACCATTTTGAGCCAGTGCTGTATAACCATCTTCGACCACTTTGAAATACTTAGTTTTATTCCTTTGCATCAATCAGTTTCAATTTGTAAGATACTATGAACTATAAAAAGTAATCGGTTCAATCATAGATAATGCAATTTTCATTTAAGGGATATATATTTGAGAAAATATTGGACTTTTGTTTTAAGTTATTGAATATTTAAGAATTAACAACAAACCAGGCGTTCTACATTTTGCAGACATTGAGAAAGCATTTGACAGTGTAGGTCACAACTCTATTTGGAAATGTTTTAAATATTTCAATATTGGTGAGACGTTCATAAAATGGGTTAAACGTTTTTTTTTTTAAACGACACAGTAAGTGTTATTACGAACAATGGACATCTCTTTGAACCTATACCTATCAAACGTTGAGTAAGACAACTATGTTCACTTTCGTCCTCTTCATTCGTAATATGCATTGAAGTCCTTTCAATTTTTTGAAAGAATAAGAAATAAAAGGTAAAAATAATGTTGAAATAAAGCAAACTCTGTTTGCAGACGATGCAACTTATGTTAATGATAGAACACAAAAATCCTTAGAGAAATTGATAAAAAAAATACAAATTCAGAAAACACGCTGGGAATGACATTATTGATGACCCTGAAGAAAATATTAATTTAAACCTGGAACCAAAATTTAAAAATTGTTTGAAACAATGGCAACATCGACAACTGACGCTGCTAGGCAAAATCACGATTATAAAAAATTTTGCACTGCCAAAATTGATAAATCCCCTTACAGTGTTACAAATTCCACCTGAACACGTTACGGAAGACATTTTAAAGACCATGTTTGAAATCCTTTGGGAGAACAAACCAAATAAAATTTAAAAAAGAGATATTATCATATAAAATTATGAATAAGGGTCTTTAAAAACAATTAATTTAATGCAATGTCTTCACTCATTAAAGGTAGTTGGGTTAAAAGAATCACAGATGAAAATAATCTTGGCGTATGGAAAGTCTTTTATATTAACGGGATGTAAAACTATGGAGAAACCTTAATATTTGATAATAATATAGTGAACAATAAATCGAAAAAGTAAGCAAAGAGGACAAATTCTTCAAAGATGTTTTGAATGCATGGAGAAAATAAGATCTTGATCAATTGAAAACTCAACAAATAAGGAAACAAATAATTTGGAATAGCAGTAACATAAAAACGCCAATGGTATCGTTTTACTACAAAAGGTATTAAATATTTAGAACACTGTTTGAAGATAAAAGGTTTCTATCTAACACAAAAGATAGCAATTTAATACGTTACAAGTATTCCGAAAACTATCCAAACAAAATCAATTAAAGAAATGAATTAAAGTATTTCAACTGACACTGGCTCATTACTCAATAAACGAAGCCGTTATTCATTGTTGATCCAATAGCTCTTAATATTCCCGTGAACAGCGTACTCACTTAAACATACATTTTTGTTTTGACCTCTATCATTTTCAAGGTTAAAACAAAAGCCCCTATGGATTTTTAATACGTAATATATATCGGGTTCTTATATCTCCTCCCGCCGAGTCACGTTGCGTTTTGTAATTTGGTGCGTACACTTTGAAGTGCATAATTATGATAGTACTGCCATTCAACATCGCTAAATTCCAAAATTTATAAATTTGGTAAATCATCATTTACATGATTTGAGCAATTAAACAATACAAATATATTATATAGCAATTATGTGACGAAATCGTTTGCCTAGGATATAACTCTTTTATTCCTTGATTGATTGCTTTAATATTTTGTACTAGTGTTAAGAAATATGACATTGACCTTCAGTTTGACTGTCTATATAAAAACAGAACCATTAGGTAATTATCAGTTTGGCAATAATATGGCAATAATATTGGTTCCTTCGTATGGAACACACTGCAGTAAAGTACGTATATAAGTTATATAAGAACACTAAACGGGTATTGAAATTGTTTTAACCTTGACAATGATAGAGGTCAAGACAAAGTGTGAACACTGTTCACAGGAACATTAAGCAACAAAATGATAAAACTCTGCAGATGAACTATAAAGTTGCTCAATCAAATACAGTTTTTGTAGTAGTGAGCCTTTTTTAAGTAAAGCCATTTGAAATAAGTTTAAGGTAGCTATCGATGCTAATTTGCTTTATCCATTTTTATGCATTATCATATGTTCAATTGAATTTCTACATATAAGCGAAATCAAAGATGATGAAAAAATAATTAAAACGTGCTTTATGAACCGTCAAAGTTGATCGGTACGAATTCCAACAGCTTTGCGCTCTCTGTGTGTCAAAAACCGATCATAGCTCCGCCCCGTTTGAAGCGCCGGTAAGCGATTATCAATAAACGGGTAGAGTCAAGATGTTAGATGTGTACGCTTAGCAATTCAGAAATTATAAATTAAATTGTTTTTATTTGTATTAGTAAACATGGGAAACAAGAGAAACAAAAGGCAAAAAATTAAATAGGATTTTGTTATAATTCGAACACATTTGAAATAATTCTAGTCAAAAACATTTATCCACAAAAGTACAATTTAACTATCACAGTATTCAAATGAATTTGCGTTCTTGACAAAGTCATTCTTTTTAACAATGTGCAGAACCTTTTATTATATTATATCTAATAATGTGTATAAAACAGTTGCGAAGGCCAGTGCATGATAGTTGTGCTTATTATTTACAGATGTTGCCAAATTTTATTCATCGCCTTATTAGCTCAGATTACTAAACGAATTACTTTTTCCGGATAAAATCGGAATTTAAACTAATAAAATTTGTTTAAATTTATATCAAAAACCATTAACATCTTTTCAAGTTGTTTACAACAGCTTCGAGTGTAATAATTATTAGCTCGACTTTTCTATGAAAAGGGGAGCCATCCTACTCGCCCCGGCGTCGGCGTTGGCGTCACACCTTGGTTAAGTTTTTCGTACCACCCCACTTTATTTCAAAAGTATTAGAGGTATGGCTTTGAAACTTACCATACTTGTTTACCATCATAACCTCCATCTACAGACAAGAGTACATAACTCTGTCAAGGTTTTTGACAGAATTATGGCCCTTTTTTGATTTAGAAAGTGTATTGAGCTTGGTTAAGTTTTTCGTACCACCTCACTTTATTTCAAAACCATTGGAGGTATTGCTTTGAAACTAACCATACTTGTTTACCATCACGACCTTCATCAACAGACAAGAGGACATAACTCTGTCAAGGTTTTTGACAGAATTATGCCCCATTTTGACTTAGATTGACTTAAATTACATTACATGAGTACATATAATATAGTTCCGAAATTAATTCTTTCACCTCTTCGGTTACACTCTGCATCATCTGTACATCTGCCTAATAACAACAGTACTTTTTTAAGACATACACCATCTATCTGCCTTTCTCCTTTAAAGCTACATTCTGCACAGTCATTTTATATTCCACGTACTCATTTTAATTCTCCAGCTGTTTTTCGTAATAATCTACGTATTCGTCTATCACCTTTAACTTCTACTATACTGAAGAAATATAAAATAAAACATACAAATTTTCCGCAGAGATGTAGAGGTTACCGTTCTATTAACAAGTGCAATGCTAAGAGGTGCGGTTGTTGCAATCATTTATCGCACAGGTCTACAATTACCTCAAATGTTAACGGCAGAACTTTTAATGTGGTGCTTAACTCTGACGTTGATTGAAATGCGTCCCACATGATTTATGTACTGACTTGAAACGCACCCAATTGTGGTATTCAGTATGTTGGGCAAACTGGGCGATCTTTAAAAATTCGTTTCCGCGAGCATTCTTACAAAATGCGAAGTCGGAACAAGTTCACTACATTTTTATATCAACACTTTCGTAAATCTGGCCATACAATTGATCAGGTAACCATTCAGCCAGTAGAGCAAATCGTCTATGATATAAATTGTACATCTAGTTTTAAAATCAAAGCCAGACATTTATTCTGATGGAATTAAAAATTCAAATGGATTAAAAATTTACAGCCACCGTTTCCGTTGGGCTTAAATGATAATATTTATCAAGAAGGTAATATCTCTAAAAACCCTGATATCGATATATTTTCAATTTTAAATATTAGGAAACGTAAATCTAGGTCTCATGGAATTAGACGCAATGGTAATATTAAGCGCAAATCAAAAGTCAATATTTCTGTTGCAGACCTCGATATAATTCTTTCAAACTCTGGTAGACATTCAATGCTTTCTCGTCTCACATCTTTATCTATTCAGTCTCTTAAAAAACTAGACGAGGAAGCGGACCAGTACGTTATTCAAACAGATCCGTTTTACACTGTGTCATATCTTATCCAACATTACACACAACACGTTCTCCGTCCACACATTGACACTCAATCTGATCATGATAGACATTTTCTTAAAATTCATTTCATTAATAAAGGTATTGACTTCATCGATGTACCTAGTATATTTCGTGATAGACGTCATTGATTCTGTGCCTAAGTATTTCCGAAACTCCGAAGTTCCTATTATCTGTTATAAATATAAAACATCTGTTAGAAATGTTATATTCAATTACAATAAAATTGTTTCCGACCTAGATGTTCAAACAAATACCCCTTCTTACTGCGAATGTAAAAACTCGAAATTTTGCTATTCAGATGCCGGTCATGTCATCACTGGTAATTTTGATATTATTAAAGACAAGCGTATTCGTAATTTATTCTTTAAAGGACCAAAATACAGAATTCCTTCTACTATTGATTTTCATGCTTGTCGTGGTCATATTGCGGAATCCATCGAAACTTTTTGTGTTAAATGGTGTCGTCGTGAGAATGCTGATCCAAATGCATTAACGTCTTGGAAACGAAGTATTTTTAACATTGTCGATTCTCGTATAAAATTTTACCAAACAAATGAACACCTACTTCCATCAAAACCCAAGTTTACTTTAAGACATCTGAAAAAGGAAATCCAAGAATTTCATTCTAAGTATGTCTTAGTTCCAGCAGACAAGGCGGGCAACAATATTATCATCATTTGACGCCTACATTATATTAATGTTTTACAAAACGAACTAAATAGCACTAAAGCTTATATATTGAGTCCTTCCGTTGAACAAAATGTGGTCACTGATCACATCAGTGAAGTTTCTAATTTGAAAGTTCGTATAGATGATCAACATATTAAACTTCCTACTATGTACTGGATTCCTAAATTACATAAACAACCATATAAAGCTCGTTTCATCGCTAATTCAAGCTCTTGTACTACTACAAATATTTCAAAACTATTAACATCTTGCCTAACTGCTATAAAAGCCCACGTGAAAAGATATTGTGATAAAGTATACGAAAACTCTGGTAAACATTTATTTTGGTCGATCAAAAATTCTGGCGAAATCCTGGATAAGTTTAAAGTTAATAATTACAAAGTAACTTCAGTCAGTACATACGATTTTTCTACTCTGTATACCACTTTACCACATAATTTGATAAATGACAAGCTAACTGCCCTAATTCAAAAGACTTTTGCCAGGGAGAATGTTACATTTCTCGCCTGCAATTTCGATAAAGCTTTTTTTACTAGCTGTATTGTTAAACATTATACTATGTGGACCTGTGACGAAGTTTGTAAAACCCTTTCCTTTTTATTGAACAACATTTATATAAGGTTTGGGAATGCAGTTTTCAGACAAGTAATCGGTATTCCCATGGGAACAAATTGTGCACCCCTTGTCGCAGATTTGTTTTTATATTGTTATGAAAGAGACTTTATGTTGAGTCTTTCTCCAGACACGCAGGCAGACATTATCACTGCTTTTAATAATACATCACGCTATCTGGATGATATTCTTAATATGGATAACCCGTTTTTTGGTCAATTGGTGGACACTATTTATCCCCGGGAACTCCAGTTAATTAAAACTAACAATTTGGATACTGGTGCTTCATTTTTAGATTTACATCTCTCTATTTATAACAATATTATACATACCAAAATTTATGACAAGAGGGATGATTTTAATTTTAGTATTGTAAATTTCCCCCATTTGGATGGGGATGTACCTCATGCTACATCTTATGGGGTATACATTTCTCAGTTAATTCGGTTTGCCAGAGCGTGTAGTTATGTTGAGGATTTCAATGAACGTAATCAATATATTACAAATAAACTTCTTCTACAGGGCTACCGTTATTACAAATTGCGTAAATATTTTGCTAAATTTTACTATCGTAATTCTGATTTGGTTTTGAAATTCAATAGTAATCTAAAGACTCTTCTGCGAGAAGGTATTTCAAAACCCGATTTTTATGGGGATGTGGTTTACAAACTTCGTAAGATTTTGGGTCATGGCAATTTTCCAACTGTATTTGCTAAAATTATAAAACGTTTTGTTAAAAGAGGTTACGACCCTACTGTTTTGAGACACACCGCATGTTTGGTGTTCAACCCGTTTACAGATGGACGCTATGCTTCCCTCTTTGATTGTGTCTGACGGAAGAGGGGGAGGACTCTGTGATGGGCAGTTTTTAAATCCCACTGGGACGAAACTGTTTTGATTTCTGACCTCTGGCCTGTTTCGTCGGGCCCTTAAGGGTGTTTCTCTTGGTGCTCTGCCTTCTGCAAAGGCATTGAGTACATACGTTTTTTGGTTCTCAAGGTTTGCTTTTTATATATTTATACACGAGCATTTTTGTGTTTTACATACCATGCCTTTTGTTTCCATTGCGTGTGTTAGAGATTCACCTAGCAGGGATTACTTTTATTTACACTGTCCTGTGACTTTGGAACATGGTGGGGGTAAGAGTGAGGTTGGGTGCGCACCATAAACCGGTTTAAGCTCCCCAGTGGTGTTTTTGCCACTGACCGTTCCAAGGCGGTGCCCCACTGTGTTCCTTTAATTGTTCGTTTTGTCCTCGTGTGTTTGCTTTGTGTGCTGGTGTGTGTTGGTGGTGGTGTGTGTGTGTGTGTGTGTGTGTGTACATGATTGTGTGTGTGTTTCGTGTGTGTGTGCGTGTGTGTGTGGGTGTGTGGGTGTGTGTTGGTGGTGTGCACTTCTGGGTGCTGTGGGGCTCGTTTTGGGGAGGCTGCGTTTTTGGTGCGTGGCGTTCCCTGTTTGATATTATTTTTGTTTTTAGAAAATACATTGAATATGGGTAAAATCCACTTATTGCCTTAACCCTTTGAGATATTGCTTTGAAACTTTTAATGCTATTTCACATCATTACCCCCATCTGTACGCAAGAGAAGGTAACTCTGTCAGGGATTTGTTTTAAAAATTAAGGCCTTTTATCGACTTAGAATCTTGGTTAAGTTTTTCGTACCAGTCAACTTTTTGACTGAACTGTTTGAGATATTAATTTGAAAGTTGGAATACTTGTTTACCATCATGATTCCCAAACATGGGCAGGAGAAGGTAATTCTGTCAAGGATTTTATTTGAATTATGGCCCTTTTTGACTTAGAAACTCAGTTAAAATTTTCATTCTTGTCCACTTGTTAACTTAACCATTTGAGATATTACTTTGAAAGTTGGAGTACTTATGTACCATCGTAAGACCTATCTGTAAGCAAAAGAAGATAACTCTGTGAAAAATTTTCTTGATTTGTACTTAGAAATTCCTAGTTAAAGTCTTGTGTGCCCTTAACTGTCAAAGTTTTGTTTTATTGGCAAGCACTAAAAAAGTCGAGCACGCTGTCCTACTGACAGCTCTTGTCAATTACCCCGCTGACTCTAGTTCTCGTTCAACTTTCTCCATTTTCCCCGCTGTGTACCTCAAATACTAAAGATATTCACGTGACCGTCTTGTCGAAATACCGTAGTGGCAATAAATCACATAGAAATAGTAGTAATTCCCGCGTTAAAATGATACTGTGGGCGGATCTTGTAATTTTTCTGATTTGACAGGGTAAAGTATTGTATGGATGAACATATAATTGTATTTACGTATAATTGGATGCATTTAAACGGGTTTTATTTCATATAATCCAATCAAATTGTGTGTGTCGTTAGAAATCGGCATTTTTTTTACACTTACTTCGGAGGAAGATATGTTAACTTTGAACAAGCATAATTTGGTTAATTAGGGGTCGATTAACATAGGATGGACCAGTTTAAAGAGAATTTAAAGGTCCGATTGATTGAAAATTTCATCTGTTAATATTTTGTAAGCCATTTGTTAATTAAGTGCACTGAACCCAGTTGGGCGGAAATTTTCGACAAGAAACGTGTTTATTGGGACATAAATCACCAATACAAATTGGCCGGTATTTCACCGAAACGCAAATATTACGATCCTCGGCGACTTCCGTAAAATATCGGAAAAGTTTCCGTGTGACGTCACTTGCAGGACTCGAGAAAGATCCGTTACATTGATTATAGTAAAAGAGCACACAAAACTCGGTGTAAAAACGCGATTAACTTACTATTTAAATTATTTTTGTAAATGGGAGGCGCCTAGTGTGTTCTGGGTGGATGCAGCAACAAATTGAGTGAGAGAATAAGCCTACACCAGTAACCTTGGAACTCTAATATAAAAAGTCAGTGACTAAGACAATAGGGACGAACCGCAGTCGAATGAAATTTGTCATTCTTATAAAACACCCCGGCGTGACTATCAAGCATACATAATACGAATTATATATGTTTTTATGGTCGGCCCGGGGTGTTTTATAAAAACAACTTTTCGGGTCCGAACTTCATGTGACTGTATGACGAACGTTTCAAAATTCTAGAGTAGCAACTGCGTGAAACGGCCAAGCGTTGAAAGTCATGCACGACATAAAGACAGAAAATGTATTTATAATTCGACCTTTGTAGAATGATCTCGATCTATTCAATTTAAGTATTTTCAGAAGGAATAAGTTTCTTATAAAAAGATTTAGACTTTGTTTGTTACAAACTTTTCCAATCTAGAACTTCACTTCTATAACTTAAATCATGTCAAATTACATCATATACGAGGATGTTAGGTTGAAACTTTTGTTATAAAATGTATTTTATTATAGAATATTATGATAATATTTAAGACACATGTTTTTAAGATCTAGTCTTTATAACAAAAGCTGGCAGTTATATTTAAAATCATTTTAAAAAAAATAATGTAGAACAAAGGCCCTATATAGAATATAACTGTTACTCTACTAGAAGTTTAACTTTCACGGTGCGGAACACTCCAGTAATCCATAAAAGGTTTAAATTCTTAAACAATATCTCGTTTTAACAACGTTGCCATGGTAAATAATTAACGTAGATCTTACCATTGAAGGAATTACAGTTAATCTAGCTCAAGGGCATAAATCACAACAGTGGGTGCGATATGATTTGTTGTTAATTGGCGCCCCCTGCCAGCAATCTAACTGGTCACACATTATTGCATATTGCACACTGGTCAATTGCATTTGATAATTACACAACAATATACAACAACAAAAACAACAACAATATAGTTTATTAACATGCAAAGTGCCCAATTAAAATTATGAAACCATTATATTTGTTTTCAAGTTTCAATCTTGAAAAGCATAAATAGAGCTATATACAACTTGATAAAAAGCAATTCAGCAAAATAAAGTTTTCAGCAACCCTATAAATGTTCAGAAAGTATATCTTTTTGGTTGCCGATGACACATTTTATGTACTCGAATGAAATATTTTTCTTAAAGTGAAATTTGACACGTATTTAGGTAGATATCGCGATTTTAATTATAAAGAGTTTTCAAATAGATTTGCGTCAGAATTGTTTTTAACCAACAAAATCGTGTAACCTATTTTGATTTACATTCTTAATTCAATTGTAAATCTAATTCTTTATACTACCCACAAGAAAACGTGTCATGGAAAACAAAGCTCATCATTTTAGATATTGTAATTAGATCGAGCATTTGTGTTCTCATTTTCATCATCAATGGAAATTTAATATCGTCCATATTTGTATAGTTTGTAACTCACGTGCATGCGTACATTTAGATCGTTTCGATACATTTGCATGGTAATTTTCTTACACATTTAAGAATGACACATAAATTTCATTTTGATAGAAACAAACAGAAACAGAAGTTGGTGCCATTTGCATATAAAAAAACTCGACATAACTGCTGTATCTTTATACTTTAATCAAATAATTTTATAATATTACACGGACTTCGTTCTATACGTTACCATGGTTACGGGCTCAAAATATCTTCATCTGTACTCTCTGAAGATGCCTAATAAGATGAAATTATCGCTTTCGTTGTTGTTAGAGTACCTGTTATCGGACACGATTGTACTGCAAATGACGTCACTCCAGGCTAGCGATTCCGAAACTGCCGCTCGTAGGTTTCCGGAAATATTATCGTCACTTTCCGTACAGGTGTGTTTTTTGAGAACTTTATGGACTTACGGACAGGTAACCACTCAGTATTTTTCGTTAAAAATTGTCACATTTGCATTTGCTGACGAATAATATTCAAATGATAAAAAAAAAAATTTCAATCAATGGGACCTTTAATTACGGAGGGATCCGTGTCAGGAATTTTTGATTAATTGGTCAAGGGATTAATAATCGTTAAATACGTAACAAGCGGCCAGAAAAAAAGGCTGAAATTTCTTTGATGTTAAATATTTTTTGTTTGGAGAATAATATGGAAAATCTGTGACACGGATCCCTAGACATTATAATTATATACATCTTTTACGAATTTGGTGGTAAAAATCGAAAAAAATGGCTTTAAAATCGCTGTTCAAAATATTACGAAATATATAAAATATCATACTATATCAAAGGCCAAAAACAAAAACAAGTTTAAAAAATCATGAAACGACTTGTTTTAGTCATAATCTATATAAAAGATACAAAATATATAATACAATTATTGTCTAAATGGGTAATTTAACTGCACTGAACCGACCATAGATCGCTACCTTAATTAATAGTGTCATAGTTAGGTTTATTTATCTCGAACTTACGTAGGAAACATGGTAGTAGACTAAACTGATAATTAAGACATAATGCATAACTTTCTGACTCCTAATGTTTCCTCCGTTTTCCCTATTCTAACTTTTTTGTTTCCTCATACCAAGAATATTTCTCTGTCTTTCGACTGCAACTATGGACCATTAATATTTAACAAGTTATTTAACTTTGTAAGTTTTTAGAGTTTTTAAGAACTTTTCATCGTGAAAAGAAATAAGGTTCATAATGTGGGTCCCACACATAGGATATTGTTTTCGTGACCTACACATAGTAATTTATATATTTTTAAAACATAATTTTCTTGGCCAACTTTTGCCAGCTATTACATCATATAAATGATGTTCTACGCCCTTTATACCGATAGATATAAGTAAGATATCATAAAAACTGTTACCTGAATCGAGGTTTTGTGACATTTCCGGAACCCAGACAAAGCCAGAATAGTCGCCTGGGATCGGTACCATGAGAAAGATAGCGTAAAAAGTGTAACCTGGATTGCAGTTGGTTGACATTTCCGCAACCTACACATACTTGTAGCCAAAAAAGTCTCGTTCGATCGGTACCAAGTTAGTAAAGAAATAAAAGCAATGAGAAATACTAAAACATGAAAACTATAACGTCGCTTAATTTTGTATCGAATGGTGATGCATGTGGATTCAATCTTTGTGATCTGGATATTGAGTGGTGGCGGAAGCCAAAACTGTGTTTACAGAATGTGTCTTAATTATACATTTTGAATGTTTTTATAGTTCTACAACGCTGAAATTGAAGCAACTGGTAATTTCAAGAGAACCAAGAACGACAGTCTTACTGTAATCATCCAGTATTATGACTTAATTCCACTCCAAGCGAAGAAAAACAAAACCAAGATTGTTAAACGTAAGTTAAACATTTTCTTTCTCAAAACATGATGGTAATAAACATGTAGAATTTTTATACAGTTGAATATATCATAATAAATCATAGACCTAGCGACCTGGTCTACCCGGTGAGAAGTAAGTAGGGCCCAGGGCCACAGATACAGGCACATTGATATGTTGTACATTTTATGCATGGATAAGTAGCAAAAATGTATGTATTTTGTGCCTTTTTTCATATAACGTAGAAATGTTTGTAGATCACTAATCTAATATTTTTATGAATGATAAAAATCAGAATTCGAATAACGGAAATATAACCGCAAACCGCCAGATCATATATATGTTCAAAATTGCTACAGAGCTAACCAAAGTAAGACTCTTCTTTGTTTCAGTTGTATATATCGGACTTCTAGAGTTATAATATAAGGTTTGCTGACCTGAAGGCTGTCTCTTATAAGGTTACAGAGACAAAGACTCTAGACTTTATCATTGCTTAATATGTTGATTTTCAGCATTTTATTTGGTAACCTATATTCTTTAAAGACAGTTCAAATGTGATATGATAAATGTGGCGATATTCAGTCTTAGCCAATGATGACAACCTTTTGTTTCTCATAATCAGCTACTGTATAGTACCCGGTTCACCTGTTGCTCGATCGAACGATCGAGTACTCGGTTAGCAAAACAGTACACTTATCATATTTCAAATTTGGGATCGTTATCCAAACACGCCAGATGATGTGCGAAAGTTCTTTTGTTTGATCTGCTTAAACATGCAATATACAAATTGACAATTTGACATGCAGGTATTGCTATGATTCTATGCCGCTTATAATTTTAACGAAACAGTATAGACATACGATTCAAGATGAAGTTTTCACAGTTTGTTTAAACTAAAGTGTATGGTGTCGCCTTTGCGTTTGTTCAAGCAACTGTTTATGCAGGACTTGTAATTTGAGGTCTTTATAAGACTCAACAGAGAAAATGTAGTTCATTTTTTGTAAATCGTATAAAATTTAGTGGTTTTTAAAGTCTCCTTTCAAACTATCTCAGTAATCTGTACACAGGTGTCTCAGGCAAAATCGTCTGCATTGAAGTACTCCAAATGGCTCAAAACAAAAAAAAACAAAAAAATAATATCAAACAGGGAATGCCACATACCAAAAACGCAGCCTCCCCAAAATTCAAAGATAGTCCACTGATCTATCATATGTCGATCACGTGAATAATCGTTTCCAAATACTCGAGTTCTCGATTGGAAGAAGGATCGAGTACTCGTATATTCAATTTGGTACTTGTTGCGATCCGCTATGTGCACAGTAGATTAAAGCTGATAAATGATGATGTTCTTAATTAACACTGTTTAGTATTTAAGAAGATTGATTATATTTTCTTATGCTTTGTTTAAGAATATGTGCATGTTAAATATGGGTTGAGGTTAGTACATTTTAGTGATAAGTATTAATAGGAATGTTTGCATTTTCGTGTTCAAATGGATATGTAAATACATTACTACATAAGTTTACTTTCGCTATTGCCTGAGAAAATGATTCAGTATTTCTCTTCGACATACATTTTAGGAATCGAGGCATACTGTACCTCATTCAAACGATTGAAACAAAGAAAAACAATAAAAAAGCAAGTTTTATTAGGTTAATTGTTTGGGCAGAATATAACACGTAACAAAATAAAATAACTGCCTTTTTGTGATAAATAGTTCAGTTTTTGGATAATAAACTATTTTCCTAAAAACACACAAAAAAAGGAAATATGCAATAAATGAATATTTCTACATATCAATAAATTTATAACGTCTAATAATTGAACTAACTGTCCATTCTAAAGACACAAAATCATCCAACTGCAGTGTCTTATCTGATAAGGGGCCATAAAACAATTGAGTGATTAGACCTCCTGTGGTTTGCGTTTCATAAAAAATCGAATTAAAAAATAAAATTATTCACGGCGCTTTTTAAAAAAAAGTCTCGACTTTATTGTACGTCTTCTTCAGGTACTTTTTTTTTGCACAACACATTTATCCAACATAGAAGCCCAGTCGGTCGCTAGCGCTACCTCTTGTGAGTTTCTATATTGTATAAATTTCTCTATTTAGCCTCTAACAATTACGTCTTCTCCAGGTGCAGTAAAATACAATGTACATAAGAACAAACAAGTAACGTCACGTCCGCTAAATTTCCGGAGGTGTTGCGCAGGGCGGAATAATTCACGAGGGCAAAGCCCTAATTCGCAGGCACATCACCAACGGGAAATGCTTCCGTTACAATAAAGCATTTTAGGTAAAAGATTATTTCGATTCCTACAAGCCGAATAAGGGCATTTATAGTGGCTTTTGGAATGTCACTCCCCTGTTTTGGGCCACCATTCATACAAACTTATTATAGTTTAATCATCTTATACATAAGATCTGTAAAGTACTTGGCTGTGTCAGCGCTAAACTGAAACTATACAACGTTTACACATGGATATTTAACGTCAGTAGGATGACGTTAACATTTTTCATTCATTGTTTGATCTCTCGAAATACAAACACATGGCAATTAATCCTTAATTCTTTGGCAATTTTAAAGGAAAACAGGATGAAGTTTATTCTAAGGCTTAACTGTTGCAATCAAAAATAAGTTTTAGTTTCAAATTAGTTACTTCTATTAATTAATATTACATCTCCTGCGCGGGAGTAAATTAGAAAAGTCGGAAGGAGCTTCTTTCGTGTCGAATCTTCGCTTACTTGTCAGTTTGCTTTATTCATATTAAAGCACTCGGATTGACAATAGAAATATGCCAAAGGCATATTTGTATATACGGTATACCAGTATATTGTTGCATAAAAATCGAACTATTTCATAAGCAAAATGTAAACACAAGTTGTTCGGATGATGTCAGGTAAACACTTTCCCTGAAAAATATCGGACAATCTCATCCCTGCGGCTCGGAGAATGTCTGAATACTTCCCTGTGTAGTGGTATGTAAGAATTTGCTTTGTGCTTTCATTATTCTTGTAGTGGTTAGGATACTATAGTGCAGTTGTGTGGAACTTTAATTTGAGTAGACTTGTTAATAATATGTAACGTGTATCTAGCTGTATGATTCAAGATTCACATCGTTTCACGCCTAGTCAATAGTTTGGGTTTTGGAATGTTTGACAAGCTATTTTTGTTTAAGGGGCCAAGAACATCTAAGACATGGATCAGTATAAATATAGTACTACTATTGTATCCTCCAATGACCGATGCCTAAATCAAGGTTTATCCCTTTTAACTCATTTATCCGAAAGCCTTAATTTAAAGTTCTAAACAACAGCCATTGTCTACAATAAGGTTTATCCCCTTTTAAATTATTTCTCCGAAAGCTTTCTTAAATTTCTAAACAACAGCCAATCTAATATCAAGGCTAGTCCATTTTAAACGATTTATCCTAACGCCCTGACCTGTCAAAAGAAAACCATGGTGTATAAACTTAAGACATGCATTGTTTTTATGTGTAAATCATGACCGTTTACACAGTATTACAATATCATTCACAAGAGTTAACGACCGAATACATTTACTTTTAAAATTCAAATTATCTTCCATCTAGCCCAATATTAAACAGTTTGAACCATAAAGTATATCGATGAACCAAAAGGTCTATACAAGTATATGCTCAGTAAGATTATGTAAACAGTTTATCGGAAATTGCTTGGTAGTGTTATATTTATTCCACGATAATTATTCGGATTGGTTTAAGCTCCCCAGTGGTGTTTTTGCCACTGACCGTTCCAAGGCGGTGCCCCACTGTTCCGTTAATTGTTCGTTTTGTCCTCGTGTGTTTGCTTTGTATGCTTGTGTGTGTTGGTAGTGTATGTTTGTGTGTGTACATGATTGTGTGTGTGTGTGTGTGTGTGTGTGTGTGTGTGTGTGTGTGTGTGTGTGTGTGTGTGTGTGTGTGTGTGTGTGTGTGTGTGTGTGTGTGTGTGTGTGTGTGTGTGTGTGTGTGTGTGTGTGTGTGTGTGTGTGTGTGTTGGTGGTGTGCACTTCTGGGTGCTGTGGGGCTCGTTTTGGGGAGGCTGCGTTTTCGGTACGTGGCATTCCCTGTTTGATATTAGTTTTGTTTTTTTTTGGTCTCCTGTCTTATGAATTGGTAATATAAGCATGTGTCCATATTTTAGGAAATAAAACCAAATTAAACACTTTATTAAACGATATGGTCAACTAAGATATCAAAAATATAGATGCTATATTCATTAAGTAAGCTATCACTTGGCCAAAAAAATTTATTTCGATTTAAACTATCAAGTGATTACAATGCAGGTCACCTTTTTATTGAAATTGTCTATGTCATCGATTACAATGGCTGTAATATCAGAACAAATAATTGTGTCGAAATGGATTTTTACCAAAGTAAGACCATCTATACAAGTATTATATAACAACACCCCCACAGTTGGCTCATCTATGTTTAACTTTTATATAGTAATTGAAACACGTAAAATCTATAGGATATATATTATACTTTGATTCAGTCCATGACTCAGGTTGTATGATTATATCATATTAAATAATTTTACAAAAAAAATCAGAATTACTCGGTATACACTCAGTTTGTCCACTACATTTCCAGACTTTTACTTTCAGTCCTATCTCCGAACACCCTAAGTCATTTAACCGGTTTACCATCAATAAACAAAGTAGCAAACAAGTTCCAAACATTTTATCATTGTTGGCTTTTTCAGTTTCTGGTGTCAAACGATTTTTTTGTAACAACTCAATCTGGAAAAAGGTAGTACCCTGTGCACTCCAACTTCGGGCATTGTTTGTGTACAATTACCCAAGCTATAAAAAAGGCGAATTTGCATAGAGCTACTATTTTTCGGTTTGAGAGTTTTCATGGTCTTTTTTTGTGTGTACCAATCCTATGTGCTCACGCAATGTTAAGGAATCAGTCAGTTGTTTTGGAAACAACTAAAGGTGTGTTACTAAGTGCTTGCGTAATCTGCCGGTTTCTCATCTTAAACTACCGTAATTCAACCGAATATCAAATTGTTTCTTATTACATTTCATCCCTCAGACTAGCATTTCAACTGTTGATCTGGTCATCTTTCCCAGTTAGTACAAATAAAAACACTGTGTACCCATTCATCATTTTTGTGACCTTTTCACTTTTGTATTATAAAGTATAGATACCTGCTTGTGTTATAGAAAGTGCTAGTTTCAAACCTCAGTTTGGACTGTCAAACTACACAAATGAAGACGGACAAACACTATACACATACAACATTTCAAAAGATCTTATTGCTAACGATCTACAGGGAGTATTAAAAAGGTACTTCACATCTAAGATTATTGATTTTTAAATCTGTACAGGTAAATATATTTAAGCATATAAAGACTTTTCAAATCAAACTTACCTGAAGATGAACGAAAGGAAAACAATTCAAAACAAGAAGTGATAGTAAAACTATTCAGGCGTGTGTGAATTTAAATACAAAATGAAGTTAAGACACATTTTCATATAACTAACCTATTATTGTAAAACAATTTCGAAAAATCACGAAAATACTGTTTATATAGAAGATTGCGAAGAGAAACGTTATTCTGATTTTACATTAAAGTTGAATTTTATTTTAATCAGAGTGTTTGAAGTCAATCTAACATTTGCCCTTCATGCTGTTCGAGTAGATGAAGATGATGATAAAGCTGTGTGCCACCAAATTCAAGGAAACGTAAGTCATGGCTGCCATTTATTTATGTTTATCATGTAAATGAGTACTGACAATTGTAAATAAGTTAATGTTGACAGATACAGTAAATAGGCATACTTCCAAATATGCAATATTCTGTAACCAATCTCGTACTTTAGAAATTACAGTTTTCATACATTCAAACCACAGGTGGAAGGAACATACCTTTGACTTTTTTTTCTTAAGCTAATGCTTTTTTCTATGCATTTTAAAATTGATATCAGAATAAATATATAAAAAAATGAAAAAAAAAATTTGTTTCTTCATAGCTCTTTACTATAGACTATAGTAAAGAGCTATGAAGAAAAAAAAAAATTTTTTTTCAATTTTTTTTTTTATTTATTCTGATATCAATTTTAAAATGCATAGAAAAAAGCATAAGCTTAAGAAAAAAAGTCAAAGGTATGTTCCTTCCACCTGTGATTCAAACGATGTTTGAACACATTTAGCCGACAATAATCTTTATCGCAATAAGCTTCGGAAAATACGACATGTACTAAAGAACGTATCTCTATTATTATTCTGCTATTTTATACACATTATTATTTCACTAAAAGAGATAAATTCATATGCTCGTATTTCAGGTGTCATTCCATGATCAGGATCAAGATGGTATGCTTTTGCTGGAGTTAAAAACAAAGGATGTATTCTTTAAATGTGAAGATTTGGGTTTCTTTGTTGAAGGTACAGAAATAACTGTAAAGAAATCTATACATTAAAATATTAAAAACATGTTGAAAATGTGCATTTGGCAAACCATTGATCATACAATTTTACATACTGTATAAAAATTGTTTTTAGCGGGGATTTATTTTGACTATTTTGGCGGTCATAATTGTTTGCGCCAATTCTTAACACCGTCATTATAAATCACAACAGTTATAAACCACTGCCAATAATAAGACTGTGAAACTGCTTATTTAACTAGTCTTTAATGGAACACAATCTGGTAAAAATTACCGGTTGTTAACAGTTATTGCAAACGTGTGAAAAACATGTGCCATGCATTTGTAATTATATTTATCAAAACCATATTTTACATTGTAATTTCACCTATCGACTCTCTTATCTTTACCTTCATAGCATTGTTGTCACACGTTAGGCGAAGTTACAGGACATGTGTATGAAATTTACTGAAGATTTAAAGCGACATACAGTACTTAAATATGTATAATCATCTTAGCAGCCTTATTCTTCTGCGTGTAAGTCTAGCTGTTGGTGAGTGCTATGTTTGATGATGTTTATGGATCACTTTATCTGTTTTCTGTTTTACAGTTTCCCTTCAATGTTATGAAGATGCAACTACAAATGCAATATTAGTTATAATATTTGCTATAATTACAATTATCCTAGATAGTGTAATTTTCGGTCTGGGAATTATCGTTTTGATTGTAAGTACAAATAAAATGGTATTCTTGTTTTTGCAAGTTTAATTAAAATTGAATGACTTTAAACAATGTTTTAAATCAGTGTAACAAAAGGTAATATTTTCCAGGAATGCTTCTGTTACATTGTAGTTTCAATACTTTGTCTTTGGTTTAATTTACGAATGCATGATTCTATATTATGATACTGTGTATTTGGTCGAAACGTCTTCTTTTACCAAAATTAATTTCAACAACATTTTACCAGAGACCTTTCTAAAAACAGGCCCTAGTAATGTTGTTATATTGCCTCAATTTTATCTAAATATTACCTTAAATATATTATTTCCTGTAAGCAAAATCCGTAGCCAGACGGTCAGATCTTTTTTTATTTAAAATAATTCATTCACCTTTTTGTATCGTATACAAATGTACACCTTACACAATTTATTTTGCACAAATATCAATACTTACAAATATATTAAAACAAAGGCATATGATTTGAACCTACAATTTCAGTTATTTGTTCACAAAAAATATGGTTGTTTCATTTTTTTTAAATATTTGAGCAAGAGTAACATCTCTGATTTAAATAGGTTAAATATATTAAATGGATTGCTTCTGTTCTCACTAAGGAAGTATGCTTTAAAAATGCAAAACCCTAATACCGCCAGAATAGTGTAAAATTAGAAATCTGTTGGATAAACCTTCTGTACCGAAATTTGAAACCCTCATATTCATTACAAATAATAAACCATTGAATGATTTTGCCAAATATTTATATTATGCACCTAAAGAAAGAACGTGATTGTACCTATTTTATTGATGTTGAGACTACGCGAGTGTAAAATGTTTCTAAATTCTTGATCTAGACCAATGATTTAGTCGTTGTTTTCGCCTTCCGATAAGGCTAACTGTATTATTGGTGGTACTATGTTAGTTAATAAACATTATGACTACTATCCTGAATCACGTGTACCTTATTTTATTCTACAAGGTAAATATTAATACTATGTCGAATCTCAACGTTCATGAAATTACTTGGTGATGTCATTGAATCATTTATTTATGTATAGTGCACTACTTTATGTTTTGCCTATTCTATCATTCAATACAACCTTTACCCAATGTCCGATGTTTACAATGCCAATTAACACTGTCTTCAATGTACATGCATCTCAAATAATGTTAATGCAACCTTATGCATCTTCGTATATGTTTGAATAATATTTAAACGTCTAGATGTAACAAAAAGATATTAATAATGTGACACAAGGGAGATAACCGAGTCCCCCATGTCGTCGAGTCTATGGAAAGTTATTGTTTACCTTTTGATTTAGAGATGCATAAATGTTTCTCCGGGGAAATTTCTCATCCTTCATACTTTGCATTTGGAATGTTATTTGTCGGCTATGAGTTGAATGTTACAAGTTAATGTCGAACAAACTATATGTTATGTTATGTTATGTTATGTTATGTTATGTTATGTTATGTTATATGCTATTACAAAGGAGCGTAATATTGTTATGCCTCTGTCTATCCCAATTTCACGTAAATATTGTAATAGTAAATTCCACATATTTTTGACTACCGGACAGAAAAAGCAGATGTTCATAAGTTTCCTCAATATTACATGCACTTAGGAGAATCGGCCATTTCTCATTTAAAGCGAATTCATTTGCAAAGAAAAATCAAATGCGGTAATTTGTATTTGAATTGCATACTTTACTATTATATTAACTGTTCATAAATTTGTAAACCGATACCAAAATCAATTTCTTCATAAAAATATTAATTGCAATACCTATGTATGTAAGGTTTTATAAATTTACTCTTTATAACAGATTGATACACTTGTTAATTAATTGAGTCATGTATGTGTTTAATAATAGAGATATTTCCAATTACGTTTATCTTTTGTTAAACGTGAATGGTTTCTTTCAATAACTCGAGGTCGCACGGGGACGAGTAAAATGCTCGAGTTATCCGGGTTCTCGAGTTATCCGAACCATGGAAATTTTACAAGTTTTTCTGCATAGACAAAAGATAGCTATGCAACAGCTTTGAAACAAAGTAAAGGCACATTTCTTTCAGTTATGACCCGATGGCATTGTATCTAAACTCAAAGGTGTTCGTCTCCAACTTACATTTCGTTCCTGTTTTGGTTTTCTGCTTGTCCGATCTAGCTACTGTATCCCCCCGAGATCGCTAGATGTTTATTTCTATAATTTACTCATGATTATTTTTATAATTCAGAAAGAATAAGCAGTTTGGGATTTTCTCTCAATTTATATCATCAAAAGTCTACTCAGACTCAACATTTTCATCTCATCATTAAGTTCTCGTAATTAAAAACTCGCAAACATAATTTTCTTTATTTTCTTCTTATTCAACAAAAGTAACAAGTGGCTATAATTACACATGATTTTAGACCATTTAAATGTGCGAATAACATTTTAGCCACTTGAACGGCCGATTAATCGATAACTAACGAGAACAATCAATTAACAATCAAAGTTTTTCCTATGACGTGTCAAAATAATGATGCACCAACGGAGGTGAGAAAAATCTGATAATCAGTGACCTCGAGTTGCCGCAGGTAATTTAGTAAGAAATTTATCTGGTGGGACCACAGGTGTTTCTCGAGTTATCCGGGGTTCTCGAGTTATCGATGCTCGAGTTATCGATAGTATTTTCTGTTTAAACATATAGGCAAAATTGCCGGGACCGACAGGGGTCCTCGAGTTATCCGGGGTTCTCGAGTTATCGATGCTCGAGTTAACGAAGTTTTACTTTTGTAGTGTTAACCATATATTTGGAATACATTTTTTCAAACAATTTAGTTCTGATATCCAGTTAGTTTTATTGATAAGTTTGTTATAAATTGACACTTCAGATAAAATTCCATTTTCATGCAGTAAGTCATTCATGAATAAGATGCTAGAATTTATCATTTTTATTAAAAATCAGAACTTTGCCATTGTGTTTGATTTACCTATTTCCCCATATGACTTCTTTCCTTATGTCTGCAAATGTTTCCGATGTTTTCACAGTTGTGTTTTTGTTTGAATCCAGATTTCATTGATGATTTTATGATATTTTGGTAAAAACAAAACTTGAAAGCTCTTAATGCTGTCATTTCAGGAGTAAAATGAGATTCTTGTAGACAATCAATATGGACTTTTAGCATCAATATATATTGCTTTAAGCGTGCACAATTTTGCCGGTCCCGAAGACCCTGACAATCCAGGGATAAAATAGTAATTAGACATTCTTTAAAAATGCATTTAGTTATACAAGCATGCATATCAACGTCTCTGTCTCTATATACATATTTTATACATATCATTTGAACAAAAATAACAGATCAAATATATACTTGAATACAATTATGTTACATTTAAAGTTAGAAAGAATTGTTAATATATCTTTGGCGAATAGTGTCATTAAATAACACCTTTCATCACCGAATTTAGTATGTGGTCTACGTTGCAGAAATGGTTTCATATGTACAAGTACCCTCATAAATAAATTGCCAAGTAACATGAAGTTCAAAACCAAGCCAGCATGTAATTGATCTTCTGAAGCAATATAAACGATAAACTTGAAAAGTTCGTTTTCGTTTTATATAAGAGTTTTACCTGTATATTTTGTATACTGTGCAAATGGCAAGACACATAAAAAGGTTTTTCATATCTTTTAGATTAAAGCTATGCGCTAAAATATATAACAATGAATATAATTCATGATAAAATGTTATGCTAATTTTCTAAAAAGGTAAAAAGAATTTCACCAAAACCAGTTCACAATCTGTCTCATGATCAATAAAGCGTTTTGACTTACGATACAATGATATAAGTTGAGTGTATATATTATTAGGTTATTTAACATTGTACTGTACAATACGGAGATATATTTAGACGAGTACCCAGCTGAGAAAACCATATTGGACGAGCCGCTACGAGTCCAAATATATCTCGTATTGTACAGTACAATGTTAAATAACTTTTTATGCCCCCGAAGGGAGGCATATTAAAATCGCACCGTCCGTCTGTCCGTCTGTCTGTCCGTCCGTCTGTGCGTCCCAACTTACAAATTCGTGTCCGGACCGTAACTCTGTCATGCATTGAAGGATTTTAAAAAAACACATGTCTAGCACATCAAAACGACGTGTCGCGTGCAAGACCCACATCCCTACCTCAATGGTCAAAGTCACACTTGGAGTATGAAGGTTATGGAATCCTCTATATATGCACACATTCGTGTCTGGACTGTAACTTTGTCATGCATTGAAGGATTTTAAAATAACTTGGCACAAATGTCTAGCACATCAAGACGACGTGTCGCGTGCAAGACCCACGTCCCTAGCTCAAAGGTCAAGTCACACTTTTTTAGAAGTTAGAAGGTAATGGATTCCTCTATATATGAATATATGCACACATTCGTGTCCGGACTGTAACTTTATCATGCATTGAAGGATTTTAAAATAATTTGGCACAAATGTCTAGCACATCAAGACGACGTGTCGCGTGCAAGACCCTACCACAAAGGTCAAGGTCACACTTAGAGTTTATAGGTAATGGAATCCTGTATATATGCATACATTTGTGTCCGGACTATAACTTTATCATGCTTCGAAGGATTTTTAAATAACTTTGCACAACTGTCTAGCACATCAAGCGGATGTGTTGCGTGCAAGACCCAAGTCCCTACCTCAAAGGTCAAGGTCACACTTAGTGTTTAAAGTAATGGAATACTGTATGCATGGTTACTCTTTGTCATGCATGGAAGGATTTTAAAATGACATAGCACATTTATTGAGTACATGGAGAGGACACAGACTGAGGCACCTCTTTCGGGGGCATTCGTCACTTGTGAGGAACAGCTCTTGTTTATTCTATATCTATTTTATTTTAGTTTAAATTAAAAATGATTCTCTGAATATTATATTTCTGTCTTTTCTGTATTTTCATAGCTTGGTACGAGTACAAATATATATTATTCAGAACAATGTTAGGCCCTAAATAACCTTTTTATTCTATATTGGCTGGAGTTTGGAGGTGACAGTTAGTGGGAGGTAAATTATTGAAGAAAATGCATTGGGGAAATCAAAGAGACTGTTGTTAAGAGTTGAACATCGGTGGAAGGTGTGTTCCTGGTAGTTTCTTCAATAAAAGATACCAGCGATTAATTTTGTGAATATATCCAAATCTGAAAGCATTGCCATGACATGCACTTTTACCCTTTTGTGTTAACAAGCAATCGACAAATAATCCTGACGCTTAAACAAACTCTATCCATAGAGCGCCTACTTCACCCGATTTTCAATCGGATCATTTTCACACGTTTCGGGCTTTATAGTATGTTTAACATGGGACTGTTGCACCTTCCAAATATGGAAAAAATACAGGATTTTTTTGTACGCACGTGCGTCCAATATGGCAATATATTGTACGGTCACGTGTTGCAAATAAACGTTTACGATGGGATGGGATATATAAAATAGATATATAATAATATGTAATACCGCAAGTCAGTAGTTGCACGATTTATTCGTGTTGTTTTTCAATACTTCTGCTAGCGTCGGTGGTGACCGTTTCACTGACCCAGTTAATCGTTTATTTGGCGTTTCTTTTCCTTTCATAAATTGTTCGATTTTGACCTTGCTGTTGTTTATTTATCTCCTTTGTTTGCATTTGTTTTTACGACGAGGCGCTTATTTGGGAAAGTTGTTAGAGTCCGCTGAAACTGTATTTGTATTTCCTTGCGATGCACCTTGTTCAGAGAAATCTCGAGATTGACCCTCACTATAAATCTTCTACTTCAGCATTATCGGAGGGCTCATAAAGGTCGTCTGGTGATGATTCTTGATGTAATACACATTGTTCTTGCATACCAGATCGGGATCCTCGTTACCGCCAAAACAGTTACCCTCGAGCCAGATATTCCCATCTGCACGTGCAACCAACGAAAAGTTCTTATAGGCTTTCTTGTAACACGCGGATCATTTCCAGTCATTTGTACATGATCGTACAGTGTACTCAAAGTCAAGACATTTTGAACACTTAAGAGATTATTTCACTTTACCTCTATATATTACTTTCGCCTACAATTTGTCGAAGTGCATAACTCTATCAAGAGGCTCATTGAGGGATGAAGTTTTTACATCAATCAACCTATTACCTGTTCCACGGTTAGTGAGTTTATTGTTTATGCGCAGCTTCTCTCTATAGCTAGAAATGATACCAAGCCCTTTAAATATAAGTGTTCTGTAATAATCTCATCGTCTACGGAAAATGGAATGTCCTGAATACGGATTCTGGTTGTATTCTCGTAGTCCAAACACAGTGGATGAGATTGAAGTATTGGAAGAGTTTTCATTCTTACAGTGACCACATTAGCAATCAGGGTGTCTTTGTCAACCAAATTCTTGATATATTTCCGCTATATACCATTTGCTCTTTGCTGCTATTTCAATAACGGATCCCAAAGTAAAGTACATTTATTCATGTTTGATGTAATTGTCGCTATTTACTTTTTGTTTTCGAAACAGACTGGATTCATGAAAAGAAGACAAGAGGAATGTCTTTATGATGTTTATTGATGATGACAAAGCTGTCGCCAGTTTGTTTTGTAGAAGAGTTAATGTCACAATTTCAACAGAACTCTCTTTATCTCTAAACATTGTTACATAAAAAAAACTCCATTGAAAGTCACTCCAACGAGTATATAATATAGATAACCACTTATTGGTTTATTCTAAACACTAAAACACGAATTTATCTTTATTTGCTGTTATGTTTTTGTCTGCCTTTATCTCCTTTCTCCGCCCTCTCACTTTCCCTTATCCTTTCTGCAACCTCAACTCGCCCTAGTCACCGGCTATCCGTTCTCACGTACTTTTCGCCGCACATTGCTGTATATTCTATTTTAACTGTGGTTTTTACTTTTCACCAGCTTTTCACCTGCATTTCAATTATTACTTTCTCGTTTTCCCTCTGTACTCATTTTCTTTGTTACAATACTCACTTGACTCATTCATACTCTTATTGTCATGGGACAGTTTTCCTATGGTACTCTATGGTACTTTTCACAATTTACTTATCTGTAACTGGGCTATCACTAGCTACTCTGCCACTGTATACTACGGACGCGTCAGTTTATGCTTTATTAATTTCTGATTACCAGCGTTCCTACTTTCGGACTATGTCACAAGTTAGCAGATACGTACTCGGTACTAATGGAGAAATTTTGAAATTTGACCAGGCAGTTTAAGCCAAAATATTATGAGAAATGACCAATGGTAGATGAGAGATAAAATGAAGTGGAGAGGCAACCTTCCAGCGGGGTTCGAACCCATGACCTTCCGCTCTTGCGTCAAGTACTGAACGTTCAGAACTGCCTTCAATACGCAAACTAATTAGAAGGATCTCATTAGAAATGAAGCTTAGGCGGGGAGCTGGGACTGTTTTCAATAACAATTCCCCTAAAAACCGTTCAGGGAAGGAAGGGCGGGGACTACACATTTATTGAGTTTTGTTTATTGTGTTATCATTTTGACTTATGTCGTTACAGTATACAAGCATTTACATTTGGAAGAACTATCAAGACATTTATCAGCCTCTGGACAGTAACGAAAGGAACCTTCCATGCGGAGAATATTTAAGGAACGTACAATGGTGGCTATTGTTTTCAATTGTTGGGGATACATTCACCCTAATAGGAATTATTCAAGGCATTCATGACGATGTATATACAATATTTTATAGATAGATAATAACTTCTTAAGATTGCTGCACTACTTAGATAAAATCGTTTAAGTGATAAGTTCAATAAACTGAAAAAATTATGATTCGTCTTTTTGGTTTGATAATTAGAAACACAGAGTCGTTTGTTGACATTTAAATATAAAGAAAGCTTTTCCTGTTTCTCCTCTTTATCCTTACATTTTTAGTTGGGGATACCGATTTGTTATTTATTTTGTAAAAGACTATCGTCTATAGCTCTTTTATTTACAGACATATGCAGAGTATTTTCTTGTATATAAGCATTCAAATGAGTTCTTGACCAGTAAGTCAAGACTTATGTGCCTTTTTAACTGTAACACACTAAGAATTCCCGTAGATCCTTGTATTGTAGCATAATGCTATCATATTTAAAGAATAAAAGAAGTTCCGATGTACAACTGTGGAAACTGGACAGAGACGTTGTGTTTTTAGGATATGGATATCTTTTGACATTGTTTTCTTCCTTTCGCTTCCTTAGAATCAGTCACAAATTTTCTGTAAGTAGTTTTGTTGTGACCAATGTTTCAGTGAAGTAAGTGCATGTTAAAATAAAAATTAGAAAGGGATATTGTAGAATTTATTGAATCAAATATATACAAACTGAAACTTTCAAAGTTTCACTAAAATTTGAAACAAATTAGCGTCGTTGATGATTTGTACACCTTACTTAAAAAGAGGGACAACCCATAATAAGTGTCAATGTTAGTGCTTAGTTTTTAATCTCGATCTCTGATTTCCTTAGTATAGCGCATACGCTGGTCTAAAGCAACTTGTAAAAGGAACTCTGAGTCAATGTTGAATGATACAGACAATGCCAAATACATATGGTTTTGAATGCAGATACATGATGGACCTTATTATTATTTGCCAACTATAAAAAAATGTTACTTTAAACTGTTACGTTTTGAATTTTGATAGTTTCGAATGAATCGGGGAACGAATTGTTATGACGCCAATGATGCGATAACCTCGTCCGTTTGTTGAAGTCGGAGTATTTATTAAAAAAGAATCCATTCAAACAAAAATAATATCAAAACCCTTTCCACGTCCATTTATATGTCGTTGGTAAAGTTCAGTTTTGATTGCCACATGGCGACATGTTATTTACTCTGAAGCTTAAATAATTTGAGGAATTGGTTATGAGTTTCACCAAGAAATTTGGCGCAAAAACATTACATAAAGATAGTTATGCAAATATCATTTCCTTTACAAATTGTTCACCTTTGTTAAATTACAGGTGTTGTTTAAGACAGTACGGAGATCAGCAAGCGACGTTCTATTCTTTTTAGTATGTGTACTGATACTCTTCGTCGGATTTTGGCTCAGCAGTTTTATAGTTCTCGGACCATACCACATCAAGGTAATCATAAATGTTATGTAGTATACCAATGACATAGATATAGATTTCCAAAAAAAAATAAACTAGAAAAGAAAATGCGGTAACAACTTTGGTACAACAGGAATATTTGAGTCCAAAAAGATTCAACATTTATCAGTTTTTTTTCACATCACATTTTGTGACTAAAATTGAAAACGAAACGCCATACACCATTATAGGGCAGGCGTTCTGGTAGTATGATACAAAAATAGTATTTCTCTTAACTGTTTAAGATCTTCAGTTAATTAAAACTTTACCACAAGGGGAATATTCAGAATATAAAAGTACAGTAATTACAAGCTCCTGTTACAAATCTTTGTTACAGAACTATGTCGTTATATCTAAAAAGCTCGTCGAAATCTTAAAACTAACACATTTGTTTTCAGTTTTTATTGCTTTTCTTTATTATCTTTATTCAGACGTTGACAAAAATACCACAATCCCTAATTTTTCATCCTTAAGTATGACACATTACTTATTACATAAGAAATAATTGAAAACTGAAACCTATACTGCGTAATAGACATAGAGGTTACGATACCCGAATTCCAGATAATTATTAATTAAGCACCTCGCTTTGATGGTGTATCAATAAAGATCGGTATTTACCGACCCATTAGTTTATTTCCATGGCATAACTAGCACTGCATTAGTCTCTATATAAAAACAGGGACAATAGTATTTCTTGCTATACAGCTTTTCACCAGAAGGTCCCATAAGTATAGTTATTGGGTGTGTGCAATAAACATTATCAGGGCTAATACCTTAGATTCGAAAAGAAAAAAATGTATATATTATTCTAGACCAGCATGTTGTCGACACTTGACTTAACAAAGGGTCATATCTGTCTTACACTCGTGTAGTACAGCTCATATTCGATGTAGAAAACGTCATAATCTGCAAACAATGCACAATTAGATGGTTAAAAATTATTACGCAACATAAACTAGTATGACAGACCTGCAGAGCACCCTCGACAGAAGTAACTTTGAGTACAAGCGTCTGGTCTCCAAAATATACTACAATCTTGTAGCAATCTTCCTACACAATTATCTAAAAGTCCAAGCCAGATTAACTTGTCATATGGCACCATATTAGTCTCCGCGAAATCCATGCCAACTTCTTTTAGAACTTTTCCCCCCTCATACAATAGTCCTATAAAATATGTACCCCGACATGTTGCATCTCTGATATTCACGCATTGAAGCAGGCATTGGCCAATCTCAGTAATTAATTATATAGCAGTTGTTTTTAAGGGGGATCACTGGTGAGGACTTCCGGATATTTATATTTGTTACATTTCAAACATGATGATTTAACTGGGAAAAACAATTATACAGTAGCAAATTTAGGTACAATAGGGGAATAGAAAACATTTTTGAGAAAAAAATTTAGACCTCATAGTTTGTGACTTAATTGACAAATTTTGCCATATACCAAAATGGGGGATAGGGGTACAAACATAGTCATTTCTCAAAAATAGTTTTAGATATTTACCTAATTCAGACTTTATTACAAGAAAAATTGTTAGGATATAAAAATATATTAATGCCTAGTTCTTTTTACAGTTCCATGTTACAGATATATGCCGTCATATCTCAAAGCTCGTCGAAATCTAAAAAACACATTTTAGTCAGTGTTTTAGCTGACCTGGCTACGCCAGGGTGAGCTTTACTAATTGATGATTGTCCGTCGTCCGTCAACATTTTGATTCAAATGACATCTCCTCTGAAACCACTAGGCCAATGTTGATAAAACTATGCAGGAATGTTCCTTGCATAAAGCTCTACCAAAATTGTTCAAAGATTTCCATTCCATGCAGAACTCTGGTAGCTATGGCAACAAATAGGAAAAACTTTAAAAATCTTCTTCTCTGAAACCACATGACCTAGAGCTTAGATATTTGGCATGTAGCATTTGCAAGTGAACCTCTACCAAGATTGTTCAAATTATGACCCCTGGATCAAAATTGACCCCGCACAGGGTGTCATTTAGTTTTACATAGGCTTATATAGGAAAAACTTTAAAAAATCTTCTTCTCTGAAACCACAAGGCCTAGAGCTTAGATATTTGGCATGTAGCATTGCCTAGTAGATCTCTTCAAAGAGTGTTCAAATTATGCCCCTGGGGTCAAAATTGACCTTGCCCGCGGGGGGGGGGTGTCACTTGTTTTACAAAGATGTATATAGGAAAACCTATTCTATATAACATTATCTAGTGATCTTCCACCAGGCAAGTGGACTTGTACCAAGGTGAGCGATATAGGGCCATCTTGGCCCTCTTGTATTGAATTTCTTTCTTATATGCACATTGAACCCCATTTTTTTGCATTCTGAAACAAAGGTTTTGATCAAACTGTAGGCAAAATATCTAAAAAAAAACTTATTATTCCTTTTTCATGAAAACATTTATTTATCAAAAATTGAAAAAATTGAATTTTAGTAAAGTGGGTGGGGTAATAATAAGGAGCGTACTACTTATTCAGATGATGATAGAAATAACACTATCTCTAATTTTTCATCCTAAAGTATGACATACTACATTAGAAAATATTAAAAATTGTTACCCATTCTGAACAATACACCACATACACAAACGCTTACAATGCCAAAATTCAAGCTATTTCTGCATTTAGTACCTTGATCTGATAGTGTACATATGTATCACTAAACAATCATATTGCCAAAAAGTTAAGTCATTGCTCCATCATTATTTATTCCAGAAATTAACTAGCAATATGTAGTCTCAATAAAAAAACAGGGTCAATAAAATGTCTTGTTATTTTGAATTTCAGCAGTGACCCCCCCCACAATAGTTTTAATATCATCTAAAACCTTCTCGCTAATCAAACTACATTCGGTCTTATCAAATGTAGTTCCATTATTTTACATCCATTTTTGAATAATGCATTTGCACAATATTCCTTTTCAGTGTCTTAAGTATTTTCTTTTTAAGGCAGATTGAGTTTTAGGTTCTTATCTGTACACTTGTAAAATAGAATATGGATAATGGTTTGATTTTGAAATGTATTATGGCTATTTTATCATAGTCTCTTATAACTCAATAATGAGTTACATTGTACATGTACTAATGTAAAATAACTGTGATTTTATATGTACTGTGATAGTATTTATGAAATATTTATGATATGTACAATGATGAGACTGAAATAAACTATATATATGAAATTAGACCATATCACAAACATTATATCTCCAAAATGACTGCAAACTTTTAAACAATTTCGACATCAACTCTCTGTTTTACGATCGATTCTATGACATGACAATATAAACTGAAATTCACAAAAGAATTGTATTTATCTGTCGACTAAGATATTACAAAAATAATCGATTTTTTGCCTATCTGATATCGCATTATGTTACTTTTAAGATAACAAGTTCATAAAAACGATATTAAAATTTATCAAATTACAAATTCCACACAAATTTTTACGAAGTATTCCGGCTAAGTATAGTGAACAGCGCTCCTCCATTAGAGCGTGTGTCTGCGCTGTTGTACTATTTAAACATATGCTGCGCATTTTGACACAAGGTAAGGTCGAATAACGGATCTCGCGACTTTAACGCCACTTATTTGAAATTGAACTTTGAGTCAGTACAACATTATGATGCTTTCTATAGTTACTGTATCTCTTGAGAATTCAAAGGATGTAAAACACTTTGTAACAAAATTATGGACACAATTCTTAAAAAGTTTAATTCATACTACAAATAAAGTTTTCGCACAGATGAACAGACAGTAAGCCAAATATAAAAACAAAAATAATATCAAACAGGGAATGCCACGAACCAAAAACGCAGCCTCCCCAAAACGAGCCCCACAGCACCCAGAAGTGCACACCACCAACACACACACACACACACACACACGCACACACACACACACACACAACACACACACACACACACACACACAATCATGTACACACACAAACATACACTACCAACACACACTAGCATACAAAGCAAACATACGAGGACAAAACGAACAATTAAAGGAACACAGTGGGGCACCGCCTTGGAACGGTCAGTGGCAAAAACACCACTTGGGAGCTTAAACCGGTTTATGGTGCGCACCCAACCTCACTCTTACGCCCACCATGTTCTAAAGTCACAGGACAGTGTAAATAAAATTTGTCAATTCATATCAAATTTTAAAAAATTGAAATGGATACTTTAAAATGGATCACATGGGGTAGTAATTTGAAAACATCCACTTGAAAAAAAGAAAATTAGAACATTTTTGTTTTCAAATAGCGTAAATAAGCAAAAAGTAACTGTAACAAATTCTTGTTGTTGCGCGCTGCTTTCTGACATACCTACCTATCGACCTCGCCATATCTTGAATTGACATTCGCGCCATTTTGTGTTTTTCAATTAGTGATATCGAGTGGTCGTCGAATTACGGGCTCTTGTGTTATTTTGAGTTGAACACGTGCAGCACGTGCAACTTAGGACTAGGACATATTGTGCACCCATCCGGAAAGTAGGGAAACAGAGTTAGAAATGGGTGAAATTATTACATAACCTTATCTGCCATTACTTCAAATGCTGCATCTGTTGAAAATTTTTGTTGATAAACAAAGGATAAAACAAAAAATATTTGATATTGAACTAGGGGGCGTTAGAAGTTTCGCTAAGTGTATATAGTTAAAATATCGTGGAAAGTTTCTATAATGAGATTGATAGAGAATAGAGCCTGTTCTATTTTTCACAATTTCTTGGCTGTCAAATTACTGATAAGATGTGAATAATGGGAAAAGCAGATGTGGTAGAGGTATTTCAGGTACATTTTTTTAAATTTTATGCACACTGGCTTGGTCAAAGGACAAAGTTCATCAACTGATCAATTTATACCAAAAAAGGGAACATCTATATCATACGAGTGCAAAGTACTATCACGCTGAACAAAAAAGAGTTTTAAGATGAAACTTAAAAGCTATTTTATTATGTATTGGTCATTCAATGAAGGATTTTTCTCGATAAGAACACTTAATGCACTTTTAAAACATAATCCATTCATTTAATATTTTCTTTAAAAAATCAAGAACTCGTCTGCATGCTAAAGACACCATTATGTGCTGATGACATCTTCCCGCCATTTTGTGATTAATTGTCAAAGCAATTCTTCCTAGATCTTGTGTAGAAAACTTTCTTGTACAAGTCATAACTTTGACTTATCTTTAATGTCTTGTACAAGAAACTTACTGTATGTAAACCCTACTGTAGACTGTACATAGTACACAACCAATTTATAAACAAAGAAAACTATTGACCTAATTTACATGCAATACAGGTAGTTATTCGATTTTAAAAGAATTGTTTTGCCCTGTCCGTTCCGTCCGTCGGTCCGTCCATCACACTTAGTTTTCGCCCATTAACTAAGATTCATATAGAACACAGTCTTCAAACTTCAAAGGATGATTAAAAAGTTTTCATCTAATGGATTTTTGGAGTCAATAGGTCAAAGGTCGAGGTTACAGTGACCCAAAACTTAAACATCATTTCCGCTCAATTAATTGAGACCCATACAACCCAAAGTCTTCAACCTGCATGCGATGATTAACCTCATTCAGTAGATGATCCATATCATTTTTGGGGTCATTATATCAAAAGTCAAGGTCACAATGACAGAAACTTGAAAATTGTTTCCGCTAAAAATATTGGGATCCAAGACCATCATATGATGATAAGTATCATAAAAAAGATGATTCCGGTCATTTTTTGTAAGTATATCAAATGTCGATGTCGTACTGACTTATACATGAAATGCCCCCTTACGGCTGTTTGGCGTGCGTGCGTGGTTGCGTGCATGCGTGCGTGCGTGCGTGCGTGCGTGCGTGCGTACGGGGTGGGGGAGACATGCGTTTTGTCCAAAACATGTCATATTTATATTCCACTCCTGAAAATCTGTATACATGTACCGTAAATAAATTACTGGTGTATGCTAATGTAAACATTTTTTCTACACAAATGTTTTTTGCAAATTACTAACTGACAATTGTCAATTGTTATGACGACTGCTAAACATTTATTTTAATCAAGCTTGTGTTACTTGTTAAAAACAGCACATATGTAAAACATCTGGTTTCAGATAAGTAGTTCTCGTATCGCCAAACATATGGAAATTTAGTAAAAAACATTATCTGTTAACATTAAATGTGTACTTCAAACACTTCCGATCGATAATAGATGAATAATGCCGTAGAGTTATGCTATTTTGCGCTCACTTCAAAATATTCGTGTACTCTTTTGCTGAAATTAGTACCTGAAAGAAGGTTTCACTGTTAAATTTTGAAGCTTGTAATTTATGAATTATAAAGAGACGTATATTATTGCTTGGTAACGAATCATACGTTTAACGTTTCTTAATGTTGTCAACCATTCAGAGGTACTGTCGTGTTTCCTGTGTCAAAATTGCTGTCTCTGAGCGGAAACAAGCAAACAAACATCAATTTTGAAAGTTTGCCACTCAAAATTGCTAAAACCACTAAGTAAAAGTTATTAAGGAAGTCAATGTTACAATTAAGAGATAAACAAACTTTGAACAGATTATAGACAATGCAACTTAATGTTGGTACATGTTAACAATAAAATGATAACGAACGTACTTATTGGGATCAAGATCATTTTTATTTTTTCACTAGTTAATAACATAATTTATTGCCAATAATATACATAACAAATGGTTTGGGACACATTGCTTACCACATTATAAAACGGCCCTCCCCAGTATATAATAATTACAAAGAAGCATTGTGGCTACATATATAAACATTTACAATGTTTCATTATGATGTTACAGAATGAAAGTAAAAAACGGTGTATCACATAATTATGCTCGTGATGCCCGCGTCCAGTGTACGACCCGAAAACCCACAAAAATAAAGTACTGTTTCGCGCTAAAACCTTCGAGTGTCATGTATAAACTCTTGAACTGATATAAAAATCTTTAAAATATCTTCTTCTAAAGGTACTTCTTTCCTTCTAAGCAACGAATTTACGCTTAAACGATGATAACGTCGTGTTTCTCTAAAAAGTACTATTCTTTGGTTTAAAAATAGTGTACATTAGAAAAAATAATTTTCTGCATTTTCAACTCCTTTTTTACAGTCGCTGGTTGCTTTTTCTCTTAAGCGGTTATTAAACAAGTCTGCATTTAAGTTACTGCAACCATTTGTTAAACGAGTGTGATAAACAGTTAAAATTCTGGCTTCAGAATAAAATGACGGTGTTTCAATTTGTTTGAACAAAGTTCTTTTAAGTCTATTTTGAAAAGAAGATACGGTTGGAGCGTTCTTAATATATTCTGGTAGAGCATTCCATAAATCAACACTGAACTGGAGTTCGAAAAGATCGCTGTTCGTCTAGCAATTACAGTAAAATGTTCAACATTTCTTATAGTGATTTTGTTCACCAACTGTTGTTGGAAAAATTGAACAAAACTGATCCGGTAATAAACTATTTCTATGTTTAAACATAATAACAAGTTTTTGAAATTTACGCCTGTCACTTAAAGGTAACCACCCTTTTTCCTTTATAAGTTTATTTGTAGAAACTGAACAAAATAAACCGGTCACGATATTTCATCACTTACATACGGTTTATGCACCATTACCATTTCTTTGAGCTGCCTCCCAAAAGTTTAAACCTGTCGATGTCAGTATACCAACAATACACATACAATAACACCATTACTGGTTCTAAAATGTTTTCTTAAAGTATCCTTTTTTTAGTTTGCGTCAAAGACGACAGCAGCCGAGACCCTTTTCTCTCTAGTTAACGGTGATGAGATATATGCGACATTTGCGAGTCTGCAAGACACCTACTCAGGAGACAATGTGGAAATCAGGACGTTTTCAAGAGTCATCATTTACGTATATGTGTCACTGTTTACTGTACTCGTGTTTAATCTACTGATTGCTTTGTTCAACAACGCATATGAGGCAGTTAAGGTATGTATGATATGCCTTCATCTGAGCAATATTATTTTACGAAAACTAAAACATGAAACAGATGCGAAAGTTTGCTTTAAGAAAGAGTTTGCTATAAACTTGAAAACCTTCACTGTAAAAAGCACAAACAAGCTTTTGTAGCGTATAACACTGTATTGTAAAAGGATAAATTCATTTGTCTGTATAGGAGTCCTATGAAGCAGCGAAAGAAGTCAGACCGCTTGTCACTGCTTTACGAAATTACGTTAACTACAAAAAGAAAAGTGATATTGACAATGGTTTTAGTGAAGGAATTAGAACTTTACTAGACTCAAGAGTGCCTCTGAATACAATCGCCGAGACTGAGATGAGAAGTATTTTAAGAAAGTATTTAATGCCCCGCCATACAGAAGATAAGTTGCCAGATGTTGAACTTCGGGAGCGTTCACTATTTTTCTTCATCTGTAAAGATTTTAAGACGGAAACGCAGAACATTCAGGAAAAAAACTGTTGCTGTTGCATAACATTGGAACGATCGTGCATATGTTCACGGTGTCCATTTCCATTGCTGTGCAGGATGTTTGTGAAATGCAAAAGTAGAATCCCAGATAACAGTTCACGTTCAGGGACTGTGTAGTTCTAGACCATGTATTTAGTAAAGCTTAGTTTAACACCATCCGCTACTGTGAATATTTTCCTATTCTCAGAGTACAAGAGTTTTTGTAACGCTTATATGTTTAGATAATCAAATCGCAGCACTTATAAGATCTTTGAATGTCCGTCTTTCGTCCGTGGTCTGTTCACAGTTGTATACACTTTTTTATGTTAGTCTTACCGTCCCTTTTGATCGAGTGTGGACAAAATGTATATATTGCTGCAATATTCCGCATTTTCAGTGTTCGTTTCCTGATTTAGTAAAATGCTATATTAAGACTTTTTACAAATTGGAACTCACAATATAATTATATTTTTGCATACCGCATAGGAAGTTTTGAGTCGTATCAATCGGAACATCTCGGCAGATTGCTTAACATCTAATGATTTAGGGTAACGGAATCTGCCGAGGACTTCCGATTGTGAGTCGTACGCCGCACGCACAGTGAAAAATCAACCGATATTTTCGCGTATTTAACTCGTACATAGAATGGTCCGAGATACGTTTCACGGTGATTTATATGTAGAACATAGTCAGATTTTTCATTAAAGTAAACTAAGAAAGAAGAAAAAGTTAAATATATCGGGGACAGGTTACAGGAATTTAAACTTTTTAAATGCATTTTCAGGGGACGCAATAACACTTCAAGCTACGAAATTTTGTTGATTACGAATACCCGTGTAGTCTTGAATCGAGTGTTGATATCGAAAAGAAATAGTGTTTTGTAGTGTCACAAGAAAGAGCATCAAATTTAAGGAATGTATATCGTTTGGATATATTCATATTTCAACGTACATACCTGCATTTATAGGAAAAGTATGGCGTTTTTCAGAACATAAGTGGCATGAATTTCTTCCAAGATAAATGACGTCACCATTTCTATTGATAAATGACGTCACTGTGTAAAAAACAGTCAATAATGTATAGATGGTATCGTCACATTTATCGAGATAACTGGACATGTGTCAGCAATGGTTCTGTTTCGAATTTAGTTAATGTTGTTTTGTTTCACCACGTTAATAAAATACAGTTTAGGAAGCAACCAAACACTAGATCTATATATTTAGCACTAGAAATACATGCACAGTGGTTAATTCAAGTGTGAACTCACCAAACTTCTTCGCAAGGGGTTTCATTTAATTAACATGAAGTTTTAATTGCCGCTCAAAATAGTATCAAATGATTTTGTCGTAGACACTGCAATGAAATCAAATAAGGTATGCAAGAAAATGATCTTACATGGTCTGCTGTGGAGGAATTGGTTGTCCCGACCTTCGGGAAGCGGGAGAAAGTCGGAACCTCGCTTCGTTCGGTTCCTCCTATACCCCCGCTTTCTCCCTGGTCAGGACAACCGAATCCTCTACAGTAAACAATATTAGTTTCTTACATGAGCACGCGGTTCAGGTGGAAATATCCGTCACTGAGGGTAACTGCTTTGGCAGGAACAAGGCTCTGCCGAGTTCCCGCGAAACGGTTACCCGAAGTGACGCATATTTCATCTGAACCAAGTATCTCATGGTAGAAACCTGTTCTTGCATACCGTCTTGCACTTTAAAATAGATTTTAAATAAAAACTAATTGAAATGATGCATTTTGATATAAAATAACAAACGTTATTCAGATGCTGTGTTTGGGAAAGTGATGTCACGTTGTTTATAACGTTACGTAAAGTAATTCACGCGAGTCGTAGTCTTACATGTGGGATGTAAGATGAGATTTTACAGCGCTGGTAAAAACTGCAGATATCCACTTCTGGTATGCAAGAATGTGAGATCCTCTAAATCAAACTTAAGTCAAGTATGTAAGGCCAGTTAAATTTATGACACAAATAGCTCATTTCGTCAAGTATCATGACTGCAGCATTGTCGTGTCATAGCGTTACTTTCTTGTTATATTTAGACAAATTGTGAATGAGAAAAAAATCTCATTTAGTTCATTTTTGGGTCATATTCAAATAGAAGATCCAAAAGTTTACCCTGTGTTTGTAATGATTTGTTTTCAAAATTACATATCTATTTTTATTTGCTAATCCCTACCAAATTTATCTTTTATTTGTAAATATAGTTCATCACATGGAAACCATGTACAAAATTTACATCGCCATATGTTTATGTACCCGAGTTTTTAAATATTCTATACATGTATGTGTATTAACTTTGCAAATTACTTTCGAAACTAGTATTGTCGCTTACCTTAATTTGAATATATATAGTACATATACCTTTATTTAGATTCACTTAATTCACTTTTGTTTGTGTAACATCATTAATTGATATTAATCATGCTTAACTATTCCAGTATAATTAAATATCAGATTGCACTAATTGTTTATAAGGCTACAAATAAACTAGTGACGAAATATATAAAGTGACATGTTAACTTTTTCTTAAAATGAAGTCTACAATCTTAGATCAATTGAATACAATATTCTATCTGTACCGAAATATAAAACAAATATCTTAAAAACATGTTTTTATAATCTGCAGTGCACATTTGGAATAATATTCCAGTACAAATTCGCTACTCTAAAGCTGTCACAGAATTTAAAAAGAAATGTAAATCTTATTTGGTCCCGAATCAAACTATGTAACACATTGAATATAAAATTAAAGCAATTTTGGTATGTACATTTTTCTTCGTTTTTTCGTGACAATAAATTTTTTAGAATTGTGTATTACCAATTGTGAAACCAGAATGTATGTAAATGAATGTGATTTTATGTGCGTGATGGTGTATGTATCTATTTATATTCATTTTTGGACCGTTTTTATCTGTGTGTGTGTGTGTGTGTGTGTGTGTGTGTGCGTGCGTGCGTGCGTGCGTGCGTGTGACAACAATGAGATTGTGATATATGAACGATTTCGTAGAAATGTCTACTTGTGTTACTTTCTTGAAATAAATCTTGACATAAGTTTCAATGATGATATTCAGAAATATATATATAAAGAGAGATGTGTGTATGTTTGTGCTTAACCAGTTCCTCAATAAATCTATACTCTTCTACTGCTTTGTTTTATTAGCATTGTCCGATTGGCAGATGAAAGAAATGGCTGTCCTTATCCGTTGCTGTACTTCCAGTAAAGTTTTATGTATTGGGCTTAATTTATTTTAGTTGTGCACTGTTCAGTAGCATACGATAGCGTTATGTAACATGTAACTTTTGGAGATACAAGAAACCCTTTCAATACCAATTTATTGGAAATGTAAATTTTAGATGTTTTTCGGTGCATACATTATTGTGTTTCTCGCCACTGTTTTTCTGTATTACATATTGTAATTAAAGAAAAACCATGCCAAATTTGAGTTTTGATAGCAGAAATTATAGGAGGCTGATATATTTCCGATACACTCAATTTTCATTGTAAACGCACATGATCAATTCATGTTTCCAGGGATCTTAGTCATTGAGGTGCAACGTTAATATCTCAAGTATGTATTGCACGTTATAGTGACATAGTATTACAGAAATATCACAGTTGTTAATTCCAATGTTTCATTTATACATATAAAGTCATGGCAGTCAACTTGCAAGATTTGTTAACCATAACTTTATAGTTCTTTAGCTTAGTAATGAGCTTCATCTTTGTTGACAACTCATCCCATAGAGTTCAACCATTGAAAGAAAATGATGTTTTACCTACGCCATTGACTTTAGGGGTGGTGAATATTGCATTTCTACTAAATTTGTATACAGGCTATGTACAGACCTAGCTGGAGTAAAATGTTCACTCAGATAATCTGGAGCAGTACCGGTATGTATTTTAAAAAACATTATTCAAAGTAATTTGTTCAACTCTTTTTGCAAATGGTAGCCAACCTAGCATAGAAAAATGTTGATTATTCATAAGGCGCCTTTGATCAAATCTGAGAACAAATCTAACTAACTGATTTTGAGTTATGTCTAGCCTGTTTATAAAATGTTGCCAAATACCATATTACCATACAGGACAGGCATAGTCCAAATGACATTGAATGACGAATCAAACCGTCCTTTTGTTTTGTTTGACAAAAAGTTCTGTTTCTATAGTAAGTACTTAAACCTAGCATTAGCCTTTTTGATTAATGAAGCAATCAAGGATTTAAAAGTTAACAAACGGTCTTACATTACTCATATGTATTTAACAGATGTTGTTTTCTTGATTACAATACCAGTACAAACTACACTTAACCGATTTAGAAACGCAAATATTTCCCCTGTTGAACATTTTTATTGGAATGACAATATTGTTTTTATTTCTATTTAAGTCATTTTTTGCTATGAATTATTGAAACTTTTACAAGAATTCAATTTTATATTGTTTTTGTTGTGTATGAAATTTGAATAAATTTAAATAAATATTTTGCCACTTTTGCGTTTCTAAACCGGTTGAGTGAATATTAAGATGAGACTCCTTGTTTAGTTCAAACTAGGTCTTGATCCAAATAAGATTTATTCTGTCTTCCGAAGATGTTTTGCCACTCAACAGAAAAATTTATTTAATAAAAAAAAAGCAATCAAAACACACAAATAAATTGATATATTCTATGGATTTTTTTTCAAGAAACGCTATATAAAATCAGAAATTAAATAGACAAACACGCTCGAAGGGAAACTACTAATCGAAAACAATTTATACGCAATTTTTAAAAGCAACAGTAGATACAAAAATAAGACATTTTTAATGATATAAGTATCTGATGCGAATAATTCCTACAAATACGTACCTTTTTTAATGTAACCTAGTAAGTTCTACCGGGTGCGACTTTTGTAATATGCATGAAGAAAAACTAGAACATATATTTTGGAAGCGTCACTACGCACGGATATTATGTAACAGTCTTTCGAAGTGTTTAGTACAGAAGAATCACAAGATTATACTAAACTTTGAAAATATAATTATTGGTACAAGTAAAACATTCAAAAACCCAAATGCAAGTTAATTTATCTTATTTATCATGAAATTATATATTTTTCAAATGATAATAATAAAAATATTGAATTTAGGGGAAAAATTGTTTTCACGTGACATGATAATTAAGATAAAAATTACGTAAACCCCGTTCATTCTTCATCTGTAATCCAGAAAATTTGTATTCTACGACTCCTGTACGGATCTGAGCTTTGGAACAATGTAATACTATGATATACTTGAAAGATTTCAGAGATAGGCCGCCAAAAGGTTCAACATTTTCGAATCCATACTCGAACAAACAAAGCATTGAAAATAATAAGGAAGGAATTGAAATCTATATTACCTGACTGGCCGGTTAATATCAATTTCCTTTTACGGACCGACGACCAGACAAATGGCGGGAACTGTCTTGGAATTATGGTGGCTGATTTCTGCTATTTCGTGCTTTTGAAAAGGCGATAACACGAAAAATAAATGGCGAATACACGACAAATTGGTACTTGGCGAGTTTTCGTGTTTTAGACTTTTCGTCCCAAAAGTCAAAAACACGATAAAATAAGGGCAAAAACACGACGCATGAAAACCTGCCAACTTATTTTTCGCCCTTTATTTGTCGTGTTTTCGCCTTTAATCTGCCAAGTATATTGAAGGCAAAAACACGACAAAATAGCTTCTTGAAGAGTTTTCGACTTTTCGCCTCGGAAGTCGAAAACACAACAAATAAAAGGCAAAAATACGACGCCAACTCGAAAACTCGCCGAAAAAATACGTCGTGTTTTGCCGTTTGTATGTCGTGTTTTCGCCTTTAATCTGTTGTGTTTTCTATTTTTTGCCCCGCCAAGTCGAAAACACGAAAAAGGGACAAAATAGCTACTGGGTGTGTTTTCGATTTTTCGCCACGAAATATCGAAAACACGACATGGCAGAAATCAGCCACCATGTATGGGTGTCATTCAATCAACTTATTGAATGGCTCTCATGTTAGAGCCAGATCATAAACCGTGTTTCCCGTTAACACCTACGTACAGATTACTTTCTCTGTGCGAGAATTACTTAAAGGAAACCTACGTACCTGTTTAAAGGAAGAATTCCATAATGAAACAAACATGTTTATACCTGTCGTACAAACGGACAGGCTTCATTGACAATAACATTGACATCATTTTCTGTCTAAATGAAATCTATGTCAGAGGCCATAGTTCCTCGACTAAAAACATTAATCTTTAATGACCAAGAAGTTTTACAAACATGTCCGTCTGCAAACATATTTTTCAGAAATTTCGGAACAAGATACAGCATATTTTCAGATCAACCCAAATAACTATTGACCCATCTCATTATCACAGTCATTGTCTAAATAATTCCACCCAGTTTTCTTACTTCTTGATACATATAATAGGTTTACATTTGAAGTGGTTCGACATGCTTCGTGAACGATATAATTATTTGTGTCACAGTTTGTGGTATTGGTTGTACATTGCTTTAGTCAAAATGTTTAATAGGTTATTAGGTGTCGATTTATGTATAGATGTTTTCTTACTTTGTCTGAATTTAGTCATGTGACCTCTAGGTTTTAAACTCCGTGATATCTGTGGAATTGAATTAAGAGCTTTTTACAAAAACTTTTAAGGAACTGGATAAATAAAGTGTTTTCCTAATGTTGGATCAAGTAAATCAGCAACAGAAAAATTAATGAGACGAAAAAATGAACAAAACATTATCTTTGTGTTTATACAATACATGTACACAAAATAGCTGACATTTTGACAACACTTAAACAAACGGTTTGGACAGTTCAACACAAACAAACAAAGTTAGGAAAACAGTGAGTAACGATTGTCATAGTTTATAGTTTATACTAATTTTAGCTCGATTGTGAAGAAAGCTTTTAGCTATTAACGGTTATAATACCGTTACAAATTCACCTACAGTGTCAATAATGTGTGAAAATAGACATTTATTTCTGATAAATGCTAATCCTTTGGGATTAGCATTGATCAGAAAAAAATGTCTATTTTGTCCTCAGTTGTCTGGACGAGGTATAGGACCAATGGTCAAGGTAAAATATGTCTAAGTTTGTTGGGAACCGAAAAATGCATAACAAATTCTGCAAAATGACAAGACGTAATTGAACCTTTTGTCATGTTCCTTTTTTGTCTCACTAAGCATAATAATATCATCTTGAATATTATGTTCGATTTCACATTCTATGAAGATTTGTTGAAGAACCATTTGATGCATTTCTGGTGCACATGCTATTTCGAACATTAAACGTTTGAATCGAAATGTACACTATGACATGTGAAGGTATTGTAAGGTAAAGATCCTGTGATGCGCCATTTTGATGTCTTATCAACAGAAGTATTGACTTTGATTTAAGTTTTGTGAACTTTATCAACAGTTGGCATCGGGGACGAACACATTCCAAAGCTTCGTTTTCTCTACGAATTGTCCACACTCAAACGCATATCCCCGTTGCCTTTTGGAACAATAATATCCGGTGACAACCATTTACTTGGAACGGTAACACGCTCAATAGTGATTATGTTTTCGAGCTGAGTTGATTTTTCTCCAGATTTGTACGAATATAAGTAAGTGAGTGACTGCTTTCAGTTATTCATCTATAAATATCTGAAGTTGCTAGTCCTTACGTTTCCCTAATTATAGGAATGGAATCAGCATATTTGTCAACGGATCGGTAATTATTTTCTTCTGCTGCTCTTTCTTTCTTTAACGTGCCCGATAGCCCGGATACACGCATGACTACATCTGGGCTTCTTACCAGTTGATCTCTAGATAGGTTGGAAACACGGAAAGGACCTCCGGATTGGTAGTCCAGAGCGTTAACCACTCGAGCACCGCGCCACTCATGAATTTGGGTAGTGCCGTATTCAAAACGACTTGAACGTGGAGCCAACTTTGCGCAGTGGTATCGCGTTCGCCTTTGGATTGGAGGGTCTCTGGTTCGATCACTACTAGTGCCAAGTAGTGTCCTTCAGCAAGACATGATAATTCCGTATTTTCCTCTCGCTCTTCGACATTGATTCATCTGAAATGAGTCTCGAGAGGGATAATATTGAGATACTTGTTTCGCAATCGAGAATTATCAAATTAAAACATTTTGTTACTCTATCAGATCTGACCGTGAATGTGAAGTCCTTGAAGTCTGCAGTGCAATTCTTTACAATTGATATAAAGGACAGTCATCACCAGTGTATTTTTCATGTATTCATGAAGTTTTTGGGTGACATTCATTTCATGTGCATATAATTTATTACCACGCTCTTTCCTGACTTCTCCATTTCAACATTAGTTCACAATCTATCAACAATTTAACATTTTTTTCAAAACCTTGGGCAGCTTTTGCAAATGTACTAAGTTAGGATTTCACTCAATACTGTCACCCTGACTCCCGCTCGCAGTAATGAAAAATGTGCAAGGATTTACTGTAGTACTATAGTTTTAGTACGTTCCGGCTAAGATGTAAACGACAGTTAGGACATTTATAGCTTGTTAATATGTGGACAAATGTTGGACACTGATAGCAAATTTAACTGCCAACACATTCACTTCCATTTCATTCTTGTCTATTCTAAACACTGATAAAGCTAATAGAAAAAATGAAATCCAACAGTGCGTAATTAAATTTGAGACATTTTTTTTTCTTTTAATCCTATTATACTTTAGAAGTCTGTACATTTACACACTGTAAAGTCATTTATAAATCAGTCGCAATGTAATTGTAGAGAAGAATTATGATACTGTAGTAAAATAGATAGAATTTGCATATCAGTATTGTTAACACAGTTATACAGGATACAGGATTTAATTGTTTTCTAAAAAGGTATTGCATAATAGTCGACACTTTGGATATCTTTTCATATACAGATGAGTAAAATATTTTATTCAAGTTTTAAAAGTATATATAAGGGTCTGTGTTTTAACACGTAGAGTAAGTTATAAACTGAATTTAGTTTTCTTAATGTCGTGTCCGCTATTTGGAAAGCCGTTTATTAATTTTGTAGTAACAGTCTAAAGTTTGTATAAATGAAATATTACGCAAACTATGGGTTATTCAATATCTAAATGGACGTAACGTGTTAGAATAAAACACACGGAACTGTTCAGAAACAGCTAAAAGCAGTCTCTATTGCTGCTATGCGTTATTTGATCGGAAACTTAAGAAAGGGGAGACAGCAGATTGGACAGTAGACTTACTATCAAATATGTAAAACAATCGCGAGGATATTTAGAAAATAAATGTATTTCTCAGGCCAGAAAGACAATTCTAGTCATGGAAGTTGGCTTCGAGTACGGGTCTGTTTCAAATGGTACTAATCATTTCTGTTTTGAATAAGTGGGAACATATACAATTAGTCAAGATTTACATGATGTTAATTACCATGTAATGAGATATTGTTGTGATAAACGTCATGCTAAATGTTTTACCGCCTTAACTGACTGTTATTTGTACGAAATAATTCCGAACGTCCCTAATTAACTCAAAATAACACGCTTTATATATACAGTGTCTAGTATTGTTTTCAATGATATTGCAATAAATAAAAACTCTTTTTAGCCAAGAAGCGACAAAAGTATCAAAGAAATGTTCACGTCTGTATTGTTTATACTAAATAGAAGACGATACTATCATTATTCTGTCCGTACATTTATTATCCACATTGTATTTATAATTGTCTAAATTGCTCATAGGACTTTATAGAAAAAGACAATGTATCACAATGCATAAATCTAATTTAATAAACTGAATCGATAATAAAAAATATGTACAATTTTATCTGATTCCAACGTGTTTTGTGCTGTCACGCAATAATACAACAATATTAATACATCTGAATACATCTATCAACTATCTATATAATGGTTTATACATGTTTACATGTTTCGTCTGAATATTAGATATTTAAATAGCGGATATCGGACTACTGAAACTTGTTTTTCAGAGATTTTCCCAAAATTAAAACAAAATTTAAAACTGAAGTACAACAGGTATAGCGTTTTCTGCGAAATAAGCTCAGTGCTCATGAATAAATGAAGAAAACAAATGAAGCTAAAACTATTTTCCCTTGAGTACTTTTATTTTCTAAATAATAATGTCTATTTCCTTCTTTCTACGTACAAGACCTGCACAAAAAAGGAACACGGTAGAAACAAGGAGATGTCTTTGGTGTCGGCAGCTTTTATGCTTTCAGCAAGCCTATTACGTGTTCAACTGCAATTCTTAATGAGGTGAAATTGCAATTGAATTTCTGGCATTCGCGTCTTTCACGTCATTGGCGTCTTGCCAACTTAGCATTTAAAAAGGATGTGACTTGTGCCATTAAGTTTGATATTTATTTCGTGTTCACGACACACTAAACATGCTATACTATGTACGTGATGATATTCTATGCGTACTAAGTATAGCACGTGAGGCATCATGTTGTATGTACGAGATAATATGCGCACTTCATTGTGTGTCGTTTGCACAGCCTGCCGTGACGCTGTCCAGCAATGTATCAGCAGACAAAAAGTGTGCATTTCTAGCCAGAAGGGAGTACTTTGAGGGTATGAAATGAAGAAATTTTACGTTTAAGTCAGTTTTAATGTTACAAAGTATAATACGCATTACATTTCAAACACACCCTGTATTCTGACCACATTTAGGGATTATTATAAAAGAAAAGGGTCTCTACAAAGTTCACAGAGTTATTTTATACCCAGAAATATTTTTTGTTTAATTGCAACTCAATTGCCCCTCAACATGTTAGAACTAGATATTTTTAATAAAATCACACGCTTTAATTTGTCTTTTAGCAAAACTTGACAATTACACTCATTTTAAATAGACAGTACTTTTTCAACTAATAGACCAGAAACTACTTAAAGAAAAGTAATTATCACAAACTAAAGAAAAACAAAGAATACTAGATCAATAAGGCATAGTGAATAAATACTACACAACAATATGTTATTATAAAAATAAAGCGTGTTTTTCAGCGGTATCTTCGCACTTGCAGTTACAAATAAATGAAAACAAAAATAAGCAGACCATACAATTCTAAGGCTTATTAAACATATGTGATCCTGTTATTGTGTTCAATGGCCATGTTTCAAACTCAGCTTATAGATCATGGAAACAACAAGAATTGTAACATTTTTATGATAATCGGGTACATAACACGGACTTTACTTGTCTTCCTTATTAAATGGATGACCTTATTTTTATCTTATGTTTCCCCGTTTAAAAACGAACGATCATTGTAAACCATGGGACTTACAAATTTCCATGGTAATGAGGTGCAGTATGCTCACAAAATGTCCCTTTCATTGTCCGTATGATCTACTTTGAACAACTTGTGACTATTTTCAACCTAAAGACCCGGAAATCAGAAGACACAGCTCATTTGTACTATGATAGCATCCTCGGATTCAACCTTTTACTAAATTGTGTGTTTTTGCAGGGATTCGTCTTGTGTCTACATTAAAGTGTATGCGTTGCCCTTTACTTTTGCACTTGTCAAACGCGTTGCTTTTATATACTTGGTCTTCTGAGAAAAATTGATTGACATGAATAACGGCAACACAAACAACAAAATGCCTTAGCCCAGTAAAATAATTCCAAACATTTATTTAATTTGCAAATATATTTAGAAACATACCAGACTATCAACCAATCTAGAATAGTATGACATGTAATTATCTGCACGATGTTGTCAAAGCAACATGACGTTATTATTTTGTTAGGTGTTTCACACCTAGCTACTGTTAAAATCAACGGAATCCTATCAAAAAGTTAGTTAGGATAGGGGTAGTTCTATATCATTTGTCTTACACTATCAGCTGTATCATTGTGCCTTTATGAGGTTCTGAGTGCATCTAGCCCATATTGTTAAAGTTGGTAGAGCAGACCTCTCTAGCTATGAATTGAGAAAAATCAAAACATATCGTAGAATTCATTTTTAACTTCTTTATTGGTTATAAACCATTGTCAACCGGGTTTTCAATACTTTTATGTATGTTTTTGATACTAGATCGTACTTGTGACCCGTTATTTCATTTGCTTATACCGTTTGCCTTGAATATTTGAATTAAATATGAATGTAAACAACACATAACTCAAAGCAATCTGTCAGGCGTACAGAGCTAGCCATAAAATGAGTAAGATCTAAGTGCATAGACATACTACAGAATGTGATAGTCTATAATGTCCTCATATTGTGTAAATCCACCTTAATAGAAATGTTTTACATTTCAGCAGTTCGAGATGGAAGATTCACAGGAACGAAGGCCTTCTGTCGAAAATACAGCCCCAGGTTCAGAACATAGAGTAAATGACATTTCCTTTCTCCTTGATATGTAGGTTGTATGAATGTTTGTATCGCTTGCATTGCAAAAAAGACTGAGTAATGCTACCTTTCGTCTGACAGCTACACGGTGTTCCCAAAAAGCAAGCCTGATCCAAGCAAGATACAATACTAACACCCGGATGGGTATTCTGTTTCACCAAGTATTTTCATATTGTATGTATTAATTGGCTATAAAAGCTGCATTATTATTAATATGCACAATCATAATATGGTGATTTGAGTTAAATATTTCTTTCTCTAAACGTATTGGTAAGTAAGTGTGCTATAGTCCATAAGGTTTTGACATTTTTATACGTCACTTTACTACTGCTGCAATGAGAGAATAGTACTTTCAATAACTATTTATCGCTTTTAATCATTAGCTTTTACCATGCATTTCCTTAAATCAAGTGGCAAAAATATTGAGTGACGTATTGAATACGTATTGACACGAAAAGGAAAACAGGATCAGATTAGGTAACTCACAATTGTGAAAGTTTCCCAATCGCATTACTCTCACGACGATACTGACTGTTTCCTTGCATTTTCCAAGACCGTTTTCATCTACATTTGCTATACATGGAAAGCGCTAAATATTTTCAAGAGTGTACATTTATGGTGCCGCTTTCAAACACCTCGAAAATTTCAACTTCCAATAGTACAAACTGAAAATTTGGGCTGCTTACAGAAGATTCGGTTATGAGAATGTATGTAATACATTTGCATGTTTATACAGGATAAACTATTTTGAATGTTGATATTTATGACTGTATATAAGTTTTTGACCAGTTCTAACACACAATGCTCTTGAATGTAACCATTATTGGTCGTTCGAATTTTGCGACTTCATATTCGTTATTTCTAACGCATTTTTTTATTGGTTACTTCATCTAAAATTTGTGGCGATTAAATAATGTACATACAGTCGGAAAATCGTACGGCGCTTTAATTATCGTATTAAAAAACATTGGCCCAGTTGTTCAAAACTTTCGTTAACTTTAGCAACTTGTTAGCGTAACAATTGTTTAATTTTAGATTTTTCTATTTGTTAAATTGTGGGTTGTTCAAAGCATTGCTAAGTGTTTCGTACGTAAGCTAACAAATCGTTACGTGACTTAATAAATCGTTAATTTTATCATGCTACCTTTAACAGCACTGAAAAAATAAACTCTGCAAACAGAACAATATAATTATTGCCTTAGCTTGCAGTCTGCAATGCATTTTGTTTCTCTTCTGTCATTCTGAGGATGTGTTAACATTATTTTAGTGATTTTACTGGCGACACAACTTAAGCTTAAGTAAATATGCAAGTATATTTTTAGATTCTTTGTTACAGGCACAATGTCCCATAGAATATTTATATGTTGTCATCAGTTTTCACGACTTTACAGGTTTGAACTCCGGTCCATAGTACTTATTCATCATATACAATTTGCAAGTCAGTTCTGTTGAATGGATTTAGTTTACACCTTACCGTGAATAGTACTTTCAGACATTCACTTCTCGGATGGAGGACTTACGGTTGTATGCTGCAAATATTAGGTGATCGGATACTGAAACTGAAAACGTGTTGTTTCGTATGCTGTTTTTTCTTTGCATTACATAAACTGGTTGTGTGAAGTATGTAGCGTAAAGATTATTTTTCAATCGGCACGTCAGATTTGTCTGGAAACTATAAAGATAAAAGAGTTATGGAGCAGGTTTTTTAAATCATTTTTTAAAATAAATGTTTTACTTTTTAAGAGGATTGTATGCTAGGTTTTGACAAATATGACACTAATGCGCATTTTATAAATGTCCTTTCATGTAGATATGACTATTTACCAAGCTTGGTAATAAAATATAAAATGCACATTAGTGCTTAATTACAGCTCTTTGTATCATGATTTTCAGTCTTTCACGTCTAGCAAGATTACCCTTGTTTTAATGATCTATCTATATACAAACATTAGAGAAATAGCAGCATGTTCTGCGAGTAGGCAGGCTAGAATAGCTCACTCACTATCGTTTAAGGTGACACTTTAAACACGGAGGAAAATGGCACTATATTTTAAGAAGGACGACCGGCTATTTGCAGTAATCATACCTTATATGAAACCTCAAAGAGAGTAGACTGAAGATATGTTAGATCTTAAGAAACAATAGAACAATGTCCCTAGGTTTTGTGCTTTATTTACTTTAAAATTTGAACTTTATTACGAAAGCTCTTGCCTTAGGTTACAAAATGAACTACAGATATGTAATTTCTTTGATTAAGATACATGTAGCTTTTTGTCACTTTTAACTCATTGAAATTTCTGTACTGCACAAACAAATCGATTAAGTAAATGGAATTATTCTTATATACCTGATTAACTTCCTTGCATATAGTTTGTAACTTCAACAAACTAAATAATGAATGTTGTAGATGCAAGAAACCTTGCAATTGCTCATTTCTAAAATGATTTAAACATGTAGAAGGTGTATACATTATGGGTATCACTTATATAGATAAACTATGATTGTAGGGGTAGGACTTCATTTCAAGAGAGCTGGTACCATGCAGTATTATTCTGATTTATTTTAGTTTTCTAGTGTAATAAAATTAATGCCATAGCTGTTGCTTTAATGTCTTAAAATAACAACAATATGTTGGGCCATATTGTGCATTAGAATAAGACTAACTACGGTATTTAGTGATTTTGACATTTGCGACCGAACATACGGTTTTAATAGACACTTAAAGTCGTCTCCGGCTGACGCCGTCGCTGTTAAATAATTTGCGACCGTTAATACAGTCGCAAATATCAGATCACAAAATGGTGAGCCTTATATTAACAGTTGGAAAAAAAATAACCTGACCAATTAGTACAGAAATAGAATATTTATTGAATGCTTCAAAATCGGTATGTGAAGAGCAAACTATCGACGACTTTAACTCGTCATATTTCGTATATTTGGGGTTAAAACATGTTTCAATGATTTAACCTGGAGATATCTTATTTTTCAAGGCTTCGGAACCATTAATTCAGAAAAATTCAACGTCAAACAAAAGTAAACAGGAAGGTATGTTTACAATGACAAATATATACATTTACAGTAGATGTGCTCTTGTATTTTAATTTTTTTTAATGTAAATGATTGACTTAATCGATGACCGTGATAATAGTTTGTAGTCTAAACTGATTCTCAAACAGTTAAACAAAATAGCATATCAGACAGTAGTTGAAATTCATGCAAAACATTATTTGCAGGATTTATCTACTAGTACCTACATGTATCTATCTTCGAGGATACTATTGCTGAATGGTTTGTTTTAACGCAATACCTCGTGCGACGTTTCGTAGGCACAATAATGTGGTCTACCAGTTCTTACAATAACATCACAAACGGAGGCCATGATATGTGCTTTGATATATACTTGTGTACAGCTAAGTTGTTGGAATCATAAAATACTTTTCCTGTTTAACATGTGACCACGAATTTCGAACAATTCTTTCAATACTGTTATAGGGTTAATTTATACTGAAACTTGATATGCTATTTAATGTTTATTTGCTCCGTTTGTATGCAAAAGGTAATTTTTGTGATTCCTTCACTAATTGTTTTAAATACTTTGCAGACAAAACAAGGAAATGGCTCCAAGTTGCTTTACGACTTTTATTGTTTTCCCCACTGAAATGGAAGGAAGGTGTCTGTTGGATAAGCTATGTGCATGTATTTTGGTTCTTGTTACACATGGTAAAAATCGGATGCCTGTCCGTGCTCGTAAGTATTTGAAACTTTATTTTCATAAAAGGCAATAACATATACATATATACATATGGGGAAATGATGCTGGATTTTATTATTAAACCTGTTAACATATGAGCAAATATTGAATATTTACGCATATATTTTTTTCTTTAAATTTTATGGACAATATTTTCGGGTTATAGAGATTACGCTAACAGGCTTTTCGTAATTTTCTTTAACTAGGAAAAACTTGAATAATTAGATAGTATGTTAAACTCATATTTTAAGAGACAACCAATCAAATTAGCTGAAACAACGGTTTAAAGTTTCACAGATTTACAAACATAATACATGTTGAAATCTGTATTTGCTTTATTTTGATTTTTGCGATTTAAATGTTTTATCGTATAAACAGTATCAGCTATTCTTGCATAATTATCTATCATATTCGGAGGTAGGCGTTATTGTTTGTGTAACTCGTCAAAAGAAGTCGTTGTTAAACAATTTAGCCATAAAAGTAAAACAAGTGTTTTTATTTATTTATTTATTTACTTATTACTTTTGTGCTGCTTTCAAACGAATATTTTAACCGCCATATCCAAAAACACTGATCCAAAATCAAGACCCTCATTAAAATTCGATGGTCACAAAGACCGGATAATTGCTTGCATATTTGTTATATTTAATTTCATATGATTTGTACAATCTGTCGCCTGTAATATCGTTGCAAAAACAGTATAAGCACGTTTTCATATACTAAATGGCTTGATTTTATATTGAATCCGCGTATAAACTGTAACTACTTACTAGTTACACAAAGAAGGACGTATTATTTGTGCTAAGTTTTAGACAATTTACAATATTTTATATTATTAAATGTCTTACTATATAGAGTAAAAATTTGCCTTGATTTTCGTAATTATGAGCCGGTAAACGATCACGTGACGAAGTAGGTCCAAGTCCCTAGTAACGACCTAGTGTTTTTCCCTCTTTACTTTGAACTCGCGTTAATGTTTAATATCAATAAACTTTATCGTTGTAAAATAGAAACACTCTCACATTCAGGATAATTATTCAACACCGACCTACAATTGCATACCTGTACTTTCGCAGATTTTCGTTTCTTTTTCAGACTTTTCGTATCGGCAATTGTCGAGCAGGCGTTCATGAAATAGAAAATAACAGATACAATGTTCTTCGTCATACTTTGCTTGAAAACTGGAATTCAGGTTTGTATATTTTTTCTTTCGAAATATAATAAATAAATAACTTTTTCGTGTGTTTTTAATTAAGTTTAATTGCATAGAAAAAATAGTATTCCGCTTGTCACTTTTACATCTTCCTGCATACGCTATTGTTTCACACTTTTCATTTATACGAGTTTTGATTGTCCTAGATAAGTTTAATGAACGTTGCTATGTGAGCCAGGTATACTTACACACCTGTCATAAAACAATCCGACAATAATTCTAAAAGGAAGTTAATTTTTCATACATATCATTTAAGAATCCTGTTATTTCGAAACTAGGTGTACCACAGATATAGACACGAATAAACATAAGCACATCACCCAGGAGTTTAAACGATTAACTTTGCTATATAAAGAAATCTAATACTTTATAGAAAGTATCAAAATAAACAACATTTATTAGATACAAGTCTATTTGTTATAATATCAATTCAAAATAAGAATACCGTGCATAAAACTTAAACCTTTTTTTTACTGAGTGACCACCATAAAACACCAGTATGTGTTGCGTAATGGTTGTATGACTTATTTCAGTTATACTTTGTTTCAGAAAGTCCAGATTTGTATATAAAGTCATGAGGGCAGTAATTTCAACCCGAAGAACCCAAATCATTATAACTGTAACCAACCTAACTTTTCGTTTTACAGGTTACGAAACCTTGCCTTACCCCCCAGCTCATGGCCCGTTTGCAGTATATACAGTCGACGATCTCCGAAGTGGAATTAACTATACAGTGTCACAAGTAAGAAACGTCTTTACTAATATTATTTGAATTAAGTGTCAAGGGAAAGAATAAAACCATTTGCAGTACTCACATATAGGTGCTCTGGTGTGTTTTTCTTATTCTGCATAAAACTTGATCTGTAGTTTAACTGAGATCCGGTGTGCATACATATTTCTGGAATTTGGCAGTCATTGTTAGTAGAAAAATAAGAACAATGTGAAATAATTTAAATTCAAATACATGAATAATAAAACATCGAATTATTTTGTATCGAAGGAGTTATACCTGTGGATTCACACGTTGTGACCTGAATCTTGAGTGGTAGCGAAGCCAAACTTTCTTCACAGAACGTGTCTAAATTGTACAGTTTTATATGTTAATAGTTTTACAACGCTGAAATAGAAGCAGCCGGTAATTTCAACAGAACCAAGAACGATAGCCTTACTGTTACCATTCAGTATTATGACTTTATGCCAGTCAAAGCAAAGAAAAACAAAACCACGATTGTAAAAAGTAAGTTTAACATTCTCTTTCTCAAAATATGATGGTAATACACATATAGAATTATCAAACAGTAGAATATATCATAACGTATCATTAAACTAGCGACTTGGTCTAACCAGTGAGAAGTTGGTAGGATCAAGGGTCACGGACACAGGCATTAACATGTTGTACATATTGTGCATGAATCCATAGTACAAAGGTATCCTTTTTAGGCTTCATATTACTCAGAAATGTGTGTAGATCATGTATCTAATGTGTTTATTAAACAGAGGATAAAGGTAAGATTAGGAATTACCGAAATATAACCGCAAACCGCCAGACCATATGTACATTCCATTATGTTACAGACCTAACCACAGTAAGACTTTTCTTTGTTTCAGCTTTTTTTCAGCTTTTTTATATATATCATTAACATTGCATCACAACTAAATTAAATCATTTCATTTATGTCTTATTACATGACACCATATGACATCATGATTTCATTTCAACAATTTCCATTATATTTTTCAATATTTTTTTTCATCACATCATTTCTGTATCACAACATATAAAATCACAATTACATCAAATATCATCACAACAAAAAAACAAGTAGGTTAATAGCCTGAATGAGGTTTTCATCGGTTTTGAGTTATGTTTACTTAATTTATGCAGCAGCATTACAAGTAATCGCAATGTGAATTGTCTTATATTAAAAGCGAAAAAAAAAACAAGACAAGTCAGCGATTCATACTGTTGTCGTTTTATTTTTGGTTTAAAATATTCTCTACTAGTATTAGAATTTTACTCGTGTAATTGCTTTACATTAATCAGAATGCAAGTATGACTGACCTGAAAACTTTTCTGTGATGACAAAGACTCTGGAGTCATTCAACTTTACTTAATCATTGCTTATGTTAGTGTACGGCATTTTATTTGGTAACCTCATTTCTTTAAAGACAATTGAAATGGAATTCAAGATATGTGGCCATAGGGGGGGGGACATATCTGTGTATTCACAGTATGGGTCTTAGCCAATGATATACTAGCTTCTGTTTTTCATGATCAGTTAATGATAAATTATGATGTACATAACTTGAACAGAGTTAAGAATTTCTAATGTGAAACTAAAATGAAAATAAAATGGAAAAGGTAATATTTTCGGTGCGTATTTTATTTAAATTGTAGTGAGTACATTTCAATGTAATACCATAAAGGTGTTCATTTTCTCTTTCAAATGGAGAAAAGTGAGCTAGGTAAGTGAATTTACGTTTGCTACAGCCGGAGAACATATTCCACATAACAACGTACTCATTTTAGTCATAGAGGCAGACTGTGCTTCTTTCAAAAGTGAAAACGAAGATAAACAATTTTAAAAGCAACTTTTATTGGTTAATGGTTTGGGCGGAATATCACATGTAACATATTAAAGTAAATGTTTTTATGATAGAAAATTAATTGTTGTATGATAAACTAATTTCCTTAAAAACGACATCAGGACATAAGCAAAAAAGCAAATATCTCTACAATCAATGAAATTCATTACATACAAAAATTAGACTAAATGCCCGGTCTAAAGACACATAATCAGACAGCTGCATTGTCTTATTTGATAAGAGGTCATAAAACATTCGAGTGATTAAACATACTGCGGTTTTGGGATCAGTTATTTCTCTTTAAGTTATTCATGTGCGCATTGTTATTTGCTAAATACATTGTATTGGAAAGTATTGCTATTAGCTCTGTAGCTCTTTGTTGCATCATGTACCCTTTCAAGGTTTGTCATTTTCTGATGTCTCTTATTTTGTTGGATAAAGTATTGTTTTTTGTATACCTACTTGCATGTTTGTTAGTATATATTACATTGCCTTCTGTAGAGGACTGGGTTGTTTTGGCCAGAGGGAAAGAAGGGAATGGAAGTATTACGAGCAAAGGGTTTCCTCTACAGTAGGCTACGTCTGATTACCTTCTGCAATACCTTATTTGACTTTATTGCAACTTAAACGCGAAAATGGCTTAAACTTTTGGAACATTAATTGAAAGTTCATGTTTATTATATATTAATCCCTGCATGACACCTCTTGTGCAGGAGTTTGATTGGTTCAGTTTAACCCTGTGTGTGTATTTCTAGCGCAAGAAACATACTGTGCTTGATCATATAAAAAATTGTACTTATTAAAGTGGCGAATTAAACGTTATAAAGTAATTTCGAAGCAAAACTCTTATCATAGCACGTCCAGTTCACTTTATTATGCGACGACAACGTTAATTAATACTCGATTCACTATGTTTGTGCTTTACACGGTTATGTCCTTTATAAAGATAAATGTAGGCGCAAAATTCAGTTCATTCACGTCGTTTTGTTTTGAAAAGTTACAACACATTTCCTACGAATGAAGGTTTGTAATTTGCGTACCAATAAACCTCTTTACAATGGCCGTTATTGCCTTTCGTAAAAATGAAACATCCGTTACATTTACCACCATGATTCGAATGTTGGACATAGTAAAGAGGTCGTAATCGAGATCCTTGCTTAAATGATCAAGTAAATCTCGGACTTGGGCCAGTATTATAGAATTACTGTTGTATCCTCCAATCACCAATGTCTATATATCAAGGCTTATCTCTTTCAACTTATTTATCCAAAAGCTTTTATTCAATTTCTAAACAACAACTTATGATCAATGTAAATCCCTTTTAATTTTTCTATCCAAAAGCATTTATTTAATTTCTAAACACTAACCAATGTCTAGATTAAGGTTAAGCCCTTGAAATTATTTACATCTAAATCATATTAAAGCACTCGAATTGACTATAAAAATATACCATATGCATATTAGAATTGTAATTATGTAACGAGATAATGTATTTCGTATAAGTTGCTGAATTGTTTTTTTCAAACTCTACTTTCTTTATTTTTACTCTGGGAAAATCATTAATCCTAAAAATTATATCAAATTCACGTGCCCACTCATGCATGTATTCAAAAGAGAAATGAACTGAATAGAACATTACAACGTGTTGCAGTTGGGTTTGCCCGAACGCTATATTGGCAATCATTACAGTTATAATTTTACGTCACTCAAAGCATGATTTTGAAATTGTTTTTGAGCTTATTTATAGGTTAACTCCTCCTCATTCAAGGACATTTAGGTGCGAGCGGTCAGCTTCTTTCTCACGTCGTCAATTTGCTCCGCCCAAAAACCCGCATGGTAAACTACTAAATGATCTTCACTTATACTATTTTAATGCAAGTGACAATCAGTATTCAATATATATAAAAAGATAGGTATCTTCGCGTATTTTGGAGTGAGTTTTATTTAAAACGTTGATTAATACTCCTTTAAAAGAGATCCCTTTTAATAACAGTGATTGAGCTACGGTACCATTGCATTCAATGTAAGTGTAGACCTTCACACTAGCTTCGCTACGCATATTACAAAGGAAGAGTCCCATTTAAAACCACCGAAATAGGGGCGTACCCGTCATTAGTAGTTTATGAATTATTACACATGTAAATTATGTTGGCGGAACTTTACACGTCGGAATTCCATTGCAGTAACATGTTATCCTACATAATTCATAATGACGTCTGATGAACAAAATATATTGTGATGCTTTAGTATTTTATGCCGTACTGTATGAACTGACATATCCAGTGCATCTGAAAACACTTGCCTGCCAAACTCTTTATTTGTACGGACGTTGTGTTATCATAACCAAGTTCCCTTTCTACTGCCGACAGTGAACACGGAACTGTTTTTATGTTTCTCCTTTCCTTCAATTTTCGGAGTGCGATCGAGGCGTTGAGTTTGAGAAAAAATTACAAATTAATTAACAGGGACGTAGTTACTTCGGACATAACAATGAAAGGGCAGACATGACAGTCGGGCCAGTAGATTATTGCTGATTATCAAATTTATTATACTTTATCTCATATATTTACATGTATTTCAATTCTTTTTATGCCAACCAATATAAATATATGTAGATGAGTAGGATACTGCATCCTGACCAATGCAATTTACCACTCGTAGTCATACATGAGCGAACTGTTGGACACATGACTGCATAGTTACACGATTACTCAAAACTTTGTTATAACTCTTTAATTAACTAAATTTATTTCGGCTATTGTTCACATTTTGGTGTAGAAACATTCGACGAATGATAAAGAAAACATATTTAGCGAATCTGCGAGAAAACAACAGTCCCGGTGAAATATTTTGTTTTGCCCTGACCGCTGTGTCGTCAGTGTGAGTGAAGTAAAATATACACAATAATCTAATATATCCTGGATATACCCATGCGTACTTATTTATTCCCAGTGTTGTTGATTTTAAATAGCAATAACTATAACAAGAAAAACTGTGATACTACGTATCACAGCGGGCCTAGAAACAAAGCTTTCATGTAAATATTTTGAAATGGGAGATGCAAATAAACTTTACAGACTTTAGAACAGAGACAGAATTCATTTATATTCTAGGTTCGTGTGAAGCAAGTACTTGACCATCTGATTGGTGCATTTACAATTCTGTAACTCTTTCTCATTTCCAGTGTATAATTTATGATTTAAAAAGAAACAAAATCATATTCATGAAAAAGCTTTAAATAGTCTTTATGTTCTTTCCGGTTTTTTTTTCTTCATTAGATTGTATATACGAGCCCTACTTTCATTTAGTGTTAATTAAAACAAAGTTAATATTTTCTACGCTATGTTCCATTAAGGTGATTCTCAAAATATACAATACTATTCCTGCCTCCGTTTGCAGTCAGAATGTTTGTAAACAAAACAACGCACATTTTTACTATTACTAAAAGTATCGTTACCGACTAATTAGTTAACCTTGGCTACCTAGTTTATTGCTGTAGACCAGTCTAATAACACGAAATGCAAACTAGTCTGATAAAAATAGAAAGTGCATCCCGACCAGTTAGTAACCTTTGGCTGTCTTTCACTTTATTGCTCTTACATGACGTGTCTGATTAAAATAGACTGTCAGTGACTTTTCAATGATACTTCCATTAAAAAACAAAAGAAGTGTGATTGTAAACTTAAAACTACAAAAACCGAGTCATAGTAACGCAATGGGCCCACTTTACCCGATACTGGAAGATACCGGTATGTTTGACCGATATCGGTTTTTATACTGTCAGAACAATATAAACTTTTCACTACTTATTAGACGTTACATAAGCATATAAAATAATTTGACGTTTTACATGGATAAAAGATAGAAATATCAATTTTTTGACAATTTCAAAGCTACACAATGAACAGTGGTTTAACCCATTCTTTATCGTAACTTCCTAGGCGATTTTCATAACATTTTGTTCAAAGAACTATACACTACTTCACCTACATGTTACATTTTCCAACCACGTATTAAATATAGCGGGCCGCTGCTGCGGCCCGCAATAATCATTAGTATAAATCGTTATAGGACATATGATTAACTTACGCATGAACGCGAGTCGGTAAAATCACAAGAAGCTCTCGGAAAGACAACATTAAATGTATACTGTACATAAACGAGAACTTGTGCATATTACTTATACTTAATCTGAAAAAGAAAAATAATGTAACAAGTTATATGTGACGATGAATTTGGTGGAGTGTTGCTATATATGTCCAACCGATAGTACAAAGGGGGTCCGACTTGTCTGACACGGGTCTTTCTGCTGTCGGACAAGCGGATTTGTCTTTCTCGGGTCTCGGTTGTCCGCAGGCAAGCCGAAATGTTGATGAGAAAATTTAAAAACGAATAAATATTGTACGAAAGTCCTGTTTCACCCAGCCGAGACCTCCTAGATGTGTTTGAAGTATTGGGATTATAGTGTGTCTCTGTCTCCATGTCATATATTTTCGAGTCCAATATGCGAATATGGAAAAAGTTAATATATGTTCTATCAACTAACAGATAGAAAAAGAAATTATAAAAAATATTCAAGTACATGTACATGTGCATACGTATTAATTTTATCTCCCTTTTTGTGAGTATGACATGAAGACATGAGAAGAAATTCGTATAAACTATAACTAAGACATGAGAATCAGCTACTTTCTTTTTGTCAGAGCAATTAAGATATTTCATAAAAATATTCCATGAACAAGAATGTGAGATCTCGTCTTCTCCTTTCAATTCTCTTCTTGCTTTCATCGACTAATCTCTATCACTTCCTCTTTTCTCTCTGCGTTAAAAATCCTAATGGCCTTAAACAAACAAAAATAACTTAACGTTAGGGTTAACAAAGGGTTAACGAAGACGGACAATAACCCTGCTAAGATTCACTGAACCGGAAAATGCCAACAACATGCATGAAAAGGCTTTGCACTGATTATTCATATGAAAGTTGGTTGAAATCCGCATAGCAGTATAAGAGGAGTTGCGCGGACAAATTTACGGCTAGAGTTAGGGTAAGTGTTTACAAAAAGTCCAATAACTCCGCTAAGACTCATGAAACCAAAACATGTTGAAAACACTTATTAATAAACATTTATAACAAGTTTCAGTAAAATCCATTTGGGCGTGTAGGAGGAGTTGCGCGGACTAACTTTTGTGACAGACGGACAGACAGACAGAAAGGCAGGCAGGCAGGCAGGCAGGCAGGCAGACAGACAGACAGACAGACAGACAGACAGACAGACAGACAGACATCACCACATCAATATATTTCCCACCACTGTGTGGCACAGTAATAGTAAGACTTTTGGGCACTGTACTTCCCCTTTATGTGCTTTCATATTGTATGCAATTTGAACAAATATCCTTCAGTACTTAAAGAGTTAAGAGGTAAGCTCGGAAGAAAATGTAACAGAGAGGCATGATAAAAAAATTAGCCAAAGCAGAGTTATGGATGATGTACTCTATCACTGTATGAAGTTTTAAGTAATTACTTTTAGAGTTATGCTCCGGACAAGAAAGTTGGGACAGACGAAAGTTTGTCTATTTTTAACCGAGTTATGGTGTCGAATTGTTCTATTTTACAAAAGTAACACCATTTTTTAAAATACTAGTATTTTGTTAGTAGATAACAATACCACCGCTTGTCGCAGACTTTGCGAGTATGTATAATGTATTGTTTAAGGTCTCCGGCGGACCCTATACATTTGTTTCCGACTTACACTTTCCTTTTGTTTCCTTTTGGCGTCTATTTCTCGTGCTTTGTTCGAGCATATCGTTTTTAATCATATCATGTATTTCATGCTTTTCTTTTGTTTTATAATCTTCTTGGCGGGAAAGCCACTAATAAATAGAAAGGTTTGATTATTACAGGGGGCAGAGATAAAATAAGACGTTAGACGCTATGTTCGTAATGAAATAAGACGTATATAATAAAATAAGACAATTATTGTACACGGAATTCAACTTATGATTTACATCCAATTTGTGGATAAATAAATAAAATAAAAAACAGGATATCCACGACACCACTGTCTCTTTTGGTCCTTCTATGTTAATCTTTCTATCGTAATTGAAACACGTAAAATCTGTAAGATTTTTTTAAGTGTGTGTCATTTCATGACTCAGACAGTATGATAATATCATTTTCAATAATTTTATCAACAAATTCAGAATTACTCGGTTTCAACTCAGTACGTCCAGTACGTTTCCAGATTAATACTTTCAGTTCTATCTCCAAACACCCCTAGTTACTTTTACCTAGTTTACCATCAATAAACAAAGAAACATATAAGTTCCAAACATCCTTTTTATCATCTTTTGCTTTTTTCAGTTTTGATATCAAACGACATCATTTTGCAAACATTTCAGTCGGGAAATATCCGTGTATGTAGTACTCTGTGCCCTCCAACTTCGGGCGATGTTGCGTACAATTTCCAGATCTTTTAAGTACGCGAAATGTCATATATTTTTCCGGTTTAAGACTTTTTAAGGGTTTTCTTCTTGTGTACCCATCCTATGTGCTCGCTCAATGTTAAGGAGTAAAAAAAACAAAAATAATATCAAACAGGGAATGCCACATACCAAAAACGCAGCCTCCCCAAAACGAGCCCCATAGCACCCAGAAGTGCACACCACCAACACACACACACACACACACACACACAACACACACAACACACACACACAAACAATCATGTACACACACACACATACACTACCAACACACACTAGCATACAAAGCAAACACACGAGGACAAAACGAACAATTAAAGGAACACAGTGGGGCACCGCCTTGGAACGGTCAGTGGCAAAAACACCACTGGGGAGCTTAAACCGGTTTATGGTGCGCACCCAACCTCACTCTTACCCCCACCATGTTCCAAAGTCACAGGACAGTGTAAATAAAAGTAATCCCTGCTAGGTGAATCTCTAACACACGCAATGGAAACAAAAGGCATGGTATGTAAAACACAAAAATGATCGTGTATGAATATATAAAAAGCAAACCTTGAGAACCAAAAAACGTATGTACTCAATGCCTTTGCAGAAGGCAGAGCACCAAGAGAAACACCCTTAAGGGCCCGACGAAACAGGCCAGAGGACAGAAATCAAAACAGTTTCGTCCCAGTGGGATTTAAAAACTGCCCATCACAGAGTCCTCCCCCTCTTCCGTCAGATACAATCAAAGAGGGAAGCATAGCGTCCAACTGTAAACGGGTTGAACACCAAACATGCGGTGTGTCTCAAAACAGTTGGGTCGTAACCTCTTTTAACAAAACGTTTTATAATTTTAGCAAATACAGTTGGAAAATTGCCATGACCCAAAATCTTACAAAGTTTGTAAACCACATCCCCATAAAAATCGGGTTTTGAAATACCTTCTCGCAGAAGAGTATTTAGATTACTATTGAATTTCAAAACCAAATCAGAATTACGATAGTAAAATTTAGCAAAATATTTACGCAATTTGTAATAACGGTAGCCCTGTTGAAGAAGTTTATTTGTAATATATTGATTACGTTCATTGAAATCCTCAACATGACTACACGCTCTGGCAAACCGAATTAACTGAGAAATGTATACCCCATAAGATGTAGCATGAGGTACATCCCCATCCAAATGGGGGAAATTTACAATACTAAAATTAAAATCATCCCTCTTGTCAAAAATTTTGGTATGTATAATATTGTTATAAATAGAGAGATGTAAATCTAAAAATGAAGCACCAGTATCCAAATTGTTAGTTTTAATTAACTGGAGTTCCCGGGGATAAATAGTGTCCACCAATTGACCAAAAAACGGGTTATCCATATTAAGAATATCATCCAGATAGCGTGATGTATTATTAAAAGCAGTGATAATGTCTGCCTGCGTATCTGGAGAAAGACTCAACATAAAGTCTCTTTCATAACAATATAAAAACAAATCTGCGACAAGGGGTGCACAATTTGTTCCCAAACCATTTCTTTCGAATCTCAAGTCGTTAATCAAGCCAAGTGTTAGCGTATTTTTGTTCAGTATCTGCCGGTTCCTCATCTTTATCTTCCGTAATTCCACCGAAAATAGATAGAGTAGTTTCTCTCCAAACTGACCCCTCGACATTTCATCCCTCATTTTAGCATTTATTTTTTAAGTTGTTCAATCTGGTCATCTTTCTCAGTTAGTAAAAATCCAAGATTGTCTACCTGCTTATCAATTTTTGTGCTTGTTTTCTAGAGTATTCTAGTTTCAAACCTGATTGCGGATTATCAAACTACACAAATGCAGACGGGCAAACATTATACACATACAACATTTCTAAAGATCTCCATGCTCAAAAGCTAACGGGTGTATTAAAAAGGTACGTCACATCTAAGATTATTGAGTATTTGAGTTTATAAAGAATTTTTAAATCAAATTAAATGATGATGAACGAAAGAAAAACTTTTCATATAATTAACCTACTATTGTAAAATGATTTTACAAACTACGATAAATCATGTAAATACGGTTTCCTTAGAACATTGCAAAGAGAAACTTCTATTTGAATAAAGGTGATCCAGGTACTGTAACTTAACACTTATTTACACTTTGCCGATCCATCTGTTTTAATCAGGTTGTTTGAAGTCAAACTTAGATTTGCCCTTCATGCTGTTCGAGTAGATGAAGATGATAATAATGCTGTGTGCCACCGAATTAAAGGAAACGTAAGTGAATTAAATTTCGTAGTTAAGGCTGTGAATTGAGGGAAACATCATGGCTGCTCTTTTTATGTACATCATGGTAATGGGTATAGAAAATGATTAGATAGTAAATGTTGACAGATTCAGAAAATAGGCATACTTTCAAATATGCAATATTTTGTAATCGATCTGGTACTTAAGGAGTTACACTTTTACGGTAACGTTCTTACGATTCTTATACACATTTAGCGGACAATTATTTTTTTTGTCGGGTTAAGCTTCGGTAAAAACTACATTTATTATAGTAAGTATCTAAAAATCACCTCTGTAATTCCTGGTACACTGTAGTATTGCATTGCATTTTTAGATTCAAAAGGATTTTGAAAGAATCTTTGAATATGTCCCATTTAAGCAATAAGCTTTGCACAAATGAATTAGTTTGAGTGTCCTGTATATTTTTAATTATCACAATATTCACGAAAAATGATGAAAAATACTATCACTGCTTTCAGATCATTTTATGCTGAAATATTAGTTCCCTGGTTAATGAATAACCAATGCGTAAATTTATATACTGAAAGGATAAAGAAACGCAGGGTAACAATATATGCAACAATTTTTTAATGCTTGGCCTAGAATTATGAAAACCGGTCAGAAGACTATCTTGGTCACTTGTCACTCAAACCGATGCCTAACGTCACTCAGCCGTGCATTGCACCATGCCACATAGAGAAAGTGATAAAAAGAAAAAACACGTGCAGAATAATGACAAGTTTGTCGAAACATCTGGTCATACCATTTGATACTCTTGAGGTATACACATCGCTTTCCGCTATTTGAATTTGAAGCTCTGCAATCATGGTACGGCTGACAGAAGTTCAGAGGGGTCTGGCTATTGCATTGCTTATGCAAGGTCAGAGGCAACAACAACGATTGCTATGCAGTTCAATGTTTCCACCATAGAACGTCTTGTCCGTCGTTTGAGAGAAACTGGAAGGGTTTCCGACCGACCTCGATCGAGACGAGTCAGTCGATTTCACTTTGCGATATTGGGGGTACTGTTAAATGTGCTTCAATTACTAATGAATTATTGGTCAAAATCTAATGACATTTTGGTAATTTGTTGATTAAAGATGGGTTTTTATATTCATATAAAATATTGTATATATTATCAAACGCATCACTTTAAATCACCTCAAAGGTTTACCCTGCGTTTATTTATCCTTTCAGTATATTTTATTTCTTCTTTGTCTGACAATTTTGTTTAAAAGCATCGCCTTTATTTTAAAAATATTAAACTTAAAAAAACTTGAACAGGAATGTGAGATATTCACCACAGGGGTCCAGCCATGCGTTTTCACAGCAGGGGTCAATTAACATGACTGGTCACTGGTAGACTAGCTTCTGTTTATCATATTCAGCTACTGTATAACTCCCTTACATTACGTACAGGTACAGGTAATGTATGAAAGGGATATTAGTTCTACAAAAGTTTAAAGACCTTTATAACATTAGATTATTTTATTTGATCAGTTTTTAAGTATGTAATTTCCCAATTAAATTAAATTATAAAATCAGTTACTCGAGCAAATACTTTCACTATAAACAAATGACCACTTAAAGTTATTATGGGCCTAAAAATGGATCTAAATCAAGTGAAGTAAGTTTAGATGAGTTTGTGCAATACTTTCCATCTATGCATAGCATGCCTTATAATAGTGATAATCAAGATATTGCTGATAATTCAAGTGAAAATATGGTTACTGTTGAAGAACTTGATGCCTCTATCACGGTGGATAAAAATTTTTAAAAATTACCCTCTTAAATCGTAACAAATGTTCTGACATTGAAATACTGTAGCCGTTTTTTTATCGATGCTAAGGATTTCGTCTCACCTCATTTATGTATATTATCTAATAAAATCTGTTTTGTTTTTTTTTGTGAGAATCGATCAACAGTTGACGCTATTTTTCTATTGTATTCAGTAATACAAAACGTGTTGTCCAATAAAGCTAAATTGTGGTGTATTTTCGTTGATTACCAGAGGGCATTTGACACTGTATTAAGGGACGCACTTTGTGTTAAATTAGTTAATTCTGAAATTAGTTGTAACATTACCAACATGATAAAGAGTATATATAGTGAAGTTAAATGCTGTGTTACACTTGCGTCAAAATGTCTTTATCAGAGTTTTTTATGTTAGCTCGGGCTTGAAACAAGGTAAACAATTATCTCTCCTGCTTTTTTATATTATTCATTAATGATATTGTTGATAAAATTGACTTAAATTTGATGACAGATAAGGATTTAGAGTTATTATCAATGTATTTAATACTGTTTGCTGATGATATAGTTTTATTTACAACAGATCCGGGTAGTCTTCAGGCTCAACTAAACAGAATTCGGTAATACTCTTTAAAGTGGGGTTTGAAAATTAATGTTAACAAAATGAAAGTTTGCATATTTAAAAAATAGGAAAACAAATCGTAATGTTGATTTTTTATTAATGGCGAAAAAGTGGAAGTTGTTGATCATTTTATTTATTTAAGTGTTAAATTTTTGTATACTGGAAATCTCTTAGGGGCTGTTAAAACCTTCTCGGACCAGACTCTGAGGGCTAACCATAATCTTCTCTCACTTTTTGATCGGGTCAGTATGAATGTAAAGACAAAACTACAGTTGTTTGATGGAATGGATTCACCTATATTAAAATCAGTTATACTGCAGTTATTAAAAAATATTTTTGTGCAAAATTTTGGTAGTTATATTTTCGCTAATCGGTAATCGCCTAAATGAGGCAGTTCTAGCTGAAAACAATATGAATATGTGAGTGATATAATCAGCTGTACAATATAGCTAGCTACTGCTGATAAGCTATCAGGGAGGAGCTACAAAATAATCATGTATCTTATTATTTCACTTAAAAAGATAAATTCATATTTGCGTATTTTTAGGTTTCATTCCATGATCAGGATCAAGATGGTCAGTTTGTGCTGGAGTTAAAAACAAAGGATAAACGCATTACATGTGCAGATTTGGGCATCTATGTGAACGGTATAGAAATAACTGTAAAGAAATGTTTACACTGAAATATTAAAATATATAACAAATAGAAATTTTATTTTTGCAGGAGAAACATACTAAAAGTGAAATTCAATATATTGTTAGTGACATTTGTTTCATCGACTCGTTGTATTTTTTCTATGGAATTGATATCAACTGTATTGTAACACGATTGTAAGTTATCCGAAACTTTCTTGTTACTTTACAGACTTTGTCAAATAATTTTGTGACTACATTATATATGTGCTGTCATTAACTTTTGCACTTGGCAAAGCAAGACATTGATAATTTTATATACTTATATATTTATAAGCTGAGGCGTGTAACTTCTATGCTGCCTTTTATCTCGTTGAGGAATTAATGTTTGGTGAGTGCTGTGTTTGATGGTGTTTATTAATTACTTCATATGTTTTCGATTTTACAGATTCCCATCAATGTGATATTGATGCAGCTAAATATGCAAAAGTAGTTGAAGGATTGGCTATTATAACAGTTATAGTAGATGGCCTGACACTCCTTTTGGGATTGGTCGTTCTGATTGTAAGTACAAATAAAATTGTATTCTTGTTTTGCCAGCTTAATTGAAATTTAATGACATCAAAAACTATTTTAAATCATTGTATTAAAAGGTATATTTTCAAGGAACGTAACTGTAACGTTGTAGCTTCAATACATTTTCTTTGGTTTTAATTTACAGAGTTAAATAGTTTCGAGCAATTCTAAGCCTTTTGAAATAGTCATTCGGGGTTCTTTTCCACCAGTAAGAGTGAAAAGGTTAAATAGAAATTGTAAACGAAGTGAGATTCCTATAAAAACAAAACGATGCATGATTCTATATCATGATATCGTGCATTTGGTCGAAACGTGTTCATTAACCAAATTTCAACAAAATATTACCAGATACCTTTCTAATAAAACCATCCACCAGTGAGATTGATATATTTTCTCGATATAATCTAGATAAAACTTAAAGGTCCATTACTAACACCAAATCGAATTTTCTTTTAAATATAGAATTTTAATTAGCGTCTTCTCAGAAGGAACAATATGACATACTGCATTGAATGTGACCATATTGTGTTGAAAATTTGAGTTTAACAAAGGAATTAATCAGTTATATTTTGCCTTTTCAAAAACGAAAATTTTTCCCGTTTTCAAAAATCTTTGTAATTTTACAGAAATCTCCCAGAGAGAGGCTGCAAATATGTTGTACATAAATAGGCATGCCTATTTTGAATTATAATTGAAGAACTTCCAATGATGTGCAAAGTATATGTCTGACTGTTTACAATATTCAATAAAGCAAAAGTAGGACAAAAAGACCACCCAGGTCAATCTACTGAAATACACAAACATTCACTGGTTTTTCTGCAGCAGTATTTCAAACAGGGAAATACTCCACGGCTATTGTAAAGTTCTAGAAGCTAGTTTCAAACTGTATTTCCCTGTTACAATTCCAGATTTAAAAGAAAATTCGATTTGATGTTATTAATGGACCTTTAAGATATCTTTTTTCCTGTAAAACCCATGGTCAGACGGTCAGAACTTCATTCCATACGCAAACTTATCATTTGCTTAAAGAAGAAGGATCCCATTAGAAATGAAACATCGGGCGGGGAGCTTGGACTATTTTCATTAAAAAAATCCCCTGAAGCCGTTCAAGGGATGGGGGTTCAAGTTTATTTATTGTGTTGATATTTTCACTGTTGTTATAGTATTCAAGCGTATACATTGGGAGGAATTATCAACTCATTTATCAGCCTAAAGACAGTGACGAAGTGAACCTCCCATTCGAAGAATATTTAAGGAACGTACAATGGTGGCTATTTTTTTCAAGTGTTGGGGATATATTCACTCTAATAGGAATCCTAGGCATTCTTGGCGAGGTAAATAAAAAATATTTTTAGGATAGATAATAGCTTCTTAACACTGCTGCACTATTTAGGTAAAGTTGTTCAAGTGTTAAATGCAAATAACTGAAAAATTAACGTTTGGTCTTCAAGGCTATATGCCGCATAGAACGCATCAATTTTGATGGGAATTAGACACACAATGTCCTTTGTTGACAATTTAAATACAAAAAATATCTTTTATTGTTTCTCTTCTATATTCTTATATATTTGGTCAGGGATACCGATTTTTTTCTCCTTTTTTTGTTAAACGCTATTGTCTTTAGTTCTCCAATTTACAGAAATATGCAGTGTATATACGCATTCAAACGAGTTCGATTTAGGGCCAAAATGACCAATAGGTCAATAATTATGTGCGCTTACTGTGTTTTACCCTTTAATTGTAACCAATTTATGTTTATCACTGTACTACTTCATGTTTCACCAACGCTTATCATATATAGATACAATAAGTATTCCCACAGACCCTTGTATTGAAATGTGTTTGACTAATGAAGTATAATGCTGTCGTATTTTAAAGGGAGAAAATAGATTTGACGTACAATTGTGGATGCTGGATAAACACGTTGTGTTTTTAGGATATGGATATCTCTTGACACTGTTTTCTTCCCTTCGGTTCCTTAAAATCAGTCACAAATTTTCCGTAAGTAAATTTCTATGTATAGTTTTTTATCGAGGGAAACTAAAATAATATGTACTAAGAGTCTGTCTGGTCGGGGAATTTGTTACCAATGTTTCAGAGAAGTAGCAAAGCCTGTGTTAAAATGAAAATTAGAAAGGGACATGAAGAATTTACTGAACCAAAGTATTTACGAAGCGCAAACCTTCGAAATGTCACCGAACTTAGAACATATCAACGTCGTTTATGTTTTGTACATTAAACTAAAAATAGTGGCGATTCATTTATACGTTTCATTGTTATGGATCAACATTTAACCTTGATATCTGATTTCCATCTCACAGAATAATTATTGCTCATACACTAATCTGAAACAACTTGCAAGAGGAAATCTGAGGCAGTGTTGAAGGATACGGATGAGGCCAAAAGAAAACAATACCCCTGGTTCTAGATACCGTTCATTGCCGACTATAAAATATTTAAGTACAAAACTGCCTTGTTTTTAATTTTAATAGGTTCGAATCAATCAAGGAACGAATTACTATGAAGCTTAAACAAATTGCTGAGTTGTTTAACCCAGTTATTTGACCTAAAACATTACATAAATTATTTATACAAGTATCATTTCTTTAACAAATCGTTCACATTTGTTGAATTACAGGTATTGTTTAAGACGGTGCGGAGATCAGCCAACGATGTTCTATTCTTTTTAGCATGTGTACTGATAATCTTCGTCGGATTTTGGCTCAGTAGTTTTATAGTTCTCGGACCATACCACATCAAGGTAATCATAAATGTTACGTATTATACCAATAGAACACATTTTGTAACAAAGTTGACAAAAGTTGCCATAAACTAAAATTGAAGTAGGGGTACATGGAGTAGGGGTACAAAAAATATTATTTCATAAAACTGTTTAAGATAATAATTTAATTCAAACTTTACTACTAAGGGAATGGTCAGGATATAAATAGCAGTAATTACAAGCTCCTGTTATGGTTCTTTATAGCAGACGTATGTCGTTATATCTCAAAGCTCGTCAAAATTTAAAAATCACATTTTTCTCAGTTTTTACCGAATTTATTTCTTATATGCACATCAACCACCATTTTTATTTTTGCGTTCTAAAACAAAGCTCTAGTTCATATTGTAGGCAAAATATCTCAAACAAATATATTATTCTTCATCGTAAAAAAATTATTGATAAAAAGTTCAAAAGAGATTGTTGGGGTAATGATAAGGAACGTAATATTTATTCAGGTCATGACCAAATACTATAATCCCTAATTTTTCATACTTAAGTATGACATATGACATTAGAAAATATGAAAAATGTATACCTACTCTGCATAACATACTACAGACATATAATCTTACGATACCCGAATCAAAGCTAATTCTGAACTTAGCACCTCGTTTTGATGGTGTATCAATAAAAATTGATACAATGTATTGCGTAAAAGTCACCGACTCATCATTATTTTTTCCTGAAACTTACTAGCACTCTATTAGTCCCTATAAACACAAGGACAATGAATTGTCTCGTTATACAGATTTTAACAAGTAGCCCCCCTTAACTAAGTATAGTTATTGGATGTATGAAATCAATCTTGTTCAGAGCTATGACCCTAGATTTAAAAGGAAAGATTTGTGTGAATATTCTTGACCAGCATGCTGTCGCCGCTTGACTTAACCAAGGAACATATTACTCCTCTAATATATACTAGCGTGGCAGACCTGCAGAACATACTTGGCAGGAGTACCATTTAGAACAGGCGTCTAGTCTCCGAAACTGGAGCTCATTGAGTTAATGATTCCTATTATTCGTATGTCCCTCCGCCCGCCCGCCCCCCCCCCCCCCTTATTTGTCCGGAGCATAACTCAACTAAGGGTGAAACTTAAATGCTAGAGCACAATAAGGGAAAGGTGAAAAAAAACTACCTTGCCTTATTTTTTAATTATCCCCCTTTGTAATTTTTCTTGATTTTCGTTGTCCAGAGCATAACTCTAAAAGTTTCTCCAATAACCTTAATTTTTAAAACCGTTTGCGCTCAATCACTTGAGATCCATATGACTCACGGTTTTCAAAATTTACATGATAATTAGTATTATCAAATAAATGATTCCGATAGCTACTTTGTAAGTCAAAGGTCCAGGTTACAGTGAGTTGTACATTAAATTTTCCCCATGGCTATTCAGTTTGGGAGTCATGCGTTTTGTTCCGAAACAAGTCTAGTTTATTTTTCATTCCTGAAGATCTTTCAACCGTACATGAATCACTGACGTATGCTTATTTAAACATTGTCTCTGTACAAAAAAAATGTTTTGTTACAAATTACTAGCGGACAATTAATATGACGATTGCTATTCCAACTATTTGATTTATGTAGAATCCAATTTGGAATCAGGTCGCAGATATAAACACAGATCGTCACACTTCTATGAAATGTATCGCAATCTTACCCCTACATATCTTTCATCTTTGATTACACGTCCAACTAACACACGATACAATTTAAGAAATGAGCACAACATTCCGGGTATTAACTGCAGAACAACATCATATTCTGATTCATTTCTACCTACAACAATACATGAATGGAACTCTCTACCACTACTTATAAGACAAATTCAGTATCTTTTTTTCCTTCAAGAATCAGTTAAATTGAAACAGCTATCGCTTGCCACCTTACTTCTATACTGGAAGTAGAAAACTTCAGGTTCTCCATACACTATAACGTAAAATGTAGCTCAATAAACTATCACCTGTTCTTGTGCAATGTCGTTCCTTCCTCTCTCTGCTCCTGTGGTCAAGAGGAAAATAACTTCCATTTCTTCTTTGTGTGTCCACTTTTACAGCACGCTCGTTACACATTATTTCACCAACTACGACAATTTCCTCAACTTTGCTGGTGACGTTGAACTAACTGAATAAGATAACACTTTCATATCTAACCATGTTAAATATAACATTTGTAACAGCAACAGATTCACATGGTAAATAATACCAAGAAACGCCCCAATTGACACAAAAAGGTAAATGGTTATTCAAAACTTAGTCAACATAGCTCCTCACTCTTCTGTTTTATTGGAATTCTTCATGTTCTCCCTTTCGTACTTTACTTTCATATTGCATAAATATATACATCAAAGCAATGTCAACGTAATAAATAAATGAACATTTTAAAGAAGATGACCACTAATTCTTTATTTTTTTCATTTACCTTTTCCTATCTTAACATTCCCTTTAGATTGTTTTTTGCAAAATTACCGTCTTAATCATATTTTATTAAACGCTGTATTCGTACCAACATAAACATGCAGTGGAGAGAACTCCGACCGCTTTGCTTTCATATAAAGTTTCATTGTAAGTTTTGTCTTCTATACATGCTATTCTATGTTTTTGTATTCATTTTTAACCCATCTGATTGTGCATTGCTGGCTGCTTTATGGTTTTTTCTACAAGGAATATGAGTTGTAATACACGAGAGAAAAAATAAAATATATTTAATCGTATTGTTTGTGTTATTTGTTGAAAACAGCATACTTGTAGAACAGTAAGATTTCTCCGAAATATATTTTCCCGCATCGCCAGTCATATGGAAATTACAAACTTGATGCAATGCATAATGTGGGAAAAGTCGAAGTATGCAAGGAGAAAGAAGAAGTCACTGTCTGTGAAATTGGCATAAGACCTAACTAAAGCTCGTTTTTCACCTCTCTACACTTTACACTGTAGGATAGACTGACATGTGTGTCCAAAAGTGCATATAATTCGAAATAAGTTATTTTCATAATAATGGCCTCCAAACTAAAGGAAAAAAATCTGATAACCATTTTTATAATGGTCTTCATTGGAAAAAAAGAAAACAAATGTATGTATTTTTTCATATTGCCTTAATAAAAACAAAATTCAAATGAGCCTTGAAGTTAAATTACCCTTCAAAATTGCCATTTTGGGTAATAGTCAAGAATTACGCTCAAAACACAGTGGATTCTTTAAAAACACATTACAAATAAGTTTTACGATATAAGATTCTTTCAAAGTTTGCACGTGCAGATAGGAATATCTGGCCCGAGGATAATTGTTTTTGGCGGTAACGAGGCTCTTCCGAGTCGGATATTCTAATCCGTACGTGCAGCCAGTGATAGATTCTTGTGCCAGCATACGATATTCTACTGATAGTAGCAGAAATATATTTTTAAACTGACTTACATTTACACGCTTCTCATAAAAATAGTTCGTTCTGACGTCTTTAAGACATCTTACACCAGCACTTATAGGTAAAAACTGCAGATATCCCGATCTGGTATACAAGAAAGTTATATCTGTTACTGACAGAACTAAGAACTACATGACCGAAAATGTGGATTCTTTTATTTTTTACTTGAATAGTCAAAAAGGATTTTACAGATTTATTCTATATTTAATGTGAAAGAAAATGTTATACTGATCGTTATTTTTTTGTTATAACTATGGCAATCATTTTATTTAATGGTTTTATGTCACTTTGAACGTAATATCACTTAATAAAATATTTCATATGACCTTAAAATTTTTTTTTTTTAGCCTTAAAAAAGTCCTGTTGACCTGTCACTTTGACACGTGATAATAGGGTCACTGTGGTAATAAACCTTCACATCATATTTCAATATGCACCTTCTAGAATTATCGTCCAAATTTTGCATTTGACCACTATAAATTAAATGTACTGGCATGATCAACCTTCTGACCAAGTTATCATCGAAATACTTGATACTGACCACCCCGACCGAACATCTGCAAACCAAAACCTATCGATGGGGACATAAAATAGCTGGTTAACATGTTTTTGGCCATGTACTACAAACCTTTCACATCATGTTTCAAGATGATACAATTCCTCTATTAAACTTAATTACCTTGAGGGGGGGGCCCCCCGGCACCCAACTCGTTATAGGCTTGATATTTCTAACGTACATTTATGGCCCAGGAAAAAGTTATAGGACCTTTGAATAACCCTACCCCCATTTTGGGATTATCTTTAAAATGACATCACACAAAATAAGAAAATGCTCATTTCATTTATTATTCAAAACTTTGGTACAGATTTGGTATCAGAGTCACAAGAACTATGCTTTCTTTCAGAAATTACCACCATTCTATATAATCACAAGTTTTATAAACTTTTTATGAAATAATCTGATAGTATTACAATTTTCACGCCTGCTTTTTGGCCATGTTCAATTTTGAACATCAAAGTTTTTTGGAAAAAAAAAATTTTCTGGAAATGGGGCATGTCTTTTTGTTATTAAAAATATCTATAACCGAACGAACAGCATGCCAAAAACACAATGTTTTACCGTCTCTTTAAATATTCGATTTTGGGAATCCCCATCGAAAATTTTAGACGTGTCTACAAGTAATACTCAAATAAGCTAAAATTCGTAAAAAATTTTTACACTTTTTACTAAAAACAATATAAACTATGAAGAAAAGTGAAAATATGAAAAAAGAGAAAATATAAAAATGGTTCCGGCTGGATTCGAACCTACGCCCCCAAAACCTCAAAAGTCTCTGTAAGTTAACAACTTAGGCTAGCTTTATTGAAGAGTTTCAAATGGAGGTTTTTATTAGGGGTGTACTACCTTAAGTTTATTTTGCACTTAAGTCATAATATTCGTGTAATCCTTTGCTGAAATTAGTACTTGAAAGGAGGTTTCACTGATGAATTTGAACCTTGTAATTTATCCGTTGTAAGCAGACGTATATTATTGCATGGTAACGAATCACAATTTTAACGTTTCTCAATGTTGTCAAACATTCAAAGGACAAAGGTACAGTCTTGCTGCCTGTATCATAGCTGTTCCTCGGCGGAAACAAAACCAGACCATCAATTTTGAAAGTCTAGCCACTTAAAATTGCCCAACAACTGTGCTTGTAAACACACTTTGAACATATAGACAATAAAACTATAATATTGTTAGTATATGTATACATAACATGTTAATAATAAAACAAACAGCAACGTGCTTGTGACGGAGATGTTGATTTTGTCATTTACATAAAGTTTTTGCACCATTACCTTTATTTTAAGCTGCCTCTCAAAATACACCAGACTTAATCTGCTACTGTGTATATACATATGATCACTTCTAATCCGTGTATAAAAATGAATTACTAGACTCTTCTAAACACATGCTGTTTTTATTTTTCAGTTTCAGTCAAAGTCGACATCAGCCGAGACCCTTTTCTCTTTGATAAACGGTGATGAGATATATGCGACATTTGCGATTCTGCAAGACACCTACTCGGGAGACAGTGCGGAAATTAGTACTTTTGCAAGAGTCATCATTTGCGTATATGTGTCACTGTTTACTGTACTCGTGTTTAATCTACTGATTGCTATGTTCAACAACGCATATGATGCAGTTAAGGTAGGCATATACCTTTATCTGAGCATTTTTATTTTACGTAGAAAAACATAAAACAGATGCAAATCTTGCTAATGAGTATGAAAAACTTCACTATTAAACGTACAAACAAGCTTTTGTAGCGTATAACACTGTATTATAAAAGGGTAAATTCCTGTGTCTTTATAGGAGTCCTATGAAGCAGAGAAAGAAATCAGGCCGCTTGTCACTGCTTTACGAAATTACATTAACTACAAAAAGCAAAGTAACGATGACAACGGTTTTAGTGAAGGAATTAGAACTTTACTAGACTCAGGAGGGCCTCTGAA